>CM059785.1:31642593-32842593 GCA_030435695.1 Brachymystax lenok tsinlingensis
CGAGCAGTAGGGCTGGTGGCATTGTCATGGAGGGTCATGTCAGGATGAGCCTGCAGGAAGGGTACCACATGAGGGAGGAGGATGTCTTCCCTGTAACGCAGCATTGAGATTGCCTGCAATGACAACAAGCTCAGTCCGATGATACTGCGACACACTGCCCCAGACCATGACGGACCCTCCACCTCCAAATCGATCCCCCTCCAGAGTACAGGCCTCGGTGTAACGCTCATTCCTTTGACGATAGACACAAATCCGACCATCACCGCTGGTGAGACAAAACCGCGACTCGTCAGTGAAGAGCACTTTTTGCCAGTCCTGTCTGGTCCGGCGACGGTGGGTTTGTGCCCATAGGCGACGTTGTTGCCGGTGATATCTGGTGAGGACCTGCCTTACAACAGGCCTACAAGCCCTCAGTCCAGCCTCTGTCAGCCTATTGCGGACAGTGTGAGCACTGATGGAGGGAATGTGCGTTCCTGGTGTAACTCGGGCAGTTGTTGTTGCCATCCTGTACCTGTCCCGCAGGTGTGATGTTCGAATGTACCGATCCTGTGCAGGTGTTGTTACACGTGGTCTGCCACTGTGAGGACGATCAACTGTCTGTCCTATCTCCCTGTAGCGCTGTCTTAGGCGTCTCACATTACGGACATTGCAATTTATTGCCCTGGCCACATTTGCAGTCCTCATGCCTCCTTGCAGCATGCCTAAGGCACGTTCGCGCAGATGAGCAGGGACCCTGGGCATCTTTCTTTTGGTGTTTTTCAGAGTCAGTAGAAAGGCTTCTTTAGTGTCCTAAGTTTTCATAACTGTGAACTTAATTGCCTACCGTCTGTAAGCTGTTAGTGTCTTAACGACCGTTCCACAGGTGCATGTTCAATAATTGTTTATGGTTCATTGAACAAGCATGGGAAATAGTGTTTAAACCATTTACAATGAAGATCTGTGAAGTTATTTGGATTTTTACTAATTATCTTTGAAAGACAGGGTCCTGAAAAGGGACGGTTCTTTTTTCGCTGAGTTTATATACATATTTCAGCTGTACCACAGAACACAAAGACACTAAACCAACTATCACTAGCAGAATGTAAGGCTTGATTTGTGTTAAACTATGTTGTTATGAATAAAATATTGTATAGTTACGGTATGGAAGGTGTGTGTGTGCTCCTGGTTGTGTGTGTGTGTGTTCCTTTGTGTGTGTGTATATGTGCCTTTGTGTATTTGAATGAGTGCATGCATGCATGTGCAAGTGTAAGAGGGAGGTGGTGACAGTGAGTTCATTATCACCATATACTTAGCTATACGAATGTAGAACGGGGTAGAAAACGAACAGACAGAAATGTTATCATTTTTCTACGGATCGCCTTGAATGAACCTACATGGTGGTTAACTAGAAGGCATGTAAGACACTTTGGACTCTATTTTAACAAACCTTAGGAAATGTATGGCTTTCCTATGCACTTCTCAGTAGTTGGTATTCAGAATGACCTAATGCAGGTGCGTAATGCACTCTACAGGTGTGGCTACCTTGCATCCACTGAATACAATTAATTCAACCAGATGAAAACCCTCCCACAAGTTTTCATTCAATAGGGTTTCCAGTATATTTATCTTAAGTCATCATTTTAAATATGATGTACCTTTAATTAGAAATTTGCCGACATACTAGAATACATTGAGTGAACGGGTTTGGAAAATCGGGATCAATGAACAAATGCCATCCAAATTTCATCCACACAAATCTTGAGGGCACACAATTCAAATTTGGAATAATGGTACAGCTATCTATAGCCTACTTCACTGTGGAAAAGGGGTCGCAATACATGTCATGTTGATATGATTGTCAGTTTGCTTCCATATGGCTTCTCCAGGATAATAAGGAAAAATGATCTAAAACAATGTTATGTGTATTTACAATCCCCTTCTCCAAATGGATTACTCATTAACCTGGCTTTATAAATTATAGTGCATGGAGAATGCTGTTATTTATTATAGGAAAAAATAAAGTATATGCTTTTTCCACTTGGAACCGGCAGGTTTGCTAGACCTTATTCATGGTTTCCTTGCCGCGTAAAGGTAGTGGCATTATGAGGGAGTTAAGTCAAGGACAGAATAGGCTTATCTGTAGCCACACCTTCATTACTTAGATCTGCACATTGAATGAATAGTATGATATTCTCATGCTTAAGTTCAAGGTCAGAATATACATAGAGAGAAAGTGCAGAAAAAGGGAGTAATGTTCCATTTACTCGCGCTTAACTAGGGTTGGAATCGAGGCCTAAATATATTGATGAATCGAATATACAGTGGTTTGATTAAACGTCCTCCAGAAGTTGTTATAATACTGTGTAAGTCTATGGAAAGGGGTGAGAACCATGAGCCTCCTAGGTTTTATATTGAAGTCAATGTACCCAGAGGAGGACGGAAGCTAGCTGTCCTCCGGCTACACCATGGTGCTAACCTACAGATTGCTGTTGAGGCTACTGTAGACCTTCATTGCAAAACAGTGTGTTTTAGTAAATGATTTGGTGACGTGAATATACACTGCTCAAAAAAATAAAGGGAACACTTAAACAACACAATGTAACTCCAAGTCAATCACACTTCTGTGAAATCAAACTGTCCACTTAGGAAGCAACACTGATTGACAATACATTTCACATGCTGTTGTGCAAATGGAATAGACAACAGGTGGAAATTATAGGCAATTAGCAAGACACCCCCAATAAAGGAGTGGTTCTGAAGGTGGTGACCACAGACCACTTCTCAGTTCCTATGCTTCCTGGCTGATGTTTTGGTCACGTTTGAATGCTGGTGGTGCTTTCACTCTAGTGGTAGCATGAGACGGAGTCTACAACCCACACAAGTGGCTCAGGTAGTGCAGCTCATCCAGGATGGCACATCAATGCGAGCTGTGGCAAGAAGGTTTGCTGTGTCTGTCAGCATAGTGTCCAGAGCATGGAGGCGCTACCAGGAGACAGGCCAGTACATCAGGAGACGTGGAGGAGGCCGAGGAGGGCAACAACCCAGCAGCAGGACCACTACCTCCGCCTTTGTGCAAGGAGGAGCACTGCCAGAGCCCTGCAAAATGACCTCCAGCAGGCCACAAATGTGCATGTGTCTGCTCAAACGGTCAAAAACAGACTCCATGAGGGTGGTATGAGGGCCCAACGTCCACAGGTGGGGTTGTGCTTACAGCCCAACACCGTGCAGGACGTTTGGCATTTGCCAGAGAACACCAAGATTGGCAAATTCGCCACTGGCGCCCTGTGCTCTTCACAGATGAAAGCAGGTTCACACTGAGCACGTGACAGACGTGACAGAGTCTGGAGACGCCGTGGAGAACGTTCTGCTGCCTGCAACATCCTCCAGCATGACCGGTTTGGCGGTGGGTCAGTCATGGTGTGGGGTGGCATTTCTTTGGGGGCCGCACAGCCCTCCATGTGCTCGCCAGAGGTAGCCTGACTGCCATTAGGTACCGAGATGAGATCCTCAGACCCTTGTGAGACCATATGCTGGTGCGGTTGGCCCTGGGTTCCTCCTAATGCAAGACAATGCTAGACCTCATGTGGCTGGAGTGTGTCAGCAGTTCCTGCAAGAGGAAGGCATTGATGCTAAGGACTGGCCCGCCCGTTCCCCAGACCTGAATCCAATTGAGCACATCTGGGACATCATGTCTCGCGCCATCCACCAACGCCACGTTGCACCACAGACTGTCCAGGAGTTGGCGGATGCTTTAGTCCAGGTCTGGGAGGAGATCCTCAGGAGACCATCCGCCACCTCATCAGGAGCATGCCCAGGCGTTGTAGGGAGATCATTCAGGCACGTGGAGGCCACACACACTACTGAGCCTCATTTTGACTTGTTTTAAGGACATTACATCAAAGTTGGATCAGGCTGTAGTGTTGTTTTCCACTTTAATTTTGAGTGTGACTCCAAATCCAGACCTCCATGGGTTGATAAATTTGATTTCCATTGATAATTTTTGTGTGATTTTGTTGTCAGCACATTCAACTATGTAAAGAAAAAAGTATTTAATAAGATTATTTCATTCATTCAGATCTATGATGTGTTATTTTAGTGTTCCCTTTATTTTTTTGAGCAGTGTATTTAGTATTGGTTTATCTAAAAAGGACAACTTTTTTAATGTTTCACTATTTTTATTTTTATGAAATGGTTCAAAACGGGAACACTTTGCCTTCCCGGTGCTAGGGCTACTGAATCAAGTGCACCTACCACCAACAGCATGAAACTAATAAAAAAAAAAGGAATGGCTTGGAGAACAAAAAGTATATTGCGAACGACCAGTTGGTGACTACTGTGAAAGGTCATAAATTCAGCACTGACAGGTCCTTTCTTCTGGCATGGCCTGTGGTCCCTCACTTCCTCTCACTCTCTCTCTCTCTCTCTCTCTCTCTCTCTCTCTCTCTCTCTCTCTCTCTCCCTCCTTCTCCCACATTGCCCCCTATCAGGTGGAACCTCTGTCAGGGTGGGCCTCGGTGCACTTGCTTGTTTGTATGTGTGTGTGTATGTGTGTGAGGTTGCAGGTCCTACCAACCCTGGAAACCATGATCCGTTATGTATCTCACACGAGTCAAATGTAATGGAGTCTTTAATTTACAATCTGTAGAGGCTATGAGAATAGAAAGGTTCAGTACTTTTATGAAGCATCACAGCACAGTTGAAAAATATATGGCAACTAGAAATCCAAAATGGATGGTGTTAAGAGATAGATGGGAGGGGTTGAATGGAGCTGAAGGGTGGGACTAATAACAAGATAACCAATGTAAAACATACGGGGTCTGTTAAATGTATAAAGGTTCAGAAATGTTGTGAAATAGCACAGGTACAAATAGAAATCAAACTGGATGGATATCAGAAATAGAGGAAGGACTAAAAACTAACAAAATATAACTATTGTGAAATAGATTGTGTCTGTAAAATGTGTATAAGATGTATAAACTGAAGGTAGAAGCCTAAGTGTTATTGTTTGTTAGTTTACTCCAATTGGGGGAAGGGTGGTGGGGTTTGTGGAGAAAAATAAAGGTATAATCTAAAAAAAGTGTGTATATGTAGATATGTATATATGTATGTGTATGTATGCATATATGTACGTGTATGTACTGTATGTGTACACTACCGTTCAAAGGTTTGGGGTCACTTCGAAATGTAATTGTTTTTGAAAGAAAAGCAAATTTTTTGTCTATTAAAATAACATACAATTGATTATAAATACAGTGTAGACATTGTTAATGTCGTAAATGACTATTGTAGCTGGAAATAGCAGATTGTTTTATGAAATATCTACATAGGCGTACAGAGGCCCATTTTTAGCAACCATCACTCCTGTGTTCCAATGGCACGTTGAGTTAGCTAATCCAAGTTTATCGTTTTAAAAGGCTAATTGATCATTAGAAAAGTCTTTGGAAATGACTTTAGCGCAGCTGAAAACTGTTGTTCTGAATAAAGAAGCAATAAAACAGGCATTGTTTAGACTAGTTGAGTATCTGGAGCATCAGCATTTGTGGGTTTGTTTGCAGGCTCAAAATGGCCAGAAACAAATAACTTTCTTCTGAAACTCATCAGTCTATTCTTGTTCTGAGAAATGAAGGCTATTCCATGTGAGAAATTGCCAAGAAACTGAAGATCTTGTACAACGCTGTGTACTACTCCCTTCACAGAACAGCGCAGGCTGGCTCTAACCAGAATAGATAGAGGAGTGGGAGGCCCCGGTGCACAACTGAGCAAGAGGACAAGTACATTAGAGTGTCTAGTTTAGAAACAGATGCCTCACAAGTCCTCAACTGGCAGCTTCATTAAATAGTACTCACAAAACACCAGTCTCGACATCAACAGTGAAGAGGCGACTCCGGGATGCTGGCCTTCTAGGCAGAGCTCCTCTGTCCAGTGTCTGTGGATTATTTTGCCCATCTATTCTTTTATTTTATTGGAAAGTCTGAGATATGGCTTTTTCTTTGCAACTCTGGCTAATGGAGTCTGAGTATGTTGTTAAAGGATTCCGCTCATACAAAGACCTGTACATAGCTAGACATGACCGCCTTGTCGGCCTGATAGCTACTGATGTGAGACAGGTAGTCTCACCAACAGCACACACATTCACAAACATTCTCTTGTCATTGGAACCTGGTTTGAGGTTGATGATGATGTGTTTTCTTGTCTGCCATATACACCATCAATCAATCAAATTCATTTATAAACCCCTTCTTACATCAGCTGATGTCACAGAGTGCTGTACAGAAACCCAGACTAAAACCCCAAACAGCAAGCAATGCAGGTGTAAAAGCACGGTGGTTAGGAAAAACTCCCTGGATAGGCCAGAACCTAGGAAGAAACCTAGAGAGGAACCAGGCTGTGAGGGGTGGCCAGTCCTCTTCTGGCTGTGCCGGGTACAGATTAAAGCAGAACATGGCCAATATTTTAAAATGTTCATAGATGACCAGCAGGGTCAAATAATAATAATCACAGTGGTTGTCAAGGGAGCTAAGGTTCAGGTCCTTCCGAGAGAGAGAAAGAAAGAAAGAGAGAAAAAGAGAGAGAGAATTAAAGAGAGCATGCTTAAATTCACACTGGATACCGGATAAGAGAGGAGAAATACTCCAGATATAACAGACTGACCCCTAGCCCCCCCCCCCGGGACGGCATGGAAGAGCACCAGTAGGCCAGTGACTCAGCCCCTGTAATAGGGTTAGAGGCAGAGAATCCCAGTGGAGAGGGGAACCGGCCAGGCAGAGACAAAGGGCAGTTCGTTGCTCCAGTGCCTCTCCGTTCACCTTCACACTCCTGGGCCAGACTACACTCAATCATAGGACCTACTGAAGAGATGAGTCTTCAATACAGACTTAAAGGTTGAGACCGAGTCTGCGTCTCTCACATGGATAGGCAGACCATTCCATATAAATTGAGCTCTATAGGAGAAAGCCCTGCCTCCAGCTGTTTGCTTAAAAATTCTAGAGACAGTAAGGAGGCCTGCGTCTTGTGACCGTAGCGTATGTGTAGGTATGTACGGCAAGACCAAATCGGAAAGATAGGTAGGAGCAAGCCCATGTAATGCTTTGTAGGTTAGCAGTAAAACCTTGAAATCAGCCCTTGCCTTAACAGGAACAAGTGTAGAGAGGCTAGCACTGGTGTAATATTATCAAATTTTTTGGGTCTAGTCAAGATTCTAGCAGCCGTGTTTTATCCGGGTAGCCGGAAAGTAGAGCATTGCAGTAGTCTAACCTAGAAGTGACAAAAGCATCACCAGATATTGTTGTTGTGGGGGAGGCCAGAGGGAGGTGCTCATTTTGGAATTGGTTGATCTTTTGAGTCTTACATGGAACATACCTTAGATAAAGTTACTGAAACACCAGCCCCTCGTGTCACGCCTGAACAGCCTCGATTATCAGTGCAAGCTTGGGGTGCTGATATTTGGGAGTCTCGGCCAACATAGGCTGACAGTATGTGTCCTTCAGATTGCAGGCCTGCGTAAAACAAAGGCAAAGCAGCTAGTGAGGTACTGCTCCGTCAGCGGTCACGGGCAGCCTTGCTGTGTAGAGAAGAAGGTGCTACCTGTATCGATAGGTGTCCAGATATCTGTGTCCTTTGAAATGTTTGAATCCTTCTTAACTGTAATGTGATTTGTGGATTTCAATTGTTTGTGTGTGTGTGTATGTGTGTGGGCGTGCATAGGTTTGTGTGTAATGTCTGTGTGCAGAGGAAACATCCAACATCAAAGACTTAACATGTTACTTCATAACTCTAATGCTTGGGACTCATCTCTCAGAAATGTGTGGCTGTCTGGCATGCAGGAGGATGTTGGGGGGAGAGAGGACGAGAGATATTTGGGATTACCAAGAGGTGATGCAGAATGGGGGTGGAGGAGGCATGAAGGGGGCGTGGAGGGGGTAATCAGTCCAGGCATGAGGGGGCATGGCAGGGGGGCGGGCGTGAGAGATTCCCAATTCTTGGTATGTCAGGTATGGATGTGAGGGGTGAAAAGGTTAAGATTCTCCCAAATATTCATGCCTACGCAATGTGTCAGGTGTGTGTGTGTGCGGTGCATACTGTGGATTCCTGGGTTTGAGGGGTGCGTGTGGGAGCAGAGAGCACCTGGCTGGGAGGTGAGTCACATAGCAAGGTAATCACTCTGACATTTAGATATAATGAAACACTGGTTAGATAATGCCATTTTGATACATTAGCAACACCACCCACACCCACACCCACACACACACACTCCACATACCCCTTTTTGAACACCTCTCACTTTAGCTTAACGCACCACTCGTTTTTAAGCCCCTGACTCACCCATAAATGAGGAGAAATGAAGACAGAAAGATGCAAGTGGTGACAGACATGGTGGCAGTCAAAAGGACCCTCAACATTAACAGAGGTGGATACAAGCTGGAGAGGGAAGAGACAGGGCTGCAATCACTGGCTGATGTCACCATGACGGAATTACAAAACTTCTATGGAAAATACTTAATGTTAATGACATCTTAAGAGTGTTTCTGGTGAAAGCAACAGTAGGAAAGTCAGTTTCAGTAACTGAAACTGTCAATGCAATGACTTATTCTGAGTTTGAAAGTGAGTGAATGTACACAGTTTGAAAGGGGTTTCTGTGGTTTGCTAGGTTTCTCTGGAAGTGTGTGTGCATTAGTGATGCACGGATTGACTAATAACCCGCAGTTATATCCGCGGGGCTGGTGTGTTTAGGGTCATGAAATATTGTGTGGGTTGAATAAAGAAAAAAAACATGAAAAAAATCCATAAATGTATCATTCTTGTGCAATTTATATCTATAGGCTAAATTGTGGTTTTATATCATTATTTTTAGGTTGTCTGGCATAGTACAGCATCAGCCTCAGCTTTAGGGCCTAGCTCTAGGCATACACGTTCCCAATAGCCTACACGACAATCGCCAAAAGTTAATATCAATCCACTGGGGCAAAAAAGGACAATGTCTGAGTTTTATTTAAAAGCGTCCCGAACCCGAATTTGGAATTTATGCCTTTTTTAAATGTATTTATTTATTTTACCTTTATTTAACCAGGTAGGCTAGTTGAGAACAAGTTCTCATTTACAACTGCGACCTGGCCAAGATGAAGCACAGCAGTTTGATACACACAACAACAAAGAGTTACTCATGGAATACACAGACATAAAGCCAATAATACAGTAGATAAATGAAAAAAATCTGTCTATATACAGTGAGTGCAAATGAGGTAAGATAAGGGAGGTAGGGCAATAAATAGGCCATGGTGGCGAGGTAAATACAATATAGCAATTAAACACTGGAATGGTAGATGTGCAGAAGATAAATGTACAAGTTACTGGGGTGCAAAGGAGCAAGATAAATAAATAAATACAGTATGGGGATGAGGTAGTAGGATGGGCTGTTTACAGATGGGCTATGTGCAGGTGCAGAGATCTGTGAGCTGCACTGACAGCTGGTGCTTAAAGTTAGTGAGGGAGATATGAGTCTCCAGCTTCAGTGATTTTTGTAGTTCGTTCCAGTCATTGGCAGCAGAGAACTGGAAGGAATGGCGGCCAAAGGAGGAATTGGGGGTGACCAGTGAGATATACCGGCTGGAGTGCGTGCTACAGGTGGGTGCTGCTATGGTGACCAGTGAGCTGAGTTAAGGCACGGCTTTACCTAGCAAAGACTTGTAGATGACCTGGAGCCAGTGGGTTTGGCGACGAGTATGAAGCGAGGGCCAGCCAACGAGAGCGTACAGGTCGCAGTGGTGGGTAGTATATGGGGATTTGGTGACAAAATGGATGGCACTGTGATAGACTGCATCCAGTTTGTTGTGTAGAGTGTTGGAGGCTATTTTATAAATTACATCGCCGAAGTCGAGGATCGGTAGGATGGTCAGTTTTACGAGGGTATGTTTGGCAGCATGTGTGAAGGATGCTTTGTTGCGAAATAGGAAGCCAATTCTAGATTTAATTTTGCATTGGAGATATTTAATGTGAGTCTGGAAGGAGAGTTTACAGTCTAGCCAGACACCTAGGTATTTTTAGTTATTCTAAGTATTCTAATATTCATATTCTAAGTCAGAACCATCCAGAGTGGTGATGCTGGACGGGCGGGCAGGTGCGGGCAGTGATCGGTTGAAAAGCATGCATTTAGATTTACTTGCATTTAAGAGCAGTTGGAGGCCACGGAAGGAGAGTTGTATGGCATTGAAGCTCGTCTGGAGGTTAGTTAACACAGTGTCCAAAGAAGGCCAGAAGTATATAGAATGGTGTCGTCTGCATAGAGGTGGATCAGAGAATCACCGGCAGCAAGAGCGACATCATTGATGTACAGAGAAGAGAGTCGGCCCGAGAATTGAACCCTGTGGCACCCCCATAGAGACTGCCAGAGGTCCGGAAAACAGGCCCTCCGATTTGACACACTGAACTCTATCAGAGAAGTAGTTGGTGAACCAGGCGAGGAAATCATTTGAGAAACCAAGGCTGTTGAGACTGCCAATAAGAATGTGGTGATTGACAGAGTCGAAAGCCTTGGCCAGGTCAATGAATACGGCTGCACAGTAATGTCTCTTATCAATAGCGGTTATGATATCGTTTAGGACCTTGAGTGTGGCTGAGGTGCACCCATGACCAGCTCTGAAATCAGATTGCATAGCGGAGAAGGTACATTGGGATTCGAAATGGTCGGTAATCTGTTTGTTAACTTGGCTTTCGAAGACCTTTGAAAGGCAGGGTAGGATAGATATAGGTCTGTAGCAGTTTGGGTCTAGAGTGTCACCCCCTTTGAAGAGGGGGATGACTGCGGCAGCTTTCCAATCTTTGGGAATCTCAGACGATACGAAAGAGAGGTTGAACAGGCTCTTAATAGGGGTTGCAACAATTTCAGCAGATAATTTTAGAAAGAGAGAGTCCAGATTGTCTAGCCCGGCTGATTTGTAGGGGTCCAGATTTTGCAGCTCTTTCAGAACATCAGATATCTGGATTTGGGTGCAGTGGGCAGCTGGGAGGAGGTGCTCTTATTCTCCATGGACTTTACAATGTCCCAGAACATTTTTGAGTTTGAGCTACAGGATGCAAATTTCTACTTGAAAAAGCTAGCCTTAGCTTTCCTAACTGCCTGTGTATATTGGTTCCTGACTTCCCTGAAAAGTTGCATATCGCGTGGGCTATTCGATGCTAATGCAGAACGCCACAGGATGTTTTTGTGCTGGTCAAGGGCAGTCAAGTCTGGAGTGAACCAAGGGCTATATCTGTTCCTGGTTCTACATTTTTTGGAAGGGGCATGCTTATTTAAGATGGTGAGGAAGGCACTCTTAAAGAATGACCAGGCATCCTCTACTGACGGGATGAGGTCAATATCCTTCCAGGATACCCGGGCCAGGTCGATTAGAAAGGCCTGCTCGCTGAAGTGTTTTAGGCAGCGTTTGACAGTGATGAGGGGTGGTCGTTTGACCGAAGACCCATTACAGATGCAGGCAATGAGGCAGTGATCGCTGAGATCTTGGTTGAAAACAGCAGAGGTTTATTAGAGGGCAAATTGGTTAGGATGATATCTATGAGGGTGCCTGTGTTTACTGATTTGGGGTTGTACCTGGTGGGTTCATTGATAATTTGTGTGAGATTGAGGGCATCAAGCTTAGATTGTAGGATGGCCAGGGTGTTAAGCATGTCCCAGTTTAGGTCACCTAGCAGCACCAACTCTGAAGATAGATGGGGGGCGATCAGTTCACATATGGTGTCAAGGGCACAGCTGGGGGCAGAGGCTGATCTATAGCAAGCGGCATTGGTGAGAGACTTGTTTCTGGAAAGGTGGATTTTTAAGAGTAGAAGCTCGAATTGTTTGTGTACAGACCTGGATAGTAAGACATAACTCTGCAGGCAACTCTGCAGTAGATTGCAACACCGCCCCTTTGGCAGTTCTATCTTGTCGAAAAATGTTATAGTTAGGGATGGAAATTTCAGGGTTTTTGGTGGTCTTCCTAAGCCAGGATTCAGACACGGCTAGGACATCTGGGTTGGCAGAGTGTGCTAGGGCAGTGAATAAAACAAACTTAGGGAGGAGGCTTCTAATGTTAACATGCATGAAACCAAGGCTTTTACGGTTACAGAAGTCAACAGATGATAGCACCTGGGGAGTGGGAGTGGGGCTAGGCACTGCAGGGCCTGGATTAACCTCCACATCACCAGAGAAACAGAGGAGGAGTAGGCTAGAAGGACTGGTCGTCTAGTTTTTTCGGACCAGATAGTGAAAGGAGCAGATTTCTGGGTACGGTAGAATAGATTCAATGCAAAATGTGTGGGAGTTGGGTCGAAAGTAGGCTACATGTCCCAAATGATTGCATAACGTTAGCCTAACATGATCCACTAATGCTAGCAACCTTCAGGAACACCTACACAGATGTGACAGAGGAAAGGAAGGTACACGGAATGGAATGATGCAAAGTTAAATATTGAAGAAAACGAACACTAAAGTGACAGCTAGTGGCTAATATTTAACATGATACAAATTGTAAAATAAAACTGAGAATAGCCAGGGCATATAACTTTAACATTCTAAAGTACATACATCAACTAGGCAGGTTCAGCCCTACAGAAGCCTATAGCTTGGGTGTCCATATTTCCTCCACATAAATTATGAGGGCAAACAATTAAAATTCTGGATAACGGCACAGCTATCTATTTCACTGTGGAAAAGGGTCCGCAATACATGTCATATTGATATGATTTTCAGTTTGCTTCCATATTGCTGTTTTCACATTTGTCTCCAGGTATAATAAGGAAAAATCATCTAAAACAATTGCTGTGTCTGTTTACAATCCCTTTCTCCAAATGGATGACTCATTTACCTTACTCTTATCAATAGCTCTTATCCATTTATAAATTACAGTGCATGGAGAATGCTGTTATTTCAATCGCAAAAATAAAGTACTGTAGATGCTTTTTTCACTTGGAACCGGAAGGTTCACTTGACCTTATTCAGCTGAGGGGTGGGAGATTTTTTTGTCAGCTCATACAGAAGTAATAAAGGCCTAGTTCACAAATGTTGTGATTTATGTATTTTATTATTATACAGTGAAGGGAAAAAGTATTTGATCCCCTGCTGATTTTGTACGTTTGCCCACTGACAAAGAAAGGATCAGTCTATAATTTTAATGGTAGGTTTATTTGAACAGTGAGAGACAGAATAACAACAAAGAAATCCAGAAAAAAGCATGTGAAAAATGTTATATATTGATTTGCATTTTAATGAGGGAAATAAGTATTTGACCCCCTCTCAATCAGAAAGATTTCTGGCTCCCAGGTGTCTTTTATACAGGTAACGAGCTGAGATTAGGAGCACATTCTTAAAGGGAGTGCTCCTAATCTCAGCTTGTTACCTGTATAAAAGACACCTGGCACAGAAGCAATCAATCAATCAGATTCCAAACTCTCCAACATGGCCAAGACCAATAAGATCTCCAAGGATGTCAGGGACAATATTGTAGACCTACACAAGGCTGGAATGGGCTACAAGACCATCGCCATGCAGCTTGGTGAGAAGGTGACAACAGTTGGTGCGATTATTCGCAAATGGAAGAAACACAAAAGAACTGTCAATATCCCTCGGCCTGGGGCTCCATGCAAGATCTCACCTCGTGGAGCAGCAATGATCATGAGAACGGTGAGGAATCAGCCCAGAACTACACGGGAGGATCGTGTCAATGATCTCAAGGCAGCTGGGACCATAGTCACCAAGAAAACAATTGGTAACACACTACGCCGTGAAGGACTGAAATCCTGCAGCGCCCGCAAGTAAGGTCCCCTGCTCAAGAAAGCACATATACATGCCCGTCTGAAGTTTGCCAATGAACATCTGAATGATTCAGAGGACAACTGGGTGCAAGTGTTGTGGTCAGATGAGACCAAAATGGAGCTCTTTGGCATCAACTCAACTTGCCGTGTTTGGAGGAGGAGGAATGCTGCCTATGACCCCAAGAACACCATCCCCACCGTCAAACATGGAGGTGGAAACATTATGCTTTGGGGGTGTTTTTCTGCTAAGGGGACAGGACAACTTCACCGCATCAAAGGGACGATGGACGGGGACATGTACCGTCAAATCTTGGGTGAGAACCTCCTTCCCTCAGCCAGGGCATTGAAAATGGGTCGTGGATGGGTATTCCAGCATGAAAATGACCAAAAACACACGGCCAAAGCAACAAAGGAGTGGCTCAAGAAGAAGCACATTAAGGTCCTGGAGTGGCCTAGCCAGTCTCCAGACCTTAATCCCATAGAAAATCTGTGGAGGGAGCTGGAGGTTCGAGTTGCCAAACGTCAGCCTCGAAACCTTCATGACTTGGAGAAGATCTGCAAAGAGGAGTGGGACAAAATCCCACCTGAGATGTGTGCAAACCTGGTGGCCAACTACAAGAAACGTCTGACCTCTGTGATTGCCAACAAGGGTTTTGCTAAGTCATGTTTTGCAGAGGGGTCAAATACTTATTTCCCTCATTAAAATGCAAATCAATTCATAACATTTATAGACTGATCATTTCTTTGTCAGTGGGCAAACGTACAAAATCAGCAGGGGATCAAATACTTTTTTCCCTCACTGTATATGTTTGTTTGATTTATCAGGGTGTGCTGCAGCACCCCCAGCACCCCTACTTCCCGCAGCTATGGGTGAACAAACAGCTGTCCAGTGCATCACTAGTGTGCATGTGTGCTTGTGGTTGAGAGTATACTGTATAAGGCCATTGTTGATGTCACTGTGATCATGGATGGTCAGTCTTTGCATCCATAGCTCTTTCTATGAATTTGAGAGTGGCTACATTTCTCCAGCCCCATCCCTCAGCTTTTTACAGAAACAGTAGCGGGTAGAACGCTTCGTTAGTGTTTCAACTGCTGATTGCCCCTTTAATGTCACCTAACCGTATCATCATCTCTCAGGGAAACCACTAAAAGACATCACATGTATGTATCTAGTTTGACATAACATAGCAGTCTATGTGACATTCGCACATTATTACTATTTATACTGAACAAAAGTTTAAACGCAACAATCTACAATTTCATTGAATTTACTGAGTTACAATTTTATGAGGAAATCAGTCAATTGAAATAAATTCATTAGGCCCTAATCTATGGATTTCACATGACTGGGAATACAGATATGCATCTGTTGGTCACAGATACAGTACCTTTAAAAGAAAAAATAAATGGTCTCACTGTATTTTTGTGCATTCAAATTGCCATTGATAAAATGCAATTGTGTTTGTTGTCCGTACCTTATGCCTGCCCATACCATAACCCCACCGCCACCATGGGGCACTCTGTTCACAATGTTGACATCAGCAAACCACTCGCCATACACACGGTCTGCGGTTGTGATAACAGTTGAGCGTTCTACCAAATTCTCAAAAAAAAATTTGGAGGCGGCTTATGGTAGAGAAATGAACATTAAGTTATCTGGCAACAGCTCTTGTGGACATTCCTGCAGTCAGCATGCCAATTGCACGCTCCCTCAACACTTGAGACATCTGTGGCATTGTGTAGTGTGACAAAACTGTTCATTTTAGAGTGTCCTTTTATTGTCCCCAGCACAAGGTGCACCTGTGTAATGATCATGCTGTTTAGTTAGCTTCTTGATATGCCACAACTGTCAGGTGGATGGATTATCTTGGCAAAGGAGAAATGCTCACTACAGGGATATAAACAAATTTGTGCACAAAGTTTGAGCGAAATAAGGTTTTTGTTTGTATGGAAAATGCTGGGGATCTTTTACATGTAGTGTTTAAATTTTTGTTCAGTGTATATTTCAAATGTGTTGAGAAATGTGTTTTGAAACAGTTGACTGAGTTCAGTTCTATCTTGATAAGAATGGCTCTG
The DNA here is from genome assembly GCA_030435695.1 of Brachymystax lenok tsinlingensis. NCBI lineage: Eukaryota > Metazoa > Chordata > Actinopteri > Salmoniformes > Salmonidae > Brachymystax > Brachymystax lenok. Next base: position 31,658,437 of record CM059785.1, read on the forward strand.
AAAGAGTTTCAGCATAACTTTGTTACTCTTATGTGTTCTTTCTCTCCAACGGGTTGTGGACTTGCCCCTGCCCACACAACCACTCAGACATTTAACCTATGTGAAGTTTTGATGTTTTTGATGCATTTCAAGACTATGTGGGTTTGGGACATTAAGCCTCTGAATTGTTCTCTTCTTTGTTCTATTATTTTCTAATTTTCTATTCTATTCTCTCCAACATCTCTGTGCTGATATACATTATTTCTCAGTATGGGTAAATGGTATGTGTGTGTGTGTGTGTGTAAGCTATCAATAGGGAGAGGAAATACCCTTGAAAGTATGGATGTTGCTAGGGTAACAGTGACTAGTGAAGTGAGGAGTGTGATGGTTCCTCTTCATCTCAGTTCCACAGACAAATATCCAAAACAGTTTGAGGTAGAAGTTGCCCTAACCACAGATCTAGGATCAGATTCCCCTACCATCAATCCTAACCTTAACCACTGGGGGTTGAATGAAATCTGACCCTGTATCAGTGTAGGAGCAACATCTATCTACACCCTTAGGACAGGCTTGTTTCTGCTGAGCAGTGTCCCAAAACAGAGGTCTCTCCCTGGGATCTCTCTCCCACAGGAAAAGGTTTAATTTATTATATTTTTTTATTTAACCTTTATTTAACCAGGTAGGCCAGTTGAGAAGAAGTTCTCATTTACAACTGCGACCTGGCCAAGATAAAGCAAAGCAGTGCGACAAAAACAACAACACAGAGTTACACATGGGATAAACAAACGTACAGTCAATAACACAATAGAAAAATCTATGTACAGTGTGTGCAAATGTAGTAAGATTAGGGAGGTAAGGCAATAAATACGCCATAGAGGCGAAATAATTACAATTTAGCATTAACACTGGAGTGATAGATGTGCAGATGATGATGTGCAAGTAGAGATACTGGGGTGGAAAAGAGAAAAAAAAAAAAATAACAATATGGGGATGAGGTAGTTGGATGGGCTATTTACAGATGGGCTATGTACAGGTGCAGTGATCTGTGAGCTGCTCTGACAGCTGGTGCTTAAAGTTAGTGAGCGAGATATAAGTTTCCAGCTTCAGTTATTTTTGCAATTCGTTCCGGTCATTGGCAGCAGAGAACTGGAAGGAAAGGCGGCCAAAGTATGAATTGGCTTTGGGGATGACCAGTGAAATATACCTGCTGGAGTGTGTGCTACGGGTGGGTGTTGCTATGGTGACCAGTGAGCTGAGATAAGATAAGGCGGGGCTTTACCTAACAAAGACTTTTAGATGACCTGGAGCCAGTGGGTTTGGCCACGAATATGTAGCGAGGGCCAGCCAACGAGAGCATACAGGTCGCAGTGGTGGGTAGTATATGGGTCTTTTGTGACAAACGGATGGCACTGTGATAGACTACATCCAATTTTCTGAGTAGAGTGTTGGAGACTATTTTGCAAATGACATCGCCGAAGTCAAGGATCAGTAGGATAGTCCGTTTTTCGTGGGTATGTTTGGCAGCTTGAGTGAAGGAGGCTTTGTTACGAAATAGGAAGCCGATTCCAGATTTAATTTTAGATTGGAGATGCTTAATGTGAGTCTGGAAGGAGAGTTTACAGTCTATCCAGACAGGTATTTGTACTTGTCCAGATATTCTAAGTCAGAACTGTCCAGAGTAGTGATGCTAGTCGGGCGGGCGAGTGCTGGCAGCAATCGGTTGAAGAGCATGCATTTAGTTTTACTAGCATTTAAAAGCAGTTGGAGGCCACGGAAGGAGTGTTGTATGGCATTGAAGCTTGTTTGGAGGTTTGTTAACACAGTGTCTAAAGAAGGGCCAGATGTATACAGAATGGTGTCGTCTGTGTAGAGGTGGATCAGAGAATCACCGGCAGCACGAGCGACATCAATGATGTACAGAGAAGAGAGTCAGCCCGAGAATTGAACCCTATGGCACCCCCATAGAGACTGCCAGAGGTCCGGAAAACAGGCCCTCCGATTTGACACACTGAACTCTACCTGAGAAGTAGTTGGTAAACCTGTTGAGGCAGTCAAAGATGAACTGAACAAAAAAACTCCCTGGTTGGCATCGGTAGTAGTCATATACATACATTTGTGTCCCAGAATTGACAAAAAAGTGGATAGTAAGATAAGATGGCACACCCACATGAACCACCATTTTTCATCAGGGTCTGTATCCACAAAGACTGAGTAAAAAATAGCTGAGAATAGAGACATTTTACTCCTACTCTTATGGGTAAAAATAAAAGCTATGCATGAAGCCTCTTTATAGTCATAAGAGTCCCACCTAGTCAACAGATATGTAGGAGCCCTCATGAGCTGTCCTAACCAGTTAAGAGTTCCCAGCAGGTGTCCTGATAATAGAAAAATGCAGGGAGTCAGTGGTTCCTGTGCCACATGCAATTTCTTTGGAGTTGTTAAGAGAATGGTTTGATATTTCTTTATGATCAACCTATAAATAATCTAAATATACATGCGACAGTGTCTCTTGCGCATTTGACAATGATTTCACATAAGGCCTATTTCATGATATGCCTAAATACTTATAACCACTAGGCTAACATTTAATTACATATCATGTTATTTCAAGTTCTCCCCTTGGAGCGCAACATCACGTTGTTAAAAAAAGATGCCTAAATTGGCAGTGGTGTAAAGTACTTAAGTAAAAATACTTTAAAGTACTACTTAAGTTGTTTTTTTGGGTATCTGTACTTTACTATTTATATTTTGGACCACTTTTACTTCACTACATTCCTAAAGAAAATAATGTACTTTTTACTCCATACATTTTTCCTGACACCCAAAAGTACTCGTTACATTTCGAATGGCTAGCAGTACATGAAAATTGTCAAATTCATGCATTTACTGTATCAAGAGAACATCCCTGGTCATCCCTATTGCCTCTGATCTGGCGGACTCACTAAACACACATTCTTGCGACCTGGCCAAGATAAAGCAAAGCAGTTCAACACATACAACAACACATAGTTACACATTGGAGTAAACAAGCACACAGTCAATAATACAGTAGAAAAAAACAAATCTATATACAATGTGTGCAAATGAGGTAAGATAAGGAACGTAAGGCTTTAAATAGGCCATGGTGGAGATGTAATTACAGTATAGCAATTAAACACTGGAATGGTAAATGTGCAGTAGATGAATGTGCAAAGTAAAAATACTGGGGTGCAAAGGAGCAAGAAAAATAAATGAATACGGTAGGGGATGAGGTAGTTGGTTGGGCTATGTACAGGTGCAGTGATCTGTGAGCTGCTCTGACAGCTGGTGCTTGAAACTAGTGAGGGAGATAAGTGTCTCCAGTTTCAATGATTTTTGTAGTTCGTTCCAGTCATTGGCAGCAGAGAACTGGAAGGAAAGGCAGCCAAAAGAGGAATTGGCTTTGGGGGTGACCAGTGAGATATACCTGCTGGAGCGTGTGCTACGGGTGGGTGCTGCTATGGTTACCAGCGAGCTGAGATAAGGCGGGGCTTTACCTAGCAGGGACTTGTAGATGACCTGGAGCCAGTGGGTCTGGCGACGAGTATGTAACGAGGGCCAGCCGACTAGAGCATACAGGTCGCAGTGGTGTGTGGTATAAGGAGCTTTGGTGACAAAGCGGATGGCACTGTGATAGATGAGAAAAGGGTGTTTCGCACCCTCAAGCCAATGTCTCCACCCGTTCAGAGCCTTGACGACAGCCAACAGCTCCCGGTCCCCCACATCATAGTTTCGCTCCGCCGGGCTGAGCTCCTTCGAAAAGAAGGCACAGGGGCGGAGCTTCGGTAGCGTACCTGAGCGCTGAGAGAGCGCGGCTCCTATCCCAGCCTTGGACGCGTCCACCTCCACTATGAACGCCAAAGAGGGATCCGGATGAGCCAGCACGGGAGCTGAGGTAAACAGAGCCTTCAGGTGACCAAAAACCCTGTCCGCCTTAGCCGACCACTGCAGTTGCACCGGTCCCCCCTTCAGCAGTGAGGTAATTGGAGCCGCTACCTGACCAAAGGCCCGGATAAACCTCCGGTAGTAGTTGGCAAACCCTAGGAACCGCTGCACTTCCTTTACCGTGGTGGGAGTCGGCCAATTACGCACAGCTGAAATGCGGTCACTCTCCATCTCCACCCCTGACGTGCGCTCCTGAGATCCAATTTTGTGAAGAAGCGTGCCCCGTGCATTGACTCTATCGCACTGGCTATACAAGGCAGCGGGTAGATGTATCTCACAGTGATCTGATTGATACCGCGATAGTCAATACACTGTCTCCTCCTGTGACAGAGGATACACGTGACTCCTGGGAAGTGCTGCGTCTACCATGAGATTTATCGCACAATCCCCCCGTCGATGGGGTGGTAATTGAGTCGCCTTCTTCTTACAGAAGGCGAGAGCCAAATCGGCATATTCTGAGGGGATGCGCACGGTGGAGACCTGGTCTGGACTTTCCACAGTAGTCACACCGATGGAAACCCCCTACACACCTCCCTGAGCACTTTTGTGACCACCCATTGAGAGCCCTCTGTTGCCACAAAATGGTGGTGTCATGACAGGCCAACCAGGGTAGGCCCAGCTTCACGGGAAACGCAGGAGAGTCAATAAGGAAGAGACTGATTCTCTCCTTGTGACCCTCCTGCGTAACCATGTCTAGTGTAGCGGTGGCCTCCCTATTCAGCCCTGACCCTAATGGTTGACTATCTAGGGCATGCACAGGGAAGGGCATATCCACAGGAACAATGGGGATCCCTAATCTATGGGCAAATGAACGGTCAATACAATTTCCAGCTACGCCTGAATCTACGAACGCCTTATGCTGAGAATGTGGGGGAAAACTTAGGAAATGTAATAAACACATACATGTGAGTGACTCACCTGGGGTGACACGATAGAGCCCTGCCTGCTGCCTCGACTCCCTGAGGAACCCCCCCAGCACCGACCAGCAGTGTGCCCTCTTCGGCCACAGATGGTGCAGGGAATGGCCAGCTCCATGGGCGTCGGAGCGGAGGTGCTGGAGGATGGAACTGACAGGCCCCGGACCTTTGCGGGTAGCAAGCAGGTTGTCCAGCCAGATGGACAGGTCCACCAACTGGTCCAATGTGAGGGTGGTGTCTCGGCATTCCAACTCCCGACGGACATCCTCGGGCAGACTGCACCGGTAGTGATCGATCAGGGCCCTGTCGTTCCATCCCTCGCTGGCGGCCAGGGTCCGAATGTCCAAAGCGAAATCCTGCTCGCTCCTCGTCCCCTGTCTCAGATGGAACAGACATTCACCCGCCGCTCGACCCTCAGGCGGGTGGTCGAAAACTGCCCCCGAAAGCGGCAGGTGAACTCTGCGTAATGGTCCTCCTTCACTCCATACGGCGTTGGCCTACTCCAGGGCTTTGCCTGAGAGGCAGGAGATGAGGGCGGACACGCTCTCATGTCCCGAAGGAGCCGGGTGGACGCTCGCCAGGTATAGTTCCAGCTGGAGTAGGAACCCCTGGCATCCGGCAGCTGTCCCATCATACTCCCTTGGGAGCGCGAGCTGAATCCCGCTGGGACTGGGTGAAGGAGGGGTGGACAGTGGGGCCTGCTGTAGAAGGGCTGGTGGAGGTGCTGGAAGACCTCCTTCTCTCTCCCATCTATCCATCGTCTGCAGCACGCAATCCAAGGCGGTGCCCAGACTTTGCAACATGGTCGCGTGCTGCTGGACGCGCTCCTCTACCGCCAAAGGGAGGGCGTCTGCTCCTACTGACTCCATTCGTTCAGGTGAGTGATTCTGTAAAAATATCCTGTGTGTAGCTGGTGTAGAGGAGTCAGGCGCAGGACAGCAGAATTGAGTAATACACGTATTTACTCAAATGTTCACAAAATACATCTCAAAATACAGAGCCCACAACTAACAGACCTATTACATACAAACAATCACTCACAAAGAAACATGGGGGAACAGAGGGTTAAATAATGAACAAGTAATTGTGGGATTGAAACCAGGTGTGTAAAGCAAGACAAAAACAATGAAAAATGGATCGGCTATGGCTAGAAAACCTGTGACGCAAGGAGAGGGACCAACTTCGGCGGAAGTCGTGACAATTCCTTACTAGTTCCAATCATTTGCAACAATGTCAATGAGGGTCATCACCATCTTTCTTTTGCGGTCTCAACTTGTTGTGATTACCAGCTGAAATAAACTTTTATGAGTTGATTTTACTCCTGGCTCAGAGTTTGTCTGAGCAGTGTCCTAACACCATCCTAAAACCTACTCTGGGCTGTTTTTGTTGTTGTTGTTGTCTTAAAGCTAGTTTTAATAGGATTCCTAGGACCTTTTCTGAGATGCTTTGTGGATAACGGCCCTGGTCTCTAAGCCCTCTACACTGTCATGTTATTTCATGTTGAGTCCTCCAGACAGAAAATAAATCCCTATGTAAAACAGAGAGTCACTTTTACACTAAAAGAGTGGCAGTTTACAGTTTTTCTCAATTGTTTACACACAAATACTGGTACTTGAGACACAATGACCACAACATGTAACTCATGCACAAACCCCCTGAACCAATTCTGCTAAACTACAAGCACAATTCCTGCTTTACACTCAAATTGCAGTTCTAAAACACACTTTTTTCAAAACACTACACACAATTCTTTGCATTTGGCACAATTTTCATGCAGAAAATCTCTTGTTTTCACAATGAACACACTGCCATTCAAATATGCACACTGACTCATCACAGTTTTACAATTAGCAATCAGAGCTTTAGCATAAAAGGGCAACAGGTGAGCTCTTCTGTTTTGGAGCAATGGATGCCAACATTGGAAACAGAGGCAGAGCCAGAGGAGTGAGAGTAAGAGGAGTAGGACGGGGAGGACAAGGACGAGGACGAGGAAGGCCAAGGACCGTAATCTCTGATGAGATCCGAGCCACTTTGGTTGATCATGTGGTCAACCATGGTCTAACAATGAGGGAGGCTGGGCAAAGAGTACAGCCAAATTTGAGCAGGTACACTGTAGCATCCATCATCCGGACTTTCCGAAATGAGAATAGGTAAGAAATCTACTCTCACTAGAAAATTGCAGTACTGCATATCAATACAGTACTCAATGAGTACAGTAGTACAGTATTGCCTGTGGACTGTTCTGTAGGACTGTAAAAATAAAGTATGTTTCAAGTATTTGGGAAATGTATTCCTACTTTGTATTTACAGTATTTTACTATTTGTTTGGCAGAACTGAAAGATTACCAACACAAGGTGGTCGGGAACGTGTTCTGTCTCCTGAACAGGAAACTGAAATCATGAACATGGTCCTTGAAAATAGCATACATAACATTACGGCAAATACAAAGAAAAATAATAGAAAACAATGAGATATTTCAAAATATTGATAGGGTAAGCTTATCAACACTGGACCGTGTCTTGCAGAAATAATCTCAGGATGAAGCAGGTCTACAGGGTGCCATTTGAACGCAATTCAGAAAGAGTCAAAGAATTGCAATATAACTATGTGCAAGTGAGTCCTATACAAACCCACAATTGATGCATACTCTCAACACTGTATAAATTATACATATTTCAGTATTGTAATCATAATGATTGTGCTTCACAATAGTGACCACTCCATGTCTATTTCTGATATTGTCATGTGTGTTTCAGAGAGTCCTTGAGCTAGAGGTGGCTGCAGTGGAGCACCAGTTCATCTTCATTGATGAGGTTGGATTCAACCTCACAAAAAGTCGGAAGAGGGGAAGGAATATCATCGGCCAGCGTGCCATTGTTCAAGTCCCTGGCCAGCGCGGAGGAACATCACAATGTGTGCAGCGATTACCCACCACGGCGTCATCCATCACCATGCTACCCTTGGCCCCTACAACACCGCCCATCTGATCACATTCCTGGACACCCTAGACAACACACTCATTCCACCAGATCAGGTAGATGGCCCAGAGCAGCTCAGGTGCGTTGTCATTTGGGACAACGTAAGTTTCCACAGGGCTGCTCTGGTTCGTAACTGGTTCACTGCCCACCCACGCTTTTTAGTTGTTTATCTCCTCCATATTCTCCATTCCTCAATCCTATTGAGGAATTCTTTTCTGCCTGGAGATGGAAAGTGTATGACCGAAATCCACAAACGCGTATACCTCTTCTCCAAGCTATGGAAGACGCATGTGGAGATATAGCAGCTGATGCTTTTCATGGCTGGAATCGCCATGCTAGGCGATATTTCCCCCGCTGCTTGTCCAGGGAAAACATTGCTTGTGATGTGGATGAGGTGCTGTGGCCAGACCACAACAGAAGAGAGGATGCAGCATAGTTTTTTTTTACTGTAACTGTATACATTAAATTCTTCTGTTTTGTATGTAGAGCACTGTATGTGCATCTTTGTGTTGGTTGGGAATGGGATGTACACTGTGTACATTGTTTTTGTGGGAAAAATAAAATATATTTGTTACCGTGTATTTGTGTGTTCTGAGTATAAAAACAATATTCTCAAATATTTTACAACACACTTATGTATGTACTGTCTGTAGTAATGGCAACACTGAACCAAAAAAAAGGCCTAAGTCATTATGATGAATGGAGAAGAATTGTTTTCCATTCATCATAGTGTTTTACATTGAGCACATCAGTGTTCAACTGGTTCTTATAAATGTCTATTCATATGATGGTTTGTGTGTGTCATTTGAAAACAAAATACCATTTTGATAAGAAATAACATTGTTTTGAATGTAAAGTTTCATTTTGCTGGAGAATTGAGGGGTTTTGCCCATTGTGTGTGTGTTTTTTTGATTTGTGTGTAGAGTTCTGAGAATATGAGGCATGCTTTCAGAAAGTGTGTAAACAATCGAGAAAAACTGTAATAAAATCAGAATCATCACCTTTTCAGTTGTACACTCCTAGAAAAAGGGTTCCAAAAGGGCTCTTTGCGAAGGGATAGGGTTCTACCACAAACCTATCAAGGGTTCTTTGATGATTCTTTGGAAGCCAATAAGGTTTCTTTGGAAGACAAGAAGGGTTCGACATACTAGAACCATATATAATATTTCCCAGCGTTCTCTATTGCAGTGAGATTTTCAGAATTGTTTATTTTACTATAATATCTGTGTTTTTTAATTTACATTGATTGGTTAATACATTTTATGCTACACAAAAATAAATATCACACAGTTTTCTAAACGAATCCAATCTGTTGGATTTATTGCACTCGTTACTTAGATGGTTGTTCCAGTTTAGATGGATGAGGTCGTCTCAATATTACATTTTCCCTACTCTGGCAGTCATTCTGAATGCAGGTTGCGGGTGATTAACAATTCCACTTCGATGGATATCCTAACTCTGGCAGGATTCCAAGTGGAATTACGCATCACTTTGCCTGCCAGCATAATGTGACTTGCAGGCCTGATGTGGCCTTTAAACCAGGAGTTTCCTAGGACCACTGTGTTAGGGTGTAACTAGGCCCTCAAAGAAAGTTCTTATGATATATGTTATGTATTTTCATAAATAATAACATTCAACAAGGCTGGTGGAACCATTCATCACTTGGAGGGTTCTTCCTAGAACCCTCCAAAGATAAAATGGTTAATTACTAGAACCCTTCATAGAACCCTTCTACTTAGAACCTTTTTTTCTAAGAGTGTACTTTTAAATGAATCTGTGCTTTGTGTTTCCCCTGACTGTGTGTTCTAAAAGAGGGGTCGAGGTGAAACCCATTATAGGCATGTGTTGGCGGTGTGTGTACCTGTGCGAGGCTATGTGTCAGTGGAGAGTGTGTGTGTGTGTGTGTGTGTGTGTGTGTGTGTGTGTGTGTGTGTGTGTGTGTGTGTGTGTGTGTGTGTGTGTGTGTGTGTGTGTGTGTGTGTGTGTGTGTGTGTGTGTGTGTGTGTGTGTGTGTGTGTGTGTGGTGCACGTTGAGTGGGTTGCTGTGCATTCATCGAGTCTTATTCACGATGCTAGCGTGGGTGGCTAATTCTTGTTTGTATTCAACAGGTTTACCTAAGAGGGAAATGTTTTATTATATGCTGTCTTCGAAATCGATGACTAATTGTTTTCTTTCCTCTATATCCTCTCTCTCTCTCTCTCTCTCTCTCTCTCTCTCTCTGCTGTATGTAACTCTGTATCTTTCTCTCCATTTCTCTCTCTCTCGCTGTCTTGCCTTGATTGTGTATTCTTTGTAGTAGTGTGGTGGGGGGATGGTAGATGACCAGTAAGGTATTTGGGAGTTGGGTAGGGGGTGAAGGTAGGCAGTCCAATGAGATACTTAGAGAATTCTACCTGACTACCTGACACTATGTCATGTCACATTATAAGATGCTTACAACCTTCTAGGAGAGACACCCTGAAGTTTCCATCTAGAGAAGGTGTAGAGAGAGTGAGAAAGATGATAGAGAGGAATGGGCTTGGAGAGCGAGACTGAAACGACATAGACAGAGAAGGAGGGAAGGAGATTGTACAGTAGCAGAGAGCTGGAGAGCGAGAAGCAGAGAGTGATTGACTGGCAATGGTAGTGACAAGGGAAAAGCAAGAGAGAGTTTGACCCTGATGGCGAGAAAGAGAGAGAGAGAGAGATTGACCCTGATAGAGAGAGAGAGAGAGAGAGAGAGAGAGAGAGAGATGTACATTCCCAGACATTAATCACTTTTTCATTCCATGCCAATTGTACTGTATCTATCACTCTGCATACGCTGTAATTAATTTTTATCTTTGCATCAACCTGCAAAAATTACTTCAACTGGTTATGAGTATGTGACTTGCAAATACTACATTTGTTGAACTGTTTCATTTGATTATTACCAAACTTAAAGTAAATTTCCAGTTGGTGCTACCTATTTCTTTTAACACTCAACATAATTTCTCCCCTTTGGGTAAACCTAATAAATAACAAATACCAACTAATATTTCCTGTAAATACAAAACATTTATTAAAATCTTGCTCCATGTAGATTTCTCACTTTGAATCTACCTATCCAAATGAATTCAACTGGGTTACAAGCAAGTAGATCAATTCCCTGTAAATGAAAATATTAAGTTGAATAAAATCTTATATTTCCTCTAAATACAATCCTTTAAAAAAAAATACAATCCACCAAAAAACAATAACAAGAAAAGCAATAGCGGCAGAATACCTGAGCCAACAAAGTGGAAAATGTGCCTTGAGCAAGGCACTCAAAGTTTTTCTGATCGCTTAGGCACTTTCTTTGAAACTATAGACTATTCTTGCAAAACTCTACACACTAACCAGAAAACCTTACACCAAACCAGCAAAACATTATACATCTCTTGCAAAAGCAAACAATTCTTACAAAACTCTTCAAACTCTAAATTAAAAACACTTGTGGCCTTAGATTTTTCTGTGTGCAGGGCATAGCAGTTTACAATAAAGTGTTGTCATACATGTAGTAAACACACATACACACAGGTATCCAAATGTGTTAAGTACGGATGTGTATTCCAAACATAACACTCTATCAATACAAATGTATTTTTTCTTTCTCAAAAGCGCATTAGGAGAATACAAAAACATTTGTTCTTTGTGGGTCTGGCCATAAGACTTCATCCACATCTCATGCAATGTTGTCTTGAGCTAGGCACTGTGGAAAGTATCGCCTGGTGCCGTATCCAGGCCTGGCATGACCCCTGATTGACGTCTCCACAAGCCTCCTCCATTGCCTGTAGAAAGGGTATGCGTTGGTGGGGCTGGCGATCATACACCTTCCAATGCCATGCAGAGAAGAATTCTTCAATAGGATTTAAGAACGGAGAGTATGGGGGGAGATTGAGTGCAATGAAAAGTGGGTGACCTGTGAACCAATTGTGTTTATAGTTTTGCAAATATTGTGTTATAAAATTACAAACTGAGTATTACAAAGCAGAGAACGTGCATTCAGTTTGGTACACTTGGTAAATGCATTGTCTACAAGTGTTAATGGTTTCAGAGATAGTGCTTCAAGAATCACTGTTAGTGTTCAAGCATTCAGAAAAAACGGTAATTGTCGAAACGTACGGTGGCTTTTCCTCTCGATGTTGCTATAGAATTTTCACAAATGCCTTACTCTACGTCATTACCCAACATTCTATGAATGTATGAAAATGACCATATCTAAGTGCTCGCTTGTCAGAAAATGTAAAAAAAAGGCATCATATTCTTTGTGGGGGTGAATATGAACAGATTTCATCTTGCTAAAACGCGGTCAGTCCCACTTTAACCAAGCTTTTAAGAATCATATGCACGTATGCAAGTTTCATTACAGATTCAGTGCGGGCAATGTCATAGCAAAATTCTACATAGTGAATACAACAGAACAGATTAACTTGAATGACATTCACTCTTAATGGTGGTAAAAAAAATATAATTTTAAAGCCATGCCCCTATTAAGCCACACCTCTTCTGCTAGGATGCCTCCGTCACACTGCCCCCCACCACTATGAAAGACATGTGCTTAAGGTGCTGAAAGCAATTTAGAAGCTTTCATTTAATAAAGAAAAACACATTGAACTGTCAAATTTGTTGTAGGTTTAATAGGTTTCATGAACCAAAGCGTAATTTTCAATCATTCCAATCAGTTAAAGCACTTCATATGAACAACAGTGTTGTACCACAATTTACAGTGTGACAGCACAGAGTGCATACTCATGAATGTTTCTATTTTTTTGTTTACTTTGGTAAGATAATAAACAATTTGTGATGTGTGTCACAAGATAATGAACAAAGTCATGAGTGTGTCACATTGATCAAAACTAACGGAAAGACAGTCATCAAAACTCAAACATATAACAGTGACTATGAATCACAAGGAAACTGCTAAATTTTTGTGAATGAGTGTGCTTTCAGCAATGATCTTTATGAGTGAGTGTGTGTGTGTGTGTCACTAAACCCAAAGAAGTGCTGCTTAATGTAACATAACCCAATCCCATTCTTCACATACCTGAGACCACCATAACACCTTCTCTCTACATTAACTCTATACATACCCACACATGCACGACCATACACTCACTCACACACAGTCCCATTCCACACATACCAGTGAAACATGTCCACCCAACACCTTCACTGTGCAGGTACATGCATGTCTGCCTAGAGGATAAATACTTCACCTCTAAATCATCCTTTTTTAAGGTCATATTTTCACTAAACTTTTAATTGAATTCTCTGTGTTAGCCGCTTTCACATTCACTCTATACATGTTCAGTGCGCACAGCAAATTTCCCAGTGTCAAATTAACACTGAAAGTGTGGACCCATATAGACACTAAGCAGTGTTGAATTAACACACTGCTTAGCATAAAGCTTTATTTACATATGTCTTACCTTTCGATTGAATTGTAGCGTAATCACCCATAACTGAATTTGTTATTGACAGACTTGCTTGTTGCATTCATATATTTTAAGCCCTGTAGAATCCTAAGTGAATATGTTCTCATAAACATTTTTATATTTTTAATGAAATGTTATGATACTTGAAGGAATCCATCTCAAAGTATAGAAAATGCCTGTTACTTCTGCATTAATAAAGTTTGATTGTAAAGTTACTTGTCCTCTACCCAATGTCAAACACTTCAATTCATTATTAAGGGGAACAAGGTGACATCACAGCACGTCACCTTAACTCTCATTTAAATACACCAATGGTAACATGATATTCTCTTACCTATTTTAAGTATGGCCTTGTAACCAACATCGGAGAAGGCATGCTTGCAGAGGGGCATGGTTTAAATAGCTTGATAGCTACTCACTGTCGGTAGGGTGTCAGCAAATATAATGAAAAGTTTACCCTATTCATCTATGGCAAAGATACAGTACTTATATGTTTCCCCTTTCGACTGTGTCTGGTGTTAGCTAGTTACTGGCTAGCTAGGTTTTCAGCCAGCATGGAGCAAAGTGGGGGGGGAAGTTATGTTCAAAACTTTGACGCCGTTGTCATGTCAAAGTATCTGTCAGTGCTCCTGTCAACTGCAGCACAAGTGACATGCCAAACGGGAAGTGATTTACATACCCTTAGGTTGGAGTCATTAAAACTCGTTTTTCAACCACTCCACAAATTTCTTGTTAACAAACTATAATTTTGGCAAGTCGGTTGGGACATCTACTTTGTGCATGACACAAGTAATTTTCCCAACAATTGTTTCCAGACAGATTATTTCACTTAAAATTCACTGTATCACAATTCCAGTGGGTCAGAAGTTTACATACACTAAGTTGACTGTGCATTTAGAAAATTATGTCATGGCTTTAGAAGCTTCTGATAGGCTAATTGACATGATTTGAGTCAATTGGAGGTGTACCTGTGGATGTATTTCAAGGCCTACCTTCAAACCTTCAAAGTGCTTCTTTGCTTGACATCATAGGGAAATCAAAAGAAATCAGCCAAGACCTCAGAAAAACAATTGTAGACCTCCACAAGTCTGGTTCATCCTTGAGAGCAATTTCCAAACGCCTGAAGGTACCCCGTTCATCTGTACAAACAATAGTACACAAGTATAAACACCATGGGACCACGCAGCTGTCATACCGCTCAGGAAGAAAATGCGCTCTGTCTCCTAGTGATCAAATCAAACAACAGCAAAGGACCTTGTGAAGATGCTGGAGGAAACAGGTACAAATGTATCTATATCCACAGTAAAATGAGTCCTATATCAACATAACTTGAAAAGCCGCTCAGCATGGAAGAATCCACTGCTCCAATACCGCCATAAAAAAGCCAGACTACGGTTTGCAACTGCACATGGGGACAAATATCGTACTTTTTGGAGAAATGTCCTCTGGTCTGATGAAACAAAAATATAACTGTTAGGCCATAATGACCATAATTTTGTTTGTAGGAAAAGGGGGAGGCTTGCAAGCCGAGGAACACCATCCCAACCATGAAGCACGGGGGTGGCAGCATCCTGTTGTGGGGGTGCTTTGCTGCAGGAGGGACTGGTGCTCTTCACAAAATAGATGGCATCATGAGGAGGGGAAAATATGTGGATATATTGAAGCTACATCTCAAGACATCAGTTAGGAAGTTAAAGCTTAGTCGCAAATGGGTCTTCCAAATGGACAATGACCCCAAGCATACTTCCAAAGTTGTGGCAAAATGGCTTAAGGACAACAAAGTCAAGGTATTGGAGTGGCCTTCACAAAGCCCTGACCTCAATCCTATAGATATTTTGTGGGCAGAACTTAAAAAGTGTGTGCGAGCAAGGAGGCCTACAAACCTGACTCAGTTACACCAGCTCTGTCAGGAGGAATGGGCCAAAATTCACCCAACTTATTGTGGGAAGCTTGTGGAAGGCTACCCAAAACATTTGACCCATGTTAAACAATTTAAATGCAATGCTACCAAATACTAATTGAGTGTATGTACACTTCTGACCCACTGGGAATGTGATGAAAGAAATAAAATCTGAAATAAATCATTCTCTCTACTATTATTCTGACATTTCACATTCTTAAAATGAAATGGTGATCCTAGCTGACCTAAGACAGGGAATTGTAACTAAGATTAAATGTCAGGAATTGTGAAAAACTGAGTTTAAATGTGTTTGGCTACGGTATACGTAAACTTCCGACTTCAACTGTATATATCATTTATGCAATTTCAATGTTGTTTGAGTTGCTTTGTATATTACCAAATTAGCTCGAGATTATTTTTACTGCAACACTGCATCCCAGTTCATTGACATTTCAAAGAGCTGTCAGTCAAGGCGAGCTCATGAATATAAGCTCCTCACCCACCCAGCCTGTCTTGTCAAACTTCTAGGTACTTAGCCAGTAGAGAAAAAGTACTTTTAAAAAAGTGCTTTTCTATCCCATAAGAATATTATGGGTGACATTTTAGTCACTCAAAAGGCTATTTTCTTGGGAATCAGAATAACTAGTCGGGACCTTTATGAAGGACTGCCAGGGTTGGGAATGTTGCAATGTGAGACTACCTAAACCATCTACACTGGAACAACCATTTCAGTAAAGGGTGTAATAAATCCAAGTAACATATTGGATTAGTTTAGAAAATGTATATCTTTTATATTTGAGAAGCATAAGATTAATTAATAAATCAATGTACATGCAAAAACATAAATATTGAAACAAACAATTCTTAAAATCAACCAATATAGCATGCTGGGAAATATGATAATGATGGGCCAGGTTTTGGTTCAACTCTGGTAATTAACACCAATACTGGGGTTATTTTACACCAATGAGTGTAATTGTTATGCTTAGAGCGTAGGCCCTTAAAATAAAGCCTTATGAATTACGTGTTGTATTGTGTTAAATAATATAATTTTTATGATGACATATTCACTCAGGATCTCAGTTGGCAGATGAATGCAACAACCATGTGTTCTCTGTCACTAACAAATACAATCACGGGTTGTAACTACAATTCCCTCGAAAGGAAAGGCACTCTGAGAAATAATGCTTTATGCCAGCAGTGTGTTAATTTAACACTGTTCCAGTGTCTATACAAGTCCACACTTTCAGTGTTAATTGAACAACGAGCAATCACTAACTTGCATGTATACAGCATGACAGCATGTGCAAGTGGCCAGTAACTTCACACAATTGTTAAGTAAATGGTCAAGAGAATGAATGCTTTTGGGAACACCACTAATGCAAAAAATTATATGTGTCCTTTTGCATTGTAAACCTTCTTTATGACCCCATATATCAGTGTGCGTGGGATGGTCCATATTCCAGACCCTGCCATCATCATAGCTCTTTATGGTCAGGGACCTGTGTGAAGTAGCCCGCTCTGATAAGGACAGGTGTGTTAACTTAAAGTATGACGAAGTGAGAGGGACCGGCGTGTCCTTTGATGGGAATTGATTGGATCATCAAAGAGGAACACCGAATAGAGAGAATGGAAATACTGGAATGGCTTCCCAAACACATCCTGTGGATGCTCTCTGGACTTCAGTCGCTAGCTGCTGTAGAATGTCTGACACAGAGTTATAACTTCCAGGCCGGAAGTCTAACTGCCAAGTCACTTGAGTAACTGGGTTACAAGTCTTTGAGTAACAGAGTTTAGTTACCTAGTCAGCGTCACCATAGGAAAACAACGACCACAGCCTTCGGAACTGCCCCATCAGTTATATCCCACTACTCTATTCACCTGGATACTGTATTAGCCAATGATATCTATATACATATCTCTATTGATGGCAGAGGCAGGGGCACTGCATGAGTGAGAAGCGATAAGGATAGTTCTGAAGTTCAAGCATTGTTCCAGCAGCTTTATGGTGGAGGTGTAACCAGGTCAGTCCAGCGCAGCTCTGCAGCTTGTCTCAGAAGTGACTGGTACTGTCTATATACACTACCGTTCACAAGTTTGGGTCACTTTTAAATGTCCTTGTTTTTGAAAGAAAAGAACATTTCTGTCCATTAAAATAACGTCAAATTGATGATCAGAAATACAGTGTAGACATTGTTAATGTTGTAAATGACAATTGTAGCTGGAAATGGCAGATTATTTTATGGAATATCTACATAGGCGTACAGATGTCCATTATCAGCAACAATCACTCCTGTGTTCCAATGGCATATTCTGTTAGCTAATCCAAGTTTATCATTTTAAAAGGCTAATTGATCATTAGAAAACTCTTTTGCAATTATTTTAGCACAGCTGAAAACTGTTGTTCTGATTAAAGAAGCAATACAACTGGCCTTTTTTAGACTAGTTGAGTATCTGGAGCATCAGCATTTGTGGGTTCGATTACAGGCTCAAAATGGCCAGAAACGAAGAACTTTCTTCTGAAACTCATCAGTCCATTCTTGTTCTGAGAAATGAAAGCTATTCCATGCGAGAAATTGCCAAGAAACTGAAGATCTCGTTCAAGGCTGTGTACTACTCCCTTCACAGAACAGAGCAAACTGTCTCTAACCAAAATAGAAAGAGGAGTGGAAGGCCCTGGTGCACAACTGAGCAAGAGGACAAGTACATTAGAGTGTCTAGTTTGAGAAACAGATGCCTCAAGTCCTCAACTGGCAGCTTCATTAAATAGTACCAGCAAAACACCAGTCTCAAGGTCAAAAGTGAAGAGGCAACTCCGGGATGCTGGCCTTCTAGGCAGAGCTCCTCTGTCCAGTGTATGTGTTATTTTGCCCATCTTAATCTTTCCTTTTTATTGGCCAGTCTGAGATATGGCTTTTTCTTTGCAACTCTGCCTAGAAGGCCAGCATCCTGGAGTCTGAGTAGGTGTGTCCAAACTTTTGACTGGTACTGTACGTATATATGTACACTACATTACCAAAGGTATGTGGACACCTGATCGTCGAACATCTCATTCCAAAATCATGGACAGTAATATGGAGTTGGTCCCCCCTCTGCTGCTATAACAGCCTTCACTATTCTGGGAAGGCTTTCCACTAGATGTTGGAACATTGCTGCGGGGACTTGCTTCCCTTCAGCCACAAGAGCATTAGTGAGGTTGGGCACGGATGTTGGGCAATTAGGCCTGCCTTGCAATCAGTGTTCCAAATCATCCCAAAGGTGTTTGATGGCATTGAGGTCAGGGCTCTGTGCATGCCAGTCAAGTTCTTCCACACCGACCTTGACAAATAATTTCTGTATGGACCTCGTTTTGTGCACGGGGCATTGACATGCTGAAACAGGAAAGGGCCTTCCCCAAACTGTTGCCACAAAGTTGAAAAACAGCCCCAGACCATTATTCCTCCTCCAGCAAACTTTTTAGAGTTGGGCAGGTAGCGGGAAGTTAGCGTTCTCCTGGCATCCGCCAAACCAGATGGTGAAGCGTGATTATCACTCCAGAGAACGCGTTTCCACTGCTCCAGAGTTCAATGGCGGCAAGCTCCAGCCGACGCTTGACATAGCGCATGGTGATCTTAGGCTTGTGTGCGGCTGCTTGGCCACGGAATCCCATTTCATGAAGCTCCCGATGAACAGTTCTTGATTCCAGAGGCTGTTTGGAACTCGGAAGTGAGTGTTGCAACCAAGGACAGACTATTTTTACACGCTATGCGCTTTAGCACTCCCGTTCTATGAGCTTGCGTGGCCAACCACTTCACAGCTGAGCCATTGTTGCTCCTAGACGTTTTCACTTCACAATGCAGCACTTACAGTTGACACAGGCACCTCTAGCAAGGCAGAAATGTCATGAACTGAGTTGTTGGAAAAGTGGCATCCTATGACTGTGCAACATTGAAAGTCACTGAGCTCTTCAGTACGGGCCATTCTACTGACAATCTTTGTCTATGGAGATTGCATGTCTGTGTGCTCGATTATATACACCTTTTAGCAACAGCTGTGGCTGAAATAGCCAAATCCACTAATGTGAAGGCGTGTCCACATACTTTTGTATATATATTGTATGTGTGTCAGGTATCTAAAGCCATAATAGTGGTTTTCCCTGAATTCACCTTCATTAACAACCAGACCAGGTCCAATTCTCTAACCACCTTGTAAAGCCTGAAATAAGTCTAGAATAAGAATTCCGGAACCATAGAACTTCAATTCGAAACAGAACCTCCTTGTATGTCATATAATCCCATTCTCTTTCTAGTATCATAACACAGTGCCTTTCCATATTCCACCACGGTGCATTAAACAGGAAACCCCTTGTACGGAACTTGATATCTCAAACGGGAAGTTGGCGATACGTTAGCGAGTCGTATTTTCAGACTTGTTTGCGTTTTCCAACGGTTTAAATAGCTAGGTGTGCGGAACTACAGTGCAGTGCGTTATGCCTGGGAGGCATAGGCTGGTGTCAAATTCACTGTTTAGTGAAGGACATCAACGTCACAGGTGAGATCTTTCTGTTGTTTTGAGAAGCGTTGTCATGAATACAGTTTTTCTTGTCTAAAAGAGGAGTTTTTGCCCTCTTTAGGAAATGTGATAGTATGGCCAGTGGCCAGTGGCAGAGATGTGCCTACGTTTGTAACAGATGGGGAAATGTAACCTCACTCCTCAGCCTGAAATGTATCCATTCGCATCACCAAGTTGCTAGCTTTTTGGTGGTGCAACTGGGTTACAGAACTACACAGGAGGGTGGTCACGTACTGGAGGGTTAAAGTTAGACACTTGTTTGTGAGGCAGAGGTCCTGGGATAGGGTCTTGGTGTGAGCTGGAGAGGGAGGAAGTGGTACGGCTAAGCAAGCACAGTGATGTCCGCTACACGTGTGTGTCCAGAGCAGAGTTGGTTCCGCTGGCCTTCTGGTTGACCAGATGACGACTGCTTCTGTCTGAGTCACAGCACAAGCCTGTCTAGCGCCCGTCTCACTCCACTTTGTATGTGTGTGTCTACGTCTGCACCACTATTCAGCCATTGTGTGTGAGTGTGTCTGTGCATTATGTCAAAACGTCAGCTACTTGTACGTCTCTGAAATAAATGTCATAATCTGTAGACATTTGAGGGCTCCTGGTTTTCTTTTTCCGCGATAGTCACCATGCAGTGTCCTGGAGTAAGAGTGTTTATTTTTGACGATGAAACCACTCTGTCATTTGGAGTCCCAGACCAAAGAGCGTCAGAGGTCTGACCTGGCTGTATCATGTTTCTCCTCCACCACAACTCTACCAGCAGTCCATTGGTCATAGAAGTGAGCCACTCACTTGTTGTACCACTAACAGAGAGATACTGTAGCCTGTCTTAGATAAACCAAAAGAGTCACACACTAGTGACTCGTGAATTTATGTTTTGTTCAGAGGGCACATTGACGATTACTAACAAGTAGTTTAGCTTTCAAGCTTAGAATTATTATAGCATTATTGATGTATATGATACCATTCCACCTATTCAATCCAGCCATTACCCCGAGCCTGTCCTCTCTAATTAAGGTGCCACCAACCTCCTGTGGTGTGTGTATTCCCACTCCTGGATTATTTGCCGTACAAGACACCTAAATCTGATGTAGGCACAAGGATAGTTTGGGTTACTTTCCACTTCCATATCACTGATAAAAATCGACCCACCAAACATTAGCCCCATGTTGGCTTTGGTAATTTATAGCAACTCTGTCCATTTGGAACACTGAACACACAGTTAACGACATAGAGATCATATTCAATTACTAGTATTCTAATTCCTAATTCAATGGTTAAAGATTTCTGATACAAATGTTCTACATGCTAACTGCTAACATCAGAGGTGGCTGATTACAAGCTATTGTAGCATTATCAGACAGAATGACATTGACCTCAGTCTGTTAGCTTCATAACCAACATACAAGTACAGCAGGCCAAAACAAAGCGAAGTCCAACCAGAAACACGATAGACAAAAACATGACTGTGACGTTTGGAGGGAATGGGAGTAAAAGGCAATTGAACCTCTGAGTTGAAATAACTGTATTGGAGCATAAAGACCTTTAAAGGGATAATTCCCCTCAAAAGCAACGTTCGTCAGACTTTATTCTTCAAAGTGGTTAGAGGGAAGCTGACTCCACATCATCTGTTGTGTACACTAATATTTCTTCTGATGCCAAGAATTTCCAGCATTTCTGTAGGTCTATGGTCTACATGTAAAACACAGGAGGTTGGTGGCACCTTAATTGAGAAGGACGGGCTCATGGTAATGACTGGAGCGGAGACAGTGGAACGGTATCAAAGACATGGTTTCTAGCAGCCTCCACTGATTTAAAAACTCCAGTGTAGAAAAACCACTGTATAGAATTGAAAAGCCTTAAAGAAAAAATCCACTCCAAAACGTTGTGGTATTTTTTTCATAAACCCACTGTTATACAGTCACAAAATGTTTTGCATGTCAGCAGTCAAGTTGTTCAAATATAGGATTTAAAAAATCAAGGTGTCTCTTGATTGATTTGTTTTTGCATCATATGTGACAAGTGACACTTTGCTTCTTGAATGTCCAATATCTTTGAGGCAGAGAGAATAGGGGACATGGCAGAGTGAAGGTTTTCAATGGTTTCGCCTGTAACCAAATGGACCCACAGACAGCTCCATATTTTAAAATCAATGCATAGGGCAACAAGGCTGCAATCATGTTTTCTCAGTAGCCAAACAGCCCTTTGGCCCCACAGCAGCCTGGCCCGACCAATGAAAGGCCAAGAGAGAGCAAAAGAAAGAGAGAAACTAAAAAACCTTAGTGGCATTTTTCTTCTCTTTTGCTCACTCTCTCTGGCTCATAATAACCTCTTCGCTCCTCCTTTCTAGACAGTCCACCCATCCCTCCCTCCGTCTATCCGGCAGTTCTCTCTGTGGTGTTAGGGCAGGTATCTCAAGCCAGGGTTTATTTCCCACGCCAGGTGTTCAAGGGTTAACAGCGCGTGGGTGTAGTTTCGATCTGTCAGGTAGGTCAGGTTTCTGTTAACGTGACTGCATACCTCCAAGTGTGTGTGTGTGTGTGAACCTCTGAGCCGTACTGGGACACAAAGAACTGAGTAATCCAGGAGCGTTCCTGACATTGTGGCACAGGTAGGTAGCTGCTTTGGACAGAAAAAATAAATGAAATTGCCCTCACCGCCCTTAAGGAAAAACCATAAGATTTCACATGTGAAACCATGTGTTTTTAGAACACTTCAAATGTTATTTCACAAAGTTTTCACATTTTTACATGAGATTTGCAGGTGATGCCCTGCAAACCAAAACGAGTCATTGTGATAAACACAGTGCTTTTAACATACACCGAGTATGCAACATTACAGTTTTTCACAATTGTTTACACAAGTTTGCTGAATCTTTGGCTCATTTTCCCAAAACACAAACCTCTAGCAAAAGCAAACACTGCATTCAAAACTCTTTCCAAAATGTTTTTTGCATCAAAAGGACACACACGTCAAATGAATAGATCTGTCTACGAACAACACACTGATGTGCTCAACAAAACACTATGAATATCCCATCACTAGGTTTATGCCTTTTGCATTTTCAGTGTTATACTGTAGCCGGTTGTAAAATACCTACTCAAATATAAATACACACAAATGCAATACAGTAACAATTTATTTCCAAAATGCTGTATTTTTTAACACTTGTGTTTTGTGTGTAACATTTTCCATACCCAACAGGAGAAAACCAGGAAAAACATTCAGTAAGGTAAAGGGTTTTCTGTACAAAAAGAAAATTAAAGTGGCTCATTATTTCAAAATTCTAAACACAAAGACAAAAACACATGCAAAATGTAAGAAAAAAGACATTAGGCTGCATCCTGCCTCCTATTTAGTTCTGGCCACAGCAACTCATCTACATCACAAGCGACGTTCTCCCTGGCTGAACAGCGGAGAAAGAATCTTCTGGAGTGACGGATCCAGCCTCCGAAAGGCCCAACTTCGTCACGTGCGAGGGGATGGCAGTCATACACCTTCCATTGCCATGCTGAAAAAAACTCTTCAATTGGGTTTAGAAATGGGGAATATGGTGGGAGGTATAGAACAAAAAATTGTGGGTGGTTGATGAACCAGTTGCGGACCAGAGCAGCCCGGTGGAAACTCACGTTGTCCCAGATGACAACATACCTGGGCTGCTCTGGTCTACCCCTCTGCTCAGCTGGAATGAGGATGCCATGTAGTGTGTTCAGGAATGTGATGAGAAGGGCGGTGTTGTAGGGACCAAGGTTGGCACAGTGATGGAGGACGCCTTGCTGGCTAACGGCTGTGCACATGGTGATATTCCCTCCACGCTGTCTAGGGACATTCACAATGGCACGGTGGCCAATAATGTTCGGTCCCCGTCCACTTCTTTTGGCTACAGTAGGTTGAAGTCAGCCTCAATGTAAACGTGCTGAATTGCAGAGGCATCCAGCTCCAAGACAGTCAACATGTGACATAGACCTAGGGCAGTCAATATGGTGAGGCACAATACACTGGATTACAGTACTGTAATGTGTCTATACAGTGCTGATATGATAGTAAATTCACAGTTTAGTACTTACTTGCACATATTCATAGCACTGTTCTTTAACCCTCTGAGTTTTGCTCAAATGGCACCCTGTACACCTGTTTCATCCGGATTCAGTTGCGCTGTAATACACGGTCCAATGTAGACAAGCCCACCTGGTGAATGTTATTGAATATTGTGTTGTCTGCAATTATGTGGTTCTGGATTTCTTGTAGTCTAATGGTATTGTTTGCCACCACCATGTTCACAACAGCGGTCTCCTGTTCTGGTGAGAACAGCCGGTGTCTTCCACCATGGCCTGGCTGTCTCTCAGTTCTGCAAAAGATCCACAAGTATGATATGATTGGGTACAGTAAGCTAAAATAATCTATTTTCTTTCAATATGAAATGACATTACTGTAACATTGGCCAACAATCACTGAGTAACATAGGCCTACTGATATGCCAGACTGCAGTATACATACATAAAGAGCATAGTGTAGATGGTAGGTACCTTACCGGTTGTCATTTCTGAAGGTACCGATGATAAATGCAACCGTGTAGCGGCTCAGATTGGGCTGAACTCTGCCCAGCCTCCCTCATACTCAATCCATGGTTGAGCACATGGTCAACCAATGTGGCCCTGATCTCATCTGAGACAACTGTCCTTACTCGTCCTCCAACTACTTCACCTCTAGCTCTTGCTTCACCATTGACTTAAATTTTTCTCCAAAAGACAAGTGCTTAACTGTGGCCTTTTATAGGAAATATTCAGAAGGTGTTCGGTATACTTAATGTATAGTGTTTTCAACTTACATACTTTGTGTATGTGTATGCAGTAATTATTATTTAGCATGTTCTTAACTGGGATTTGAATTGACAACTTCTTGATTGACTGCATTCCAATCATCCTGCTATGCCACCATGTCTGTGTCAATAACTGATTTCACTTTGGACTTCAAAGTACGTCTCAGCTTTATTAAAAATACACTCAAGAATAACGAGTATATTTATCATAGTGATTCAGGTTTAACATTAAAGCAGAATACTATGCCCCACCAATATTAGTCAACTATACAGAAAACCCTCAAATTGCTGAAATAAGTAAATGTAATAAATGATGAGAGAATAGTCATAATAACTGATAACTAAAATAGCAGTGCAGATGGCACTAATTATTTTAAGTGCAGAGATGTATTATAGGCAATGAATGTGTACGAGAAGGTTACAGACTTTGTGGTGCTGCGGAAAGGTCAGGGTACTTCAACTCTGAAAATTGTGAGTTCAAATCCCAGGTGGGTATGTACTTCAGCTGCAACAACACATAAAATGTCACATGTGAATGATTTCAAAAACATGTTGTCACATTTGAGGTGTTCTAAAGTTTTCATGTGTGAAATGCTCCAAAAACGATTTTTCTCATGTGATTTTCCACGTGAAATCATGTGGTTCAACATGTAACTACACTGTTAGGCATTGCTGTTAATTTAGTGGAATTTATTTGTCATTTGGAAGTTGAATTTGGTTTACTTTCTGAGTTAGCACACTTTGGATAACCTCTTGGATGGCAGAAACATGAATTTCCTGCTTTGAAACTAGGTTTGTGGCCATGATAGAGATTGACCACAGATTTATCGGCAAGAATACATTTCTGCACTTTGCTAAACGTTGCCTGGAATCAGGTCAATAATTGTGTGGTTATCTGACAACACCAATGAAAAAGTAACAGTTATCAGTGACACTTGACATTAAGGTCTAGATTAAATCAGATTAACCATAAACGTGATAGCCAACACTCGCATTGCTGGTGTCTTGGCAGTATCGGAGGCGTAACTGCGTTACGGTACAGTGTTGTTCTCTGGTGTATAAAAAGGTCAAAGGTACTCATAAAGTACCTTCAGAGGTATGCAGGTACTGGTCGGAACCTTTTTTCTAACCAATATATTACATTTAGTGCTGTGTTTGTAACCATGTGGGATGTGGGAATTTAAAATGTACCATTTACCAGAATTTACCAGTTGTAAATACCAATTGAATGCATTTACATGCTTTGAACTCATTGAGAAATTCTGATTGGCTAATGGCCTACAAGCTGCGTAAACCATAAACTAAAAGTACAGGTATCATGCTTGTAAACAAATTATAGTGTTCAAAAACCATATTAATAGATTGCTTTTTATTAAACGTGTTTTGTTGCTGCATTTAACTGCCAAAAATGCTGTTAATGGATTTTTCCTAGTCGTATGCGGTAAATTCCCACTTCCCATTTGGTTACGAATGCAGCATTATGCTGCTTTCATGTGATAGTCGGAACTAGGAAACTCAGAAATGTCAGACTTTCTAACTGGTAGTTAATCATGTGCCACGTTCAACGAATGAGCAAGTCGAACAAAGTATACTCCAATTTTAAATGTAGGTGGGGGCAACGTGCTGGCTGGATGGTCTAAAATATGTTGTATTTCTGCCAACCGTTAGTCGGAATGTTGTACCAGTTTAATTGGTTTTATTTTTGTGTTGATCACGGTTGAAGTGATTCAGTGTGGCCAAAGCAGTACTTTGTTGCTGTTCAAGCCTGTAGAGCTGATCCATTGTTTGGGAAATGGTGGCAAGTAGTGTGGATGAAATGGCTGTGCTGGAATGCAAACAATATGGGTGTCAGTTCTGATGGTATGGAGCGAGAGGATGAGGGTCAAGGAATGGAATGGTCTGTAGTGGAAAGACATAGGAAGAAGAGAGATCATGATACAGAAAGCAGTGGAGCGTCTAGGAAAGAAAGCAGAAAGCAAAAGTAGTGATGTGTTGGAGTGGAAAGTGGTGATATTGTTTACAGGGCCTCACTATCTGACTAACTAATGCTGTAGAGAAAGAGGTAGGTGAAGTGAAATCGGTTCATTGGAAATGGTAGATTGTTAATATTGTGTGGTAGTCAGGCTCAGCAAGAGAAGATTCTGAAAATGGAAAAGCTTAATGGGAAGAAGATTTAAAGCCATGTACCTGGTGCTAGATTGAGGTGAGTCATCACTGGGGTCCCAATATCTATGTCCACAGCTGATACTAAAGAAAATGTGAAGGGAGGCAGAGTGATTGAGGCCAAAAGGATGATCAGTAGAGGGTAAAGAAGTAAAAGCCTATCAGTGCTGCGGAGGTTTGAGAAAGTCTTGCCGGGAAAAGTACAGATAGGATTTCTTAGTTCAATGTTCGAGAAATTGTCCCATGTGCACTGCAGTGTTTTAAACGCCAAAGAATGGGACATGTAGCTGCTCAGTGTAACGGAAAGAAAAAAGGGGCACATGATTACACTGAATGTGGAAGCAATGTGAAAGTTAAGCACTGTAATTGTGGGGGAGTACACAGTGCAGCATTTGGTGGATGTCAGGTCCAGAGAGAGGCTAGAGAGGCTCAGAGATATAGGATTAGTCATGATGTATCGTATGCAGAGGCCGTAAATCAGATTGGTAGAACTATATGTTGCGGACTGATGGAGCTTACATGGATGTACCTGTAGTAAGTGGACTTACTGTCTGGGCTGATGCTTCTGCTGGCCCTGGCATGGTTTCTAGGCCTGTTCAGCAATCTTGTGCTCATGAATGTTCCAAAGAACACTTTGAAAATGAATAAAGGTAGGAGCGTTAGGCCAGTAACCGAAAAGTTTCTGGATCGAATTCATGAGCTGGCAAGGTAAAAATCTGTCTTTCTGCCCCTGAGCAAGGCAATTAACCCACTATTCCCCGGGTGCCGAAGACGTGGATGTTGATTAAGGCAGCCCTCTGCACCTCTCTGATTCAGAGGGGTTGGGTTAAATGAGGAAGACACAATTCAGTTGAATGCATTCAGTTGGACAACTGACTAGGTATCCCCCTTTCCTTTTTTCTTTCTTTAAAGTTGACTTTATCAATACGACTCGGGTTGTGAAAAGCAGAAATGCCAGGTTGAAGGTTATTGTGGAGACTGTAAAAGAGATATTGGGGGTTTCAGCATGATATAGATAAAGTTTAATGGGGTTGGGAAAGGGTTTTTGGGGGAAGTGGGGAGGGTGTGGTAGAAGTTAGGGATTTACTTGGTTTCAAATTTTATTTTCATGGTTGTACAGAATTGGGCAGATCATGATTGATCGTACATTTCAGCACAAAGGTGGTGGCATGCACTTAAACTATTGTTTGCGGACCACCATGATATCATAGAAGAAGAAAAAGATCAAGGTTAAGCACCTCTTTTGACACTCTTTTAGCAATCGTTGCACTGTGAAGAGGTTGCTGTGCGTTTCCCAGTAGCTTAATGGCAGCTGTTTCAGGAGAAGTTAATGTTTGATTTACAATAACTTACCTTCAACTACTTGCAAATGGGAATTATAAAATTCACAGTAATTTAACGTAGCTAATCCATCACACACATTGACCTGATGGTCTGGTAGGAAAGTGAGTATTACACTGACATGGTGACTAGCTATAAATGAAAAATCGTATGTCTGTTCTGTGGTACATACACTTATACCAGCCTATAACAAGGCTGCAGAACTGACAGCTTTTTTTAATGAATACAACAGAGCACATTAACTGGGATGACTCCCTCTCATGGGAGACCAAAAATATTGCTAGTGGCAGAAAGTGTCCAGTAGATTAATTGCAATGTTATTCCAGTAAATTGTGAATTTTACAATTAACTTACAAACTACTAGTTTCCAGGTAAGAAACGTCATACTCACAGCAACAAGTTGCTATTAACTTACTGGGAAATGCACAATAACCTCTTTAAGATGCTACACCATACAATGACATTCTAGATGATTCTGTGCTTCCAACTTTGTGGCAACAGTTTGGGGAAGGCCCTTTCCTGTGTCAGCATGACAATGCCCCCGTCCCCAAAGCAAGGTCCATACAGAAATTGTCGAGATTGGTGTTGAAGAACTTGACTGACCTGCACAGAACCCTGACCTCAACTCCATCAAACACCTTTGGGATGAATTGGAATGCCGACTGCCAGCCAGACCTAATCGCCCAACATCAGTGCCCGACCTCACTAACGCTGAATGGAAGCAAGTCCCTGCAGCAATGTTCCAACATCTAGTGGAAAGCCTTCCCAGAAGAGCGAAGGATGTTATATCAGAAAAGGGGGGACCAACTCCATATTAATGCCCATGATTTTGGAATGAGATGTTCGACAAGCAGGTGTCTTTTGGTCATACATTTGGTCATGTTGTGTATTTTCCAAGCAATAAGTAAGCACCTGGTGGCACTTCAGAAACATTGATGTACTCTCTATCAAGAAGTTGCAAGTTTAAATCTTCAAAGAATTCATGTATACTCTATGATGTCAAGTGTCCTTGAGCACTGCTAGCTTTACGTTGGTGGTGATAACTGGCCAATTATTTACTTGCTTCTGGGCAGCTTTCAGCAAAGTGCAGAAACGCATTCTTGCCAATAAGTCTGTGGCCCATATCTCTTTCATGCTCACAGATCTGGTGGTGTAGCTGCACGGTAGCAGGACATTTCAGGTTGCTAGCGACAGAGAGGTTTTGAGTTCCTATCCCTTTTAAGTCCCAATTATGGCCACTATACAAGATCTAACAGTAACTTAAATCAGAATACAGCAAAAGACTCATTTTATAGAAATAACACCTTCAAGTTTTTGTATATATTTACTTTATTTTTACTGCAACTTTAGACAAAATGCTGAGGTGTATTCTTGGCAATAAATATATAGCCGATCTCCATTATTTCCACTGACCTGGTGGCACAGCAGGAACTTCAGGTACTGTAGCTAGCAACCAAGAAGTGATGACTTCAAATCAGGCAGGGTGATTCCCAAGTAATCAAGATACAGCATCATAGTGTCATTTTACATTAACATAGTAATTTAGCTGTAAAATACAGAATCACATGTTGAAATTTTGTCTCCCCATGTTGTCACATTTATTTCACATGAGATTGTGTTTTATTGTGCTCACATGTTGTCACGTGCAGTTTTATGTTATCACATGTTGCTTCACATGTTATCACATTAACTTCACATTAAATCACAAACGATCATATGAGATCATACGAGATCACGTGTTCATATCTGAAATTCATGAGTTTTTTCCATAAGGGCTCCATCAGCCAATCTACATTCTGCCAAACTTTCACAATGCAATTCTACACTGGACAAACACCTTGTTTAATCCCTTGCATGGAGGGTGGCTGTGCGGGCAAATGCTATTAAAACAAAGCGGGGTCTTGATGTCGGTCCACCAGGGGCCAGGGCAGTGTGTGTGTGTGTGCGCGTTTCTCTGTCTCTATGTGTGTGTGTCTTGTGGAGTCTTTCTGGGCCTGGGAACAATAGTCCTTTAGAATGTGAGGTCACTGGTGCGCTGACCCCTGCCAAATAGTAGCCATGTTCTGGCATTCCAGGCCTAATTGGCACTTTGAGGCTGTGGTGGAGCTCAAAGGACAAACAGGAAATGTCCCCGGGGTAATTGGTTATATATTAGCCACAGCCATTCTCCTCCATTTCAATGATGGAACATTCCTCAGTGACACTTAGGTAGATGGGGCTGGGATTCCACAGGCTTGGGGGAGAGGGGAGAGGGGGAGGAGGAGGAGAGTGGGAGACAGGATGAGAGAGGATGAGAGACCCCGCTGAAAAAACTGCATAGTCCAGCATAGGCTGGTGACCAGCCTTCATTGTTTTTTCTCTGGAGACCAGCCGTTGTTGTGTTTTCTCTGGTGACCAGCCTTCATTGTGTTTTCTCTGGTGACCAGCCGTTGTTGTGTTTTCTCTGGTGACCAGCCTTCATTGTGTTTTTGCTGGTGACCAGCCTTCATTGTGTTTTTGCTGGTGACCAGCTGTCGTTGTGTTTTCTCTGGTGCCCCAGCCGTTGTTGTGTTTTAGCTGGTGGCCAGCCTTCAGTGTGTTTCTGACACTGGTCACCAGCATATGCTGGTCACCTGCTAAACCAGCATTAACTCACAAAATACTGGCTTGCAAAGTGATGTCTACTTCCTATTGGAATCCAGCCTGAGTGGCGATTGCCAACAATTGTAACTTTTATTCACCAACAATCTGGATTCAGAATAACTATCAGGATTAGTAAAATGAATATATGAGAACCATTTCAGTAACAGGTGCAAAAAGTCCAACTAACAGATTGAATTGGGGTGGCAGGTAGCCTAGTGGTTAGAGTGTTGGACTTGTAACTGAAAATTTGCAAGGTCGAATCCCCAAGCTGAATCTGTCGCTCTGCCCCTGAACAAGGCAGTTAACCCACTGTTCCTAGACTGTCATTGAAAATAAGAATTTGTTCTTAACTGACTTGCCTAGCTAAATAAAGGTAAAATTGCTCAGGGACATTTAACTTCTTAGGGATCAGTGTGGCGACAGCGCCCCACCTGTGACAACATCCGGAAAATGCAGAGCTTCAAATTACAAAAGTAGTAATATAAAACTACAAGTGTTGCACACTCTTCAAAAGCTTAGAATCGTGGTAATTTCAAAAAGGCTTTATGGCGAAGGCAAAGCAGTTGATTGTCTGAGGACAGCGCCCCGCACACATATTCAGTTAGCATAATAACATAACCAGCACGGGGTGTCACATAACTCAGAAATAGCGATAAAATAAATCGCTTAGCTTTGAAGATCTTCCTCTGATGGCAATCGGAAGGGTCCCAGCAACACAATAAATGTTTCTTTTGTTAGAAAAAGTCCCTCTTTATATCCTAAAAGCTCCGTTTGGTTGGTGTGTTTTGTTCAGAAATCCACGTACACTCGTCCAATACATAGAAAGCATTAAAAACATACCTATAAACTTTGTCCAAACAACTCAAACAATGTTTATAATCGATCCTTAGGTACACTAATATGAATATAAACTATAATATTTCACACAGATAATATCCTGGGTGATAGAAAAGGAAAAAACCGAGGCGCGCGCTCTCGGGACCCGCGCGTCAAAGAGATGAGTGACTTCCTTAGTCCACTTGGAAAAACATCTCTTACTGCTTGATTTTTCAAACACATGAAACCTTGTCTAAAGACTGTTGATATCTAGTGGAAGCCATAGGTACTGCAATCTGGGACCTGGATCCCCTCCTTTCAATAGCAAGTCAATAGGAAAGTGTCACTTCACAGAATCACATTTTCTCTGTTTTATTTGCCTGCCAAATCAGTTATGTAATACTCACAGACATTATTTTAACAGTTTTAGAAACTTCAATGTTTTCTATCCAATACACCTAATTATGTGCATATCCTGGTTTCTGGGCTTGAGTACCAGGCATTTTACTTTGGGCACGCCAGACTCTCCAAACCTCCGAACACTGCCGAGGCTCTGTAAAATGTGCATAAAGACTTTGGGGATTTGAACTTGCAAGCTTTTGGGCAGAAGTGTTTCAGCAGTGCCACCAGGTAAATCTTTATTACCAAGAACATATACAGTTGAAGTCGGAAGTTTACATACACCTTAGCCAAATACATTTTCATTTTTTTTTACAATTCCTGACATTTAATTATTGTAGAAATTCCATGTCTTAGCTCAGTTAAGTTCACCACTTTATTTTAAGAATGTGAAATGTCAGAATAATAGTAGAGAGAATGATTTATTTCAGCTTTTATTTCTTTCATCACATTCCCAGTGGGTCAGAAGTTTACATACACTCAATTAGTATTTGGTAGCATTGCCTTTAAATTGTTTAACTTGGGTCAAACTATTCGGGTAGCTTTCCACAAGCTTCCCACAATAAGTTGGCTGAATTTTGGCCCATTCCTCCTGACAGAGCTGGTGTAACTGAGTCATGTTTGTAGGCCTCCTTGCTCGCACACACTTTTTCAGTTCTGTCCACAAATTTTCTATAGGATTGATGTCAGGGCTTTGTGATGGCCACTCCAATACCTTGACTTTGTTGTCCTTAAGCCATTTTGCCACCACTTTGGAAGTGTGCTTGGGGTCATTGTCCATTTGGAAGACCCATTTGCAACCAAGCTTTAATTTCCTGACTGATGTCTTGAGATGTAGCTTCAATATATCCACATAACTTCCCCTCCTCATGATGCCATCTATTTTGTGAAGAGCACCAGTCCCTCCTGCAGCAAAGCACCCCCACAACATGATGCTGCCACCCCCGTGCTTCACGGTTGGGATGGTGTTCTTCGGCTTGCAAGCCTCCCCCTTTTTCCTCCAAACACAACGATGGTCATTATGGCCAAACAGTTATATTTTTGTTTCATCAGACCAGAAGACATTTCTCCAAAAAGTACGATCTTTGTCCCCATGTGCAGTTATAATCCATAGTCTGGCTTCTTCCTTGCTGAGTGGCCTTTCAGGTTATGTCGATATAGAACTCGTTTTTACTGTGGATATAGATATTTTTGTACCTGTTTCCTCCATTATCTTCACAAGGTCCTTTGCTGTTGTTCTGGGATTGATTTGCACTTTTCTCACCAAAATACGTTAATCTCTAGGAGACAACACGTCTCCTTTCTGAGCGGCTGCGTGGTCATGTGGTGTTTATACTTGCGTACTATTGTTTGTATAGCATATGGAAAATGCTCCCAAGAATGAACCAGACTTGTGGAGGTCTACAATTGTTTTCTGAGGTATTGGCTTATTTCTTTTGATTTTCCCATGATGTCAAGCAAAGAGGCACTCTAGCGCCCTATCCTTGACAACATCCGGAAAAATGTAGAGTGCCAAATTCAAATTACAGAAGTAGAAATATAAAACTATCATGAAAATACAATAGACTCTTGGCAACCTCAAAGTGTTGTCAGATTTCAAAAAGGCTTTACGGTGAAAGCAGAACATTTGATTGTCTGAGGACAGCGCCCCATGTACTTCCTCCATTAGCATAATAATAAAACCAGCTCGGGTGTCACAAAACACATAAAAAGAGCTAAAATAAATCGCTTACATTTGAAGTCTTCTGCTGATGGTAATCCGAAGTGTCCAAGCAAGACATTCAATGTTTATTTTGTTTGAAAAAGTCCCTATTTATATCCATAAAGCTCCGTTTGGTTGGCACGTTCTGTTCAGAAAATCCACCGTCCACTCGTCCCATTATACAAGACAAGAAATATAACTATAAACTTTGTCCAAACAAATCAAACAACATTTCTAATCGATCCTTAGGTACACTATTATGTATATTAACTATAATATTTCACACGGATTATATCCTGGGCAATAGAAAAGTAAAAAACCGAGGTGCGCGCTCCCGGGTCCCACGCGCCACAGACAGAAATTACTTCCTCACTCCACTTGGAAAAACGAACATGTCCTAAGCATGTCCTATAGCAACCCATTGGAAAAGGAGGCATGTCACAAAATCTGATTTTCTTGGATGGATTTTGCTCGGGTTTTCACCTGCCATATCAGTTCTGTTATACTCACAGACATTATTTTAACAGTGTTAGAAACTTCAGAGTGTTTTCTAGTAATAATTATGTGCATATCCTAGTTTCTGGGCCTGAGTGGCAGGCATTTTACTTTGGGCACGCCAGACTCTCCAAAACTCCCAAGACTGCCGCCGCTCCCTAACTAGTTTTAAAGGCACACTTAGTGTATGTAAACTTCTGACCCACTGGAATTGTGATACAATTAATTATAAGTGAAATAATCTGTAAACAATTGTTGGAAAAATTACTTGTGTCATGCACAAAGTAGATGTCCTAACCGACTTGCCAACAAGAAATTTGTGGAGTGGTTGAAAAACGATTTTTAATGACTCCAACCTAAGGGTTAACTTCCGACTTCAACTGTATCCACACCAGTGGAGGCTCCTCGGAGGAGGAAGGGGAGGACCATTCTCCTCAGTGAATTTCAGAAAAGTGTTAGTAGTTATATATTTCAAATGTATTATGTTAGATAAAACTATACTAAATATATTCACGTAACCAAATAATTGATTAAAACACACTGTTTTGAAATGAAGGTCTGCAGTAGCCTCAGCAGCACTGTGTAGGGTATCACCATGGTTTAGCCAGAGGACAGCTAGCTTCTATCCTCCTCTGGGTACATTGACTTCAACACAAAACCTAGGAGGCTAATGATTCTCATCACCTTCCATAGACTTACACAGTAATTATGACAACTATCCTCCAACCAATCAGAGCCCTTGCAGCATGAACTGACATGTTGTCCAACCAAAGATCAGAGAATGAATCCAGTACTGAAAGCATAAGCTACAGCTAGCTAGCACTGCAGTGCATAACACGTGATGAGCCGTTGACTCAAAGAGAGAGAAAGTCAATAATTGAACAGTTCTGAACAAATACATTTCTTCCAAAATTAAGGAGAAACAAGAGAGAAATAGAGTATATATATTTTTTACTTTCACTTACTTAGCTAGCATCGAATGCAGCTAGCTGGTTTGACCTACTCAAACACCCGGCTATGGCTATCCAACACTGGAACTATTCCAAGTCAAGGTAAGCTTTTGGTTTTATAAATGTATGCCCACCGGTGTAACTGCTAAACTGCTTACTGCTAACTGTATACACTGTACTGCATGATTGTAGAGAGGTCTACTAACACGTTAGTTTAAATAGCTATGTTGACTATGACGTGTAGCAGTTAGCAGTCATGATATGAAGGTTTGGCTTGGAAATGTTTTTTCGCCTGGTCACAGACAGCAGATGTGTTGTGCACTGAAGTCCACTGGCGAAGGGAAAAGGTGAGCGGAGGAGAGCAAGTAGATGGATGCTAGAAGGAATTATATATACAACAAGCTGTTTATATGTGGCTGCTATGAAAGTGAACTGTGTTTGCATGTGGTCAATGATGTATTCATTGCGCCGATTCTGTTGAAAAACTTTTCTTAAACGGAAGCAAATGGAACAAAACGGAGATAAACATACCTGAATTTGAACAATAGATACTCTTGTTTACAACTGTTGAACTAATGAATACACCCTAGATCAGCTAGATGCAGGCAAGCATGTGCAATGCGGTATTGAATGTGTTACTGTCTGTCACCTTGATTACTCAAAATTGTTTCGACCTAGGTTGTAGCAACCTCATGATGAGTACAGGGAACATTTTAGTATCATGTAGTAGCCTAAAGCTATTGATGTTACATTGAGCTGGGTTAATGGATATGAATGACAGTCATCCAATATTCTGTAATAGAAATAAGGCCATGTTCATAAAAAAATTATCATCCTCCTTCATCTTGAACAAAACCGACTGCCACAGAGCCACACACTCTCAAAATTAGGGTACAGGATTATTACAAGAAAGATTATAACATCAGGTGACTACTATTAAGCATTCTTTATGGTGAGCACACGTGGGAGCCAACCTCACCTGGCCTCAGGGAGTCATCACCATATCACCAAGTTGGCAGCAAACTGACCTTCCTGCTACACCATCAGGTCAGTGCACGACAGAGATCAGTAAGTTACTCTGAATTTTACAATAACAAAGTGCAGTGAAAGTAAGGTAAACAAAAACAAGTTTTACAACAATAACACCTTAATTCAGCTGTACAAATACTGTATTTTTACTGCAACTCAGTAGCCAATAACTTACTGTCAAGTTACAGGTACTTTTAAACAGTGTGTGCCATAAGAAGTATCCTATAAGTATAACCGTGGAACCTGTCATTGGTTCTACCTGGAACCAGAGGGTTCTTCATTAGAGGGTTCTAAATGGAACTCAAAAGGCTTCCCCTACCTAAAGGACAAATTTAACAACACTATCAACAAGGCAGGTCCTACAGGCTCTAGTTCTGTCACACCTGGATTACTGTGTGGTCAAGTGCCACAAAGAGGGACCTCGGAAAATTACAATTGGCTCAGAACAGGGCAGCACGGCTGGCTCTTAAATGTACACAGAGAGCTAACATTAATAATATGCATGTAAATCTCTCATGGCTCAAAGTAGAGGAGAGATTGACTTCATCACTACTTGTTTTTGTAATAAGTGTTGACATGCTGAATGCACCGAGCTGTCTGTTGAAACTACTAGCACACAGCTCAGACACCCATGCATACCCCACAAGACATGCCACGAAAGGTCTCTTCACAATCCCCAAGTCAAGAACAGACTATGGGAGGCGCACAGTACTACATAGAGCCATGGCTACATGGAACTCTATTCCACATCAGGTAACTAATGCAAGCAGTAGAATCAGATAAAAAAACGAATAAAAATACACCTTATGGAACAGCGGGACTGTGAAAAGACACACACAGGCACAGACACACATACACATGATAAGACACTCACTCTACGCACACGTACACATACATTTTGTACTCTAGATGTGTGATAGTAGAGTAGTGGCCTGAGCGAACAGACTTAATGTGTTGTGAAAAGTGTTATGAAATGTAATGTCATGTAATATTTTAAATTGTATATAACTGCTTTAATGTTGCTGGACTCCAGGAATGCAACAGCTAATCAGGATCCTTAAAAAATACCAAGGGTTTTATGTGGTACCCAAAATGGTTCCGCCACAGTGACAAATTACATAATGTCTATTGGTTCTTATCTTTTAACAATCTTTGTCACACCCGCAGGAAATTCAGGTTGCTGGGAACTGGAAGGTTGTGAGTTCAAATCCCAAGTGAGGTTGACTCCTAAATTATCTGAATTCTGCTGGTCTGCAAAACCATGCCCAGCATTATCATATTTCCCAGCAAGCTCCAATGCTGATATATATTTTTGAATTGTTTGTTTCAATATCTTGGTTTTTGCATGAATATTGATTGATTAATTAATCAATAAATGTATGTTATGCTACACAAAGATAAATAACATACATTTTTCTAAAGTAATCCAATCTGTTAGTTGGACTTATTGCACCCGTTACTGAAATGGTTGTTCCAGTATAAATTATTTATCTAATTTATGATTTCTAATCCTAGCAGACATCCCGAATGCAGTTTATGGGAACCAATTTTGTCTGGATTCCAATAGAAATTAAACATCACTTTGCAAGCCAGCATGATGTGACTTGATGCTGGTTTTGCTTATGTTGGTCACTAGTGCCTAAAACACAGTGAAGGCTGGTCACCAGAGAAAAACACAACGAAGGCTGGTCACCTGAGAAAAACACATTGAGGGCTGGTCTGCCAGCGAAAACACAACAAAAGCTGATCAACAGTGAAATCACATTGAAGGCTGGTCACCAGCGAAAATACAATGAAGGCTGGTCTGCTAGCATAACCAGCTAGACCATGCTTGTCAGACCAGCTAGAGCCAGGGGTGGGCAACTCCAGTCCTCGAGGGCCTGATTGGTGTCACACTTCTTCTCCATCCCTAGCAAACACAGCTGATTAATCAAATTGCATTCTAAACTGAAGATCATGATTAGGTGATTATTGGAGTCAGGTGTGTTAGCTGGGGCTGGGGCAAAACTGTGACACCAATCAGGCCCCACGAGAACTGGAATTGCCCACCCTTGATGCTAGACCATGCTGGTCTGCCAGCATAACCAGCTAGGCCATGCTGGTCAGTCCAGCTTAACCAGCTAGAGAAGACCATGCTAGTCAGACCAGCTTGACCAGCATCCGACCAGAACTGACCAGAACAGAACTATGCTGGTCTATCAGGGGGGTTTTCAGCATGGGAGGGGGGAGAAGAGGATGAAGAGAAGGACAGAGGGAAGAGTGGGACAGAAGGAGAGAGGGGGAGAGGAAGAGAGAGGGAGAAAGAGGGCGAAAGAGAGAGGATAAGAGGATGAGAAGGGGAGACATGGATAGGATGAGAAAGTGAAGAGGGGGAGGGAAAGAGGGAAAATCGATAGAGGAACTTAAGGGGGGAGGAAGACAGGCGGAGAGAAGATAATTTGTTTTAGAAGGGGAGGATGGTGGTCTCTAAAGGGTGACATAGTGTGTGTGTTATTTATAAGAGGGGGTCAAATCAGTAGCTTGACCTTTGAACTGGGCTGCTACATGAAGACCTCCCCCCATGCCCCGGTGTGTGTGTGGGAGGAGCTGGTGGAGGAGCTATAGGCTGGAATGTAATGGCTGGAATGGAATAAATGGAGCAGTATCAAACACTTCAAACATATGGAAACAACGTTTGACTCCATTCCATTAATTCCATTTCAGCCATTACAATGAGCCCGTCCTCCTATAGCTACTCCCACCAGCCTCCACTGTGTGTATGTATGCGTCACAGGAGACTGCTGAGGGGAGGGCAGCTTATACTAATGTCCAGAACGGAGCAAATGGAATGACATCTAACACATGGATATCATGCGTCTGATGTATTCGATACCATTCCACCTATTCTGCTCCAGCCATGATCACGAACCCATCCTTCTCTAAGGTGCAACCAACCTCCTGTGGTGTGTGTGTATGTGTGTGTTTCATCCTAGACAGAGAAACATTCTCCCTGGTGAGGACACACACACACACACACACACACACACACACACACACACACACACACACACACACACACACACACACACACACACACACACACACACACACACACACACACACACACACACACACATTCCTTGGTATGTGACCTGAGGGAAACTCAAAAAGCCGCCCATCATGTCATAAAGTGAACAGAAGTTGTCATATTCCCTCTTTGTCAGACCATTAAATCCTGGAAGAGACATGGGTAACACATTATGCACCAAGTCCTAACCCATCTCCTGGATCAGCTTGGAGAGGATAAGTCTGGACAGAGTTGAAAGGGATAATGGATATAACTGACTGTAACTGTCTCACCTGTTCAGTGTTTCCATGCATGAGACTTAACTCTCATGCATGGAAGAGAAACAATTATTGTCTATCAATAATGACAAACCACCTGGTACTGATAACTTGGATGTAAAATTACTGAGAATTCTAGCGGACTATATTGCCACTCCTATTTGCCATCTATTCAATTTAAGCCTACAGGAAAATATGTGCCTTCAGGCTTGGAGGGAAGCATTTGTTTTATGTTTGGCCAGATACGATGCTATTTCACAGTAAGCAAATGAACAACTGACTTTTAGCACAATTATAGGGAAGGAAACTCAAAATGTACGGCACAGACACAAATTACTTATGATTGCCTGAAATAAATTGTTAATAAGATTTTGTTTTTTTTAGACTTCAGTGCAGCTTTTGACATTGTCGGTCATAGTCTGAATAAACATATGTGTTACAGCTTTACATCCTCTGACGTCAGGGGGGGTGCAAATAGTCTGGGTAGCCATTTGACTAGATGTTCAGGAGTCTTATGGCTTGGGGGTAAAAGCTGTTTAGAAGCCTCTTGGACCTAAACTTGGCGCTCTCCATTGTCTTGATCACACTGCTGGAGAGGTTGTTGTCTTTGCACCACATGGTCAGGTCTCTGACCTCCTCCCTATAGTGGATCGAGAGTTACCTATCTAACAGATGGAAGCCTCTCTAACGTAAACCAGGTACAGTTTAGTATACCTCAAGGTAGCTGACTTGGCCCCTAACTTTTTATAGTTTTACTAATGACCTGCCACTAGCCTTGAGTATTTGGTACAAATCGTTCACTAAGCCCTAAACCTTTTCAAAATCTTGTTTTATTTATTTTATTTTTATTTCACCTTAATTTAACCAGGTAGGCTAGTTGAGAACAAGTTCTCATTTACAACTGCGACCTGGCCAAGATAAATTGTAATGAACAATGTGGCAATTCAGCAAGTTGAGGAGACTTCCCCTGCTTGGTGTAACCTGTAACGCCCAGGCTTGAGATGACAGGCTGGAGCGTTTTGGTTTCGTTTTGGTGTTGGGTTTGTCAGTTCTAGGTGTCATAGATCTATGTTGGGGTATGGTTCCCAATTAGAGGCAGCTGTGTGTCGTTGTCTCTAATTGGGAACCATATATATGTTTGTAGTTTTCACTCTAGGTTTGTGGGTTATTGTTTGAGCTTAGCTTGTCTTTCAGTTATGTTCACGATCTTTGTTATGTTCTGTTTGTTGTTTACCCGGTACGTTCATATTAAATATGTATACTGGAAGCATCGCTGCGTCTTGGTCTGTCCATCCCGAAGATCGTGACATAACCCTAGATGTAAACTGATATGTTCATGACATGGTCAGAATATATTGATGCAAAGGTAGCTAAGATGGGGAGACGTCTGTACGTGATAAATGCTGCTCTCCTTTCTTCACATCACAATCAAAAAAACAAGTCCTACAGGCCCTAGTTTTATCACACCTGGACTACTGCGCAGTTATACAATAAACAGTTACATGATAAAGTGCCAAAAAGAAGTACATAGACAAATTACAGTTGGCCCAGAGCAGTACAGCTGGCCCTTAAATGTACACAGAGGGGCTAATTTCAATAACATGCATGTCAATCTCTCTTGGCTCAAGATAGAGGAGAGATTGACTGCATCACTACTTTGTGAGTGGTTTTGGCGTGTTGAAAGCACCAGATTATGTCTGTTCAAACTGTTAACACACAGCTCCGACACCCATACATACCCCACAAGACATGCCACCAGTGGTCTCTTCACAGTCCTCAAGTCCAGAACAAACTCTGGAATGCACACAGGTACTACATAGAGCCATGACTACATGGAACTCTCTTCCACATGAAGGAACTCAAGCGAGCAGTAAAATTAGATTTAAAAAACACCTCACGGCACAACGCGGACTATGAAGAGACACACACATACACGCATACACACTGCAATATTGATTATTTTGATTACCCTTGTACCCTCCATTCTCCAACACACACACACGTTCCCCCATCCAGTCCCCCGCCCAGCCAACGTCTTCACCTGTCCTCTAAAGGGGTCAGGGTTGAACTCTGACCCTCCTGAAAGAGCTTGTTAAATGCCTGTGTAATTCCTGTGTGTGTGTGTGTGCGTGAATGTGTCCGATCGCTTGCATTAGTGTGTGTAGTCCCCATGTCGAGACCTTGGGAAACGTCTCGTCTCAGCCTATCAGATCAGTCTGATTGATCACACAGCCTAGAGCTATTTTTACTCTGAAAAAACAAGCATGTGAAATGGGTTGTTGACCAAAGTCTAATTTCCAGGTCGTTTACACGCCACAAGACGTTGTTAGTGGGCTGAGCTAAAGAGTGCGTCATCTTGTGGGTTCTCAGACATGGCTACTCATCACGCATGGTGGTACACCTTCATTACACTAGCAGTGATCTGAGCAGAACATAGAACCACTCTGAGGAAGTTCTATTGTGGTCAAAAGCATGGTAAAACTGGAAGTTACATGGATCTGAATGTGTGGACGGCGGCTTCTTCCTATTGCTTAGTCACGTATCTTCCTGCATTATAGCTACAGTACTTTGAAAGGGTATGCAGCATATTTAAAAAGAAAAATGACAGACCATGTGAAGAGCTGAATCCTGAGCCACAGACAATCACAGGCATGCTTTTTGTTAAGCACCACCACTCAACCCTGGGGTTCACCTTTTGGTGGTATTTCAAAGAATGCACCCCTGTTCAACACTGTGATAACCCAGGATGTGATTCAACACGTCCTGTTTATCTCTCAATAACAGCCAATGTGAGTGTGTGTGCACGTGTGTGTGCCCTTGTGTGTGCATGTGAGTGTCTGATCTCGTCGGCATGTCGACAATGTGCTGTGGGGTGAGTGTGTGTGTGGGTTGGTGGTTGGAGAAATATGTGGAAAAACAATAGAAAAATCATGTTTGTTTATGTGGGTGGAGGGCAGCTTAAGAGATATCCACATTGATTTGCATGGCTTCAGCATTAGTCATGGTTAGTCCAACAGAGGTAGGCTACAATGACAACTCTATACGGTTCATTGAATATGTGGGTTTCATATCCGGTCAGTATCACACAGAATAATGATGATGATGATCATGATGAAGATGATGCATTGTATTTAGATTTTGTTCATGTCTAAAAGTGCTTGTAAGGGAGTAACTTTTGTCACCCATATTAAAAATGTGCAGGAGATATATCTAGATCATACATACATACAGTGAGGGAAAAAAAGTATTTGATCCCCTGCTGATGTTGTACGTTTGCCCACTGACAAAGAAATGATCAGTCTATAATTTTAATGGTAGGTTTATTTGAACAGTGAGAGACAGAATAACAACAAAAAGATCCAGAAAAAACGCATTTGAAAAATTTTATGAATTGATTTGCATTTTAATGAGGGAAATAAGTATTTGACCCCTCTGCAAAACATGACTTAGTACTTGGTTGGCAATCACAGAGGTCAGATGTTTCTTGTAGTTGGCCACCAGGTTTGCACACATCTCAGGTGGGATTTTGTCCCACTCCTCTTTGCAGATCTTCTCCAAGTCATTAAAGTTTCGAGGCTAACGTTTGGCAACTCTAACCTTCAGCTCCCTCCACAGATTGTCTATGGGATTAAGGTCTGGAGACTGGCTAGGCCACTCCAGGACCTTAATGTGCTTCTTCTTGAGCCACTCCTTTGTTGCCTTGGCCGTGTGTTTTGGGTCATTGTCATGCTGGAATACCCATCCACGACCCATTTTCAATGCCCTGGCTGAGGGAAGGAGGTTCTCACCCAAGATTTGACGGTACATGGCCTCGTCCATCGTCCCTTTGATGCGGTGAAGTTGTCCTGTCCCCTTAGTAGAAAAACACCCCAAAGCATAAAGTTTCCACCTCCATGTTTGACGGTGGGGATGGTGTTCTTGGGGTCATAGGCAGCATTCCTCCTCCTCCAAACACGGCGAGTTGAGTTGATGCCAAAGAGCTCCATTTTGGTCTCATCTGACCACAAAACTTTCACCCAGTTGTCCTCTGAATCATTCAGATGTTCATTGGCAAACTTCAGACGG
Source organism: Brachymystax lenok tsinlingensis (assembly GCA_030435695.1). Classification (NCBI taxonomy): domain Eukaryota; kingdom Metazoa; phylum Chordata; class Actinopteri; order Salmoniformes; family Salmonidae; genus Brachymystax; species Brachymystax lenok. The sequence continues at coordinate 31,701,878 of CM059785.1, forward strand.
GCATGTATATGTGCTTTCTTGAGCAGGGGGACCTTGCGGGCGCTGCAGGATTTCAGTCCTTCATGGCGTAGTGAAGGTCCCCCAATTGTTTTCTTGGTGACTATGGTCCCAGCTGCCTTGAGATAATTGACAAGATCCTCCCGTGTAGTTCTGGGCTGATTCCTCACCGTTACCATGATCATTGCAACTCCACGAGGTGAGATCTTGCATGGAGCCCCAGGCTGAGGGAGATTGACAGTTATTTTGTGTTTCTTCCATTTGCGAATAATCGCCCAACTGTTGTCAGCTTCTCACCAAGCTGCTTGGCGATGGTCTTGTAGCCCATTCCAGCCTTGTGTAGGTCTACAATCTTGTCCCTGACATCCTTGGAGAGCTCTTTTGCCTTGGCCATGGTGGAGAGTTTGGAATCTGATTGATTGATTGCTTCTGTGGACAGGTGTCTTTTATACAGGTAACAAACTGAGATTAGGAGCACTCCCTTTAAGAGTGTGCTCCTAATCTCAGCTCATTACCTGTATAAAAGACACCTGGGAGCCAGAAATCTTTCTGATTGAGAGGGGGTCAAATACTTATTTCCCTCATTAAAATGCAAATCAATTTATAACATGTTTCACATGCGTTTTTCTGGATTTTTTTGTTGTTATTCTGTCTCTCACTCTTCAAATAAACCTACCATTAAAATTATAGACTGATCATTTCTTTGTCAGTGGGCAAACGTACAAAATCAGCAGGGGATCAAATACTTTTTTCCCTCACTGTATATAAATGATCTTAACCAGTCTAACAATATAATCTTACTCTTATCATATCAGTGTTTAAAATTAACATTTATATAGGACTAACTAAATAATATATCTGAACATTGTTATGCTGTGTGTGGGTGTTCACAGGGTGAACACCTAAGTCAATTGATTCGTGAATTGCCCTTCGTGCCCACTCCCATACCCTTTAATTCTGTATTTCTTTGTGACTCATTTGTATATAGGTATACCAGAAAAGCCACATCCCTGATTGGTAGATGAGTGGCAACCCTGATTAGAAGCACCTGCTGCTCATCAGTTGTTCCCTATAAATGCTGTTTTAATTCAAATTAAATTGTACCTACACACTGAAGAAAGCTGCAAAGTTGAAATGGCTGTGTACAGTTGAAGTCAGAAGTCGGAAGTTTACATACACCTTAGACAAATATATTTAAACAATTCCTGACATTGAATCCTACTAAAAAATCCCTGTCTTAGGTCAGTTAGGATCACCACTTTATTTTAAGAATGTGAAATGTCAGAATAATAGTAGAGAGAATTATTTATTTTATATTTTATTTATTTCATCACATATACAGTGGGTCAGAAGATTGCATACACTCAATTAGTATTTAGTAGCATTGCTTTTCAATTGTTTAACTTGGGTCAAACTTTTTGGATAGCCTTCCACAAGCTTCCCACAATAAGTTTGGGGAATTTTGGCCCATTCCTCCTGACAGAGCTCGTGTAACTGAGTCAGGTTTGTAGGCCTCCTTGCTCACACACACTTTTTCAGTTTTGCCCACAAATGTTCTATAGGGTTGAGGTCAGGGCTTTGTGATGGCCACTACAATACCTTGACTTTGTTGTCCTTAAGCCATTTTGCCACATCTTTGGAAGTATGCTTGGGGTCATTGTCCATTTGGAAGACCCATTTGCAACCAAGCTTTAACTTCCTGACTGATGTCTTGAGATGTTGCTTCAATATATCCACATCATTTCCCCTCCTCATGATGACATCTATTTTGTGAAGTGCACCAGTCCCTGCACCAGTCCCTCTTGCAGCAAAGCACCTGCACAACATGATGCTGCCACCCCCATGCTTCACGGTTTTGGATGGTGTTCTTCGCCTCCCCCTTTTTCCTCCAAACATATTGATGGTCATTATGGCCAAACCGTTCTATTTTTGTTTCATCAGACCAGAGGACATTTCTCCAAAAAGTACCATATTTGTCCCCATGTGCAGTTGCAAACCATAGTCTGGATTTTTAATGGCGGTTTTGGAGTAGTGGCTTCTTCCTTAATGAGCAGCCTTTCAGGTTATGTTGATATAGGACTCGTTTTACTGTGAATATAGATACTTTTGTACCTGTTTCCTCCAGCATCTTCACAAGGTCCTTTGCTGTTGTTCTGGGATTGATTTGCACTTTTTGCACCAAGATGCGTCTCCTTCCTGAGCGGTATGACGGCTGCGTGGTCCCATGGTGTTTATACTTGCGTACTATTGTTTGTACAGATGAACGTGGTACCTTCAGGTGTTTGGAAATTGTTCCCAAGGACGAACCAGACTTGTGGAGGTCTACAATTTTTTTATGACATCTTGGCTGATTTCTTTTGATTTTCCTGTGATGTCAAGCAAAGTTTGAAGGTAGGCCTTGAAATGCATCCACAGGTACACCTCCAATTGGCTCAAATGATGTCAATTAGCTTATCAGAAGCTTCTAAAGCCATGACATAATTTTCTGGAATTTTCCAAGCTTTTCCAAGCTGTTTAAACTTAGTGTATGTAAACTTCTGACCCACTGGAATTGTGATACAGTGAATTATAAGTGAAATAATCGGTCTGTAAACAATTGTTGGAAAAATGACTTGTACCATGCACAAAGTAGATGCCAAAACTAAAGTTTGTTAACAAGAAATTTGTTGAGGGGTTGAACACCAACCTAAGTGTATGTAAACTTCCGACTTCAACAGTATGTATCTTTTTTAGTGTGGACCCATTACGCCTTTTGGTTGTTCATAGGAACCAGACTATTTTGTTACATGTGTTTGAAATACATATTTTAATTACTTCTGAGTATTTTGTCATTTGAATTACACTTGGCTGAACTACACTCCAATGTATTTTGTATTTACAAAATACTTTTCTATACCATTTTTTATACAGCGGTTCACATTTTTTGGCCCCCTTTCACCAAGCATTGGTATCTGTCTGATGGCACTATGGTGTGATAAGAGTGTGCTGCTAAATTAACTAAATATAAATGTATATGTAAAACGGTTGATGAAAACTTTAAGGGAAAATGTACTTGAGATGAATAAATGAACTGTAAGTCGCTAAAGATAAAAGCGTCTGCTAAATTACAAACATTTAAATATAAAAAGGATCAACTGCTACGCATTCTGAGTATTATTCCGCCCCGAAACAAGGCCAATAATAATACCCAGTGTGCTTTGCAGTTCATTTTGGTATGTTCATTTTCACATATACATTTTGGTCATTTAGCAGACACACTTATCCAGTGACTTAACTAAGGTAGATAAACAACAATATATCACAGTCTTAGCAAGTTTTTGTAACTGTAACTGAGAATATGTTGCTGTTCGGGCTGGCTACCTGTGAATATGGTTTTAAATACATTTTTATCATACATTTTAATTAAAAACATTGCAAAATTAAAGTATTTACCAAATACAAGTATTTTGTAGTTTATACAAGTATTTTGTAGTTTATTTTGATGCATTTCATCTTCATGGTATTTTGTCATTTTTGCCCATTGCTGCTGGGGAAGCCATTTGGAGCCATTTGGTGAACAGCAACTCCACCATCAGGTCAGTCTTGGAATGACACCCCTCACAGCTCTCCTTCACGTTTGACCACAGCAACTTTTGACCACAACCAAACCACTCATGCTGAATCACAGATCGACCCCTAGAAACTAACTAGGCACTCCTGTTGATCTGAAACTATTTGGTAAGTGTAAGTAATGGTGCAAATTCCACCCAGTTTATTAGAAGGCCAAATGAAGCACTTATAGTTTCTCTTATCTAATGCTCTGAGTCCCTGGGGGCTAGAGGTCAATTTGAAATTCAGAAAAGTGTTTGTTAGTGAAGACAATTTTCCAGAGTTCATAATTATAATTAAAATGAAATCAACTGTCTTGCCATTCCCACCCTCACTCTCCCCTCCAGCAGTGTGTCTATGAGAGAGATGACTGTTATTCTAGCAGACGTGTGCTAACATGGACGGAGAGAGTAAATTGCGGTCTCCTAACGATGATCTGTGGGAGTTTTAAAATGCCTCCCTAGCCTAATCTTTACCTCTTCATAGACGTACAGTGACACACACCTGGTAATTTAAACAGACTGTAACTGTAGTTACAGTATATTACTACGAAAGCAGAAGATGATAGAGAATAGTTAATTGATCCCCATAGGGTAAATTAGTTTTAGCCACGAGTAGAAGCAGACAGACAGACAGGCAGGCAGGCAGAATACTGATGGCTAGTGGAACATAGTGTTAGAATGAAACCTTAATGCTGCTGGCTGCTCTGTAATCTATACAATAGAATGGCTCACCCAATGGGAACTCAGAAGTGGCGCCCTTGCCTGGTCCTTATGGGACATTGCAGGGAAAGGATTCAGGCCACTGGCGTCTCTAAACCACTAGATGGCAGAATCCTCTAATTTACTTGTGCTCTTTCTTACAGTTTTTTACGATTGCTTACACACTAAAATTAAACTTTTCCCACAATTAGCAAAACCTTACACTCAAGGAGCAAAACACAAGGCTAGATTTGCACAACTGTAAGCACATTGTCAGCTTCACACTATTTGCAAAACATTACGCACAGTGATTTACAAAACACTAAACACACCTGTATACATCAGACACAGAAGTATATCATGATGTCACTTCCTTGCAATTCCAAAGCACTGACTGTCAAATTACCACACCTATGAGCCAATCTGTTAAACACAGCCATCAGGTGCACAAACACATGATTGCTAAATTGTAGACACAGGTAGCTTCACCTGTCTTCAACCAAAATGGAAGGAGTCAGAAGAAGAGTGAGGGTGAGAGGAGGAGTACACAGAGGAGGAGGAGGAGGAGAAGGAGGAAGAGGCAGAGGCCGAGCCAGAGGTCGAGGAAGACCTGAAGCAGGAGGAGAATGTGCACAAAGAAGAAGAGGACCAAACTTATCAAATGACATTCGTGCAACACTAGTGGACCATGTTGTGAACCACGGATTGACGCTGAGGGAGGCTGGACTGAGAGTTCAGCCAAATCTTAGCAGATATACAGTGGCATCTGTCATAAGGACTTTTCGACAGGAAAACAGGTAAAATATCTGTCTACAGTTACAGTAATCATTTTTGGACCGATTGCACCACATCGTCACAGCAGGTAATGAAATGCACCAGATACAATACACTGTCATCTGGGTCAAGAACTGGTTTCAACACCATCCACAGTTGACAGTACTATACCTTCCACCATACTCTCTGTTTCTAAACCCTATCGAAGAGTTTTTCTCTGCATGGCGGTGGAAGGTTTATGATCTCCAGCCCCAGGCTCAGGTACCCCTCATTCAGGCCATGGAGGACGCCTGTGACCAAGTCGACGCCGCAGCTGTGCAAGGATGGATTCGACATTCAAGACTGTTCTTCCCACGTTGTCTTGCTAATGAGGCTATTGCTTGTGATGATGAAATTCCTTGGCCAGATCCAGCTAGGCGAAGAGATAATGTATAGTATGTTTACTGTAGTATTTTCTGTACAATATTGTCTGTTTTTTCAGATAATTTTTTATGTTTGTTGTTATTTACTGTAATTGTAACCTGTACTGGATACAGTATTTTACGTTTGTCTGTTGTTTGCTGAGCTAACAGTGTTATGCACACTACTGTAGTAGCATGAAAACTGGGAGATGTTTTGTTGTGATTCTCCATGTTGACATGTTGACGGATTTGAGTATATGGAGAGAAATAAATGATATTTTCCTCAGTCTGCAGCATTGGTCTTGTGTAGTGTTTGTATAGTTGCACTTTCTCTGTGTACTTCATTTACAGTACTCTAATCACTGAGTATTAGACTTGCTAAAAGTGTTTTAGGTTAGCAACAGCAGTGTGTAACTGGTTCAAAAAGATTGAAGATATGAAATGTGTGTGTTTCGTATGGTAACAAAATATTGTTTTTATGAAGTCGTGTATAGTTTTGACAAAAGTGTTCCATTTTGCAAATTATCTGAAGTGTTGTGCTACTTTGGTGTGGGGTTGTGCTAATTGTGTGTAGTGTTTTGACAAACCGGGCCCTGTTTTCATAATTGTGCTTAAACAATTGAAAAAAACTGTAATTCATATCAATCAGACGGTCTGATTCAGACCTGGCTCAAATAGACCAATGTCAAATACTTGTGAATGGAGCCTTGACCATATTACCTCTACCTATCTTGCCATTCGCTATCTCCCTTACCTGCAGCATCTGAGGGGGTATAGGAGTCAGATGAAGTGGCTATAGAGGCCGACATGGAACCGGATGGGAGTAACAGGAATGCTTGTGAATGAAGTAACCAAGAGATGGCAAGGTTGTATAATTCATGCACTGTAGAGAGTGTATGAACCTCACTTGCTCAGGTCACATGGAAGAGCCAACCGATAGAGCTAGCCTTTAGAAATCTTTTTTTTTATACTTGTCTGCCTGTGTGTGGGTGTGTGTGTTCTGTCCAGGTTTGTTTGTCTCTGTGGCTCTTCTCCGTTTTATTTTCAACACGATTTGACCTCTTCATCCTAGCGATACATTCCTGTGGTAATAGTGTCTAAAAAAAGAAAACTGTTTTCAAAGATTCCGTTTCTCCCAAATGGGGATTTTTTTTACCTGGTACATTCCACTGGGTTTTCGTAGCTTTAAGTTTATTCTGGGTTAGAGTAAAAATGTAAACATTGACACAACATTCAGAAAGTATTTTGGATCACCCCTCTGGGCACGCCACGTAATTACAACATGGATAATTGGGTAATATTTGTTTGAGTTGTTGATCATTGAGATTACAACCTATATTCACCCACTCAAAAAGACAGCCAAAAATGTGTTGCATTTTGTATTATCACTATGCTTTCAACATCTAAAAACACAACCAAATTCCAATGAAAAAACAATGTCTGATTTTTGGTTTAGTTGTCACCCAAATGTAGTAATGGCTCCGGAGGGGATGGCTGACGTTTTACGGGCTTCTGACCAACTGTGCTATTTTGTTTGTTTTTTCGCACTATTTGTAACTTATTTTGAACATAATGTTGTTGCTACTGTCTCTTATGATCGAAAAGAGCTTCTGGACATCAGAACAGCGATTACTCACCTCGTACTGGACAAAGATTCTTTAACGAGTCCGATGCAAATAATATACTGCTTTCTCGAGATCATTCATGTGAAGAAAAGATGGAGAAAAAGGGGGAGGAGGGTGGGGTGCCTTGTGAGAATTTCGTAGGCGAGTGAGTAAACCTCCACCACCATCCGTACTATTGACCAACGTGCAATCATTGGAAAATAAACTGGACGATCTACGATTAAGACTATCCTACCAACGGGACATTAAAAGCTGTAATATCTTATGTTTCACCGAGTCGTGGCTGAACGACGACATGGATAATATAGAACTGGCTGAGTTTTCCGTGCATCGGCAGAACAGAGCAGCTACGTCTGGTAAGACGAGAGGAGGGTGTGTGCGTCTATTTGTCAATAACAGCTGGTGCACAATGTCTAATATTAAAGAAGTCTCGAGGTATTGTTCGCCTGAGGTAGAGTACCTCATGAAAAGCTGTAGACCACACTATCTACTAAGAGAGTTCTCATCTATATTATTCACAGCCGTCTATTTACCTCCACAAACCGATGCTGGCACTAAGGCCACACTCAAAGAGCACAGGCATGCTTAAATCAGTTTTACCTAATTTCTACCAGCATGTCACATGTGCAACCAGAGGGAAAAAAACTCCTGACCACCTTTACTCCACACACAGAGACGCATACTAAGCTCTCCCCCGCCCTCCATTTGACAAATCTGACCATAGTTATATCCTCCTCCTTCCTGCTTACAAGCAAAAACTGAAGCAGGAAGTACCCGTGATTTGCTCAATAAGGAAGTGGTCAGATGATGCAGATGCTAAGCTACAGGACTGTTTTGCTAGCACAGACTGGAATATGGTCCAGGATTCATCCAATGGCATTGAGGAGTATACCACCTCAGTCACCGGCTTCATCAATAAGTGCATTGACGACATCGTTCCCACAGTGACCGACCGGCAGGTAGCCTAGTGGTTAGAGTGTTGGACTTGTAACCGGAGGGTGGCAAGTTTGAATCCCTGAGCTGACAAGGAAAAAAAATCTGTTGTTCTGCCCCTGAACAAGGCAGTTAACCCACTTTTCCCCGGGCGCTGAAGACGTGGATGTCGATTAAGGCAGCCCCCCGCACCTCTCTGATTCAGAGGGGTTGGGTTAAATGCGGAAGACACATTTCGGTTGAAGGCATTCGGTTGTACAACTGACTAATAATGGTGACTTTGACTTTGACTACATACATATCCCAACCAGAAGCCATGGATTATAGGCGATATCCGCACCGAGCTAAAGGCTAGAGCTGCCGCTTTCAAGGAGCGGGACACTAATCCGGACGCTTAAAAGAAATCCCACTACGCTCTCAGATGAACCATCAAACAGGCAAAGCGTCAATACAGGACTAAGATTGAATCCTACAACACCGGCTCTGACGCTCGTCGGATGTGGCAGAGCTTGCAAACTATTACGGACTACAAAGGGATAACCAGCCGCGAGCTGCCCAGTGGCGCGAGCCTACCACACGAGCTACATGCATTTAATGCTCGCTTCGAGGCAAGCAACATTGAAGCATGCATGAGAGCACAAGGTGTTCCGGATGACTGTTAGATCACGCTTTCCGTAGCCGATGTGAGCAAGACTTTTAAACAGGTCAACATTCACAAAGCCGTGGGGCCAGACAGATTACCAGGATGTGTACTCAAAGCATGCGCAGACCAACTGGCAAGTGTCTTCACTGACATTTTCAATCTCTCCCTGATTGAGTCTGTAATACCTACATGTTTCTAGCAGACCACCATAATCCCTGTGCCCAAGAAAGTGGTGGTAACCTGCCTAAATTATTACAGCCCCGTAGCACTCACATCAGTTGCCATGAAGTGATTTGAAAGGCTGGTCATGGCTCACATCAACACCATCATCCCGGAAACCCTAGACCCAACAGATCCACAGATGACGCAATCTCAATTGCACTCCACACTGCCCTTTCCCACCAAGACAAAAGGAACACCTATGTGAGAATGCTGTTCATTGACTACAGCGCAGCATTTAACACCATAGTGCCCACAAAGCTCATCACTAAGCTAAGGACCCTGGGACTAACCATCTCCCTCTGCAACTTTATCCTGGACTTCCTGACGGACCGCTCCCAGGTGGTAAGGGTAGGCAACAACACATCTGCCATGCTGATCCTCAACACGGGGGCTCCTGTACTCCCTGACTGCGTGGCAAAAACACAACTCCAACACAATCATTACGTTTGCTACCACAACAGTGGTAGGCCTGATCACAGACGACAACGAGACAGCCTATAGAGAGGAGGTCAGAGACCTGGCAGTGTGGCGCCAGGACAACAACCTCTCCTTTAATGTGAGTAAGACAAAGGTGATGATCGTGGACTACAGGAAAAGGCGGGCAGAACAGGCCCCCATTAACATCGACGGGGCTATAGTGAAGCAGGTTGAGAGCTTCAAGTTCCTTGGTGTCCACATCACCAACGAACTATCATGGTCCAAACACACCAAGACAGTCGTGAAGAGGGCACGACAACACCTTTTCCCCCCTCAGGAGACTGAAAAAATTTGGAGCATCCTGACCGGTTGCATCACCACCGGGTATGGCAACTGCTTGGCATCTGATCGTAAGGTGCTACAGAGGGTAGTGCGTACCGGCAAGTTTCCTGCTATCCAGGACCTATATACTAGGCGGTGTGAGAGGAAGGCCCAAACAATTGTCAATGACTCAGTCACCCAAATATTTATGTCCAACGTTTCGACAGACAAGCTGTCTACATCAGTGTATAATGACAAACACTGCGGGATGACTCATTTATATATTGTCAAAAGACACACACAGGTGTCTGTAATCATGGCCGGGGTGTGGCCTGATATCATTGGTTAATTCTCATGTATTAAAATAGCATACAAAAAACATAAATGGATAGTGTACGATCATAGATGCAATTAGGCTACATAAGCCTACAAACATTTACAATAGCAAAATCACAATAATCACAAGAATGGCTTCAAATCAAAGTCTACGTTGAGACCGAAGGGAGCAAGGGTCTTTATATTAAAGATCCAAGCAGCCTCTCGTTTGAACAATACATTGTTGAGGTCACCCCCTCTCCTAGGGAGGGTGACATGTTCGATGTCAATATAACGTAGAGACGAAATCGAGTGGTTTTCTTCCAAAAAGTGGGCCGCAACTGGGTAAGTCGAGTTTTTGCACCTAATGGTGCTACGATGCTCCGAGATTCGTACTTTTAATTCGCGCTTTGTTTTACCCACATCATTTTTACCACAAGGACAAGTTATAAGATAAATAACTGCCTTAGTGGAGCACATGATAACACCTTTGATTGGGATCTGTTTCCCTGTTTGGGGGTGTTTGAAGGATCTACATTTATAAGTGCCATTACATTGAGCACAGCCATTACGTTTGTAGTTTCCACCCAGTAGGGGCGCAAACACACGTTGTGCAGAGATATCTTGGGGGGGTAAAACAGAGTTTACCAATTGATCTCTGAGGTTTCTGCCCCGTGAGAATACGACCAAGGGAAGGTCCGAAAACACATTATCGAGACTATCATCGGATCTTAGAATGTGCCAATGTTGGTGAACGATTCCCTTAATTTGTTCAGAGCACTTTGAATAGCGGGTAGTTAGAACGCAAGAATGCTTATTTTTGCGAGACTGACCTTGAAAACGGTCATGTCTCATTTTGTTTTGAATTTTCTCAATGGCAGTATTAATCTGACAATTTTTGTACCCCCTCTCCTTGAATTTTCTTTTCGTCTCAGCTATATTTCTTTTGAAATCTGATAGTTATTTACAAACTCTTTTGATTCGACAGAATTGGCTGTAGGGCAAACTGTTTTTCAAGGGAGGTGGGTGACAACTATCAGCCCTCAACAAACCGTTACGATCAGTAGGTTTCCTGTAAAGATCAGTGTATAGAATATTATCCTCACACAAAATCAGAAGATCAAGAAAACTGATTTGACGTGTATCAGATTGCATAGTGAATCTCAGATGCTCAGAACAGGAGTTAAGAAAAGCATGGAACACCTGGAGCTGTTTTGCATCACCCCTCCATAGAACAAAAATATCATCAATATACCGTTTCCAAATAATGATATTAGGCAAGAAAACATTTGAGAGGATTGAAAATAGACTGTTTCTTCATGTAACCCACATACACATTAGCATAGTTAGGAGCCATGGGGGATCCCATAGCAGTACCCTTCGTCTGAATAAAGAAATCATTTAGAAACATGAAGTAGTTGTGTGTGAGTACTTCAGCCAATGTTATAATGCATGCACTGGAAGGTAGTTCATTAGGGTCACGCTGCTGAAGAAAATGTTCCATAGCTTCAATACCGCCCTCGCGTGGAATATTTGTGTATAACGACTCAACATCAAAAGTAACTAACAAAGTATTCTCAGGGAGAGGATCAAGAGATTCAATGATAGAGATCATACTGCTGGTGTCCTTTACAAAGGAGGGGAGCTGTTCTGCGAGTGGTCTAATAAAAAAGTAAAGAGGGTCCGTTACTGCATCAATGCCCGCTACAATAGGGCGCCCTGGAGGTTTTGTAACATTCTTGTGTAATTTCGGCAAAGTATAACATTTAGGGTGTTGAATAGCCAAAAAGTTGTGTTCTTTTTTGGTTATCTGACCAGAACTTAAATACCCATCTAGTACAGTAAAGATGGTGTTCTGAAATTGTGTAGTGGGGTCACTTCTGAGTTTCTTGTAAAAGGTGTTTACATAAACTGTACTATCCATGAGTACTTAACAGCTTCTACCCCTAAGCCATAAGACTGTTGAACAATTAATCAAAGGGCCACCCAGACTATTTACATTGACCCCTACCTACATCTACAACAACAATTCAAAATCAAATCAAATTTCATTGGTCACATACACATGGTTAGCAGATGTTATTGCGAGTGTTGCGAAATGCTTGTGCTTCTAGTTCCGACAGTGCAGCAATATCTAACAAGTAATATCTAACAATTCCATAACAGATACCTAATACACACAAATCTAAGTAAAGGAATGGAATAAGAATATATAAACATAAATATATGGATGAGCAATGACAGAGCGGCATAGGCTAAGATGCAATAGATAGTATAGAATACAGTATATACATATGAGATGAGTAATGCAAGATATGTAAACATTATTAAAGTGGCATTATTAAAGTGACTAGAGTTCCATTTATTAAAGTGGCCAATGATTTCAAGTCTGTATGTAGGCTCTGCTAGTGATGGCTGTTTAACAGTCTGATGGCCTTGAGATAAAAGCTTTTTTTTTCAGTCTCTTGGTCCCAGCTTTGATGCACCTGTACTCACCTTGCCTTCTGGATGGTAGTGGGTTGAACAGGCAGTGGCTTGGGTGGTTGTTGTCCTTGATGATCTTATTGGCCTTCCTGTGACATCGGGCTGTAGGTTTCCTGGGGGGAAGGTAGTTTGTCCCCAGTGATGTGCTGTGCAGACCGCCAGGCAGTGATACAACCCGACAGGATGCTCTCAATTGTGCATTTGTAAAAGTTTGTGAGGATTTTAGGTGACAAGCCAAATTTCTTCAGCCTCCTGAGGTTGAAGAGGTGCTGTTGCACCTTCTTCACCACACTGTTTGTGTGGGTGGACCATTTCAGTTCGTCCATGATGTGTACGCCGAGGAACTTAAACTTTCCACCTTCTCCACTGTTGTCCCGTCGATGTGTATAGGGGGGTGCTCCCTCTGCTGTTTCCTGAAGTCCACGATCATCTCCTTTGTTTTGTTGATGTTAAGTGAGAGGTTATTTTCCTGACACCTCACCTCCTCACTGTAGGCTGTCTCGTCGCTGTTGGTAATCAAGCCTACTACTGTTGTGTCGTCTGCAAACTTGATGATTGAGTTGAAGGCGTGCATGGCCACGCAGTCATGGGTGAACAGGGACTACCGGAGGGGGCTGAGCATGCATCCTTGTGGGGCCCCGGTGTTGAGTATCAGCGAAGTGGTGATGTTGAATCCAAGGGCCTCAAGCTTAATGGTGAGCTTGGAGGGTCCTATGGTGCTGAATGCTGAGCTGTAGCCAATGAACAGAATTCTTACATACGTAGGTATTCCTCTTGTCCAGATGGGATAGGGCAGTTTGCAGTGTGACGGAGGTTGCATCGTCTGTGGACCTATTTGGGCAGTAAGCAAATTGAAGTGGGTCTAGGGTGACAGGTAAGGTGGAAGTGATATGATTATTGACTTGTCTCTCAAAGCACTTCATGATGACAGAAGTGAGCGCTACGGGGTGATAGTTATTAAGTTCAGTTACTTGTTTTACTTTATTTAGTAAATATTTTCTTAACTCTATTTATTGAACTGCATTGTTGGCTAAGAGCTTGTAACTAAGCATTTCATGATAAGGTCTACAATGTCAGATGTTCTGTTAATTTATACAACAGATTAATATGCTATCCCTGTCCTTTGTCTAATAGTGAAATTACCTGGATTGCAGTTGCGATTACATTAAAAGTACATGGTGCAAGTGATCAGTGCTGTTAGAGATTCTGCACAGATTATTACAGCAATTGTGAAAATCTCCACTGATGACCTATACATGCTATCTTGAAAAGGCACGCTTTACATGATTAGCTACATAAAAAGACATTTATAGTTACAGTAACCTCAGAATGTGGCCATGGTTGTGTTACTCATTTTAAGGTTTAATGTTACATTCGTTTTTAAGATAGCCTTAACTTTAGGCTATTTACTGTATTACAAAAGTAATATTGAATTGTGTTTGATGCAACCAAATATTAACATTTAAAGGAGATGTATCTATGGCTTTGATAGTTCCATCTGAGCTACTGGCTTAATACCATTCTTTAACTTGTATTTTTGGTTGAGATGGAGAAGTTAATCCAACATATCAATTACTAATTTGAAAACAAACTGGAATTAAAGCAGAAGATAAATCTCCTTCAAATGTTGATGTTTGGTTGTGTTGACAACCAAACACAATTCGATATCACTAAACATCATTACATTTGGCATCAACCAGAGCGTGAAACCCTAGGCCTTGCAAAAGTATTCATACCCCCTGGATTTCTTCACATTTGTTTGTGTTACACAGCGGGATTAAAATGGATTAAATTGTCATTTTTTGGGTCAACAATCTACACAGAATACTCTGTAATGTCAAAGTGGCATTATTATTTATTTTTTTACCAAGTTTTTATTTGGCGTTACAGGTACAATATTCATGTACATCCACTCAAACAAAATAAAAAGTAAGAAAGACATACAGAGAAATTATCATATTGATCACATTTTATAATAATAAAATGAGTATGTAAAGAAAAGATAAACAAAAAGAGGTGGGCCTACACCACCAACTCCCAATATATTTAATCAATTTTGAATTCAGGCTGTAACACAACAAAATGTGGAATAAGTCAAGGGGTATGAATACTTTCTGAATGCACTGTATATCTGTGGATCATACTTTTTTAACAGCTAGCTCAGAATGTATACTGTATATATTATAGAGTTCAGTCTTTTTGGGAGCCCAGATAATTGATTTATAAATCCCATCATTGGATGGTTTGGTAGTTGGGTTTCCCAAGGGAAAACATAGTTGCCTGCTAATGTGTATGTGTCTTCCAAATCTTGGAATGTTCTCAAGCTATTGTGGTAAGGTGGAAGAAAAATGATATATATTTTTTAAGATTAATAAAAATAAAATACCTAAAATATAGTAATTGCATAAGTATTCAGCTCCCTGAGTCAATACATGTTAGAAGCACCTTTGTCAGCAATTACAGCTGTAAAACTTATTGGGTCTCATCAGAGCTTTGCACACCTGGATTGTGCAGTATTTGCTTATTATTCTTTTCAAAATTCTTCAAGCTCTGTCAATATTTTGGGGATCATGGCTAGACAGCAATTTTCAAGTCTTGCCATAGTATTTCAAGCATATTTAAGTCAAAACTGTAACTTGGCCACTTCGCAACATTCACTGTCTTCTTGGTAGGCCACTATTATTGTCCTGCTGGAAGGTGAATTCCTACCAAGTGTCTGGTGCAAAGCAGACTGAAGCTAATTTTGCGTGTGCTTAAAACCTTTACAGGATCGGAGTCGCATCCTTAGGATGGTTGCGCTAACGTAGGCTAATGTGATTAGCATTAGGTTGTAAGAAACAAAACAAATCTCAGGACATAGACATATCTGATATGGGCAGAAAGCTTAAATTCTTGTTAATCTAACTGCACTGTCCAATTTACAGTAGATATTACAGTGAAATAATACCATGATATTGTTTGAGGAGAGTGCACAATTATGAACTTGAAAATGCATGAATAAACCAATTCGGCACATTTGGGCAGTCTTGATACAACATTTTGAATAGATATGCAATAGTTCATTGGATCACTCTAAAACTTTGCATATACACTGCTGTCATCTAGTGTGGTAGAATAATTCATTACGGCCTTTCTCTTGCATTTCAAAGATGATGGTAAAAAAAAAAAAAAATGTCTTTCTTTGTATTATCTTTTACCAAATCTAATGTGTTATATTCTCCTACATTAATTTCACATTTCCACAAACGTCCAAATGTTTCCTTTCAAATGGTATCAAGAATATGCATATCATTGCTTCAGGTCCTGAGCTACAGGCAGTTAGATTTGGGTATGTAATTTTCTGCGAAAATTGAAAAAAAGGTTCCAATCCTTTTAACCCTATCCCGTTTCTTGCCTGTGCTTATCCTGAAAACTCCCCAGTATTTGCCGGTGTCAAGCATACCCATACCTTGACGCAGCCACCATCATGCTTGAAAATAAGGAGGCAGTTACTCAGTGCTGTGTTGTGTTGGATTTGCCCCCAAATATGGGGCTTTTCATTTAGACCAACATTTTTATTCCTTTACCATGTTTTTTTGCAATATAACTTTAGTGCCTTGCTGCATACAAGATGCCTGTTTAGGAATATTTGTAATGTTTTATATTTGTGTTCTTCTTTTTACACTGTCAATAAGGTCATTATTGTGGAGTCACTACAATGTTGTTGATCCATTTTCAGTTCTCTCCCATCACATGCTTTGAACTCCTTAGCTGTTTTAAAATCACCAATGGCCTCATTGTAACATCCCTAAGCAGTTTCATTACTTTTCTGCAGCTCAGTTCAGAAGGACGACTGTATCTTTGAGGTGTCTTGGTGGTTTAATACATAATGCACAGCATACTTATTAACTAGACCATGCTTAAAGAGATATTCAATGTTTGATTTGTTATTGTTACCCATCTACAAATCACTGTCCTTTTTTATGTGGCTTTTGAAAAGCTCCCTGGTCTTTGTAGTTGAATCTGTGCTTGACCAAGGGACCGTGCAGATGTTGTATGTACAGGGGACAGAGGAAGGGTTAGTCATTTAAATATCATGTCAATTCCTATTATTTGACACACTGTGATTCAATGTAACTTTTACTGTGATTTGTTAAGCCACATTTTACTCCTGAACTAATTTAGGCTTGTCTAAACAAAGTGGCTGAATACTTATGCAACGGCTATATTTTAGTTATTACATTTTGTATTGATCTATTTTTTATTCACATTTTTCTTCCACTTTGACATTACAGAGTATTTTGTGTATGTTGTTGACAAAACAATTACATTTAAATTAATTTTAATCTCACTTTTAACACAATAAAATGTGAAGAACTCCAAGGGCTCTGAATACTTTTGCAAGGCACTGTATTGTCTATTTGTAGTTGTATCCTGGGTTGAATTAGACCAATAGCTGTTGATGACTTTGCAAATGCTATATTGGTGATATATGATTGAGAGAGTATGGCCACATATTATTTGCTCTGTTAAACCTAGCCTTTGCAATGACTTTGTTAGCAACAGTTTGATAGCCTTGAGATATAAGCTGTTTTTCGGTCTCTAGGTGCATCAAAGCTGGGACCGAGAGACTGAAAAACAGCTTCTATCTCAAGGCCATCACACTGTTAAACAGCCATCACTAAGATAGAAAGGCTGCTGCCAACATTCAGACTCAAATCAATGGCCACTTTAATAAATTGACTTAATAAGGGTACCGCTAGTCACTTTAAATAACGCCACTTTAATAATGTCTACATATTATATTACTCATCTCATATGTATATACTGTATTCTATACAATCTACCGCATCTCGCCTATGCCGCACGGCCATCACTCATCCATATATTTATATGTACATATTCTTATTCTTATTCATCCCTTTACATTTATGTAGATGTTGTGAATTTGTTAGATTAATTGTTAGATATTACTGCATTGTCGGAACTAGAAGCACAAGCATTTCGCTACACTCAGCAAATTGGATGTAGTCTATCACAGCGCCAACCGTTTTGTCACCAAAGCCCCATACACTACCCACCACTGCGACCTGTACGCTCTCGTTGGCTGGCCCTCACTACATATCCGTCGCCAAACCCACTGGCTCCAGGTCATCTATAAGTCTTTGCTAGGTAAAGTCCCTCCTTATCTTAGCTCACTGGTCACCATAGAAACACCCACCCATAGCACGCGCTCCAGCAGGTATATTGCACTGGTCATCCCCAAAGCCAACAATTCCTTTGACAGAATTTCCTTCCAGTTCTCTGCTGCCAATGACCGGAACGAATTGCAAAAATCTCTGAAGCTGGAGTCTTATATCTCCCTCACTAACTTTAAGCATCAGCTGTCAGAGCAGCTTACCGAACACTGTACCTGTACACAGCCAATATGTAAATAGCACACCCAACTACCTCATCCCCATATTATTACTTACCCTCTTGCTATTTTGCACCCCAGTATCTCTACTTGCACATCATCATCTGCACATCTATCACTCCAGTATCAATGCTAAATTGTAATTATTTCGCCTCTATGGCCTATTTATTGCCTACCTCCCTACTCTTCTACATTTGCACATACTGTACGTAGATTTTTCTATTTTTCTTTTCTATTGTGTTATTGACTGTACGTTTGTTTATGTGTAACTCTGTGTTGTTGTTTTTGTCGCACTGCTTTGATTTATCTTGGCCAGGTCGCAGTTGTAAATGACAACTTGTTCTCAACTGGCCTACTTGGTTAAATAAAGGTGAAATAAATAAAATAAAAACTCGCATTAACATCTGCTAACCATGAGTATGTGACCAATACAATTTGATTTGATTTGAACAGTAAATCTATTTCGTTTTTACGTGGAGCTTGCTCAACAATCATTCTCACGATAGCACATTGGTAATAGTGTTGCACAGCATATTGTTGTTTTTCTTCTGGTAGTGGATATCATTTTGAAGATATGATGTTGTTTAAAACGTTCAAATTCAACATATTTTGTCTATGTTGAAATTTAGTTACCATGATCACATAATCCTGTGCTTGATGACTTTTTTCAAATCCAATGTATTTTCCACATAGATTCCACGTCACAATATGTTGACAAATTACGTTAAAACAACGTTGATTCAACCAGTTTGTGCCCAGTGGGACAGCTTTTTAGGCGCTGTTTGCTATTCTTTCTGTAAGGTTGTATCACAAGCACAAGCATGCACACACGCGCACACACAAACCCCCCTAAGCAGTAGCAGATAAGGAAATTGCATAATGGAAACAGCCATCATTAAACACGTCGCAAGACCCACTGGTTGACGCTTATTTATAAAACCCTCTTAGGCCTCACTCCACCCTATCTGAGATATCTACTGCAACCCTCATCCTCCACATACAACACCGGTTCTGCCAGTCACATTTTGTTAAAGGTCCCCAAAGCACACACCTCCCTGCTGCCATGTGCTACCATGCTGTGTTGCTACCATGCTCTTTTCAGTTTGCTGCAGCTAGCGACTGGAACGAGCTGCAACAAACACTCAAACTGGACCATTTTATCTCCATCTCATCATTCAAAGACTCAATCATGGACACTCTTACTGACAGTTGAAGCTGCTTCGCATTATGTATTGTTGTCTCTACCTACTTGTCCTTTGTGCTGTTGTCTGTGTCCAATAATGTGTGTACCATGTTTTGTGCTGCTACAATGTTGTGCTGCTGCCATGTTGTGTCCTGCTACAATGTTGTGCTGCTGCCATGTTGTGTCCTGCTACAATGTTGTGCTGCTGCCATGTTGTGTTGCTACTAGTTTTCATGTGTTGATACCATGCTGTGTTGTTGTCTTAGGTCTCTCTTTATGTAGTGTTATGGTGTTTCTCTTGTTGTGATGTGTGTTTTGTCCTATATTTGTATTTAATTCTTTTACTTTTTAATCCCAGCCCCCGTCTCTTTAATAAGAGATAAGAATTTGTTCTTAACTGACTTGCCAAGTTTAATAAAGGTTAAATAAAATTTCATTTAAATTAAAATGGGTAATTATTTATATAGCCCAACAGGCAGTGTCACTGCCCTGATTGAAACTTGATTAAGAATTGAGATCGTTCTGGCAGACAATATTGAGTCTGAATCCTGTAAGACAATAAGTATATGAGTAACATTCCTCTCCCCCTTATCCTGAGTGTAAGTGAAGTATTAGTGGACACTGACTGTGCTTTACCCACAACAAATAACATACCTGCTACTGAACGTAATATCTCCTAAGAGCTTATGTCTCCAGACACTACACGGCTGGACAGAGCTGCTACACACTCTCTCTCTGTCTGGGAATGATTATGTCACTGGAAAGAATGTCCAGAATGAGTGTGATGACTTAATCAGCTCTGTGTCATCTGTCTCCCCCTTGGTTTCTATGGCTGTTGGGACCCTAGAGACCATGGATGGAGTCTGTTACTCACAATAGCCCTGGCCATTTCTGATGACGTCATGACTGTACTAACCTCCCAGGCTGAATGGTGGCTGGTGAGAGAAATAGCAACTACCTACGCGCCATGACTTTATCCTACTATTCTAAGAAGCAGTATTATCGGACTATTACTTATTTTGGGGGAAGAATTAGATTATTTACAAAGAAGAGTGCAAGAGAGGTAGAAAGAGAGAAAGACACAGACAGAGCCTGTAGGAATTATGACTGACTAGAATTTTGACTTAAGTTTGATAGTTTTGAGACAATAAAACTATAAATGATTACAGTAAAGCATAAGCTTCTACACAGAAAGACTAGTCAAACTACCCCTCATGTAGCACCCAATATCATCTTAGTATCCTCTTTATGAAGTATAAACAGAACACCCAAATTCCACACACCCCTCCAAACCAGGAAGGTGTTTAGGAAAAGTACTGAGTGCTTCTTGGACACTGGCCTGTCTCATCTCACAATGGAGAGAACCTCCCAGCTATTGGTTCAGGGAACGAAGCCATACATTTCTTGACTGGTAAAACTGAACGTTTTTTAAGTGTTCTGAGAACGGAAGTGAAAAGTTTGCCTGTTTTAGGAATGTACATTTTTAGGTTACAGGGAAGTTCTGAGAACGTTTTCCTATGGCTCCCTGAACGTTTTCCTGGGAGGTTTTGTTAACGTTCTGAGAACAGAAATTATAGGTTATTTGATGGTAATTAAATAATGTTCTGAGAACATGTTTCAGTAAGACTTTTAATAACACTGCTGGCTTAGTTTGGGTTAACTGTTTTGAACTCCAAACACAGATTAATTTGCTTAGGCATTAATCATGAAAACACATGTATTTTCTATTTTGGTCCTGTATCAGTGCGTTTTAAACCTATGATCTTTTGTTCTCTATCCATGGAATTAGTCCACTGCGTCAACAGGCGCTAGCATGCAAAACATGTTTTACTCATACAAAGCAATTATTTTTAGTCCATTCAAAAATATCACATTTTAAAGGAAACAAGCACTTATTAAGATCAGATGTGGCCAATTAGTGAGCGTGGCCAATACACCTGAACACACTTAAATAGATAGTGGATAGAGAGAGTTTTGTTGCTGTGTTTTTAAATAACATTTTTAGAATGTTCTTAGGGAAATAAAATATATTGTTTAATTATTTATTATTTTTAACGGAAAAGTGGTGCGTACATATGTATTCACCCCCTTTGCTATGAAGCCCCTAAATAACATCTGGTGCAACCAATTACCATCAGAGGTCGCATAATTAGTTAAATAAAGTCCACCTGTGTGCAGTCTAAGTGTCAGATGATCTGTCACATGATCTCAGTAAATATACACCTGTTCTGAAAGGCCCCAGAGTCTGCAACATCACTAGGCAAGCGGCACCATGAAGACCAAGGAGCACGCCAAACAGGTCAGGGACAACGTTGTGGAGAAGTACAGATCAGGGTTGGGTTATAAAAAATATCAGAAACTTTGAACATCTCACGGAGCACCATTAAATCCACAACAAACCTGCCAAGAGAGGGCTGCCCACCAAAACTCATGGACTAGGCAAGGAGGGCATTAATCAGAGAGCCAACAAAGAGACCAAAGATAACCTTGAAGGAGCTGCAAAGCTCCACAGCGGACATGGAGTATCTGTCTATAGGACCACTTTAAGCCGTACACTCCACAGAGCTGGGCTTTACGGAAGAGTGTCCAGAAAAAATCCATTGCTTAAAGAAAAAAATAAGCAAACATTTTTGGTGTTTGCCAAAAGGCATGTGGGAGACTCCCCAAACACATATGGAAGAAAGTACTCTGGTCAGAAGAGACTAAAATTGAGCTTTTGGCCATCAAGTAAAACACCATGTCTGGTGCAAACCCCTCTCATCACCCTGAGAACACCATCCCCATAGTGAAGCATGGTGGTGGCAGCATCATGCTGTGGGGAAGTTTTTCATCTGCAGGGACTGGGAAACTGGTCAGAATTGAAGGAATGATGGATGTAGCTAAATACAGGGAAATTATTGAGGGAAACCTGTTTGTCTTCCAGAGATTTAAGCTGGGACGGAGGTTCACCTTCCAGCAGGACAATGACCTTAAGCATACTGCTAAAGCAACCCTCGAGTGGTTTAAGGGGAAACATTTAAATGTCTTGGAATGGCCTAGTCAAAGCCCAGACCTCAATCCGATTGAGAATCTGTGGTATGACTTAAATATTTCTGTACACCAGCGGAACCCATCCAACTTGAAGAAGCTGGAGCAGTTTTTCCTTAAAGAATGGGCAAAACCCCAGTGGCTGGATGTGCCAAGCTTATAGAGACAAACCCCTAGAGACTTGCAGCTGTAATTGTTGCATAAGGTGGCTCTAAAAAGCTTTCCGTTTTTTTGTCTTATTTCTTGTTTGTTTCACTATAAAACATATTTTCCATCTTCAAAGTGGTAGGCATGTTGTCTGAATCAAATAATACAAACCCCCTAAAAATCCATTTTAAATCCAGGTTGTGAGGCAAAAAAAATGGAAAAAAGCGAAGGGTGGTGAACACTTTCTTAAGCCACTGTATTTAGCTGTGTTTTTGTTTTACACATACAGTTGAAGTCGGAAGTTTACATACACTTAGGTTGGAGTCATTAAAACTCGTTTTTCAACCACTCCACAAATGTCTTGTTAACAAACTATAGTTTTGGCAAGTCGGTTAGGACATCTACTTTGTGCATGACACAAGTAATTGTTTACAGACAGATTATTTAACTTATAATTCACTGTATCACAATTCCAGTGGGTCAGAAGTTTACATACACTAAGTTGACTGGGCCTTTAAACAGCTTGGAAAATTTCAGAAAATTATGCCATGGCTTTAGAGGATTCTGATAAGCTAATTTACATAATTTGAGTCAATTGGAGGTGTACCTGTGGACGTATTTCAAGGCCTGCCTTCAAACTCAGTGCCTCTTTGATTGACATCATGGGAAAATCAAAAGAAATCTGCCAAGACCTCAGAAAAAAATTGTAGACCTCCACAAGTCTGGTTCATCCTTGGGAGCAATTTCCAAACGTCTGAAGGTACCACATTCATCTGTACAAACAATAGTACGCAATTATAAACACCATGGGACCACGCAGCCATCATACCGCTCAGGAAGGAGACGCGTTCTGTCCCCTAGAGATGAATGTACTTTGGTGCAAAAAGTGCAAATCAATCCCAGAACAACAGCAAAGGACCTTGCGAAGATGCTGGAGGAAACAGGTACAAAAGTAGCTATACAGTAAGACGAGTCCTATATCGGCATAACCTGAAAGGCCGCTCAGCAAGGAAGAAGCCACTGCTCCAAAACCGCCATAAAAAAGCCAGACTACGGTTTGCAACTGTACATGGTGACGAAAATCGTACTTTTTGGAGAAATGTCCTCTGGTCTGATGAAACAAAAATATAACTGTTTGGCCATAATGACCATCGTTATGTTTGGAGGAAAAAGGGGGAGGCTTGCAAGCCGAAGAACACCATCCTAGCTGTGAAGCATGGGGGTGGCAGCATCATGTTGTGGGGTTGCTTTGCTGCATGAGGGGCTGGTGCACTTCACAAAATAGATGGCATCATGATGAGGGAAAATTATGTGGATATATTGAAGCAAAATCTCAAGACATCAGTCAGGAAGTTAAAGCAAATGGGTTGTCCAAATGGACAACGATCCCAAGTATACTTCCAAAGTTGTGGCAAAATGGCTTAAGGACAACAAAGTCAAGGTATTGGAGTGGCCATCACAAAGCCCTTACCTCAACCCTATAGAAAATTTGTGGGCAGAACTGAAAAAGTGTGTGTGAGCAAGGAGGCCTACAAACCTGACTCAGTTACACCAGCTCTGTCAGGAGGAATGGGCCAAAATTCACCCAACATATTGTGGGAAGCTTGTGGAAGGCTACTCGATACGTTTGACCCAAGTTAAACTATTGAAAGGCAATGCTACCAAATACTAATTGAGTGTATGTAATCTTCTGACCCACTGGGAATGTGATGAAAGAAATAAAAGCTGAAATAAATCATTCTCTCTACTTTTATTCTGACATTTCACATTCTTAAAATAAAGTGGTGATCCTAACTGACGTAAAACAGGGAATTTTTACTCTGATTATGAAAAATGTAATGTCAGGAATTGTGAAAAACTGAGTTTAAATGTATTTGGCTAAGGTGTATGTAAACTTCGGACTTCAACTGTGTAGCGTGTTTATATGTGTTCCCTTTATGCATGTTTGTGAGCTTATGTGTGTCTGTGACTGTGTGTTTGTCCTACCCATTTAGCACAGGTTATGTTGACTCCACAATCACATTTAGCTCACTTGTCTTTGAAGACTTGGGTGTTCGGGTTGGCCCGCACTCAAATAGAGGCAAAAGTTTGAAAATTCTGATCAAAGGAAAACATACTTTAGGAACAGTTTTCCCTTTTATATCATACTGAATCAAATTACATGGACAGGGAGGACCTGGTCATAGATCAGCACTCCTATTCTGAGACACTGTGAATACAGAACCTGAGTGAAATACTATATGTGTTGCCAACTAACGTTTAAAAAAGCATGGCTTTAAAAATAATGGCTGTAAAATCAGTAGCTAAGTGAAACTCATTCTGAAACACAAACAGGCTTTTTATTGAACCAGTGAATCACCCCCTCTGCCTCTGTGTCTCAGGTAATCAGCACAACCATCGATCTGGGCTTGTGACTGGCGGCGATGGGAGAGACATGACGTAGAAAGCGTCCAACTCTGCCAGAGACATTCTTCCTCCTTCTCTCCTCTCCTCTCCTCTGCCACCCTTCAATCTGTCCATCCAGGGCAGGTGCACTGTCTGTCACGTTGCTGCTGCTGGGTTTTTGCCGCTGACATTTGCCAAACTGGCTTCCCAGTCTACAATGGCTCGAGTCACAGGCCTGAGAGAGATGTGATTGGACTGACGCACGACTCTGACTGAGAAGCTATTGGATAGAAGTCCATGGCCCACAGGTCCTCTCATTGAGGCTACGTTTCTACAGATTTCTTGTTTGTTCTTCTTAATATGGATGTCAGAACAGATAAATTACTGTGTTAGTCGGAGGGTTTTCAACTGCAGTCGACAATTCTCCCCCGATTGTGGCGTTGACGTGCGGTCAACCTTGGGTTATAAGTTCAATACTGCAGTTATACTCAAAGACCAGAATTGAAGAGTATGCACTTCAGAGTAGGGTGCTTTAGAGTAATATCCTTTCAGAACCTTTCAAAGAGTGCCTAGAAGAAGGCCCTGATAGGTAGTGAATGGCTTGAGAAACATGTCTCTTTCCTCCTCTCCGGAAAGTGAAATGATCCTTTCAGAGAACTTTGGTCTTTCACATCCACCAGCTCCAGACTGCAGAGACAGAGCCTGTTAGCTGCTTGGGAACCAGGGAAAAAAGTCCAGAAAATTACTCAGTACTGGAATAACCCACCCACTCCTCCCTGCACCAGCCAATCCACCCTCAGGAATCTTGGCATTCCAACCAAGACCGCTTCAGCAAGGAAAGGGACTAGAGTGTTGGGAGTTGTTCAAATGTATTTAAATAATGTTTGACGCTTTAGTGACTTTTTCCTGATTGACACCTTCTGAAATGTACTTCTCTGCATTTGCTGGCTGAGCATTGCCATCGAAATGTGCTGTAAGAACTGTAAGAGGACTCCAGGCCAAAGCATGCTTGTGTTGGCAATGACTGACAAGTGTGTGAAGTAACACCCGAATTCTTGGCCAACTCCTCTCCTATAGAACTGTGTTTTAAGCTAAAGCACAGTCTCAATGACCAGATGGTAACCTCAGCCTTGGATTGATAGACAGACACAGAGACGGACAGCATTTCTGTTACATGTATTTTAAATATGTACAGTAGAACCCTTATGAATCTGAATAAGCTTTTTATATTTTCTTCCCCTTTATTTTCAATTGTGTCTGAGCAGTAATGTTTACCTCAAACTTTAATGTCAGGAGTTTGAGCAATCTTATAAATTTAAAAGGATAGGTGTGAGAATGTTTTAACCTGTAAATTGGAATATTTATGCATGTATCTGATATTCCCTTAATCATTTTTCAGTGAATTTATTGAGCAGAGAGTAGGATACTATAACCAGTAGTGTATTTTATGGTACACAGCAAATTGGCCAGTTTTACCTAGTGACTTTTCAGTGTAGCATTTCTAGTGTTGATTCAGGAGTTAAATTAACACTCAGTGGTGTAAAAGAACCTAAGTGACGGTGTTAATAACCAGAGTTGAGTGTGATTGTGTCATTTTAACTCTGTGTGGAGTAAAACACTCAAAATCACACCCATCATTATCACATTCCCCAGCATGCTCTATTGCAGGTTGATTTTCAGAATTGGTCGTTTCAATGTATTTGTGTTTGCATGTACATTGATTGGTTGATTAATCTTATGCTACACACAGATAAATAACATACATTTGTATAAACCAATCCAATCTATATGAACTAATCCAGTAGTTGTACTTATTGCACCCATTACTGAGATGGTTGTCCTAGTTTAGAAAATGTTGTCCCATTATTCCCTACCCTAGCAGTCATTCTGAATGCAGGCTGTGGGTGATTAAAAATAAATATGGTTGCATATCCTCAGTCTGGCAACAGGAATTTTATGTGATTTAGCAAGCCACCATAATCTGAACTGTAAACCAGGAGTTTCTGAATGTAGCAGGTGTGAAATAAGACCATACTGGTATTGATGGGAAGAAAATATTTAACTGTCAGGGGAGGTGACTCTTCTGCACTGTTCAACAAATCCAGGAAATATGGAGAAGGATTTAAGATGGAATGTCGCCTTGTCAGTCTAAAAGCAGAAGTTGCGTCACAGACTCTCTTTCTACTTCCCCTGAAAACCTGAACATCATGTTGTTGGGGACTCGGCAGAAGCTAGGTTGGAGGTTCCTAACACCACTGTGTTAGCGTACAACTAATCTCTAAAAGAAAAGCCTTATGATACAGTATATTCTAAGTGTACCTTCTTTACACAACTGATGTCACTGAGAGTGGAAAGACTTACATCTAATTTCTTAACATCCCACTAATTAAAAACTGTAGGCCAGCAACATGAGATGAGATGTGAGAATAGTGAGTGAATTGGATTGACAAATTCATGCTCTTTTTAGATTTATATACACTCATTAAGCAATGTGTCAATTGTTTGCCTTTTGTCCAATCATTGGGTTAAATAAGTCGTGCACACACCTAAGGCCTATTAAACAGTATATACTGTATCAAATAGAAAGAAATCTGTAAGCACAGAGAGAGAGAGAGAGAAATAAAAAGAGTGTTCTAAACGGTGCTATACTGAACAACCAGTTGAAAAACGGGTAGGGGTTGGGAAACCCTATCAGCACGGCCACTGCCCTTTAAAAACGTACCTCAACGTCTGTTCAAGAACGTTTTGGGGAAACGTGTATTCAATACAAACCTTTTTGCAATGTAGCAAATGTTCAAGCAATCTGAACGCACAACTGGAGTGACATTTACTTCTAGAAATAACTTTCTAAAAGCTACACCACTAATAACCCACACCTGAAAATAACCTATGGATTACATAAAAAAAGAACCAGCTGCTTGGTCAACCCAGCATGAAAGTGAATAAAACCCCAAGAATTGGTTAAATTAACCAATGTTTGGGTAATCTGAGCAACCAAACCTGTTTGGTTATTTAACCTGACATTATACTAGCTTGCAAAGTAATACAGTTGAAGTTGGAAGTTTACATACACCTTAGCCAAATACATTTCAACTCAGTTTTTCACAATCCTAGTAAAAATTCCCTGTCTTAGGTCAATTAGGATCACCACTTTATTTTAAGAATGTGAAATGTCAGAATAAAAGTAGAGAGAATGATTTATTTCAGCTTTTATTTCTTTCATCACATTCCCAGTGGGTCAGAAGGTTTACATACACTCAATTAGTATTTGGTAGCATTGCCTTTCAATTGTTTAACTTGGGTCAAGCGTATCGAGTAGCCTTCCACAAGCTTCCCACAATAAGTTGGATGAATTTAGGCCCATTCCTCCTGACAGAGCTGGTGTAACTGAGTCAGGTTTGTAGGCCTCCTTGCTCGCACACTTTTTCAGTTCCGCCCACAAATGTTCTATAGGGGTGAGGTCAGGGCTTTGTGATGGCCACTCCAATACCTTGACTTTGTTGTCCTTAAGTCATTTTGCCATCACTTTGGAAGTATGCTTGGGGTCATTGTCGATTTGGAAGACCCAATTGCGACCAAGCTTTAACTTCCTGACTGATGTCTTGAGATTTTGCTTCAATATATCCACATAATTTTCCCTCATCATGATGCCATCTATTTTGTGAAGTGCACCAGTCCCTCCTGCAGCAAAGCAACCCCACAACAAGATGCTGCCACCCCAGTACTTCACGGCTAGGATGGTGTTCTTCGGCTTGCAAGCCTCCCCCTTTTTCCTCCAAAAATAATGATGGTCATTATGGCCAAACAGTTCTATTTTTGTTTCATCAGACCAGAGGACATTTCTCCAAAAAGTATGATCTTTGTCCCCATGTGCATCGCGGTTCACACAAAACACATTTCACAGCAAAAACAAATCCCTTACCTTTTGAAGAACTTCTGCTGAGGGCTTCCCAAGTGTCCCACGAAGACATCCAATGGTTCTTTTGTTAGAAAAAGTCATTTATTATATCCATAAATCTCCGTTTGGTTGACGCATTATGTTCATAAAATACAGCGTCCACTCGCCCATTGAACCATGAAGAAAACTCGTTCAACCTATACCTATACATTTGTCCAAGAACAATCAAACATCAATGATAATGTATCCTTAGGAACACTTTTATGTATATTTACAGTGAGGGAAAAAAGTATTTGATCCCCTGCTTATTTTGTACATTTGCCCACTGACAAAGAAATGATCAGTCTATAATTTTAATGGTAGGTTTATTTGAACAGTGAGAGACAGAATAACAACAAAAAAATCCAGAAAAACGCGAAATGTGAAAAATGTTATAAATGGAATTGCATTTTAATGAGGGAAAAAAGTATTTGACCCTTCTCAATCAGAAAGATTTCTGGCTCCCAGGTGTCTTTTATACAGGTAACAAACTGAGATTAGGAGCACACTCTTAAAGGGAGTGCTCCTAATCTCAGTTTGTTACCTGTATAAAAGACACCTGTCCACAGAAGCAATCAATCAATCAATCAGATTCCAAACTCTCCACCATGGCCAAGACCAAAGAGCTCTCCAAGGATGTCAGGGACAAGATTGTAGACCTACAAAAGGCTGGAATGGGCTACAAGACCATCGCCAATCAGCTTGGTGAGAAGGTGACAACAGTTGGTGCGATTATTCGCAAATGGAAGAAACACAAAAGAACTGTCAATCTCTCTCGGCCTGGGGCTCCATGCAAGATCTCACCTCGTGGAGTTGCAATGATCATGATAACGGTGAGGAATCAGCCCAGAACTACACGGGAGGATCTTGTCAATGATCTCAAGGCAACTGGGACCATAGTCACCAAGAAAACAATTGGTAACACACTACGCCGTGAAGGACTGAAATCCTGCAGCGCCTGCAAGGTCCCCCTGCTCAAGAAAGCACATATACATGCCCGTCTGAAGTTTGCCAATGAACATCTGAATGATTCAGAGGACAACTGGGTGAAAGTTTTGTGGTCTGATGAGACCAAAATGGAGCTCTTTGGCATCAACTCAACTCGCCATGTTTGGAGGAGGAGGAATGCTGCCTATGACCCCAAGAACACCATCCCCACCGTCAAACATGGAGGTGGAAACATTATGCTTTGGGGGTGTTTTTCTGCTAAGGGGACAGGACAACTTCACTACATCAAAGGGACGATGGACGGGGACATGTACCGTCAAATCTTGGGTGAGAACCTCCTTCCCTCAGCCAGGGCATTGAAAATGGGTCGTGGATGGGTGTTCCAGAATGACAATGACCCAAAACACACGGCCAAGGCAACAAAGGAGTGGCTCAAGAAGAAGCACATTAAGGTCCTGGAGTGGCCTAGCCAGTCTCCAGACCTTAATCCCTTAGAAAATCTGTGGAGGGTACTGAAGGTTCGAGTTGCCAAACGTCAGCCTCGAAACCTTAATGACTTGGAGAAGATCTGCAAAGAACAGTGGGACAAAATCCCTCCTGAGATGTGTGCTAACCTGGTGGCCAACTACAAGAAACGTCTGACCTCTGTGATTGCCAACAAGGGTTTTGCCACCAAGTACTGAGTCATGTTTTGCAGAGGGGTCAAATACTTATTTCCCTCATTAAAATGCAAATCAATTAATAACATTTTTCACATGCGTTTTTCTGGATTGTTTTGTTGTTATTCTGTCTCTCACTGTTCAAATAAACCTACCATTAAAATTATAGACTGATCATTTCTTTGTCAGTGGGCAAACGTACAAAATCTGCAGGGGATCAAATACTTTTTTCCCTCACTGTACTATAATATTTCAACCCGGATAATAAACTGGACGATAGGAAAGGAAAAAACCACAGCTCGCGCGAGCCCGTGAACGCGCATCCTCTTCTGTTTACATCCAATGACCACTTCGAAATTCTTTTTCTATTACCATACAGAGCAACTAAGCATCATCAAACACTGTCTAGAGACTGTTGACATCCAGTGGAAGCAATCGGTAATGCAATCCTACTCCTATATATGTCTGTTTTCAATAGGGAGGGGTTCAAAATGAGGCAATGTGTCAAAAACACTTTTTCCAGGACAGAAATTCCTTGGGTTTTCGCATGTTATATCAGTGCTGTTATACTCATAGACAATATTTTAACACTCTTAGAAACTTCAGAGTGTTTCCTATCCAATAGTACTAACTATGTGCATATCCTATTGTCTAGGCCTGAGTGGGAGGCATTTTACTTTGGGCACGCCAGACTCTCCAAAACCGTCACCTCAGGAGCCGCTCCCTAAGAAGTTAATAAAGATTGCAATGAACGCTAAGAAGCCAACCTTGCTGAAGCATATATCACTCGTTGGCCTAGTCCTCTGGGCTGGCACACATCTAGTACTCGCAGGGATCCACTCAGAATCCCTCACTCTTGATCCATCCTCCTCGACTTGCTGCTATGGAACCCTGACCTGTTCACCGGACATGCTACCTTGTCTCGGACCTGCTGTTTTCGACTCTCTCTCTCTATCGCATCTGCTGTCTTGACCTCTGAATGCTCGGCTATGAAAGGCCAACTCCTGAGGTCCTGACCTGTTGCACCCTCTACAACCACTGTGATTATTATTTGACCCTGCTGGTCATCTATAAATGTTTGAACATCTTGAAGAACAATCTGGTCTTAATGGCCATGTACTCTTATAATCTTTACCTGACACAGCCAGAAGAGGCCTGCCACCACTCAGAGCCTGTTCCTACGTTCCTGTCTTTCTAGGGAGTTTTTCTCCGGCCACCGTGTTTATAAATCTGCATTACTTGCTGTTTGGGGTTTTAGTCTGGGTTTCTGTATAAAAATAGGAACGCAAGGCTTTGTCGTTGGCTTTTTTACAAACATTTTTGGTGATCGACTAGGATTGTCTTGGAGATCGATCAGTCGATAACGATCGACCGGTTGGTGACCACTGCTTTTCATAATATCATAGAAGCAGTGTTCTGCTAATATAACAATGATCACCTTTCACCTTTCATTGTCATTCCCAGCTAATGCAGATACTTTGCCTATCAGCATTTTGTCTTGTGGCAGGGGGCTACCTTGGCAAACATGTCCGAGTGGTCATACCTTCCTATGTGCTGTCCTGTATACAACCAGAGTTCACTGATCCTGGTGCAGAATGCAAAGGGTTTCTTCCTACCCATATCGACTGATACCATTCAATTCAATATGTAAAAAATGCAAACAAGTAATAGTTTTGTCTAGTAAAATGTTTATGCCGAGTGCCAGATCTCTCTCCATTTAGATACATTAGTATCATTAACGTCTGTCAGTCTGGACTTCGCATCATCTTGCAAGTCTACATGTGCTGGCTCCATACCTGTTTCTAGGAACACATACACACATAATCACAGTTAAATTACCAATGGCAGTTAGGATAGGTAATATCTGACACACAAGTGACACATATAATGAAAAGGCTATTGCAAATACTGGACATTTCTGCTGTACTGTTTTATTAGTAATCACCTTCATTCCCACATTGTGGATGTGTTGAGTGCCAGGTATCTCTCCATTCAGAGACGTCAGTAGAATGGCACCGGAGGGGATGGCTGCCGTTTTACGGGCTCCTAACCAATTGTGCTATTTTGTTGCATTTTTAGTAACTTATTTTGTACATAATGTTGATGCTACCGTCTCTTATGACCAAAAAGATCTTCTGGATATCATAACAGCGATTACTCACCTCGAACTGGTGGACTATTTTTTATTTAATGAGTCGGACGTGAATGATATTATGTTGCTCCCAGACAAGGCCCAAATCCCCGTCATTCTCATGAAGAAAAGAAGGAAATACAGGGGGCCTTGTGAGAATTCGTCGGCGAATGGGTAACCCGCCTCTACCATCCATTGTATTAGCCAACTTGCAATCACTGGAGAATAAAGTGAATGAGCTCCATTCAAGACTATCCTACCAACAGGATATTAAAAACTGTAAGATCTTATGTTTCGTTGACTTGTGGCTGAACGGCGACACGGATAATATACAGTTGGCTCTGTTTTCCGTGCATCGGCAGGACAGAACAGCTACGTCTGGTAAGACGAGGTGTGGGTGTGTGTGTGCATTTGTCAATAACAGCTTGTGCGTGATGTCTAATATTAAGGTAGTCTCGAGGTATTGCTCACCTGAGGTAGAGTACCTCATGATAAGCTGTTGACCACCAAGAGAGTTTTCATCTATATTTTTCATAGCCGTCTATTTACCACCACAAATTGACGCTGGCATTAAGGCCGCACTCAGAGAGCTGTATAAGGCAATAAGCAAACAAGAAAATGCTCATCCAGAAATTTCAAAGGCTGGTCATAGCTCACATCAACACCATCATCCTGGAAACCCTAGACCCACTCCAATTCGTGTACAGCCCCAACAGGTCCACAGATGACGCAATCTCAATTGATCTCTACACTGTCCTTTCCCACCAGGACAAAATTAACACCTATGTGAGAATGCTGTTCATTGACTACAGCTCAGCGTTCAACACCATATTACCCACAAAGCTCACCACTAAGCTAAGAACCTTGTGACTAAACACCTCCCTCTGCAACTGGATCCTGGACTTCCTAACGGGCTGCCCCCAGGTGTAAGAATAGGCAACAACACATCTGCAATGATGTGTTGTTGGGGCCCCTTAAGGGTGTGTGCTTAGTCCCCTCCTGTACTCCCTATTGACCCACGACTGTGTGGCCAAGCACGACTCCAACGCCATCATTAAGTTTGCTGACGACACAACGGTGGTAGCCTTGATCACCGACAACAACGAAACAGCCTATAGAGAGGAAGTCAGAGACCTGGCAGTGTGGTGCCAGGACAACAACCTCCCCCTCAACGTGAGCATGACAAGGGAGAGGATCATGGACTACAGGAAAAGGAGGGCCGAACATGCCCCCATTCACATCGACGGGGCTGTAGTGGAGCAGGTCCAGAGTTTCAAGTTCATTAGTGTACACATAACCAACAAACTATCATATGGTCCAAACACACCAAGAAAGTCGTGAAGAGGGCACGACAAAGCCTTTTCCCCCTCAGGGGACTGAAAAGACTTAGCACGGGTCCCCAGATACTCAAAAAGTTCTAAAAATGCACCATCGAGAGAATCCTGACCGGGTGCATCACCGCCTGTTATGGCAACTGCTCGGCATCCAACGTAGAGCGCTACAGAGGATAGTGTGTACAGTCCAGTACATCACTGGGGCTAAGTTTCCTGCCATCCAGGACCTATATACTAGGCGGTGTCAGAGGAAGGCCCAAAACATTGTCAAAGTCTGCTACCGCACGGCAAGCTATACCGGGAGCGCCAAGTCTAGTTCCAAAAGGCTCCTTAACAGCTTCTACCCCAAGCCATAAGACTGCTGAACAATTAATCAAATGGCCAACTGGACTATTTTCATTGACACCCCCCCTTTGTTTTTACTGCTGCTACTCACTGTTTATTATCTATGCATATTCACTTTACCTCGACTAACTTGTACCGCCGCACATTGACTCGGTACTGGTACCACCTGTATATAGCCTCATTACTGTTATATATTGTGTTACTTTTTTATGTTAATTGTATTTTTTTTAATTTTACTTTAGTATATTTAGTAAAATATTTTATTTAGTAAATATAGTAAATATTTTCTTAAAAGTGCATTGTTGATTAAGGGCTTGTAAGTAAGCATTTTACGGTAAGGTTTACACCTGTTGTATCCGACGCATGTGACAAATGCAATTTCTGTCAGTCAGAACTCCATCACATCCTCTTGCAAGTCTCCAAGGGATGGCTCCATAGATGCATCTGTGAACACATGCACATTTACTGTTCTATTACCAATGGCAGTTAGGATAGGTTACATCTTACAAACAAACATACAGTGCATTTGGAAAGTATTCAGACCCCTTCCCTTTTTCCACATTTTGTTACGTTACAGCCTTATTCTAAAATGGTGTTGATTTAAAAAATGTCCTCATCCCTCAAAAAACAGAAATACCTTATTTAATAATTATTCAGACCCTTTGCTCAGAGACTCGAAATTGAGCTCAGGTGCATCCTGTTTCCATTGATCATCCTTGAGATGTTTCTACAACTTGATTGGAGTCCACCTGTGGTAAAGTCAATTGATTGGACATAATTTGGAAAGGCACACACTTGTCTATATAACGTCCCACAGTTGACAGTGCACGTCAGAGCAAAAACCAAGCCATGAAACAGGATTGTGTCAAGGCACAATCCAAAATGTTTTCTGTAGCATTGAAAGTCCTCAAGAACACAGTGAACTCCATCATTCTTAAATGGTAAATTTGCCTAGGTCGATAATTAAAAAAACATACCTAAATAAAGTCCTTATGTAAGACCTAACCGTTAAACTGGTTGATACATGTGAGGATATAAACTAGGTTTTGTGAAATAGACGGTAATTCTATGTGAACAAGATAATCCCATCAATTCTACAGACCGGTCACTGAAATTAAGTCCAAAACAGAAGGAGAGGGAAGGCCTAATATAGCGGTGTGAGAGTTGAGATATTAATGTCAAAAGTCCCAAGGAACAACAGAAAAACAGGCGGTTAACTAGGGCTTTACGACCCCTGGAAAATAACTTATAGTTGTATACAGGTGAGATCTAATGTCCAATCGAAAGTCGCCTCTATAGATAAAGTTTCCAGAGAGGAGAAACCCACATGGTTGAACATATCACATAGAGTGTGGGAATACACATAGAAACATAATTAGAGTCATTTGATAACATTAGGAACCACACACATAGATCATGGAGACCTAATATAGATACACATATATTGGGAACATAGAGGGTCAGCCTAGCACACACATAGGGGGTAGTGACGTACACATTACGTGTGAAACACATAGAGAGGTTTTTATTAACAATGGACAGTAAATCTTCAAAAGAGGTTCCCGAACTTACGGGAGATGAGCGCTATATGGAGTTAAAAGATAAAAGAAACATTTATTTTGGTCCAAAATGGAGAAAGGAGTATGGATTTGATGGACGTCTAGATGTAGAAGAGCTAGAATGGATAATAATACAAATACATAAGGAATGTGGAAAGGATGAGAATAAGCAGAGAAAAGAGGGTTTAAACACAGCTAGAGTCTGGCTTTCAGAAGCCAGAAAGAGAGTAGAAGGGGATAGGAAGAGGATCCCAGACAGCCAGGAAAGGAAATACATAGTGAGTCAAGAGACGCCGCCCTCCGCTCCCCCAGCCAAGAAAGTCAGCCAATTGGGTGGGGGTCAAAAACTATATCCATCTCTGGTAGACCAAGCGTGGAGGGGAAACCCCGATGATGAGGTGGTGGTGGCTCGGAGAAGGATGCAATTGCCGCTCCAGGTTGAGCCTCCCCAGCTTATGATCGGGGTGCGGATGGTGCGGATCCGCAGAGAGAGTTAAGAGAGAGAGAGAGAAATGGAGAGGGAGCAGGAGCTAATCGCGGCAGCATTAAGGAAGTTGGAGGTAGAAAGGGCATGGGCTGAGACTCAGACAGTGAAGGATAGAGACAGGTCGGGAAGGGGAAAATATCAGGCACCTTCTCTGAGACAGAACCGATCAGGACTAGTCAGAAGAACGTCAGATGCAGGAGAAAGACATCAACCAAGACTGAGGAAAGATTTTCAGTATTATAGTGGGGAAGAGGACAGTGCAGAGAGAGAAGAGCAGTATCCACTTATATAATTACCCAATCCCCAAGCTGAAGTGGATGGTAACAAACCTACTGTTCGGGTCTACCGGCCCTGGACACAGAGAGATATAGAAAAAGCAGTAGAAGGAATCCCCCACCCAAAGACAGGAATGGCCGGGTTTGAGAGATATTTGAATGGACTAGCGTCCAGTTTCAGACTAAACACAGGGGAAGTAGAAAGAGCAGTCAGAACTATTGTGGGGAAGGATTGGTTCACTGTGCGCGGGGCTTGGGAACCAACGGGGCAGAACGGGTACGTTATACAGTGGACCGAGGGGTAAGGGGATCCTTTCAGAGCAAAAGTTACGGAGTTATGCGCTAACTTGACGGAACATTACCACCGACACGCCGACTTTTCTAAGGTAACTGAATGCAGACAGGGAGATAGTGAGCCAGTACCTAGAACGTTTAGAAGATGTATTCAACGCCAACAGTGGCACGCCAAAACCTGCCCACAGGGAAGATCAAAACACCCCTTATCACCAGCAATTAAAAATAGCCTTTTTAGCCGGAATGCGCACTGAAGTGAGTAAGGAGGTGAAAAAGAACTTAGTAGGATGGGGATTGGCTACCCTGGCTGAGGTGAAAAGATATGCTGTCCACCATGAACAGCACGGGCAGACAGAAAAAAGAAAGAAAGAAAACAGGAAAGATGAATTTCTAATGGCAGTCCTAGGAGACAGAGCCACGGGAGGAAAAGACAGAGAGGGCAGGACTAGGTCAGTCAGAAAAGGGACGTCTAAGGAAGAGAGGAAGAATAACATAAGATGTTATAATTGTCAGAACGATGGACATTTCGCTAGAGAGTGCGAGGCCCCATGTCAACATTGTGATATGAAGGGACATAATCACCGCGATTGCAAAAACAAACCATAGGGAAGGGGGAATAAAAAGGAAAAAAGAGAGAGGCACCCAAAACCTGACTCAGAGGATGAAGATGAGGAATCCTGACTAGGAACTAATACCAACAAAATAGACAGGATCGATTTAGAAGACTGGTACGGGAAACAGGACAGTGACTGTATGGATGACAATTTAGACTGAGATGTTGGATGAAATTGACCCTGAGAGTGAGGTATTTGAATTGGCAACAGTAGACCTTGCTCTAGCTCAAGAAGAGAAAGCTTTTTTGACACTTACAGTCATGGGAAAAATAATTAAATTCCTTTGTGATACGGGGGCAAGTAGGACAGCTATATGCAGTGAGGACTCACCAAAAGGGATTAAATCTTCTGGGGAAAAAGTTATTGTTCGTTCCACGTCTGGCCATCATTGTGTAGAAAGGCTCTCGACTCCCACAACTCTCAGACATGAAATGACTGAGGGGGAGGCGACAGTCCCAGTGCTCATATCAAAACTGTGCCCGGTTAATCTATTGGGGAGAGATGTAATGAAACTCTTGAATATAGCAGTAACACCGACAGACAAAGGAATGAAAGCCCAGGTTGTCAAGGATAATATGATCGTTTTTGGGGAAGGGGATCCGTGTTACTGGTATAGTCAGGACTTATTGAGGGGAGGTTTGACCGACATACCCAAAGCTTTAATGGAACTAACAGGTGATGTTATATCAGGACCCACAAAAATGTCCCCAAACGAATTGCACTGTACTCTGTGGTACAACAGACATCCCGGACCCGACTCTGTATATGAGAAGGCACTTCTAAAAACCACTGAACGCACCATAGGTCTAAAATGGTTTCACTATGATTCCACTCATGCGGCTGTGGAGGTGGAATTGCCTGCTCCTATCCAGCAGTTTTATAGAGAAAAATGGAGCCCACATGTGTCCCTAGCTAAAGAGCCTTCCGAAAAGTGGAAGGATATGGGATATTGGGTAACAAAGGGGAAACGACTGGCAGACTGGGTCACGGGGGAGGGGTGTGTGCAATATAGCCCATCCACAGGCAGATACAGACGTAAATTAAACTGGAGAGCAAACAGCGCCCCAACAGTGCACATGAGTGATTGTGGGGGGGATTTCTGAGAAGTACAGTACCTGTTGACAGAAGAACAGGAGTCAGATTTAAAAGGGATACCCGAGTATTTGTGGTCTCAGGGTCCCGCTGATGTAGGACTAATTAAAAGAGTAACTCCGGTTCAAGTAGTTCCAAAATCAAACTATAGACCTTACCAGAAACAGTACCCTTTAAAGCCGGAAGCGATTAAAGGGATATTACCCACTTTTGAACAGCTAAGAAAGGGAGGGGTTATCATACCGGGAGATGAAGCGTTCTGTAACTCTCCTCTCTTTCCAGTGAAGAAAGCTTATCCTAGCCTAGATTGGAGAATGGTGATGGACCTTCAGGGGGTAAATGATAGTGTGATACCTAGGGCACCTTGTGTACCAGATCCCCATACACTGTTGAACCAATTGAAACAGGAAAATGCATACTTTACTGTCATTGACCTTGCCATTGCTTTCTTTAGCATTCCGGTTCACCCTGACAGCCAAGAGTGGTTTGGGTTTACCTTTTTAGGACAGAAATGTACATACTTGAGAATTCCACAAGGATTTTTGGAAAGTCCTACAATCTATAGCCAGGCAATTATTCGTAATTTGGTGAAATTCAACCCCCCAGGAGGGAGCCAAATTTTGGTATATGTTGATGACATGTTAGTGTCTAACCCCTCACAGGAGGGTTGCAAGTTGGATACTATTTCCCTGTTAACCTTCCTCGCTGAGCAGGGACATAAAGTAAGCAAAAACAAATTACAGTTGCGGAAATCTGAGGTAATCTATTTAGGACACACCATTACTCAAGATGGCCGCACCCTAAACACCACCAGAAAACAGGCGATCTTAGAAGCTCCTAAACCATTAAACAAAAAGCAGATGATGAGTTTTCTAGGAATGATTAACTATTGTAGGGCATGGGTACCACACTTTGCATTACATAAGGGGAAACTTAGTAATTTGATCTACGGTAAAGCTATGGCAGCAAAAGACAAAATTGCATGGACAAAGGAAGCAGAGAATCAGTTTGTAACTATTAAACAGTTATTGGTATCTGATACCGTTTTGGCATTTCCTAGATATGACCGGGAATTCACACAGACTGTGGATCGCAGGGAGGGGTTTATGACATCAGTGTTGACTCAGAAACACGGAGGGAAGAATAAGCCGGTGGCATATTACTCCTCCCGTCTTGATGGGGTGACGCAAGCGATGCCTCTGTGTTTACAGTCTGTGGTGGCTGCAGCACGGGCTGTAGAGGATTCAGCATCTGTGGTACTTTACCATGATTTGACATTGAGAGTACCACATGCCATATCGATCTTATTATTAGAACATAAGACGGCGTACATGTCACCAGCTAGACATTTGTCTTGTATGATAATTCTGTTAAATATGCCAAATCTAACAATTGAGCGATGTACTACTTTGAACCCATCTACTTTAATCCCCATAGCCACTGATGGGTGCCCCCATTACTGTGTAGTGGAGACAGAGAAAGTAGTTCTTCCCAGACCAGATCTAACTGATTTGCCTTTGCCAGATGCTGAAATTACTATGTTTGTTGATGGGTCTTCTAGAAAAAACCAAGATGGCTCAAATGCCACGGGATATGTATACAGATTCAGTATACAGCCAGGTCAGTAGCTAAAGAAGAATGTTATGCCTGCGCCTGAGCCAAACCTCAGTTGACAACCATCCCCTTTCCACTTGATGGAATCAATTCACCCAGGGGAATGGCCTGTATGGTAAAGCTGTTCATGAAAGCAGGAAAACCAGACAATGATAGTTGCACTGACCTGCATTATAGTGACCCTTACGGAGGTGCTGGAAGCTGGGAAATTACTCAGCTCAACAGGCTGAAATTGTTGCCCTTACCAAGGCTTGCCAATTGGGGAAGGGTAAATGCATTACGATACATTCTGATAGTGCTTATGCTTTTAACTTCTATGGGAGCGGCTCATGAGGTGACGGTTTTGGAGAGTCTGGC
This sequence comes from Brachymystax lenok tsinlingensis, assembly GCA_030435695.1. Classification (NCBI taxonomy): domain Eukaryota; kingdom Metazoa; phylum Chordata; class Actinopteri; order Salmoniformes; family Salmonidae; genus Brachymystax; species Brachymystax lenok. Next base: position 31,742,082 of record CM059785.1, read on the forward strand.
GTGCCCAAAGTAAAATGCCTCCCACTCAGGCCCAGAAAATAGGATATGCACATAATTAGTACTATTGGATAGGAAACACTCTGAAGTTTCTAAAAGTGTTAACATAATGTCTGTGAGTGTAACAGAACAGATATAGCAGGCGAAAACCTGTCTCCCTATTTATTTCAAAGGAAAGCAGCTCCGAGATTTCAGTACCTATGGCTTCCACTAGATGTCAACAGTCTCTATACAAAACCAGGAAACGTTCGCCCTGACCAGAATGGATAGGGAGAGAATATGGTCCAGGGAGCTCAGATGTCAACAAGCTTTTGCAGGCGCGCAACCGAGTGCGCGCTCCACTGTTTTTTCCTTTCTTATCATTCAGGCTACAATGCGGTTGAAATATTATAGTAAATATACATAAAAGAATACCTAAGGAAACTTTAAAAATGATATTTGATTTGTTTGTAGAAATATGATAGGAATAATTTCAACGCGTTCTCTTCACGGTTCTATGGGCGACTCGAAGGTGGATTTTATGAACATAACACGCCAACCAAACTGAGATTTATGGATATAATAAATGACTTTTTTTAACCAAAGAAGAATGGATTGTCTTCGTTGGACACTTGGGAAGCCCTCAGCAGAAGTTCATCAAAGGTAATCGATTTTATATTAGCGATTTTATGCGTTTTGTGAGACCCGGGTTGGGTTATTGATTTATGCTAATGCATAAATATTAGAGGTGCTACCCTCAAACAATCAAATGTTGTGCTTTCGCCGTAAAGCCTTTTTGAAATCTGACAATGCTGTGATATTGCCAAGAGTCAGAGCTTTTGATGGCTATGAAACACTTGTATATTGATGAATTTGTAATGATTAAACTTTTGGATTTTGAATTTGGCGCTTTACATTTCACCGGGTAGTGTCGGGAGCACATACGAAAGGAACTGACAGCGTCAGCATTGGTAATAGAAAGGCAGATGAGGAAGCTAGGAGAGCGGCCGGAAAGCTACACCCATCCACAGACTCACACTTGAAGGAGGAAGTTAGTATTGACACAGATTTACTGAAGGAAAGTCAGCTTAGAGCCCCAGTTAAGGAAGTTACCAGATGGGTCAAGATGGGGGCCGTTGACAAAGGAGGAATTTGGCACAAAGGGAATCTCCCTATTTTACCTACGTCACTGTTTAAATATGCTGCTGTTTTGACACATGGGCAGAGCCATGTGTCAACAGCGGGGATGATAGAGTTAATTAGACAGTACTTTGTAGCTTACAGAATAACTAACTATTTTTTTAAATGTTGTTCACGTTGTGTTATTTGCGCACATAGTAATCACCAAGGCAAAATAAGGGCACCCCAGGGGGAATACCCTTCAGCTAAGTATCCATTCCAACAGTTGGAAATGGACTTCATTGAATTAACTAAAAGCGAAGGTAAAAAGTGGTGTTTGATAATTATTGATAAATATACAAAATGGATAGAGGCATTTCCTACATCCTCAGCAGATGCAGAGACAGTGGCTAGGGCACTATGCCAGGAGATTATCCCTCAATTTGGACTGCCTGAATATATTTGTAGCGACAATGGTTCCCATTTTTCCAATCAGGTAATAGATAATATAGGTCAGAAATTAAATATAAATATGAAAAAAACACTGTTCCTATCATCCGCAAAGTGCAGGTTTGATAGAGCACATGAACGCCACGGTAAAGAACCGATTACGGAAAACACATCTAAGTACCGGAATGAATTGGATAAAATGCTTCCCATAGTACTAATGACTATTAGAATAACTCCTGATAAAGATGGACTGTCTCCATTTGAGAAGGTCTTTGGTAGGCCCTACAGAATGCCCGAATTAGGACGATTGGAACGAGCAGATATAGAAGTAGAGAACAGTATGGTTGAACATATGAGAAGATTGTTCATTAACTTATTAGGGAGCGGTGGGGCGCCCCACTCCCGACACTACCAGGTGAAATGCAAGACGCCAAATTCAAAATCCAAAAGTTGAATTATTAAACATGTATCAATATACAAGTGTTTCATAGTCATCAAAAGCTCTGCTTCTTGGCAATATCACAGCGTTGTCAGATTTCAAAAAGGCTTTATGGCGAAAGCACCACATTTGATTGTTTGAGGATAGCAGCCCACATATTTTTCCCATTACCATGAATTCCTAAGCCTTCACGGTTCACAGAAAACACATTTCACAGCGAAAACAAATCAATTACCTTTTGAAGAACTTTTGCTGAGGGCTTCCCAAGTGTCCAACGAAGACAATCTATGGTTCTTTTGTTAGAAAAAGTAATGTATTATATCCATAAATCTCCGTTTGGTTGGCGTATTATAATGAGAAAATAGAGCCTCCAATCGTCCATTGAAATGTGAAGAGAACTCGTTCAACCTATACCTATAAACTTGTCCAATAACAATCAAACATCATTTTAATGTATCCTTAGGAACACTTTTATGTATAAATAGTATAATATTTCAACCGGAATATAAACTGGGCGATAAGAAAGGAAAAAAACAAAGAGCGCGCCAGCCGTGAACGCGCCTTTTCCTCTATTGACATTCTGTGTGGACACTTCCTTATTCGTCTTCTTCTCTGCTCTAGAAGCATCTAAAAAGAATCAGAACACTTTCTCGAGACTGTTGACATCAAAATCACTTTTTCCAGGACAGAAATTCCTCGGTTTTCGCCTGCCATATCCGTTCTGTTATACTCACAGACAAAATGTTAACACTTTTAGAAACTTCAGAGTGTTTCCTATCCAATGGTACTACATATGTGCATATCCTATTTTCTGGGCCTGAATGGGAGGCATTTTACTTTGGGCACGCCAGGGTCTCCAAAACGGTCACCTCGTGCGCTGCTCCCAAAGAAGTTAACCAAATCCGTATGTCAAAGATTTTATGCCCAGCAGGAGAACTACAGAAGGAGATTACACACAAGATTCGGCCAGGAGACTGGGTCTGGGTCCAATCACTAAAGAAAAAGGACTGGAAGCAGCCACGGTGGGAGGGGCCATACCAAGTTCTCCTGGTGACAGCCTTCGCAGTAAGAATAACTGAAAGGGCTACCTGGGTGCATTTCACACATTGCAAAAGAGCTAGCCCTTCCAACACTGTTGAACGAACACAGTGTTAGGAGAGAGATCCGATTACTAATAGGGGTCGGGGGTCAACTCTCAAGATAACCAGAGATAACCAGTGTAGTCATCCAGGACCAAGGACCAGTGCGGATAGTTCAAACGAAAGACCTTAAGGAAGTGATTGAGGTGGAGATTGGGTTTGGGGATTCCAACCTATGGTTGGAATGGATTCAGTATACAGCCAGGTCAGTAGCTAAAGAAGAATGTTATGCCTGCGCCACAGCCAAACCTCAGTTGACAACCATCCCCTTTCCACTTGATGGAATCAATTCACCCAGGGGAATGGCCTAAAGCTGTTCATGAAAGAAGGAAAACCAGACAATGATAGTTGCACTGACCTGCATTATTTGTATCCACATGTGCCCCTCAGATCCAGGCTTCCTCCTTTCATAGTGGCAGAAGGAGGCTATTACTGTTTGGCCCGGTACAACACTCATGGGAAAGACGTAGGGGAAGTGAGTACATGCAATAGGACAGAGAATGTTACAACTGAGGAGACTATGAGGGATCTGACAGGTTGGTTAAGCTCCGAGGATTTCAGTAAGATAGAGAAGTCAAGAGCTGATGTTTGGTGGTTGTGTGGAGGAATGAAGTTATGGCCAAATCTACCTACGAACTGGACAGGCCTCTGTGCTCTTGTACATTTAGGAATGCCCTTCACCCTAATCCAACACCATGACCTAGGGTCAGTAAGACGGGCAAAAAGGAGCTCTCCATCTGGGTCATTCGACAATGGAATATACATTGATGGTATTGGAGTTCCACGGGGGGTGCCTGATGAATTTAAAGCAAGAAATCAAATATTAGCAGGGTTAGAATCAAGCATTTTCTGGTGGTCCACTCTCAATAAGAATGTAGATTGGATAAATTATATCTATTATAATCAACAGCATTTCATCAATTATACTAGAGATGCAATAAAAGGATTGGCAGAACAGACAGAGGCAACTAGTTTAATGGCATGGCAGAATAGAATAGCATTAGATATGTTACTGGCTGAGAAGGGAGGAGTATGTGTGATATTTGGAACAATGTGCTGTACCTTCATCCCAAATAACACAGCTCCAGACGGATCAGTGACCAAGGCCCTGGCTGGTTTAACTACACTAGCTCACGAATTAGCGGAGAACTCTGGGGTAGATACTTCTCTGATGAGTTGGTTTGACAATATGTTTGGACAATGGAAAAATGTCATGATTACTGTGTTGTGGGCAACTTTCACTTGTATGACTGTGTTAATTTTATGTGGGTGTTGTTTGATTCCCTGTGTGAGAGGTTTAATCTCCAGGACTCTGGATAAATCAATGACACAACAGATGGTGAGATACGGACAGATTCAGAGCTCTGAACAATGTGTACATGCCTCCTGACCTAGTGGATGGCTCCGGTTCCTTTACTTATGAGGAGCCCATATTTGATGAGACAATTTTCAATGTTTAGATTGGACTATAAATCTTTATGCTGTTTCTTTTCATGAAGATCATAACGAAAATCCTAACTAGAAGAGTTATGATTGGATAGGCCTAGAACAGTTATTGATGTGGATGAGATGTAAATACATATATTGGTATTGTGTGGTTGATTATGGGTGTCATTGATAATTCTAATCAGGATAGATGTGTGATTGTGTGTATAATATTTACTCAAAAGTGTGGATTGTTATGAATAAATTCATATGATTTATATGTTTAATGACTAAATGATTATATGTTTAAAATAATATGTTTAAGTAATTACTAAGAATATTAAGTCCTGAAAATATATGTAATAGGTGTTAGGGGAATAGGTCTAGAACTATTTAAAAGACTAAGACATTGTGTTACTATTTTGCAACCTAAGCAGGATGGAGTTGAGATAGCAGAGGAACAGGAGAACTGTCGACAGACGATTTATAACTTTGAAACCAATAACAGGAAAACGGTTTCTTCCCCAAGGGAGGGGAGAAACAGTTAGAAACGGTCAGAAAGCTGTTAGAAGTGATAAGATGTTATACGTAAAACGGGGTGGAGTTAAATTGTATGTACATATAAAGGACTGTGTTCTTATTGTGAATTGAGAATTCTCCTGAATAAACATTGGACATTTGACCATTGTAGACTGGGCTTCCGTCCGTTTCATTTCAACCAGTATCTTACAAATTCTGGTTTACAGACGGAGTTCTTTAATTGAAGTTCAGTTTAAGAACATTGAGTACAAAATTTCCATAACAAGTACTGGATTTTTGGTTTAGATCATTTCTGATATACAGGCATCAATTTGTTTCTGTGAATGGAAATTACTCTGACAAATCTAACATACGTTTTGGAGTTCCTCAAGGCTCTGTTAATGGACCACTACTGTTCTATTTATATATGCTATTTCTCGATGATGTTATTCGTAAAGACAATATCAATTTCACTGGCTCCGACATAACAGGTGGGTCATCATAAGCAACATCAGGGCCCAAGCTGTGGCCCAATAGCCAGACATATTCCACATTTCTAGCCCAGTTGGGAACACTTTCACTGGCCGCCAGGTCAGACGGCATCCCTGTGTGAAAACAGAATGACCCACATATACCCCAAGCATCCATCCGTACACTTGCCATGTGGTGCTGATTGGGCAGGTATTTGGGGTTGAGGCGAACACATATGGACCAGGCATTTTGAGGAGTACAGATGTGGCAGGTATTTGGGGTTTCGGTATAGGGCACATAACCTGCACTATGGGTCAGGCATTTGGGGTGTAGGTGAGAAACATATGTGTCAGGTATTTGGGGTTAAGGGGAGAGAGGAATACATACAGTACAGTACAATATGGGGCAGGTGTGTTGTTGAGGGGAAAGAGGACTACATTTAAATGTAGGATCTTAATTTGAGCCCGTTTGCTAGAGCAGGAAAATAATCCTGCAGCAAGAGGAAATGTGAAATATTATGTTGATTATATTTCATGGACATTTTTGTAAGGGTTGATGCACTGATACAGTCTGAAATTTCAGTTGCAATTACAAACTTCAGAAGCCTTTTTAAACTTCAAATACACTACACGTTTTGCATGTTCTTCATTTCAGGAATGTTGTCCTGCAACAGGGTGATCAAATTAAGATCCTTAATCTGTATGGGTCATGTATTTATGGTTGGGAGGAGATAAGAGTATGCATGGGGCAGATTTATCAAAGAAAAGAAAGGAGCTGATTCATCAAAGAGGCTGATTTATCAAACCTAAATCTAGCCCTCAGACTGCCTGAGGAGCTGCTGGACATATGTTGTAATTTTCTCTACCAGGACTGAACACGTGAGAAAACACCAGACACCTATGCTGAGGGCAACAACTGGAGTGAATGGACTGAACCTATGTGATGTGTAAACTAGGAGCCTAATAACATGTTGTTGAATATGAATTAATTAATAAATTATGTTTTGGACCATACAGAATAGATAAAGCTATATTGCTGACTCCAGTCTGTTTCTCATTTCCAAACCCACGGTCTCTAAAAGCCACTGAATACAGAGCATTCATAATACTAAATATTAACCCCTGGCAAAAACACATGCTTGTCTCTTAAATCTACAGAGTACATAATCTAATGTGAGAACTCAGTGGAAAAAGCACTTTTCATGAGAGACCGATGATGGGACAATCCCTCTGTAGCACTTGGCTGAACACTGAGTTTTTGCACCTCTTTGTGTGTGTGTTTGTGTGTGTGTGTACCTTGGTGACGAGAGTAGGCGTGTGTTTACGTGCCTGTTTCAAATCAAATGTTATTAGTCACATGCGCCGAATACAATACCTTACAGTGAAATGCTTACGAGCCCCTAACCAACAATGAAGTTTAAAAAAAATACAGATACGAATAAGAGATAAAAGTAACAAGTTATTAAAGAGCAGCAGTAAAATAACAATAGCGAGACTATATACAGGGGGGTACCGATACAGAGTCAATGTGCGGGGGCACTGGTTAGTTGAGGTAGTATGTACATGTAGGGAGAGTTATTAAAGGGACTATACATAGATGACAACAGAGAGTAGCAGTGGTGTAAAGAGGAGGTGGGGGGGGGCAATGCAAATAGTCTGGGTAGCCATTTGACTAGATGTTCAGGAGTCTTATGGCTTGGGGGTAGAAGCTGTTTTGAAGCCTCTTGGACCAAGACTTGGCACTCCGGTACCGCTTGCCATGCGATAGCAGAGAGAACTAGTCTATGACTAGGGTGGCTGGAGTCTTTGACAATTTTTAGGGCCTTCCTCTGACACCGCCTGGTATAGAGGTCCTGGATGGCAGGAAGCTTGGCCCCAGTGATGTACTGGGCCGTACGCACTACCCTCTGTAGCGCCTTGTGGTCGGAGGCCGAGCAGTTGCCATACCAGGCAGTAATGCAACCAGTCAGGACTCTCTCGATGGTGCAGCTGTAGAACCTTTTGAAGATCTGAGGACCCCATGCCAAATCTGTCTCATCGTTGTCGGTGATCAGGAACACCACTGTTGGCAAATGTAATGATGGTGTTGGAGTCGTGACTGGCCATGCAGTCATGAGTGAACAGGGATGGGACTGAGCACACACCTGAGGGGCCCCTGTGTTGAGGATCAGCGTGACGGATGTGTTGTTACCTACCCTTTTCACCTGGGTGTGGAGTATAGGTGGTCCAGAGTTCTTTTTCCTCTGGTTGCACATTTAACATGCTGATAGGAATTTGGTAAAACTGATTTAAGTTTCTCTGCATTAGTTTAGTTGTAGTTTAATTTTCCGCTTAACTCGTCGATTTTATTTTCCAAAGATTGCACGTTTGCTAGCAGAATGGAGGGGAGTGGAGATTTATTCGATAGCTTACGAATTCTCAGAAGGCAGCAAATTCTCTGCATTAAAGTCCCCGGTTACTAGGAGTGAGCATTTTCTTATGTTAGAATACAGATCCTTTTTTTATTTGACCTTTATTTAACTAGGCAAGTCAGTTAAGAACAAATTATTATTTACAATGACAGCCTAGGAGCAATGGGTTAACTGCCTTGTTCATTGGAAAAACATAATATTTTTACCTTGGCAGCTCGGGGATTCGATCTAGCAACCTTTCGAGTTACTGGCCCAACGCTCTAACCACTAGGCTACCTGCCGCTCCATTCAATGTTATCTTAGTGCCAGCCTCTGGTGGTATGTAAACAGCTACAAAGAATACAGACAAAAACTCTCTCGGTAGATAGTGTGGTCTACAGCTTATCATGAGATACTCAGGCGAGCAATAGCTCGAGACTTCCTTAGATATCGTGCACCAGCTGTTTTTCACAAAAATACATAGGCCACCGCTCCTTGTCTTACCAGACACCCTGTTCTATCCTGCCGGTGCATTGTATAACCAGCAAGATGTATGTTGATGTTGTCGTCGTTCAGCCACGACTCCGTGAAGCATAAGATGTTACAGTTTTTAATGTCCCGTTGGTAGTTTAATCTTCCGCTTAACTCGTTGATTTTCTTGTCCAAAGATTGCACGTTTGCTTGCATAATGGAGGGAAGTGGGGATTTATCAGATCGCTTACGAATTCTCAGAAGGCAGCGCGACCTTTGGCCTCTCTTTCTCTGCCTCCTTTTCATGCAGATCACGAAATCGGGGCTTGTTCCCGAGGAAGCAGTGTATCCTTCACAGGATTCTGCTAGTACGCGGTGAGTAATCGCAGTCCTGATGTCTATAAGTTATTTTCGGTCATTAGAAACGGTAGCGGCAACATTATGTACAAAATAAGTAAAAAAATAACTTATAAACGAACAAAAACACAATTGGCTGGGGTCACGTAAAACGTGTTCCTTTATGTAAAATAGTTTCCTGGTCTTTCTTATATCGCTCAGATATAGGCAAGACACTTCAGAACAAACTTCCTTTCGATTTTTTTTGTTGACTATCTGTTTATCCATGTATGAAGCTGTTATTCAATGTGTTTCTATGGACTAATAGCAGTAACGACAAATGAAAATTGTCATCAAATAATAAAAAATAAAAAAATTGATACCTTAAGGGGTCCTAAAACTCCTAATCAAACAGCTAAATGATCCTTGGTAGGACCTTAAAACAATTCCATATGTTAGCTTAGTAAATTACAGTGCATGGAGAATGGTGTTATTTCTATCAGAAAAAAGAAAGTAGATGTTGTTCCACTTGGAACCCACAGGTTGCTCGACCTTATTCCTAATTTCATCTCGCTTAAAGGTGGTGGATTTATGAGGGAATTAAATCAAGGTAAGAATACGGCGTATCTGTAGACACACTTCCGCCACACCTTCATTTCTTTGATGTCCACACCCAACAAATAGTGGGTGAATAGCACAATATTCTCATTCTTAAGAGTAAAACAGGGAACACTGCAACATAGTTAAATATTGACCACTTTCAAAAGTGTTATTTTAACACCCGTACAGTGGGACTCATATGTTCACTGAAAATAGTGTACATCAGAGTTAAAGGTACACCATAGATTTTTTTCGGTGTGGGGCTCTGGACTGGCCTGGGCAAACAGATCATGCTTAATCCGCCTCAAAGTCAAGCTGTCATCCTTCACCAGCACTGCTTAAGGCTCTGGGAAGAGAGTATGTGTGTGTGTGTGTGTGTGTGTGTGTGTGTGTGTGTGTGTGTGTGTGTGTGTGTGTGTGTGTGTGTGTGTGTGTGTGTGTGTGTGTGTGTGTGTGTGTGTGTGTGTGTGTGTGTGTGTGTGTGTGTGTGTGTGTGTGTGTGTGTGTGTGTGTGTGCGTGCAAGCGTGCGTCTGTGTGTATGTGTGTGTTTGATCCCCTTCAAACTAAACCTGTCACTGTCTGATGAGTCCTCAGTTCACACCAGACAGGAAGAGCATGTCAGTCAGCAACCCCCTTCTTCTGAAATGGTTAATGTGGTTGTTTCTATATAATGTAAATATTCTATATTTATTCTATATTTGACATTCCTTTTGAAAGTTGTGGCTATGGTGGAAAGAAAACACATGAAGCTACAAGCAAATATACGAGCATTTTAACAAGTAGCCAACATATGCTTGGTCAACATACGGTGCTGTAGAGAGGATGAGACTTTATATTTTCACATCCTTTACACACACCTTAAAAAAAAACACACCCTAAAATACTTTTTCTGTGTTTTTAGTTTGTGTACCCAGGCCCCGCCAAGGAAATGTTACTGAGAATGTCTGCTGTTATTGTTTCTCTGGCAAAGAACACACATAAACACCCTTACAAAAAAAACACATGAAAAAAAAGTGCAAAAGTCATGTGTGAAAAAAACTTGTTAGAAACAACATGTGGTTTTTACAAATAACGTGAAAAATGTCACGTGGGGGAAAATAAAAAGATTCACGAGTCAGACTTTTTTGGACACGTGGAAAGTTTCACATAGACTTTTCACATGCGAACAAATCACTTAAAAAATGTCACTTGGAAAAAACTTTTTACAAGTCAGACGTGGTTTTCCAACACACCAGAAGTTTGAAAAAAAAAAATTATGTGGATTTTTCACATGAATCAGACACTTTTAGTTTCCCAACATTTCACATGTGATATTACAAGTTTCACATGTCTGCTTTTTTAACCGGTGGGATTAGATTTCAACATCTTGACCATTAGACCAAGAGGGCTAATTCTGATTTTGAAGTCGCAGGTGGAACTACCTCATCACGTGACCAAGAGCAACCGTAACTAGTGTCGCTACACTTTCACATGTGCATTTTCGCATTTTAATGTGAATTCTAACATGTTAAACAGGATAAGTAAGGAGAAACGGCTAACTTAATTTCACTTGGTTTCTCTTCCAATGTATATTCATTATCATTTTTTAAATTTATTTTATTTATTATGTAAAAAAAAATTATACCCCGTTTTCTCCCCAATTTCGTGTTATCCAATTGATAGTTACAGTCATGTCTCTTCACTGCAACTCCCGTACGGACTCAAAGGCAAAGGCCTCCTCTGAAACACAACCCAACCAAGCCGCACTCCTTCTTGACACAATGCCCACTTAATCCGGAAGGCAGCCGCACCAATGTGTCGGAGGAAAGATCCAAAAAAGATCCATTTAAGATCCAAAACATTTATAACGGAAACAAAAAAGTCATTGACTTGCATAAAAAAGTGAGCTAGCTAGCTAGCTAATGTACTATCATGATTATCTCTTGGGACAGACCAATGCGCAGCGAAGTATCCAGAATACATATTTATTGACGAACGTGACTTGAGTGAACCAAACAGGGAACGATGAACATGACGTGTAAACAAACGCTAAATCCTAAACTAGACACTGTGGCATGAACCTAAACACAATGGCATGAACCTAAACACAATAATCATCACAACAAGCAATAACCCACCCACCTAAGTGCAAAACCCCAAACATATATATGGTTCCCAATTAGAGGTAACGAGACTCAGCTGCCTCTAATTGGGAACCATTACCCCAACATAAAAATACACACCATAGAACAAAAGAAACCTACACCAAGACAAAACTAAACACTCCAGCCTGAACACTCAGGCCTGGACGTTACATGTACACACTAATGTAAATGGTAAGAATACTTTTTTTTAAATCATTCAGGTCAAAAAAATTATATTATTAATTCAAATTTATCCGAAAACTCATCACAGTTTAGTTATCCATGTTATCTCTTGATTTTGAGAACTTAACCACGCAAGATTTTCACATGTGGAGTTTTCTTACATGTGAAAATGCAATTCCACATGTGAAAGTGAGGTTTTCTTATCAAATCAAATTTTATTGGTCATATACACATATTTAGCAGATGTTATTGCGGGTGTATCAAAATGCTTGCGTTCCTAGCTCCAACTGTGCAGTAGTATCTAAAAGCGATTCACAACAATACACAACAATACAAATCTAAAAGTAAAAGAATGGAATTAAGAAATATATAAACTCAGCAAAAAAAAGAAATCCTCTTACTGTCGACTGCATTTATTTTCAGCAAACTTAACATGTGTAAATATTTGTATGAACATAACAAGATTCAACAACTGAGACATAAACTCCTCATTCCTTTTACGATAAACGCGAATCCGACCATCACCCCTGGTGAGACAAAACCACAACTCGTCAGTGAAGAGCACTTTTTGCCAGTCCTGTCTGGTCCAGCGGCGGTGGGTTTGTGCCCATAGGCGGCGTTGTTGCCAGTGATGTCTGGTGAGGACCTGCCCTACAACAGGCCTACAAGCCCTCAGTCCAGCCTCTCTCGGCCTATTGCGGACAGTCTGCGCACTGATGGAGGGATTGTGCGTTCCTGGTGTAACGCGGGCAGTTGTTGTTGCTATCCTGTACCTGTCCCGCAGGTGTGATGTTTGGATGTACTGATCCTGTGCAGGTGTTGTTACACGTGGTCTGCCACTGCGATGATGATCAGCTGTCTGAGTTCTAAGTGGGTTTTATAAATAAGCATCAACCAGTGGGTCTTGCGATGGGTATACAGAGATGACCAGTATACAGAGGAGTATAGAGTGCAGTGAGTGTCATATAAGGAGCATTGGTGGCAAATCTGCTGGCCGAATGGTAAAGAACATCTAGCCGCTCGAGAGCACCCTTACCTGCCGTCTATAAATCACGTCTCCATAATCTAGCATAGGTAGGATGGTCATCTGAATAAGGGTTAGTTTGGCAGCTGGGGTGAAAGAGGAGCGATTACGATTGAGGAAACCAAGTCTAGATGTAACTTTAGCCTGCAGCTTTGGTATATGCTGAGAGAAGGACAGTGTACCATCTTGCCATACTCCCAAGTACTTGTATGAGGTGACTTCCTCAAGCTCTAAACCCTCAGAGGTAGTAATCACACCTGTGGGAGAGGGACATTCTTCTTACCAAACCACATGACCTTTGTTTTGGAGGCGTTCAGAACAAGTTAAGGGTAGAGAAAGCTTGTTGGACACTAAGAAAGCTTTGTTGTAGAGCATTTAACACAAAATCTGGGGAGAGGCCAGCTGAGTTTAAGACTGTATCATCTGCATATAAATGGATGAGAGAGCTTTCTACAGCCTAAGCTTTGTTGTTGATGTAAATTGAGAAGAGTGTGGGGCCTAGGATCGAGCCTTGGTGTACTCCCTTGGTGACAGGCAGTGGCTGAGACAGCAGATTTTCTGACTTTATACATTGCGCTCTTTGAGAGAGGTAGTCAGCAAACCAGGCCAAAGACCCCTCAGAGACACCAATACTCCTTAGCCGGCCCACAAGAATGGAATGCTCTACCGTATAAAAAGCTTTGACCAAGTCAAATAAAATGGCAGCACGACAGTGCTTAGAATCAAGGGCAATGGTGAAATCATTGAGGACCTTTAACTTCTTTGGGAGCAGCGCACAAGGTGACCGTTTTGGAGACCCTGGCGTGCCCAAAGTAAAATGCCTCACATTCAGGCCCAGAAAATAGGATATGCACATATTTAGTACCATTGGATAGGAAACACTCTGAACTTTCTAAAAGTGTTAACATTTTGTCTGTGAGTATAACGGAACGGATATGGCAGGCAAAAACCCGAGGAATTTCTGTCCTGGAAAAAGTGGTTTTGACAGATTGCCTCATTTAGAACCCCTCCCTTATGAAAATGCCCATATAAGGGCATATGAATGCAGTACCTATCGCTTCCTCTGGATGTCAACAGTCTCGAGAAAGTGTTCTGATTCTTTTTAGATGCTTTTAGAGCAGAGAAGAAGACGAATAAGGAAGTGTCCACACAGATGTCAATACAAGTAAATGCGCGTTCACGGCTTGCAAGCTCTTTGGTTTTTTCCTTTCTTATCGCCCAGTTTATATTCCGGTTGAAATATTATACTATTTATACATAAAAGTGTTCCTAAGGATACATGTACAATTATGTTTGATTGTTCTTGGACAGGTTTATAGGTATAAGTTGAACGAGTTCTCTTCACGTTTCAATGGACGATTGGAGGCTGTATTTTCTTATCATAACGCGCCAACCAAACAGAGATTTATGGATATAATACATTACTTTTTATAACAAAAGAACCATGGATTGTCTTTGTTGGACACTTGGGAAGCCCTCAGCAGAAGTTCTTCAAAAGGTCATTGATTTGTTTTCGCTGTGAAATGTGTTTTCTGTGAACCGTGATTGCTTATGAATTTATGGTAATGGGAAAAATATGTTAGGTGCTACCCTCAAACAATCAAATGTGGTGCTTTCGCCGTAAAGCCTTTTTGAAATCTGATAACGCTGTGATATTGCATTTCACTGGGTAGTGCTAGCGCCCCACCACTCCGTAAGAAGTTAAGGTTCCGTAAGAAGTTAAGGTTGCAGTGACACATCCATAACCTAAGTGGAAACCAGATTGCATACCCGAGAGAATACTATAGACATCAAGAAAGCCAGTCAGTTGATTATTGACAAGTTTTTCCAACACTTTTGATAAACAGGGCAAAATAGAAATAGGCCTATAACAGTTAGGACCAGCTTGATCTCCCCCTTTAAATAAAGGCCTTCCAAGCAATGGGAACCTCCCCAGAAAGGAGAGAGGTTAAAATGGTTGGAGATAGTCTTGGCGATGATAGGGGCAGCATCTGGGTCAGCATCTGGGTCAGGTCTAAACCATCTGACCCAGATGTTTTTGGGGGGTCAAGTGTAAGGAGCTCCTTTAGCACCTCGGACTCAGTGACTGCCTGCAGGGAGAAACCTTGTAGCGGGGCAGGGGGAAAAGAGTGAGAAGCAACGGGGATAGTCGCATTAGAAGGGGTTGGAGATTGGGAACTGTTGGACAGGCAAGGAGACATGGCTGAGTCAAATAGGAATCCTGACTTAATAAAGTGGTGATTAAAGAGCTCAGCCATGTTATCTTCTCAAGGATCAGTGGGGCGCTAGCGGGCTCCTCCCGACACTACCAGGTAAAATGTAAAGCGCCAAATTCAAAATCCAAAAGTTGAATTATTAAACATCCACCAATATACAAGTGTTCCATACTCATCAAAAGCTCTGTTTCTTGGCAATATCATAGCGTTGTCAGATTTCAAAAAAGGCTTTACGGCGAAAGCAGCACATTTGATTGTTTGAGAGTAGCACCTCACATATTTTTCCCATAGCCATGTATCGATTAGCCATCATGGCACACACATAACACATTTCACAGCGAAAACAAATCAATTACCTGTTGAAGAACTTCTGCTGAGGTCATCCTAAGTGTCCAACGAAGACAATCCATGGTTCTTTTGTTAGAAAAAGTAACGTATTTTATCCATAAATCCTCCATTTGGTTCAGAAACGACAGCCTCCACTAGTCCATTGAAACGTGACGCGAACTCGTTCATCTTATACCTATAAACTTGTCCAAGAACAATCAAACATAGTTTTAAATGTATCCTTAGGAACACTTTTACGTATATTTACTATTATAAATCAACCGAATATAAACTGATCGATAACGACGGTAAAGACACTGCGCGCTTTCAAGGAAACGCGCCCAGCCTACTGTTGTCATCAAGGGGGGACTTCCTTGTTTGGTCTTATTCTCTGGTCTAATTTATCCAAAATTGAAAAAATACACTGTCTCGAGACTGTTGACATCATAAGGAAGCGACGGGTACTGCATTCATATGCCCTTATATGGTCATTTTCATTAGGGAGGGGTTCCCAAATGAGCAATGTGTTAAAATCACTTTTTCCAGGACAGAAATTCCTCGGGGTTTTGCCTGCCATATGCGTTCTGTTTCACTCACAGACAAATGGTTAACAGTTTTGGAAAATTCAGAGTGTTTCCTATCCAATGGTACCACATATATGCATATCCTATTTTCTGGGCCTGAATGGGAGGCATTTTACTTTGGCCACGCCAGGCTCTCCAAAACGGTCACCTCATGCACCCATCCCCAAGAAGTTATTCTTGTCAGTAACAACCACATCATCAACATTAAGGGACATGGGCAGCTGTGAGGAGGAGGGTTTATTCTCCAGGTCTTTAACCGTTTTCCAGAACTTCTTGGGGATAGACCCACAGAGAGAGAACTGTTCCTTAAAGTAACTAACTTTGGCCTTCTGGATAGCATAAATGCACTTATTTCTCATTTGCCTGAACGAGAGCCAGTCAACCTGAGTATGCGTGTGCCGAGCCTTTCGCCAAATGCAGTTATTGAGGTGGAGTAGCTCTGCAAGATCACGGTCGAACCAGGTCCTGAACCTGTTTTTAATTCTAATTTTCTTTATGGGGGTGTGTTTGTTAAGGGAGTCCCATTGCTTTAGGACTTGGTCAGGTGGATTAAGCATGTCCAAGTTTAGGTTGATGTGGATAGGGGCATGCTCCCTCTGCTGTTTCCTGAAGTCCACGATGAGCTCCTTTTGTGTTGTTGACATTGAGTGAGAGTTATTTTCCTGGCACCACTCTCCCAGGGCCCTCACCTTCTCCCTGTAGGTCTCGTCATTGTTGGTAATCAGGCCTACTACTGTTGTGTCATCTGCAAACTTGATGAAAATTTAAGGATGGTGTTGGAGTTGTGCCTGGCCACGTAGTCGTGGGTGAACAGGGAGTACAGGAGGGGACTGAGCATGCACCCCTGAGGGGCTCCAGTGTTGAGGATCAGCGTGGCGGATGTGTTGCTACCCTACCCTCACCACCTGGGGGCAGCCCGTCAGGAAGTCCAGGATCCAGTTGCAGAGGGAGGTGTTTAGTCCCAGGATCCTTGATGAGCTTTGAGGGTACTATGGTGTTGAACACTGAGCTGTAGTCAATGAATAGCATTCTCACATAGGTGTTCCTTTTGTCCAGGTGGGAAAGGGCAGTGTGGAGTGCAATAGAGATTGCATCGTCTGTGGATCTGTTTGGGCGGTCTGCAAATTGGAGTGGGTCTAGGGTTTCTGGGATAATGGTGTTAATGTGAGCCATTACCAGTCTTTCAAAGCACTTCATGGCTATGGGCGTGAGTGCTATGGGTCTGTAGTCATTTAGGAAGGTTGCCTTAGTGTTCTTGGGCACAGGGACAATGGCGGTGTGCTTGAAACATGTTGGTATTACAAACTCAATCAGGGACATGTTGAAAATGTCAGTGAAGACACCTGTCAGTTGGTCAGCACATGCCTGGAGCACACGTCCTGGTAATCCGTCTGGCCCCACGGCCTTGTGAATGTTGACCTGTTTAAAGGTCTTACTCCTGTCGGCTACGGAGAGCGTGATCACAGTCATCCGGAAGAGCTGATGCTTTCATGCATGCCTCAGTGTTGCTTGCCTCAAAGCGAGCATAGAAGTGATTTAGCTCGTCTGGTAGGCTTGTGTCACTGGGCAGCTCGTGGCTGTGCTTCCCTTTGTAGTCTGTAATAGTTTGCAAGCCCTGCCACATAAGACGAGCGTAGTATGATTCAATCTTAGCCCAGTATTGGCGCTTTGCCTGTTTGATGGTTCGTCGGAGGGCATAGCAAGATTTCTTATAAGCTTCCGGGTTAGAGTCCCGCACCTTGAAAGCGGCAGCTCTAGCCTTTAGCTCAGTGCGAATGTTGCCTGTAATCCATGGTTTCTGGTTGGGTTATGTACATACAGTCACTGTGGGGACGATGTCCTCGATGCACTTATTGATAAAGCCAGTGACTGATGTGGTGTACTCCTCAATGCCATCTGAAGAATCACGGAACATGTTCCAGTCTGTGTTAGCAAAACAGTCCTGTAGTTTAGCATTTGCTTCATCTGACCACTTTTTTATAGACCGAGTCACTGGTGCTTCCTGCTTTAATTTTTGCTTGTAAGCAGGAATCAGGCAGGTAGAATTGTGGTCAGATTTACCAAATGTAGGGCGAGGGAGAGCTTTGTATGCGTCTCTGTGTATGTAGTACAGGTGATCTAGATTTGTTTCCCTCTGTTTGCGCATTTAACATGTTGATGGAAATTAGGTAAAACTGATTTAATTTTCCCTGCATTAAAATCCCCCTTCGCCTCTGGGTGAGCGGCTTCCTGTTTGCTTATTTCCTTATACAGCTGACTGAGTGCAGTCTTAGTGCCAGCATCCGTCTGTGGTGGTAAATCAACAGCCACAGTAAATCCTGTGCTTCTTGCTTGTTGAAAAAAAATGTGTCTAATTCGAGATGAGTGATCGCTGTCCTGATATCCAGAAGCTGTTTTTTGCCGTAAGATACGGTGGCAGAAACATTAAGTACAAAAGAAATGACAAATAACGCAAGACAAAACATATAATAGCACAATTGGTTAGGCGCCCGTAAAACCGCTGCCATTTCTTCTGGCGCCATTTTAATAAATGTAGTTTGTCTTTGTTTTTTTTGTATTTTTGTGTCTTGAAAGGTGGTCTGTTTGAAAAGTGGCCAAAAAATGCTTGGAAGAGGTAAACATGCTATATGCTCTGCAGGAAAGGTTTTTGTTGTTTTAATAACATTTTAGCATGGTCTGTATTTTAACCTCTTTCAACCCATCTGTTTGATAGTTAAATAAATATTTATAGAATGTTGACAATTTTTATCAGTCCAGTTCTTCTTATGTGCACCGGGCACAACCTGTAAAACTCCATATCCAATTCTCTGTTTTGCATGTTTTTTTTGTAAGGACACACACACGCAAACACCGCTCGGCCGATGACCTGTCAAGAAGATAGAGGTGAAGGCTGAGATCTCAAGTAGGAGCTCAGAGATCCAACTATGAAACATGAAATAGCAACAGACAGGCAGAGGCCAGCTACGAGGTCCACCATCTGTCTGCCCATGTGTGCACAAGCCCTTCAATGTTTCAGACTAAATGAATTGGAGAGGCATAAGCAATAAAACTCTTATAGGAAGGGTAAGTGGAGCATCACCATTGTACTTACACCGATCAAGATCTTTCATAACTACACACACTGACCAATGTCATGAAAAAGTAATAGCCTAAGTTGTCAAGTGCACAAGTGGCCAACGACTACTAATAATGTCTAGCTTACCATTCCATATGGACCGTATAAACAACCTCTCACTGCATGTGCGGGCATGCTTGTGTGTGTGTTACTGTGAAAGAGGCCTGTAGGTTATTACTGTATTTTGGTTGGTATTGGGGTGTTCGGGGTTAGCTGTGCATGCAGGGAATGTTATCCTTAAGCCTGGCTGTGGAATGCCCTGTTTAAACACTGTAGTCCGTACGTACGTAAACACACAGGCACGCGTGCGCACACACACGTATGCAAGTTTTAAATACTGTCATGGTTTTGAAACTCTTCAAAATGTCCTATTTCAATATTAGTTGTCTTTCAATGTGGTCTTTACTTCTGACCAGTGAGTACAGATCTACCACAGCTGAAAATTCACTCTCGCTGTAGGCTATTCACTCTAATGACATGATATCTGTCTCAAACATTGTGATTGGTTGATACGCTCTCTAAGAGATTCTAAAAAATCTGTTTAGCACGGGTAAGCCTATGACGCAAAAATTGGTATCTTGTTTTCTGTTCCATCTGAGAAATCCCTGAGCATCCACTGTGCTATCAGCCTTGATCTAAACTGTAAAAAGCATCTAGACATTATTTCCCCTTGCTGAAATGCAGCTTTTTTCTGTTATTCTAGTTGCACGGTTTAATGCGACTGTGTTAGCCGTAGTTGGCTATCTAGCAAGCAAGAGATAAGAGCGCTGCCAGTCAGCATGGCAACGGAACATTTAGAACAAATGATTGGGTCGCGTCCATAGAACATAAATACTTCACAAAAGGGTCGCGTCTCTGGCAACCTAACCAATAAAATGAACTGCCAGCTGGCTTGGCTAGCAACCATTGGAGAGATGAAATAGTAGCTTATGAATACATTTATCAAAATAACGTTGTTTTTTTTAAATTGGTAACCCATTGTAGAAAAGCAATTGTACACTCAAGGTTGTGCAAAACAACTTTTTTTAAGCATGGTTTTGCTGATCTATGGTACTCGGCTCCGCCTCGTACCTATGACCTTGTTAAAAATGTATTTTTAGCACACCCTCTCAATGGTGCCACCTGTCAATAATTTTAGAAGGCTATGGCTTCACTGTCCAGATCCGTCTACACTTCTAAGATATCCTGACACAATGTGTGCCCGACTACCTCCAGAGTTGGTCAAGAAGATCTGATCACAATCAGATCACAATGCGTCTTTTAATGGTCTACACCTGTCTGACAATGTGGGCTCAATCAGAATGTGGACAAGATCAGGACAAAGGATGTATGTTAGAACCAGGCACAGTGCCTTCAGAAAATATTCATACCCCTTATTATTCCACATTTTGTTGTGTTACAGCCTGAATTCAAAATGGATTCGATATATTTTTTTCTCACCAATCTACACACAATACCTAATAAAGTGAAAACAAGTTTTTAGAAATGTTTGGACATTTATTGAAAATTAAATACAGAAATATTTAATTTACATAGGTATTCACACCGCTGAGTCAATATATGTTGACCTTGGGCAGCTATTATAGCTGTGAGTCTTTCTAGGTAAGTCTCTAAGAGCTTTACACACCTGGATTGTGCAACATTTGCCTATCATTATTTTCCAAATTCTTCAAGCTCTGTCAAATTGGTTGTTGATCATTGCTAGACAAAAATTTTCAGGTTTTGCCATACATTTTCAAGGAAATTGAAGTCAAAACAATTGGTGAAAACAAAAGGGGAATTAATCTACCAATGTCTGGTGGAAAGCAAGCTGAATCAGGTTTTCCTCTAGGATTTTGCCTGTGCTTAGCTCCATTTCATTTCTTTTTTATCCTGAAAAACTCCTCAGTCCTTTAAAAAAATTTTTTTTAAATGTTACCTTCATTTAACTAAGCAATTCAGTTATGAACAAATTCTTATTTACAATGACGGCCTACCCCGGCCAAACCCTAACCCAGACGACGCTGGGCCAATTGTGAGCCGCCCTTTCGGACTCCCAATGACGGCCAGTTGTGAAACAGCCTGGAATCAAACCAGAGACTGTAGTGACGCCTCTAGTACTGAGATGCAGTGCCTTAGACCACTGCGCAACTCAGGAGCAAACGATTACGATCCTTAACGATTGCTGGCATACCTATAACATGATGAAGTCACCACTGTGCTTGAAAATATGGAGAGTGGTACTCAGTAATGTGTTGTGTTGGATTTGTCGCAAACATAACACTTTGTGTTCAATACAAAAAGTTTATTGCTTTGACACATTTTTTGCAGTATTTAGTGTCAATGTTAAAAATAGGAATATTTTTATTCTGTACAGGCTTCCTTCTTTTCACTCTGTCAATTGTGGAGTAACTACAATGTTGTTGATCCTTCTTCAGTTTTCTCTTATCACAGCCATTAAACTCTGTAAGTGTTTTAATGTCAACATTGGCCTCATGGTGTAACCCCTGAGCAGTTTCCTTCCTCTCCGTCAAAATAGTTAGGAAGGACACCTGCATCTTTGTAATGACTGGTTGTATTGATACACCAACCTAAGTGTAATTAATAACTTCACCATGCTCAAAGTGATATTCAATGTCTTCTTTTTTAATTGTTATCCATCTACCTATAGGTGCCCTTTTTTTGCGAGGCATTGGAAAACCTCCCTGATCTTTGTGGTTAAATCTGTTTGAAATTCACTGCTCGACTGAGGGACCTTACAGATAATTGCATGTGTGTAGAGAGAATGGAGGAGTAGGGAGAACGAAAGAGAGAGAATAAAAGAGAGGGGGGGTGTAGAGAGAGAGAGACCGTATGGATTGAATAAAATAATCACTGAATATTGGATACAGACTGCGACATTGATTGGGGTTGGTTAAGATTCCTCTCTCAAAATTAGGCAACTTTTGAAACTTCCTCTCAGCTACTCAGTCATGCTTTGTGGTGGAAATCAGATGGCGTTTATGAATAAAAGACAGACAGATTGGAAATAGTTTTACAGTGAAATCATAGATCATTGAGAACGAGGGAGATAGGTAGATAGATAGAGAGAGAGACTGAGGGAGAGATAGAGAGAGAGTTTTTAGTTCCCTCTCCCTCTCGGATGTGAGCAATAGCTGCCAATGAAAAGGAGGAATACCATGAAACTTAAATTAAACACTGAGTCTCAAATAGCCACCTGTCCCTTTTAATAGCTGGGCAACAGCACACATTTCAGCAAATAAACGGCAGTTTCAAATAAAGTCTAAAATCTTTTTTTTAGTTACCATTAATTACTTATTTTTTTATGAGGTTTAATGTTTGATTTGTTAGATTAAATGATTCAGTAATGACTCAAAAAATATATGTTTTTATTGCCAGTAAGAAACTGCTAGCTATTGGCTGCTAACAGTAGACCTAATAACAACACATATTCAACTAACAATTTACTTTTAGTTCCCTTCGGTTTCCTCTGTAAACGCAGACATGGCTGTGGGATTGTTGCTGAGGATCATTAGTAACAGTTGATAATACATTTTAAAAATACATGTAGGCTAATTAAATCGTTATGGAGCGCAGAGCAGCGCAGACCAGTTTGAACCTGATGCATGGGGCAATACTTGGCTGTGTCATCACACAGTTCCATGGTTAGTGCAGGCAATAGACAAGTGTATAGCCTACTACTGTACACTATTCTCCCTATTATAATTCTATGTACACTAATCCAACATTACCTTGTGTTGAAGAACTGAATGTGTCCATTTTCAGATAAATCAAACCACCGTTTTCTTTCTTTTGTGTGTAAAGGCTCTCCAAACCTGTTTTGTATGATTCCTAACTACTTTCCTAAACCTAAATACAGTGGGGCAAAAAAGTATTTAGTCAGCCACCAATTGTGCAAGTTCTCCAACTTAAAAAGATGAGAGAGGCCTGTAATTTTCATCATAGGTACACTTCAACTATGACAGACAAAATGAGAAAAATAAATCCAGAAAATCACATTGTAGGATTTTTTATTTATTTATTTGCAAATTATGGTGGAAAATAAGTATTTGGTCAATAACAAAAGTTTATCTCAATACTTTGTTATATACCCTTTGTTGGCAATGACGTTGTTGGTCAAATGTTTTCTGTAAGTCTTCACAAGGTTTTCACACACTGTTGCTGGTATTTTGGCCCATTCCTCCATGCAGATCTCCTCTAGAGCAGTGATGTTTTGGGGCTGTCGCTGGGAAACACGGACTTTCAACTCCCTCCAAAGATTTTCTATGGGGTTGAGATCTGGATACTGGCTAGGCCACTACAGGACCTTGAAATGCTTCTTACGAAGCCACTCCTTCGTTGCCCGGGCGGTGTGTTTGGGATCATTGTCATGCTGAAAGACCCAGCCACGTTTCATCTTCAATGCCCTTGCTGATGGAAGGAGGTTTTCACTCAAAATCTCACGATACATGGCCCCATTCATTCTTTCCTTTACACGGATCAGTCGTCCTGGTCCCTTTGCAGAAGAACAGCCCCAAAGCATGATGTTTCCACCCCCATGCTTCACAGTAGGTATGGTGTTCTTTGGATGCAACTCAGCATTCTTTGTCCTCCAAACACGACGAGTTGAGTTTTTACCAAAAAGTTCTATTTTGGTTTCATCTGACCATATGACATTCTCCCAATCCTCATCTGGATCATCCAAATGCTCTCTAGCAAACTTCAGATGGGCCTGAACATGTACTGGCTTAAGCAGGGGGACACGTCTGGCACTGCAGGATTTGAGTCCCTGGCGGCGTAGTGTGTTACTGATGGTAGGCTTTGTTACTTTGGTCCCAGCTCTCTGCAGGTCATTCACTAGGTCCCCCCGTGTGGTTCTGGGATTTTTGCTCACCGTTCTTGTGATCATTTTGACCCCACGGGGTGAGATCTTGCCCAGATCGAGGAAGATTATCAGTGGTCTTGTATGTCTTCCATTTCCTAATAATTGCTCCCACAGTTGATTTCTTCAAACCAAGCTGCTTACCTATTGCAGATTCAGTCTTCCCAACCTGGTGCAGGTCTACAATTTTGTTTCTGGTGTCCTTTGACAGCTCTTTGGTCTTGGCCATAGTGGAGTTTGGAGTGTGACTGTTTGAGGTTGTGGACAGGTGTCTTTTATACTGATAACAAGTTCAAACAGGTGCCATTAATACAGGTAACGAGTGGAGGACAGAGGAGCCTCTTAAAGAAGAAGTTACAGATCTGTGAGAGCCAGAAATCTTGCTTGTTTGTATGTGACCAAATACTTATTTTCCACCATAATTTGCAAATAAATTCATTAGAAATCCTACAATGTGATTTTCTGGATTTTTTTTCCTCATTTTGTCTGTCATAGTTGAAGTGTACCTATGATGAAAATTACAGGCCTCTCTCATCTTTTTAAGTGAGAGAACTTGCACAATTGGTGGCTGACTAAATACTTTTTTGCCCCACTGTAATCTACATGATCAGAGTATTTTTAAATCTACCAATTGGTGCTGAAACAGAGATGAATATGCATCTACTGTATATAGATGGCTTTCTTTCATTGTTTCCTATTGTCCTGAACCCGTTCTCTCAAATATATTTTATTGAGTCTGTCGATAAAAGGCTAACTAATAGGTACACCTTATTTAAAGGGATCCCTTAAGATAAATGTACTGAAAACCCTATTGATTGAAAACTCCACGAGAAAATCTGTCGGCAGCAAGTGGGAGGGTTGAATTACATTTATTCAGCTTGCGCACAAGAACCACGCTTGCAAAGTTTGTTACTCACATTGATAAGGTAAGTCTGAATACCAAGTACTGAGAAGTGCTTAGGAAAGGAGTAATTTCTTAAGATGTAATTGAGCCCAATGTGCTTTTCATAATTTTATTATTATCTGGAATAAATTTAGATTTGATGTGTGTTTGGTGAAATATGTATACAAATAGAGTAATTGGCCATAATTCTGCACCTGTGGATAGATGTACTTCCAATTTTGATCTTCATGTTTCAGTGACTACAACGAAGATGTTATGATCTACTGGGATTTAACTAACTTTCTGTTATGTATGGTTGGACTTGTACGTATAGTTGCGTTAATCCTTTTGCAGGCAGTTGTGTTCTTTTCGTTAGTTGATTTGCAATTTTGTCTGTATAATATAGATTTGAATATAGATGAATGTATTTATGTTTTGAGAAGGCCCAACAATTTTTTTTTTAACCAATTTACTGTTTTGAAAAAGTCAACAGATTTCTGTGATTTGTGGACTCACCTTGACCTCTGACACCAAAATGTCATCAAAAGGTTATGGTGGTCAAAGCCACAGGCTTCTTTACTGCTCTCAGTATTTTTCCACCCCGTAATGGTGGTAAGGGGAGAAGTCTGTGTTGGCTTGCTCCTGGTCAGGAAATTGCCCTATGACCATCTGACCTCTGCCCTCTCCTACTCTAGTATAAAGTGTGATAAAAGAGGGAAAGCTGTTGGATTTTATTGATATTAAAACAGAAACAAATAAAAGGGAAGAAATCCATGTGTCCTGAACTATAGTCATCCAAAAACCCTGAGCGTCGCTAACACATTTACAGAGCTTTTAAAGAGGCCTACTTAAAAACATTACACTCTAATTCAAACAACTAACAAAGCAGTCTAACATGGTACTTCTTTGCCCTCTCTGACTCCACAGTTTCCCAAACTCGTGCATCGGGACCTCAAGGGGTGCACGTTTTGATTTTGCCCTTGCACTACACAGCTGATTCAAATAAACAATTAATCATCAAGCTTTGATCATTTGAATCAGCTGTGTAGTGTTAGGGCAAAAACAAAAACATGCACCCCTTGGGGTCCCGAGGACCGAGCTTGGGAAACGCTGAGCTAGAGGGAGCGTTTGACAGTGATGAGGCAGATGCTAAACTACAAGACTGTTTTGCTAGCACAGACTGGAACATGTTCTGGGACTCCTCCGATGGCATTGAGGAATACACCACATCAGTCACTGGCTTTATCAATAAGTGCATCAAGGACATCGTGCCCACAGTGACTGTATGTATATACCACAACCAGAATCCATGGATTACAGGCAACATTCACACTGAGATAAAAGGTAGAGCTACCGCTTTCAAGGTGCGGCACTCTAACCCGGAAGCTTATAAGAAATCTTGCTATGCCCTCCGACGAACCATCAAACAGGCAAAGCGCCAATACAGGACTAAGACTGAATCATACTACACCGGCTCCGACGCTCGTCTTATGTGGCAGGGCTTGCAAACTATTACAGACTACAAAGGGAACCACAGCCGTGAGATGCCCAGTGACACCAGCCTACCAGACGAGCTAAATCACATCTATGCTCGCTTCGAGGCAAGCAACACTGAGGCATGCATGAAAGCATCAGCTGTTCCGGATGACTGTGTGATCACGCTCTCCGTAGCCGATGTGAGTCAGACCTTTAAACAGATCAACATTCACAAGGCCGTGAGGCCAGATGGACTACCAGGACGTGTGCTCCAGGCATGTGCTGACCAACTGGCAGGTGTCTTCACTGACATTTTCAACATGTCCCTGATTGAGTCTGTAATATCAACATGTTTCAAGCACACCAACATAGTCCTTGTGCCCAAGAACACTAAGGCAACCTGCCTAAATGACTACAGATCCATAGCACTCATGTACATAGCCATGAAGTGCTTTGAAAGGCTGGTAATGGCTCACATTAACACCATTATCCCAGAAACCCTAGACCCACTCCAATTTGCATACTGCCTAAACAGATCCACAGATTATGCAATCTCTATTGCACTCCACACTGCCCTTTCCCACCTGGACAAAAGGAACACCTACGTGAGAATGCTTTTCATTGACTACAGCTCAGCGTTCAACACCATAGTACCCTCAAAGCTCATCAGTAGGCTAAGGATCCTGGGACTAAACACCTCCCTCTGCAACTGGATCCTGGACTTCCTGACGGGCCGCCCCCAGGTGGTGAGGGTAGGTAGCAACACATCCGCCATGCTGATCCTCAACACTGGAGCTCCTCAGTGGTGCGTGCTCAGTCCCCTCCTGTATTTTGTAAATCAAGATGACGTAGCAGTCGGACGTTTGTTTTTGTCTTGTCCCGTCTATACATCGTTTTCCTTGTTTTTTCCGGGGAGTTTTGTGCATATTTTTCATATATATTTTAATATCACTTTCCATCTACGGACTGAATATACTCTCCTGCAACCCGCCTCACCCAATGCGGTACGGATCTGCTATTTTATACTTAAGATCTGAAACCCTATCAAAAGCTAACTGGCTACCAGCTAACTGGTTACTAGCTAACCGCAGCCCGATAGCTATCTAGCTATCTTGCTATCTAGAGTGCATCGGACTGCTAGCTTAAGAGGCCCATCGGACAATTTCTTTTGGCACTATATCTAGTCTGCCAATTGGCCTGGTTTACCACACGGAACCCTGCTGATTCGTCTTCTGAGCCGGAACAGAAGCTAGCCAGCTAACTAGCTACTAGCTAGTAGTCAGTTAGCCACTGCTAGCGGACACCAGCTACCTCTAACTCTCGCCAGTATACACAGCGCGACTAAAACCAAAGCAAATCTGACCTATTTTTCTCCACATCTCCAGATTCCTACCTCAAGCCCTGAACCTTTTTTCACCTGGGTCATCGCAGCTAGCTAGCTGCTACCCGGGTGGCCACTCCTGGCTAACGTCTTTGTCCCGAAGCAAGAACCAATTAGCCTGGAACCTGTCTGCTAGGCCCATCTGCTAGGCCCATCTCCAGCAGCCACTCCTTGGGCTTCAATACCTATTTTGCCAACTGGCCCGGACCCCCGCCGACCCATCACAACTGGACCACCGACTTGATTCGCCCGAGGGGTTCTTTCTCAACTGGCTCCACTGTCGCAACGTCCCCCATATGCCCAGCTGCTAGCATGCTAGCCACAGTCCGCTAGCTGTCCAGAGAACATCGGACTGTTAGTTTAAGAGGCCCATCGGACAAATTCTTTGGCCACGATACCTATTTTGCCAATTGGCCTGGTTTACCACACGGAACCCCGCTCTCCGTATGCCAACGGACAACACGAGGGGGCCAAAACAGACTTTCTCCCGTCAAGACGTCCCTCCAAGGCCCTTCTGTTAGCTATTAGCCCCGGCCTGCTAGCTGCCTGAAGCCAGAAACTGGACTCCTATGACCATTCGGCTACGCATGCCTCTCGATAACATCAATATGCCTTGTTCATTGCAGTTTTGGTTAGTAATTATTGCATTATTTCACTGTAGAGCCTCTAGTCCTGCTCAATATGCCTTAGTTAACACTATAGTCCCATCTCCCACACATGTCTGTACATTTCGCCTTGAATCCATTCTACCGTACCCATAAATCTGCTCCTTTCACTATCTGGTCCGAAAATACTAGACGACCAGTACCCGAGCCGTACCCTTATCCTACTCCTCCTTTAGCCGTACCCTTATCCTACTCCTGTTTCTCTGGTGGAGGTTAATGCAGGCCCTGCAGTGCCTGGCCCCACTCCCACTCCCCAGGCGCTATCATTTGTTGACTACTGTAACCGTAAAAGCCTTGGTTTCATGCATGTTAACATTAGACGCCTCCTCCCTAAGTTTGTTTTATTCACTGCCCTAGCACACTCTGCCAACCCAGATGTCCTAGCCGTGTCTGAATCCTGGCTTAGGAAGTCCACCAAAAACACTGAAATGTCCATCCCTAACTATACAATTTTTCTACAAGATAGAACTGCCGAAGGAGGCGGTGTTGCAATCTACTGCAGAGATAGCCTGCAGAGCTCTGTCTTACTATCCAGGTCTGTACCCAAACTATTCAAGCTTCTACTCCTAAAACTCCACCTTTCCAGAAACAAGTCTCTCACCGTTGCCGCTTGCTATAGACCACCCTCTGCCCCCAGCTGTGCCCTTGACACCATATGTGAACTGATCGTTCCCCATCTATCTTCAGAGCTTGTGCTACTAGGTGACCTACACTGGGACATGCCTAACACCCCGGCCACCCTACAATCTAAGCATGATGCCCTCAATCTCACACAAATTATCAATGAACCCACCAGGTACAACCCCAAATCAGTGAACACAGGCACCCTCATAGATATCATCCTAACCAACTTGCCCTCTAAGTACACCTCTGCTGTTTTCAACCAAGATCTCAGCGATCACTGCCTCATTGCCTGCATCCATAATAGGTCTGCGGTCAAATGACCACCCCTCATCACTGTCAAACGCTCCCTAAAACACTTCAGCGAGCAGGCCTTTCTAATCGGCCTGGCCCGGGTATCCTGGAAGGATATTGACCTCATCCCGTCAGTAGAGAATGCCTGGTCATTCTTTGAGTGCCTTCCTCACCTTCCTCTTAAATAAGCGTGCCACTTTCAAATTTATTTTAACCAGGAACAGATATAGCCCTTGGTTCACTCCAGACTTGACCAGCACAAACACATCCTGTGGCGTTCTAGCCCACGCGATGTGCAACTTTTCAGGGAAGTCAGGAACCAATATACACAGGCAGTTAGGAAAGCTAAGGCTAGCTTTTTCAGGCAGAAATTTGCATCCTGTAGCACAAACTCAAAAACGTTCTGGGACACTGTAAAGTCTATGGAGAATAAGAGCAGCTCCTCCCAGCTGCCCAGTGCACTGAGGCTAGGAAATACTGTCACCACCGACAAATACACTATAATTGAGAACTTCAATAAGCATTTTTCTACGGCTGGCCATGCTTTCCACCTGGCTACCCCTACCCCGGTCAACAGCCCTGCACTCCCCACAGCATCTCGCCCAAGCCTCCCCCATTTCTCATTCACCCAAATCCAGATAGCTGATGTTCTGAAAGAGCTGCAAAATCTGGACCCCTTCAAATCAGCCGGGCTAGACAATCTGGCCCCTCTCTTTCTAAAATGATCTGCCGAAATTGTTGCAACCCCTATTACTAGCCTGTTCAACCTCTCTTTCGTATCATCTCAGATTCCCAAAGATTGGAAAGCTGCAGCGGTCATCCCCCTCTTCAAAGGGGGTAACACTCTACCCTGCCTTTCAAAGGTCTTCGAAAGCCAAGTTAACAAACAGATTACCAACCATTTTGAATCCCACCGTACCTTCTCCGCTATGCAATCTGGCTTCAGAGCTGGTCATGGGTCTACCTCAGCCACACTCAAGGTCATAAACGATATCATAACTGCTATCGATAAGAGACATTACTGTGCAGCCGTATTTATTGACCTGGCCAAGGCTTTCGACTCTGTCAATCACCACATTCTTATTGGCAGACTCAACAGCCTTGGTTTCTCCAATGATTGCCTTGCCTGGTTCACCAACTACTTCTCTGATAGGGTTTGGTGTGTCAAATCGGGGGCCTGTTGTCCGGACCTCTGGCAGTCTCTATGGGGGTGCCTCAGTGTTCAATTCTCAGGTCGACTCTCATCTCTGTATACATCAATGATGTCGCTCTTGCTGCCGGTGATTCTCTGATCCACCTCTAAGCAGACGACACCATTCTGTATACTTCTGGTCCTTCTTTAGACACTGCGTTAACTAACCTCCAGACGAGCTTCAATGCCATACAACTCTCCTTCCGTGGCCTCCAACTGCTCTTAAATGCAAGTAAAACTAAATGCATGCTTTTCAACCGATCACTGCCCGCACCTGCCCGCCCGTCCAGCATCACTACTCTGGACGGTTCTGACTTATACAGTGGGGAAAAAAAGTATTTAGTCAGCCACCAATTGTGCAAGTTCTCTCACTTAAAAAGCTGAGAGAGGCCTGTAATTTTCATCATAGGTACACTTCAACTATGACAGACAAAATGAGGAAAAAAAATCCAGAAAATCACATTGTAGGATTTTTTATGAATTTATTTGCTAATTATGGTGGAAAATAAGTATTTGGTCAATAACAAAAGTTTATCTCAATACTTTGTTATATACTCTTTGTTGGCAATGACAGAGGTCAAACGTTTTCTGTAAGTCTTCACAAGGTTTTCACACACTGTTGCTGGTATTTTGGCCCATTCCTCCATGCAGATCTCCTCTAGAGCAGTGATGTTTTGGGACTGTCGCTGGGCAACACGGACTTTCAAAGATTTTCTATGGGGTTGAGATCTGGAGACTGGCTAGGCCACTCCAGGACCTTGAAATGCTTCTTACGAAGCCACTCCTTCGTTGCCCGGGCGGTGTGTTTGGGATCATTGTCATGCTGAAAGACCCAGCCACGTTTCATCTTCAATGCCCTTGCTGATGGAAGGAGGTTTTCACTCAAAATCTCACGATACATGGCCCCATTCATTCTTTCCTTTACACGGATCAGTTGTCCTGGTCCCTTTGCAGAAAAACAGCCCCAAAGCATGATGTTTCCACCCCCATGCTTCACAGTAGGTATGGTGTTCTTTGGATGCAACTCAGCATTCTTTGTCCTCCAAACACGACGAGTTGAGTTTTTACCAAAAAGTTCTATTTTGGTTTCATCTGACATTCTCCCAATCCTCATCTGGATCATCCAAATGCTCTCTAGCAAACTTTAGACGGGCCTGAACATGTACTGGCTTAAGCAGGGGGACACGTCTGGCACTGCAGGATTTGAGTCCCTGGCGGCGTAGTGTGTTACTGATGGTAGGCTTTGTTACTTTGGTCCCAGCTCTCTGCAGGTCATTCACTAGGTCCCCGTGTGGTTCTGGGATTTTTGCTCACCGTTCTTGTGATCATTTTGACCCCACGGGGTGAGATCAGCGTGGAGCCCCAGATCGAGGAAGATTATCAGTGGTCTTGTATGTCTTCCATTTCCTAATAATTGCTCCCACAGTTGATTTCTTCAAAACAAGCTGCTTACCTATTGCAGATTCAGTCTTCCCAACCTGGTGCAGGTCTACAATTTTGTTTCTGGTGTCCTTTGACAGCTCTTTGGTCTTGGCCATAGTGGAGTTTGGAGTGTGACTGTTTGAGGTTGTGGACAGGTGTCTTTTATACTGATAACAAGTTCAAACAGGTGCCATTAATACAGGTAATGAGTGGAGGACAGAGGAGCCTCTTAAAGAAGAAGTTACAGGTCTGTGAGAGCCAGAAATCTTGCTTGTTTGTATGTGACCAAATACTTATTTTCCACCATAATTTGCAAATAAATTCATTAAAAATCCTACAATGTGATTTTCTGGATTTTTTTTCCTCATTTTGTCTGTCATAGTTGAAGTGTACCTATGATGAAAATTACAGGCCTCTCTCATCTTTTTAAGTGAGAGAACTTGCACAATTGGTGGCTGACTAAATACTTTTTTTCCCCACTGTATGTGGACAGCTACAAATACCTAGGTGTCTGGCTAGACTGTAAACTCTCCTTCCAGACTCACATTAAATATCTCCAATCCAAAATTAAATCTAGAATCGGCTTCCTATTTAGCAACAAATCATCCTTCACTCATGCTGCCAAACATACTCTCGTAAAACTGACCATCCTACCGATCCTCGACTTCGGCGATGTCATTTATAAAATAGCCTCCAACACTCTACTCAACAAACTGGATGCAGTCTATCACAGTGCCATCTGTTTTGTCACCAAATCCCCATATACTACCACCCACTGCGACCAGCCGGTATATCTCACTGGTCACCCCAAAAGCCGATTCCCCCTGTGGCCGCCTTTCCTTCCAGTTCTCTGCTGCCAAGGACTGGAACGAACTACAAAAATCTCTGAAGCTGGAGACTCATATCTCCCTCACTAGCTTTAAGCACCAGCTGTCAGTGCAGCTCACAGATCTCTGCACCTGCACATAGCCCATCTGTAAACAGCCCATCCTACTACCTCATCCCCATACTGTATTTATTTATTTATCTTGCTCCTTTGCACCCTAGTAACTTGCACATTTATCTACCATCCCAGTGTTTAATTGCTATATTGTAATTACCTCGCCACCATGGCCTATTTGTTGCCCTACCTCCCTTATCTTACCTTATTTGGACTCACTGTATATAGACTTATTGTTTATATTTTTTTCATTTTTCTACTGTATTATTGGCTGTATGTCTGTGTATTCCATGTGTAACTCTTTGTTGTTGTGTGTATCAAACTGCTGTGCTTTATCTTGGCCAGGTCACAGTTGTAAATGAGAACTTGTTCTCAATTAGCCTACCTGGTTAAATAAAGGTAAAATAAAAATAAATAGAAAAACTCCCTGTTCACCCACGACTGCATGGCCAGGCACGACTCCAACACCATCCCTAAGTTTGCAGATGACACAACAGTGGTAGGCCTGATCACCGACAACAACGAGACAGCCTATAGGGAGGAGGTCAGAGACCTGGCCGGGTGGTGCCAGAATAACACATCACCAACAAACTAGAATGGTCCAAACATGCCACGACAGTCTTGAAGAGGACACAACAAAGCCTATTCCCACCCAGGAAACTAAAAAGATTTGGCATGGGTCCTCAGATCCTAAAAAGGTTCTACAGCTGCAACATCGAGAGCATCCTGACTGGTTGCATCACTGCCTGGTGTGGCAACTGCTCGGCCTCCGACCGCAAGGCACTACAGAGGGTAGTGCATATGGCCCAGTACATCACTGGGATTAATCTGCCGGCCATCCATGACCTATATACCAGGCTGTGTCAGAGGAAGGCCCTAAAAATTGTCAAAGATCCCAGCCACCCCTGTCATAGAATGTTCTCTCTACTACCGCATGGCAAGTGGTACCGGAGGGCCAAGTCTAGGACCAAAAGGCTTCTCAACAGTTTTTACCCCCAAGCCATAAGACTCCTGAACAGGTAATCAAATGGCTACCCGGACTATTTGCATTGTGTGCCCCCCCAACCCCTCTTTTACACTGCTGCTACTCTCTGTTTATCATATATGCATAGTCACTTTAACTACACATTCATGTACATACTACCTCAATTCGCCCGACTAACCGGTGCGCCCGCACATTGGCTACCAGGACTATCTGCATTGTTTCCCGCCACCCACCACACGCCAATCCCTCTTTTACGCTATTGCTACTCTATGTTTATCATATATGAATAGTCACTTTAACCATACCTACATGTACATACTACCTCAATTAGCCCAACTAACCGGTGCCTGTATATAGCCTCGCTACTGTTATAGCCTCGGTACTGTATATAGCCTCGCTACTGTTATTTTTCAGTGTCTTTTTACTGTTGTTTTTATTTCTTTACTTATCTATTGTTCACCTAATAATACTTTTTTTGTTAAAAATTGTACTGTTGGTTAGGACCTGTAAGTAAGCATTTCACTGTAAGGTCTACACCTGTTGTATTCGGCACACGTGACAAATAAACTTTGATTTGATTTGATGATCATCTGTCTCACACATCTGCTGTGATAGTAGTTTCAGAGGTGTATGTGTGTGTGTGTGACTCCAACCCAAGGTTAATAATTCCAGTGATCTGAAGTTTGCTAGTCATTATTCGATCTGTGCAGCAACATAACTATTCTCCGTGAGCATAGAAATGGAATGCCTAGAATTAATATCACCATTTGGAGAAGCGTTTGATTGACTGTAAGCCTAAGGGCCAATTTCAATGGAATAAATTGGATTCCAACATTGTGTGGACAATGTATTTATTCTATTCGATACCAGGCCCTTAACACCACACATGGAATCTATCCTGTAACTACAGTATCTCTAGATCTCTGTTATCCATCTGTAATATTTCTATACCAGAGAGAGATCCAGCAACAATAACATTCTCGTCCTCTTCCTTATTCCCACTTAATGGAATTCAGGAATGTTCTTTGTCCTTCCGTGTTTTGAGTTAAATAACATTAGTGTAAGTACTTTACACACATGCACAAAACACACACACACTTTGTTTTGAGAGACGGATCATTCTGTTTTCCTCCAGCTGTATTACAGTGGCCAGGGGAGGTCATTCAGATGACACGGTACTAAGTTATTGCTAAGTTACCTGCAGCAGCCCCAGTGTCCCCGGTTCTCTTATTCCCTTTCACTTTACATTAAGTCTCTTGCTCCTGGGGTATATGATAATTACAAATATATCCTATGTAACTACATTGTTCTTACATTACACTTGATTTGGTATAGCCTTTGAGCTAGGTCATAACATAGATATAAGCTAATTGAAAATGACTGTTGTGTGCCTTGTTACAATTGTTGTTACCAGATCCTAGCCTATTTATCAACCCTGATATTACATGTGGATTCGATGGTAGTGGCACCTTGTAGTTACAGTACATGTAACAAGGTCCGATTTTGGTTTGAGTTGTCAACATGGAAATTCACAGGTGACTTTCAAACGTGTAATTACAAAACATGAATTACATTAGTAATATACTGTAAATTAGATTACAGTAACATTTTTGGTAACATTACCATAAAATGGATTACAGTAGCTGTACTGTAAGATAAATTACAGTAACTAACAGGCCAATTGCTGCCAGTAAGTTACTGTACATTTTACAGGAAATGTTTTACAATGTGCCTTTCTTTGAATCCTAACAGTATTGGAACATTCTCCAACGACGCACCTAGCAAACGTTCTTTCTGTGTGGTGTTTTGGTAAATGTGTGTTACTTCTTCGGCCGTTGTTGGAAAGATGCATGTTACAACACTCGTAAGCTTAAGTTTAATCGTTATCAGGAAACCGGGCACAGAACCCTTACAGACACTTAGCAAACGCACACACATACAGTATGCATCAGCAACCACAGCTAATGAAGTCACTGAAACCATTAACAAAGAGTTGCAGTCCTGAACATCTATAAAACTAAGATCATTGTATTTGGTACAAATTATTCCCTAAATTCTAGACTGAATTTGGTAATGAATGGTGTGGCTGTTGAGGAGACTAAATTACTTGGTGTTACCTTAGATTGTAAAGTTTAGATGGATGAGGGAAAAAAAACTATTTCATACATTTTATAACATAACAAAATGTGGAAATAATCAAGGGGCCTGAATACTTTCCGAATGCACTGTACATGCACACACACGTATGCACACAAACACACACACACGCACACACGCACGCGCACACACACACACACACACACACACACACACACACACACACACACACACACACACACACACACACACACACACACACACACACACACAGCTGCTCTTCTGAGGTCATCTGCAGAAGTGGAAAAAGTGTCACACACAGATTGAGTTAGAAAAATAGGGCAAGATCACTCCGATGAACAATGTAGAAAGTGAGAAGGGGGAAGATATGAAGAGAAAGATATGGAGATACAAAGAAAAAATAATAAGAGAGAGTGAGAGACAGAGACAGACCGAGAGAGACAGACCGAGAGAGAGGGAATGAGAGAAAGAAAGTGGGGGATAATGTGAGTTTCCCCTTGATCTTTTAAATTCCACAGATGTCTGAATTAGATTAAATTCTACATATTTCTAATCTAAACCAGAATGTTTAATGCTGAGATCTACAAAAGGATGACATATAGAAAAGACCAGTTGTGTTCTGAGTCTCTCTCTATAGCTTGTTATGAATGAGGAGAAGAGAAGTACATATATGTGAGTTGTTGTGGTACATACCTAGAAATAATTTATCATTGGCTCTTTTCCATAGATAAAGTACAAAATACAGGTAATGCATTTATATTAAAGTTAGTTGTATAGCGAAAGTGTTTCGGGGAACTCTGCATTGTTGGAAAAGGACCCATAAGTAAGCATTTCACTGTTAGTCTACACAGGTTGTTTATAAACCATGTGACAAATATATCTATATATAATTTTTTTGGGGGGGGGGTATTTATTTATAAATGTATACATTTATTTTATTTCTTTAGTAAATATATAAATTTATTTTTCTTCATTTGTAGTCTTTTTTCTTTTTTGGGTGCGGGGTAATCTAGCCTGAGATCTGAAGACTTGTGTTAGCTCCCCAAGCTAACACTGTCATGTGGCACGCATGCAACCCTGGTTCAAATCCAGTCAATCACACAGTGCCCCATTGTAGGTTGATGATGCAGTAAAGTATCTTTGGATGCAGACAGCAGTAAAATCTGGATAACACACACATTTAACAGCAGGCAGACTGGCACTATAAAGGGACTGTTAATTTTACAGGGTAAATACCCATCTGTACTACTCACTGTTACAGCCCCGTGAGCTGGAAAAAGCTGCGTTTGTGTGTTTTATACTGAAAGTAGTCCCCTCTCACTGATGTGCCAGGGGTTAGGTTGGACAGCAGGAGAGGTCAGGGATTAAAGAGTGAAATGAAAGTTCATAATGTATATGAAAGAGACATGATGGGTCAACAAAACCTGATTACCGCTGTTGATGTGTTAGTGCGGATCACTGTGGATTACTCAAGCTGTTTGGACACTAAAAAGGTCAACATGTCGCTGGCTGCTTCCAAAATTACATCCTATTCTCTATATAGTACACTCAATTCCATTTCGGAAAGTGAGTCTGTGGATAGCAAATCAACCTTGACACAGGCCAGATGGCTGTATGTTTGATACCACTACGGGACAACCCATATTAAAGCTTTCATATTGCTGTGCTGACCTGTTGAAAATCCAAAGGCCAGTTTCCTTCCTCCTCTTTAGAATCAAACATACGGAGACCATCAGGAGAAATCTCCATGCTTTACTCTGTAATTACAACCAGCATGTAGTCGAGAATCGCTGGGTTTTCAGCCCACTAAAGAGACTGCAAACACACCTTGAATCAGCCTATATCGACTCCAACTGAACTATGTACTTTAATTCCCATCCAGTCTTTATTACAGAGGTTACAAGCACACACGCAGTGCATGCACGTACATACATGCAGAGGTTTAGGGACTGATTCCAGACTAGTAGTGCATTGGCTACTAGTGCAGACTACTAGTCACACGCACACGCACACGCACACGCACACACACACACTCACACTCACACATGCACACATGTACGCACACACACAAACACACAGACTGACCAAGCTTGGAAAAGGCCAGTCAGCATTAGACCAAGTCAGGACAATAGAGGTGTCACCTCAGCTTGACCCCAGATGAACTCTGACCCCTAGTGAGCTGAAAGACAAGCCGGGTCGCACAAGATCCACTTTGAACTCCGACGTCCGTCCAGGTACCCAGGACATCGGGAGATACCTTCAAAACTGGCTACAAGAGGCAACGGGGAGCGCAATTACCATCAAGAAGGCTTGGGTTTTGCTAAGGTGTTGTGGACGCGCGCTCCAGCTCGGAGGGTCGAGTGTTCAAGCGCAGTTATAGGCACTCGTTTTAGTTTTTTTGTTTTAGCCCTATCCCAAACCTTAACTCTTAAAGAGATTCTCTGGTACTTTTGTATACTTTTTAGCGAGTAGTTCTAAAAGTACGTCATTGCTGTGTGTGCATCTTGCTAGCTGTCACTCAAATGGCGAGAGGCTGAAGATCATTGGCTCAAACTCAAATTGCTAGGGGGCTGGCCTAGTCGCTTTAAAACTAGGGATTTCGTGGCTAATTGAGGTAAGACAGTAATTCTGCTCATAGATTATGCATGTATGAACTATACATCCAGGGCAAAGTGAGAGGTTTAAAAAATACATAGAACAAAAATATAAACGCAACATGCAACATTTCTAAGATTTTTCTGAGTTACAGTTCATAAAAGGAAATCAGTCATTTGAAATAAATTTATTAGGCCCTAATCTATGGATTTCACATGACTAGGAATACAGATGTGCATCTGTTGGTCACAGATACCTTTAAAAAAAGGTAGGGACATGGATCAGAAAACCAGTCAGTATCTGGTGTGACCACCATTTGCCTCATGCAGTGCGACACATCTCCTTCGCATAGAGTTGATCAGGCTTTTGATTGAGGCCTGTGTATTGTCGTCCCACTCATCTTCAATGGTTGTGCGAAGTTTCTGGATATTGGCCAGAACTGGAACACAGTGTCATACACATCAATCCAGAGCATCCCAAACATGCTCAATTTGTGACATGTTTGGTGAGTATGCAGACCATGGAAGAACTGTAACATTTTCAGTTCCAGGAATTGTGTACAGATCCTTGCAACATGGGGCCGTGCATTATCACGCTGAAACATGAGGTGATGGAGGCGGATAAATGGTATGACAATGGGCCTCAGGCATGGTATCTCGGTGCATTCAAATTGCCATCGATAAAATGCAATTGTGTTTGTTGTCCATAGCTTATGCCTGCCCATGCCATAACCCCACTGCCACCATGGGGCACTCTGTTCACAACGTTGACATCAGCAAACCACTCCCCCTACACGAGTTACTAAGGTAACCTGCGTAAATGACTACTTCCATCTGCCCGGTACAGTTGAAACCGTGATTCATCTGTGAAGAGCAGACTTCTCCCACGTACCAGTGGCCATCAAAGGTGAGCATTTGCCCACTGAAGTCGGTTACGACACCAAACTGCAGTCAGATCAGGACCCTAGTGAGGACGACAAGCACGCAGATGAGTATGGTTACACGTAGTCTGCGGTTGTGAGGCCGGTTGGACATACTGCCAAATTCTCTAAAACGAAGTTGGAGGTGGCTTATGGTAGAGAAATTAACATAAAATTCTCTGGCAACAGCTCTGGTGGACATTCCTGCAGACAGCATGCCAATTGCACACTCCCTGAAAACTTGAGACATCTGTGGCATTGGGTTGTACGACAAAACTCACATTTTAGAGTGGCCTTTTATTGTCCCCAGTTCAAGGTGCACCTGTGTAAGGATCATGCTGTTTAATCAGCTTCTTGATATGCCACACCTGTCAGGTGGATTGATTATTTGGCAAAAGAGAAATTCCCACTAACATGGATGTAAACAAATTTGTGCAAAGAAATTGAGAGAAATACGTTTTTTGTGTATACAGAACATTTCTTTATTTCAGCTCATGAAACATGGGACCAGGACTTTGGAATAATGCCACCCATGGTCCAGCAGGAGGAGCAACACTTGGTGTCCAACTTCGAAATGTGACTTTTGGAGAAACGTGGACAAACATCAGAATCTGAAGTAAAATCGGTCAAACCGTGAGAACTTGTTGGGAAGCCAGGGACATGGCATGATTCTCTCTCATTGGTTCCGGGTCAGGTTCTCTAGGTAAAGTCCTTGGAAACGGAGTGAAACAAGAAGGTACCATCTGAACTCTTATAGAACATCTTAGTTTTAGTTTTCCATTTTGAAACGTTTTGCTACCTTGTGCCCAAATGAACTCTACTACCTTTCCTGCTATTCTCTTACATCTCAGTGTGCTCTTTACATCTGTGTATGTTTTGGTTGAGATAATGGAGGCGGATGAAGACAGTATTTTGGTTGGCTTCTCTCTACTACAAATCCTGTGTTAGAATCAAACTGTTCCCTACTACTGACACCACACATAAATCACACACACACCATCTGCGCTTCTCATGTTTTACTCAGGGTATTTTATGTGTGTGTGTGTGTCTGTGCTGACATCCCCAGTTCTTGCTTAGATTTAGTGCTGGTGAATAAAACTCTTAGTCAGGATACTGATAGTCTCCATTCATATCCTCTATAAAACTTTTACACTGGTCAGCAGAGCATGGGGAGTGTCTGTCTGTGTGTGTGTGTGTGTGTGTGTGTCTGTGTGTGTGTGTGTGTGTTTGCCCTACATACCTCCGTGTAAGATGGTATTGGTGGTTCAGTGTGCTATCCATAGTATAGATGGTTCACCAAACTACATTATCACACCATAAGTAACCTTGCATGAGACCAAGGACTCAATGATAAAGTGCTCTATATTTTCCCATTGTCCATCCATTATTGTGTGTGTATTGAGGTTCAGAGTGGTCATTTTGGGGTATATGTTTGGCCCATATCAGACGGTTCACCGGGAGAGTTTTAATTAGTTCAGCATCAGTGGAAAAGACAGGAGAGTAATGTTCATCATTCCCAGCTGCTTCCCCCTTTGTCACTACAATGAGCATCAGGATTCTGAAACAGATAAAGTCATATTACTATTATCAGGATAAATAATGATAGAGAACATCTGCCTATGTGTTTGTACTGAGTTCAATAATTGTGT
The DNA here is from genome assembly GCA_030435695.1 of Brachymystax lenok tsinlingensis. NCBI lineage: Eukaryota > Metazoa > Chordata > Actinopteri > Salmoniformes > Salmonidae > Brachymystax > Brachymystax lenok. The sequence goes on from CM059785.1 coordinate 31,782,990, forward strand.
TCTTTGCCATAAAAACTCTGTTGCTCTTTTATACTGTCTGATAGAACAGGTGTTTTGATATCCTCTGCAACTTACACCTCGAAACACTTATGGAAATATAGATGGCTATAGTCAAAATGTATATCTAGGGGATTCATGAGAAGTGAGGCAGTCAATGTAGAGAGGGCTAAACGTGGCTACAAATCAGGTTGTTCAATCCATGTCGTCAATGAGCTGAGTGGTTGGAAAAACGATTGTGGAGTAAATGAGAATCATATAAAGAGGTTAAAATGCACTGTAATGACACTTTATCATAACTACACAACTTGACTCTGTGTAGGCCTACAGTAATAATATATACAGTTTAGACGAGAAAAGATGAACTGCCAAAGTCTCAGAGCCTAAATTTACCACAACTTTCAGTTCTTAAATGACCCAAGTCCATCCAACTTTAATGCATCACTTATTCATTATGCTACCATTTGGAACAAGTCCTGCATGGGGAAAGCATCGGCTATTTTGGAACATTTCAAAGGGAATGGATGTTGTGGGCAAGGGGAGGAAATATAAGCTGTTCCTTGTTAGAGTTAATGGGAGGAACTTGACTTTGAGATTTGCTATGGAAATCAAGTGATCCTCCATTGTTGGGACAGTGGAAGAATCAAATGCATTATTATTTGAATATTGAAAGGGTGTGGGAGACAGAGAAGGGAAGAGTGGTCATGTGGAACAGAGTCTTGCGCTGGAGATGGAGGAGGTGGGAGCATGTGGGTCTGGGCAGGGGTGATGTCATTGATGTTTGTGTGGGTCTGTCTGTTGCCTTTTGTCTGTCTATGTTAATATTGTTTGTTAAAATCATACCAAAACAAATAAATAGTTTCTCTATGGTCAGTTATCTTCCCAGAGAGTTTTATCCAGCGGGGTTGCCAGTTTTGATGAAGTCCCAAACTTTAAATTTAATTAAATTTAGCAGTAAATGTTAACTTCGTTTATGAATTAGAAATTGCATTTTGTGTATCATTTTGTGTTTTATAAAAGTAGTTTTTTCACTAAGGATTTCCCAAAAGACTAAAAGAAAGACTGCAACATTTCCAGTGAAAGGAATTTAGACTGCTACTGGCAACCAGGTGTCCAGGGGCTGGTCCTGTATAGCCAACCTGGACTCAGGGGTAGATGTAACATAGTAAAGGTAAATCCGGAACACTCCAATTAGTTCGATATGTTACGTTTCGTATGGTATGTATTCATTTGTGGACGTCCATCATCCATTTCATATGATATGTTACTAATTACAATTAATATGGTATGTTACGATTTTGAAAAATATATTATATTTTACAATTCCAATTTGTTGTGACTAACGTTAGCTAGGTAGCTAACGTTAGCTAGGTTAAGGGTTAAGGTTAGGGTTAGGGTTAGATGGTAGGTTAAATGGTTAAGAGTTAGGGGAATGGTTAGCTAACATGCTAAGTAGTTTCAACATAGCTAAAAAGTAGTAAGAAGTTGAAAAGTTGCTAATGAGCAAAAATGCTAAAGTCCATGATGAGATTCAAACACGCAACCTTTATATTGCTAGAAGTTCATGTTATATGCTCTGACCAACCACCCTACTTTCATTTTTGCCTTATGTAACCATAACAAACATAACATATTATATGTGACCGTACGTACATACCCCAACCAGAAGCCATGGATTACAGGCAGCATCTGCACTGAGCTAAAGGCTTGAGCTGACACTTTCAAGGAGTGGGACTCTAACCCGGAAGCTTATAAGAAATCCAGCTATGCCCTCCGACGAACCATCAAACAGGCAAAGCGCCAATACAGGACTAAGATCGAATCGTACTACACCAGCTCTGACGCTCGTTGGATGTGACAGGGCTTGCAAACTATTACAAACTACAGCTGCCCAGTGACACAACCTACCAGATGAGCTACACTACTTCTATGCTTGCTTGGAGGCAAATAACACTGAAACATGAGAGCACCAGCTGTTCCGGAAGACTGTGTGATCACGTTCTCCTCAGCCGATGTGAGTAAGACCTTTAAACATGTCAACATCCACAAGGCCGCAGGGCCAGACAGATTACCAGGACGTGTACTGAGAGCATGCGCTGACCAGCTGGCAAGAGTCTTCACTGACATTTTCAACCTCTCCCTGTCCGAGTTTGTAATACCAACATGTTTTAAGCAGACCACCATAGTGCCTGTGCCCAAGAACACTAAGGTAACCTGCCTAAATGACTACCGACCCGTAGCACTCACGTTTGTAGCCATGAAGTGCTTTGAAAGGATGGTCATGTCTCACATCAACACCATCATCCTAGAAACCCTAGACCCACTCCAATTTGCATACCGCCCCAACAGATCCACAGATTATGCATTCTCTATTGCACTCCACACTGCCCTTTCCAACATGGACAAAGGGAACACCTATGTGAGAATGCTATTCATTGACTACATCTCAGCGTTCAACACCATAGTGCCCTCAAAGCTCATCATAAAGCTAAGGACCCTGGGACTAAACACCTCCCTCTGCAACTGGATCCTGGACTTCCTGAGGGGGCCGCCCCCAGGTGGTAAGGGTAGGTAACAACACATCCGCACCACTGATCCTCAACACAGGAGCCCCTCAGGGGTGCGTGCTCAGTCCCCTCCTGTACTCCCTGTTCACTTATGACTGCACGGCCAGACACGACTCCAACACCATCATTAAATTAGCCGATGACACAACAGTGGTAGGCCTGATCACAGGCTATAGGCAGGAAGTCAGAGACCTGGCCATGTGGTGCCAGGACAACAACCTCTCCCTCAACGTGATCAAGACAAAGGAGATGATTGTAGATTACAGGAAAAAGAGGACCGAGCACGCCCTCATTCTCATCGACAGGGCTGCAGTGGAGCAGGTTGAGAGCTTCAAGTTCCTTGGTGTCCACATCACCAACAAACTAACATGGTCCGAGCACACCAAGACAGTTGTGAAGAGGTCACGACAAAACCTATTCCCCCTCAGGAGACTGAAAAGATTTGGCATGGGTCCTCAGATCCTCAAAAGGTTCTACAGCTGCACCATCGAGAGCATTCTGACTGGTTGCATCACTGCTTGGGATGGCAACTGCTCGGCCTCCGACCGCAAGGCACTACAGAGGGTAGTGTGAACGGCCCAGTACATCACTGGGGCCAAACTTACTGCCATCCAGGACCTCTATACCAGGCGGTGTCAGAGGAAGGCCCTAAAAATTGTCAAAGACTCCAGCCACCCTAGTCATAGACTGTTCTCTCTGCTACCGCACGGCAAGCGGTACCGGAGCGCCAACAGCTTCAAACCCTAAGCCATAAGACTCCTAAACATCTAGTCAAACGGCTACCCAGACAATTTGGATTACCCCCCACCCCCTCTTTACACCACTGCTACTCTCTGTTGTCATCTATGCATAGTCACTTTATTAACTCTACATACATGTACATACTACCTCAACTAACCAGTGCCCCCGCACATTGACTCTGTATCAGTACCCCCCTGTATATAGTCTCGCTATTGTTATTTTACTGCTGCTCTTTAATTACTTGTTACTTTTAGCGCTTATTCTTATCCAGGTTTATTTTTACTGCATTGTTGGTTAAGGGCTCGTAAGTAAGCATTTCACTGTAAGGTCTACAACTGTTGTTTTTGGCGCATGTGACTAATACAATTTGATTTGATTTGTCTTGATTTGATACAAATGTGGATCTCCTAGATTTACATTTACTATGTTACGTCTAGTCTATGAGACCAGGCTGGTATAGCGCCACTGCGCCAGCGAGGAGAGTCTGAGGCAGGGCAGGCTTAAAGGTGTCGACATTACTGGGATAGCTTCTGTAGTTTAGGTTGGGGAGTCGGGAGAAAGAAGAGGGAGACGCATTTCCCATACAGAAGAGCCACTCTGTGCAGGTTTTCCTCTTGAAATCGGACTAGGTTTGCTATGCGTAAAACGCCCTGCTTTTTAGTTGGATTATTTTGATAGTTGGAAAAAACTATCTTTTGAAATAAAATAAAGGTCCGAGAATAAAATAACGCGGATTTATTTTAGAGACAGTGCTGCATATCTGTTTACTTATGGATGTTAAAATGTCGCGTATACTCGGAGTTTATAAATGGTATGAAACATTTTTCCAGAATTGGCAAAGTCAGCGTATTTTCATAATTTGTGTGGTTGGAAGTTTGGATTAAGTTGGAAGTTTGGATTAACGGTTTCTAAATACCCGGAATGTTTTTCAGGAATTGCTGACTCCGTCAATTGGTGCCTGGTTTGGATATTTTAGAACCTCTCTGGTGAGTTTTCCTGTCTGCGTTTTCACGCGGCTCTCAGGTTGATAGCAGACTGGTGAAGTGGGGTTTGGGTTAGGCTGGTGTTCCACTGCAAAAAGTAAAGGCATGCTTTAAAACGCAATAATAAAGTGTTGGCCTCTCTCTTGCACTCTGTTTTTTACTGCGCTGGACTTTATTTCTTATTTATTGAACATAAAAGCTCTAAAGACGCACACAGGTCCCATGTCCACTATTGGATATTCTTCTCTCTTTTTGGTTGTTTATTGTAACTAACAGTTTACAATAATGCGGGGAGAGTTTGTCCTGGGTCTATCCCTGCTGTGTCTGCTAGCGTGGGCAGGCCACGCCGACAAACAGGCCCACCTCAGACGGTTGCCCTTGCGCCAACGCACCAGACTCAATACCGGGCGTCTGCAGCTCGGCGCAGCCGGCAGAGAGCGCACCGTCGGCGTGGGAGGAACCCGCCCAGGACCCGGCTCCCCCTCCGTGCCCTCCGGGATCAGCGCCAGGCGCGATGAGGACATGCAGTCGGACCAGGTCTCTGTTCTTCAGGCCAGGACTGGGTCTGGACAGGGCAAGAGAGGTGGAGCGCTGGCAAGGGCAGCAGGGAGGAGGGTAGCTGGGCAGATGGCTCCCCTCCAGTCTGGCATGTTTCAGGATGAAGGCACTCCCGGGGCGAGGGCCAGACAGAGCCGAATGCCAAGCAGCGCAGGCTCGCCTAACCTCCTGGCGAGCTTTGCAGGGAAAAACCGCGTCCTGGTGATTTCTGCTCCACATGACTCAGATGGTTACTACAGGCTGATGATGACACTGCTGAAGCCAGACGTGTACTGCGAGCTGGCAGAGAGGCACGTGCAGCAGATCGTGATATTCCACCAGGAGGGGGAGATGGGTGGGAAGGTGAGGCGGATCACAACTGAGGGGAAGGTGATGGAGGAACCTTTGGACAAAGCGCTTATCCCCCGCCTCATGACCTTCCTCAAACTGGAGAAAGGTAGGCTTGGCCCACCTGGAAACATCCCCTAGCCCTACTCCTTCAGTGTTAGCAGATCTGAGAGAATCCCTGTGGGGGGCTAGATTGAACCTGCCATTCAGATCTGTCAACACCTGCTTGGTGTTAGGAGTGGGGGTTATGGGGGTGCATGGTGTGATTTTGGCTATTTGTATGTTTGCTGTATGTTTTATGCTGACAAGCAGTGAAAATGAATTTGTGAGGGCAATAACATAAATCTGAGTCTTTACAGGTAAGTTTGGGATGCTTACAGCATGCTTGGTGAGTTTTTCTCGTTTCGGCATGTTGCTTGTGGCCAAAGCCATTTTAGCTAGTCTACTTTACTCAGTAAATGAAATCTGTCACCCTGTCCTGTCCAGGTAAGTTCGGGATGGTGCTCCTGAGGAAAACACTGCAAGTGGAGGAGAGGTACCCCTATCCAGTCAGGCTGGAGGCCATGTACGAGGTCATCGACCAGGCACCAATGAGGAAGCTGGAGAAGATTCGACAGAAGGGATTCGTCCAGAAGTGTAAAGGGGCTGGAGTAGAGGGCCAGGTGGGTGGGGGGGGTGGAGACTCAGGGATGGAAGTTGAAACAGGTCGACAGGTAGACCCAACCCCAGAGAGGAAGCCACCTGCGAGGAAGCCAATGAGGAGACCCACAACAACCACCACCATTGCCACGAGGTCGACGACAACGAGGCCAACGACAACTACCACAACGACAACTTCGATAACAACAAGACCCACGACGACCACGACAAAAGCCACCACGACAACAACGAAAGCAACAACCACCCCAAAGCCCACAATGACCACAACTAGACGGACTACAACAACCACAACTAAACGTCCTGTGACCACACGACAGACCACCACCACTACCACCAGAACCCAGAGACCCACAAAAGCCCAAACCACCCCTCACTGGCTGCCTGCCCCTAGGACCACGCCTGAGCCCTATAACCGCAGAGACAAGGAGAGAGACAGGGTGAGGTACCTGCCCAAGACCACCATGTCTGGGGACAACCGAACAGACAAGGAAGGGAAGGACCACAATGGCCCTAAGCAGGCCGGAGTGATACCCACCCAGCACAAACCCACGAAGGGCAAACCTACCAAAAGGAAGAATGGGAAGGTATGCAGTTGACTTATTACATTTCACTTATTAAATTGACGTTGAGACAGAATGTTGCTGTATGTTGTTCTCGGTTGCATTTGTTCCATCAGGCTTGATTTTTGTGATCAATAAAGTCCTCTTCTCTCCTATTCTCTCCTATCCTCTCCTTTTCTCTTCCCTCCTCTCCTCTTCTCTCCAGGTGTTGAATAATGAGTATGAGGAGAATTATGAATCAAACCGGCCCACCGGCAGCAACCCAGAAACACTGACAGAGGTCAACACAGAGGTCAGCCCAACCAAGAGGGGCAAGGGAAAACACGACAATACTGAGAAGAAGAAGAAAAAGAATGGCAAACCGGAAAAGGCCACCAAGAGGGACAAGGCAGAGAGGAGAGGAGCGAAGGTGGGGAAGGAGGGAAAAAAACAACGGGAAGAAGAACGGAAAGAAGGTGTTGAAGAATCATGAGAAAGAGGAGTACCACAAACCCACCAAGAAGCCTCCGCCTCCTAAGGGTTCCCTGGCTTCCTTCCTGAACTACTTTGAGAACAGGAGACGACTTGTGGTAAGTACCAGTGTTTTGCAGCCTGTCTAGATTCTTATCACAGCAGTGTTTGGCCGAGGGAAGGGTAGTAAAATCAGTCCCTATCCTCTAACTCCCCGCGGTCTATTATAAACACAATCTCCACAGCAGTGTGTGTGTGCAACCCAATCTTACCCAGTCTCTTTCTGTGTGTTTGTCTCCAGATCATAACGGCCCCCAGTGAGGAGAGCACTATGTATGTGCAGCAGAGGGATGAGTACCTGGAGACGGTGTGTGAGATGGCCATCAGGAAAGTCTCCATCATCACCATCTTTGGCTCTGTCACCAACTCCACAATGAAGATAGATCACTACCAGCTGGGTAATGTACACATCTCTTATAACACACTATTGCAGGAAAAGTTTAAGTGACTTTGTGTCCTTGAAAACTCTATATAAATATAATGTATTATTATTATTATTACTACACGTAGCCTGTACAGGACAGAACAGGGTTAACACTACCAGCAGGTATATACACTGTCACAGGATTTTCCAAAGGATCGGTTGGGAAAGAGCTCCACTGGGTTGGTCAAGGCCAGGTCCTCGCACAAATGAGTTAGCGCTTGTTTCAGTCCGTATCAGCTATAGTACACTTGAAATGTAAAGGTAATTTCTGCTTCAGCCGGCATATCGTAAATGCAGTCTCCGCGAACGTGGGAACATTGCCTTTAGATTTCAAACGCTCTATAGCGCTGAACTTCAGCGATACGGATTGAATTGAGCCCTTAAGTTACAGTAGGTGTCCTGTATTGCTGTTACTGCCCTGTTCTGATTTTACCCCTGCTATCCTAAACTCCTCTGATAGAACAGCAGGCTAGCAGGTGTCTGGAGTGAGTCTGCAGCAAACAATAAGAGAGGCTCAAACAATAACACTGTGAACAGGATGACACTACCATTGCAAAGACACTTTGGTGAGACACAATGTGGTGACAGTGCCAAAGCCTCCTGGGTCCCAGACATGAAAGGTAATGGTGCACAAAGGCTTTCACTGCTTCGCCATGAGTGCTTCGCGCATGTGCCCACACGGATCGGAAGGGGGGCTTTGTGTTTGTGAGAGTCTCACCTTTCCATAGAGGGGTAATTTTAATTTATTGGCCAAACCGTTTGATCGCTACAGACGTTTTCATGAGAAAAATCTACATACAGAAAAACACCTCTGTAGCTTTGCCACCTTCCACCGCCAATGCGGAAGGCTGTTGCAGTGGATTAAGATCCAGCCCATGCATATCTCTAGCTTAAACACACAGCTTTTGAAGGGGATTTTTATTATTATTTATGTATTATGCCTCGAGCTAGTCTATACGGAGCATGAGGGGGACTCAAGCAGAGAAACTATTGTAATATTTGTATATAATATATATATACAGTTGAAATCGGAAGTTTACATACACTTTTTTCAACCACTCCACAAATTTCTTGTTAACAAACTATAGTTTTGGCAAGTCCGTTAGGACATCTACTTTGTGCATGACACAAGTCATTTTTCCAACCATTGTTTACAGACAGATTATTTCACTGTATCACAATTCCAGTGGGTCAGAAGTTTACATACACTAAGTTGACTGTGCCTTTAAACAGCTTGGAAAATTAAATAAAATTATGTATTGGCTTTAGAAGCTTCTGATAGGCTAATTAACATCATTTGACTCAATTGGAGGTGTACCTGTGGATGTATTTCAAGGGATGCCTTCAAACACAGTGCCTCTTTGCTTGACATCATGGGAAAGTCAAAAGAAATCAGCCAAGACCTCAGAAAAACAATTGTTGACCTTCACAAGTCTGGCTCATCCTTCGGAGCAATTTCCAAACGCCTGAAGGTACCACGTTCATCTGTACAAACAATAGTACGCAAGCATAAACATCATGGGACCACGAAGCCGTCATACCGCTCAGGAAGGAGACGTGTTCTGTCTCCTGGAGATGAACGTACTTTGGTGCGAAAAGTACAAATCAATCCCAGAACAACAGCAACGGACCTTGTGAAAATGCTGGAGGAAACAGGCACAAAAGTATCTATATCCACAGTGAAATGAGTCCTATATCGACATAACCTGAAAGGCCGCTCAGCAAGGAAGAAGCCATTGCTCCAAAACCGCATAAAAAAGCCAGAGTACGGTTTGCAACTGCACATGGGGACAAAGATTGTACTTTTTGGAGAAATGTCCTCTGGTCTGATGAAACAAAAATAGAAGTTTGGCCATAATAACCATCGTTATGTTTGGAGGAAAAAGGTGGAGGCTTGCAAGCCGAGGAACACCATCCAAACCGTGAAGCACGGGGGTGGCAGCATCATGTTGTGGGGGTGCTTTGCTCCAGGAGGGACTGGTGCACTTCACAAAATAGATGGCAGGATGAGGAAGGAAAATGATGTGGATATATTGAAGCAACATCTCAAGACGTCAGTCAGGAAGTTAAAGCTTGGTCGCAAATCGGTCTTCCAAATGGACAATGACCCCAAGCATACTTCCAAAGTTGCGTCAAAATGGCTTAAGGACAACAAGTCAAGGTATTGGAGTGGCCATCACAAAGCCCTGACCTCAATCCTATAGAAAATATTTTTGTGCAGAACTGAAAAGGCGTGTGCTAGCAAGGAGGCCTACAAACCTGACTCAGTTACACCAGCTCTGTCAGGAGGAATGGGCCAAAATTCACCCAACTTATTGTGGGAAGCTTGTAGAAGGCTACCCAAAACGTTTGCCCCAAGTTAAACAATTTAAAGGCAATGCTACCAAATTCTAATTGAGTGTATGTAAACTTCTGACCCACTGGGAATGTGATGAAAGAAATAAAAGCTGAAGTAAATAATTCTCTCTACTATTATTCTGACATTTCACATTCTTAAAATAAAGTGGTGATCCTAACTGACCTAAGACAGGACATTTTTACTAGGATGAAATGTCAGGAAATGAGTTTAAAAACTGAAACTGAGTTTAAATGTATTTTGCTGAGGTGTATGTAAACTTCCGACTTCAACTGTATATATATATTTTTTTTTCACGCCCAGCTCATGAGGCCCCTTGATAATGTGAGGCCTGAGGCAATTGCCTCTTTTGCCTAATGGTAAGTCCGCCAGTGTGTGTGTGGTGGGGGGCGATCCCGGCTGAATACCTTCCTAGTTTATCATTGTTGACATGGGGAAAGTCTGCTTCCTTTGTAGCTAATGTGTACGCTAGAGAGAGTTAGGTCACCTCTGTCACACACACAGCTCACCACACACTCATGTGTCTTGGGTTAGCTTACATGGCTTATCTTCAAGATGAATTAGAGACCTTTGTTGATTTTCTTCAAAGCTACTTATTCAGATGGCTCAAGATTTCAAATGCGTCTTATGAGATTTGCGTTGTAAATTGGGCTTGGCGAGCGACAATATTTGTAGAGTTTTATGGAGATTTGAATCCTGTTAGGATGTGTTAATGTCAGGACACAGCCCTACTGTATAAAACTTTATTATTCTCTCTGATTCTACACAACGACAGGGTTCCACAGACGGAATGCCAGAAAGAGTTTTGAGGTGATGTCACACCCCACCCACGTTACGAACCGGACGGTGGTTAGTCTTATGTTCCGAGCATCGCTCCAAGGGTTAATTTGGGTGTGTGTTCGTGCGGGTGAGCGTGTGTGTGTGTGTTCGTGCGGGTGTGTGTGCATGTGTAAATGGTCCTTTCACAGCTGTATGCTGGAAAACGGTTCCCCTGTGTTGGATGACATCATCCTTACCTTTGAGTGTAATGCAGACTTTGAGGCATTGGTCAGTGTGTGTGTTTGTTTGTGTGTGTGTATGTGTACAGGGTGCTGTGATTAAGGGCTATAGCTGTGGGCTGTGTAAGTGGTAGCTACAGTCCCAGCTAGTACATAATGTTCAAGAACCATATGTTTCTTGGAGTGTGGTTATCCGATAGTTATTTTACATACAACCTTCGCACAATGTTCTGGGAAGTTGCAGGATACCCAGCTTGCACATAATGTGCTGAGAACCATGTTTCTTAGGTGGGAATTTTAGTACTTCAGCATAAGGTTTCCTACAAGTTTCCTCATGGTTCTATTTAAAGTAATGTTCTCAAATTGTTTAGAGAACGTTAAGAAACAATGTGCTTCTGTGTGAATTTCAGTACTTCAGCATAACTTTTTCTGTAGGGTTCCTCATGGTTCTATTTAAAGAAAACTTTCCATAAAAAACACTAAAAAACATTAGTAACGTTCAAAGAACATTCTAAGAATGTTATTTAAAAACATATACCTTTACATTCTGTTCTAAGTGTCACCAAAACTATCTTTGGTGTATCTTGTTAAGTGTTTCCAGGTTTGTTTGCCGCGCCCTCTAATTGGCCACACCTGATCTTAATGAGTGCTTGTTTCCTTTGAAATTGGGTTCGTTTGAATAGACAAAAATGAACAGCTTTGTATGAGTTAAAAAAAACATGGCGTGCTAGCTTCATCCTCGTGGCGCAGTGGACTAATTCCATGCATAGCAGAACAGAAGATCGTAGGTTTGAATCTCACTGAGGCTTTGATACAATAAAAATATATGGGTTTGCATGATTAATGCCTAAGTTAATGAATTTCCATGTGTCCTAGCTGTGTTTGGAGTTCAGATCCCTGTCCAATCCCTGTTTCCCCATGGCTCTGGTTGTACATTGTGGTTGTTTTAGCTTCCTTATCTGAAAATGCACTCATTATTGTAAGTTGCTCTGGACAGGAGTCTGTTAAATTGTACTAAACTACATTTTAAATGGTTCTCTCTCTCTCTCTCTCTCTCTCTCAACCTTCCTCCCCTCCCAGAGAACGACAAGCCTATGACGGGTCTTCGTCAGGAGGACCTGGTGAACCAGGATCTGATCACAGAGCTCAGGAAGGAGTTTTATATGACATTTAACGACTTCTACATGGTTCTCACTGACACTGACATGAGAGCCAAGGTGGGTTTGCTCTCTCTTTCTCTGTCTTACTAGGTGTGCATTATTTAGCAATCTAGCACACCGGATTGTCAGAGTCCGCAATTTTTGGACCATTCCGTTTAGAACTAAAGTCTACTACTCGACCCAACCATCTTGCCAAGTGAGCTAAATGGAGCACATACACCTAACCTCTCTATTTGGCCAATTAGACACAGACTCATGTTGGCTGACCTGCCTTCACCATACTGTAAACATCCTGCCGTGATTAAACATTGGTTTAATTCACACATCATGACGTTCTCCCAACAGCTGTGTTTGTGTGTGTGTGTGTGTGTGTGTGTGTGTGTGTGTGTGTGTGTTTTTAAATCACCAGGCTGTTTTCAGACGGATTAAACAAAGACGCCAGTGTGCAAGCAACCCTCTAATGCTGTCAGTACAGACAGGAAATTCTATTAACATTACAGGGCACATGGTGTGGGTGAGAGAGAGAGAGAGAGAGAGGGGTGTGACAGGGAATGCAAAAAACAGTGAGTGACTGTATCCATGGCAGCAGACCCTCACCTGATCCATTAGAAAGTTTATGTGCGTGAGTTTGTGTGCGTGCCTGTGCTTCTGTGAGTGTGTAATGCTGTATTGGGGAATATCACGTTCTGAACTGAGCAAATTTGAGATCAGAATTTTAATACCCACAGTGTTAAATGTAACACTTTCTTAGCGTGTATATGTGACCCACCGAATTAGTGTTAAACTAACACTTTTCAAAGTGTTGATGAACTAAGACCCCAAGAGTGTTGGGTCCCTAACACCATGGGTGTTGCAAATTTGGACTTAAATTAACACTTTATTAGGGCTGATGCTGTTACACTTCCTCAGTGTTATGGAATTAACACCTGTGGTGTTACAGTAACTCATTTTTTGTTGTTCTTTTAACACTGTAGGGTGTAAAGCCTTATTGCATATTTATTTTCCAGGGTGCCACTCAAGTTAATTTTAGAGGTACAGTTGTAGTCGGAAGTTTACATACACCTTAGCCAAATACATTTAAACTCAGTTTTTCACAATTTCTGACATCTAATCCTAGTAAAAATTCCCTGTCTTAGGTCAGTTAGGATCTTCACTTTATTTTAAGAATGTGAAATGTCAGAATAATAGTAGATTTATTTAAGCTTTTATTTCTTTCATCACATTCCCAGTGGGTCAGAAGTTTACATACACTCAATTAGTATTTGGTAGCATTGCCTTTAAATTGTTTAACTTGGGGCAAACGTTTTGGGTAGCCTTCCACAAGCTTCCCACAATAAGTTGGGTGAATTTTGGCCCATTGCTCCTGACAGAGTAACTGAGTCAGGTTTGTAGGCCTCCTTGCTCGCACACACTTTTTCAGTTCTGCCCACAAATGTTCTATAGGATTGAGGTCAGGGCTTTGTGATGGCCACTCCAATACCTTGACTTTGTTGTCCTTAAGCCATTTTGCCACAACTTTGGAAGTATGCTTGGGGTCATTGTCCATTTGGAAGACCATTTGCGACCAAGCTTTAACTTCCTGACTAATGTCTTGCGATGTTGCTTCAATATATCCACATAATTTCCCTTCCTCATGATGCCTTCTATTTTGTGAAGTGCACCAGTCCCTCCTCCAGTAAAGCACCCCCACAACATGATGCTGCCACCCCATGCTTCACGGTTGGGAGGGTGTTCTTTGGCTTGCAAGCCTCCCCCTTTTTCCTCCAAGCATAATGATGGTCATTATGGCCAGTAGTTCTATTTTTGTTTCATCAGACCAGAGGACATTTCTCCAAAAAGTACAATCTTTGTCCCCATGTGCAGTTACAAACTGTAGTCTGGCTTTTTTTATGGTGGTTTTGGAGCAGTGGCTTCTTCCTTGCTGAGAGGCCTTTCAGGTTATGTCGATATAGGACTCATTTTACTGTGGATATAGATACTTTTGTGCCTGTTTCCTCCATCATCTTCACAAGGTCCTTTGCTGTTGTTCTGGGATTGATTTGCTCTTTTCGCACCAAAGTACGTTTATCTCTAGGAGACAGAACGCATCTCCTTCCTGAGCGGTATGACGGCTGCGTGGTCCCATGGTGTTAATACTTGCGTACTATTGTTTGTACAGATGAACGTGGTACCTTCAGGCACTTGGAAATTGATCCCAAGGATGAACCAGACTTGTGGAGGTCTACAATTGTTTTTCTGAGGTCTTGGCTGATTTCTTTAGATTTCCCAATGATGTCAAGCAAGAGGCCTTGAAGGTAGGCCTTGAAATACATCCACAGGTACACCACCAATTGACTCAAATTATGTCAATTAGCCTATCAGAAGCTTCTAAAGCCAATACATAATTTTCTGGAATTTTCCAAGCTGTTTAAAGGCACAGTCAACTTAGTGCAAGTAAACTTCTGACCCACTGGCATTGTGATTAAGTGAAATAATCTGTCTGTAAACAATTGTTGGAAAAATGACTTGTGTCATGCACAAAGTAGATGTCCTAACCGACTTGCCAAAACTATAGTTTGTTAACAAGAAATGTGTGGAGTGGTTGAAAAATTTGTTTTAATGACTCCAACCTAAGTGTATGTAAACTTCCGACTTCAACTGTACCTGTACCACCCATGACTGTGTTTGCTAGTGACAGAGACATGATTGTTGCATTCGATGGCTTTCAGTCCCGTAGCTTTCAGTGATTGCCTAAATTTTATCATCAAAATTTAATTATTTATCACAATAAATGTCTTTTTTTGACCATACCATACTTCAACAGGCAAGTTTTACCCTAACACTGTTGTCTGAAACTCCTTCAACAAGTCATATTATGCTGGCTTCCAAAGTGTTACATAATTCCTATTCAAATCCAGCCATAGGATATTGAAGAATTTGAACTTTTAATCACCTGCAACTTGCAGTTAGAATGACTGCCAAGGTAGGAAAGGTTGATCAATGATACTACCTAAACCATCTCAATAACGGGTTAAATAAATCCAACCACTTACAGATTGGATTAGCTTAGAAACATTTGTTATTTATCTTTGTGAAGTATAAGATCAATTAATCAATCATTGTGCATGCAGAAACATAGATATTAACACTATTCTAAAAAGCAACCTGCAACAAAGAATGCTGGCAAATATAATAATGAGGCCCCTCCCATGTCTTTTTCACTCTGAGAGAGTTAACGGAAATTAACTCAACAGTCGGGTAACAACACCATCTGGTTAACACTTCATTTATTAACCACAGGTGGTGTCAATTTCATTCCCATTTATTCACTGCAGGTGGTGTCAATTTCAATCCCACTGGTGTTAACCCCACTAGAATCAGATATAACACTCACAACACTTTTTAACTCAACACCAATAGTTTAACACCTGCAAATTTGCTGTGTGTGAAAGGAGTCTGAGTCTCATCGAACACATGGCTCAGTGTCTTGTTTCATTTGCATACAGATTTTTCAGGAATACAGGATACATGATTTTCTAGGAATAATGGGATAGGTATAACAAAGGAATAGCATTTATGTTTTTCTCCTGACAACTTAAAGAATCGAATAAGGATTGTACACTCAAATCCTCCAATGCTTATCTTTTTGGTCCACTGTCTTTTTTCTGTCTTGATGGTGTGTGTTTGTCCCTCTAACAGCAATCCTACGAGGTCCCGATCGCCATGAAGGCTGTGTTTGATTACATCGACACCTTCTCCTCTCGCATCAGAGAGATGGAACAGCAGAAGCGAGACGGAGTGGTTTGCAAGAAGGAGGACAAACCCAGATCGCTGGAGAATTTCCTCTCCAGGTAGTGTGTGTGCATGGCTCTTGCTGATGGCTGTGGCAGCGTCAGGAATTTTAAACAGTCATTAGCTCATAGCTTGTGGGAATATTGTCTCAAGCCAGGCAGGGGTCTTGTTGAGGAGGCTGTGGTCAGAATTTGTAGTCAACATGAATATTCACACTAAATCACCTGGACCACATATTCAACAGTTCTTTATGAGCTAAACTTGGCTCTGATGGGGGACAGTATGCACGAGCCTGTACTTCTAGTACTCTACACTAACACCATTGTCTTGGATTGATTGACTGTGGTCCTATATTTCTGTCTTCAACAGATTGACTGTGGTTTGTTGCAATAGAGACTAAATTCCAGTCTGATGACAGTGAGCCAAATGGTCTGGAGTTTGGACAGAAAGTGACGGTTGATGACATGACTGTATAGTCTTCCTACATCTTTCATCCTAGTTTCATTTTTGGGTTCTCAGGTTCCGTTGGAGGCGTCGCCTGTTTGTAATCTCCGCCCCCAACGATGAGGAATGGGCCTATCAGCAGCAACTCTACGCCCTGACCAGCCAAGCCTGCAACCTGGGTGAGTATAAGAAGGAATTGTTGAGTTATTATCATATTCCTTGAACAATATTTATCCCATCTACAGGAAGTGCCTAGTCTGGAGCCTAGGGGTTGTTACACACACACACTTACACACTTACTTTGAACCACAGGGAGCAGTGTGTATGTGTAAATCATATTAGATTTACAACAGCCTCCACTCAGATCTGATCTCATACAGAAGAACATTTAGGTTCTCTATTCATTTGTTGCATTTCAGATTGATAGGTAAACACATATACTTCAGTAGTCATAGTAAAAGTGTTGGCAGTCACTGCGATTGAGGAGAACCATTATAATTGTTTCTCGCAGACATGTGCATATGCATTCAGGGACAGAGACACGCACACACACAATTGATGTAGGGGAATATAACACATTAGATCTGATAAAAGATAATACAAACAAAGAAATGTGTCTTTTTTTTTTCCTTTTGCAAGAGAAAGGCCATGCACTCAGATAGGATTTTAGGTGGGGGCTTTAATCAAAAGTATGAAAAGCTGTCATCAAGGCAAAGGGTGGCAAATTTGAAGAATCTCAAATATGAAATATATGTTGATTTGTTTAACACTTTTTTGGTTACTAAATGGTTCCATATGTGTTATTTCATAGTGTTGATGTCTTCACTATTATTCTACAATGTAGAAAATAGTAAAAATAAAGAAAAACCCTTGAATGAGTAGGTGTGTCCAAACTTTTGACTGGTACTGTATGTCAAGCTAGGAATCGCCATGCAAAAAGGTTTTTCCGGGATGCATGAACAAATCAAACTTTATTTGTCACATGCGCCGAATACAACAAGTGTAGACCTTACCGTGAAATTCTTACTTACAAGCCCTTACAGGGGGCTGTAGTGGAGCTGTAGTGTAAGGGCTGTAAGGGCTTACTTACAAGCCCTTATCCAACAATGATATTTACTGTGATTTCGATGACAGCTTTTTTTTTTTTTTATTGCCAAATGTTCAAGACAGGCTTGATGCAAACTAATGCCTGCTAAACATTGTTTCTTTCATTTGATTACATTTTGAAAGATGTATTCAATGATCACACCTTTGATCACACATGAGATGGAAATTTGATGTTGAGTAAAATGTTATGGGTAGTGAAAGTGTATTGCCTAATGTGAAAACAGTGTAATGTACTGTAATTTAATGTGCTTTAGCATACTACATTCAAAGGGAAGCATGGGTCTTAAATGTGTTGCTACTGGATTAACTGGTTGTTAAAATAACTAAATTGAGAAGATGTCATTATGTTGTGTTTTGGTGATTCAACCAATGTACTCATTATATTTGCGGTGTGTGGTGAAACATGCCTGCAAACAAAATGAATACACAATGAAAGGTGTTGAATGTAAGACTGGCTGCATTACCAGTTTGGAGTTTTGTACTAAGAGTTTAGAAAATTCACCACATGAAAATAGCACCAAAGCGATAACAAAAATGAACAATCAGTGGTGTATGAGATCTTTAGTATTGGTGTTAATAACCAGAGTTGATTGTGAGTGTGTCAATACTCTGTAGAGTAAAACACTCAACCATGCTCATCATTATCATATTTCCCAGCATGCTCTATTGCAGGTTGATTTTCAGAATTGTTTGTTTCAATATCTGTGTTTTTGCATGTATATTGATTGGTTGATTAATCTTAGACTACGCAAAGATAAATAACATACAATTTGATTAGTTTAGAAAAATGTATTAGTCACATGTGCCCGAATACAACAGGTATAGACCTTATAGTAAAATGCTTACTTACAAGCCCCTAACCAATAATGCAGTTTAAAAAATATGAATAATAAAAAATTAAAAAAAAGGAACAAGTAATTAAAGAGCAGCAGTAAAATAGCAATAGCGAGACTATATAGGGGGGTACAGAGTCAATGTGCGGGGGCACCGGTTAGTCGAGGTAATATGTAGGTAGAGTTATTAAAGTGACTATGCATAGATAATAACAGAGAGTAGCAGCGGCGTAAAAGAGGGGTGGGCAATGCAAATAGTATTTTGTTGTTCTAATGTGCTATTATGTCCTCTCTGCTGTGTTCATCTGTGGTGGTGGTTTCCATGGTAACCCAGGCCTGAGACACATCTCCATCCTGAAGCTGGTTGGCATGGAGGCAGTGGACCAGGGAGGAGTCCTAGAGCTCTATCCAATCAACGGTAAGAACCCTGTTGTGTCCACACCACCTATATGTATCAAACTGCATACGGGAAATGGCTGTATGAAGATTAAACGAAACAAGACAAGTGGAAGGTCAATGGGGCTGTGTGTGTTATGTTTAGTTTAATCTTCAGTTCATACAGCCATGATGTTGAATTTCTGATGTTATATTGACACAGCAGGCAGGTAGGCCAGCCTCAGCCCTAACTCCTGCTCTCTCCCCCAGCCCAAGTACCTATAGCCCAGCTGCTTCTTCTGTATTCTCTCCATGCTACCTGTTTGATGTCTCCTGTGGTAGGGGACCCGACCTAAAAAACTTGCTGCTGCTGCCTACACCACACACACGGCCCTCCATCCATACACCCCTCACTGCTGCACAAGTATGCAGACAGCTCCTGTGGCCGGAGTGTTAGGGAGGAAATATGTAAACCCTCCCTTTAATTTCTCTAGCCTGCCAAATAGTATTCCTATGTGCTCTTTATGGACTTTTCCTTTAGTGATTGGTTGTTTGCGAACGAACAGCTCTTTGAATTGATCTTTTTGCTGAACGTCGGGAACCAAATCGCATCTGTGAGAGCCATTCAATTGGCTCCCTCATTTACATACTGTTACCACTGGTTTTTGAGCTCCCGACAACAATTATCTGCAGAAACGTTATAAAAACATTATCTGAAGATTGTAATTCCTCACTGCAGTAAAAATTGGTATTGAGGAGAGAGCCTCATTCTGGTCATTCATACGTATTTTTGCAGTGCATTCCATTTTATTTCTTCATTTCTTTTGCAGGTAATCTAATAATTTGGTCAGGTAAAAATTGTACTTTCATATCACGATGTGACATAATTGCAGGCAACATTCGAGGCTTTACATAATGGATTTGGTATTTTTAAGCACTACTGAACAAAGAGCTGTTTGAGAGCTAAATAAAGGTCTTAGCTAAACGGAGCCAAATGATCTGGCTCACTGAAAAGACTCGGAATACCCATCAATTCTTTCCTTGAGTGAAGTGGTAGTTTTGCAGGGGAAGATGATGGGGCTGGAGCAGAGGTGCTGAATTGAGGGGAACCTTCAAAAGACAAATGAATCCACACACACTTTCGCATTAAATGGATAATATGACATTCAATTCTTTCATAGCAGTATTAACACAAGCTAATCCTTTCTAACTCTAGAGAGGCAGCTTGGCAAAGAGGGAGAATGTCTCTTTAGTCAAAGATATCAAACATACCAAAACCTATTGACTGACTCTCTCTCCCCCTTCCAGGCAGCGCCACGGTGGAACGTGAGGGCCTCTCGGCCGCCTTGGTCAAAGACATCCGCAACTACTTCCAGATCAGCCCAGAGTACTTCTCCATGCTGCTGGTGGGAAAAGACGGCAACGTCAAGTCGTGGTACCCGAGCCCCATGTGGTCCATGGCCAACATCTACGACCTGGTGGACTCCATGCAGCTCCGCAGGCAGGAGATGGCCATCCAGCAGTCACTGGGCATGCGCTGCCCCGAAGACGAGTATGGGGGCTACGGGTACCATCACAATGGCTACGACGGTTACCAGGACTCTTATCACCAGGGATACGGTTACTAAAGGGGTCTAGGAGAGGGTGTCAATAGTCTATCAGCAATGATATGGTTACTAAGGAGTATGTTGCCTAATCTCATAGACACTTCTTGATGGCCCTTTGTAGATTTGAATGGATCAGATAGGTGTAAGCAAGCCCTCTGGTAGTCTAGATGGGATTTTCACCATGTCGCTTGAATCAGATCTACAAGTTAGCAGTAAGTATCTAGGGCAGGGGAAAGGGATTGTGTGTGAGTATAAACTTTGTCTTGCCTCCTTATTAGTGGATTGTGTTTTCAGGAAGTTTATGCACAGGGTTAAGGGGTTAGCTCTGTACTTCCTTGTTTTGTACTAGAAGGAAATAAAGGATTGGATAGCGATGTCATCAATCTCAATCTTTCTTTATATCAGTCTTGTTCTTGTGTATTAAGAATTACATCCGAAAACTACATCCATCACTTTCACAGTCTGGACCTTATTGTAGATACAAGCATAAAGATAAGTCAAAACTTTTGTATTTATTGGATTTATTTGAGTCGTTTTTATGAGGCTATCAATATCAGAGCTATAACTGTCTGTTTCTATGATGAATTTAACTCAATTGTAAAGTTTCCCGTTGCTACACATTGTTCTTATTTATACTCCGTTGTGCATTATGACAAATAAAACTTTGTTTACTATCAACAGTTTCTCTGAGTTAATACACATCTCAGTAATTTGTATAAATGTCTAGTCAGAAGTTCTTTAAGCACATAGTAACCATTTATTATACTACACCACCCCCTGTTGGTTCAATTTGAACATGACAAAGATCAACAGAACGGAAAAATAGTCAGTAAACTAGACAATATGGTATGTTCATTTGGTAATCTGTTGACTGTTTGTGAGAAATAGTAATTATGCACTTTGTCATAAGAATAGTAATGTAAAGAACCAGGTGTAAATTGCCTTAAATGCATACAGCATAACACAATGTTACTGAATTAAACATAACTTCACAAGAAGCTTTTTTGAATACATGGTAGAAGTGTAAATGATATGGCACAATAAGCATGGACCGGTGAAACACAGTTTAACACATGTAAACCACTAGAGAAGCCAGTTATTTTTCAGTGTGTAATGTGAAACACAATCTTACATGTTTTACCGTCAGATTGTGTTTTCTGAACGTAGCATGGACTGAGACCAGAACAAATCACATGGTCCGTGTGCTAGTACTGTATGGTCTTTGTGAGTACTTAATAACGGTAAGACAAACTGAGTAGTTGGTCATTAGAAAAACTAATTAATTTAGCTCCCAAACATCCAACAGCCTGGAGTAGATTTCTTAATAGCCACCAACATAATGCAAACAAATGTATAATAAAAACTGGTTTTGAAAAACAGAGACAAAATAAGATCATAACCGCAGATATCAACTTCAACATCTGACAGCTGTAACCCTTGCCACTGTGTCAATAACAGCAATAGCATTATTGTATAAACAACATATACAAAATTGTATATTTAGCATTTCTTCCATTACAATATTATTTGTATAGCATATTTCATACACAAACAAGCACATTTCTGAATAGATGCGGTAAAGAGATCAAATCAAATTTATTTATAAAGCCCCCCTTACATCAGCTGATGTCACAGAGTGCTGTACAGAAACCCAGCCTAAAACCCCAAACCGCAAGCAATGCAGGTGTAAAAGCACTGGAAAGCAGACCTTGGGGGATAGAAGGATGCCGGATTGGCGGACATTCAACAAGTCTGATCTAACAAAGAGAATATTGGTGAACAGGCCCACAATGTGGTTACTAAATGCTAACTCCGTTCGTATAAGCTGGTAGCATAGCTAGCACGTAGAAATCGGTCATGGTAGTCAAAGTCGTTTTTAACTGCAATGCAGTTGATTGGTGACGATGACATGAACATGTATTGGGGTTTACATCCATACACGCATTGTACTCAACATACAGTAGTGTGGAATAAATATATAAACAGCCTAAATGTAGAATAATTTAGCTGGGGGGCAATGAGGAGACTCAGGATCTTTTCCCCATGCGTTTCCTTGTGTCGAGTTCCATTGACCTCTTTACCGCATTTATGATGCACAATAAATTATGACAATCACAATAGGCCAACAAAACCACAGGCCAAGCCGCTCTGATGTAATAATACACAGCATGTCCATTATGATGTCACAGGCTGATGATGTCACAGGCCAGGTTATAACAAAGTCATAATTCAGGACTGACAGTTTGTCCATTGTGATGTCACAGAGCCAGGCATTCTGATGACATCACAGGGTTGAGCCATTGTGAGGTCATAATGGGAGGCTAGACAGACTCCTCTGATTCACTGTCTGTGTTTGGCTTGGTCAGCCTCTCGAGCTCCTCCCCATCCTACACAAACACAAAGGAAGCATGGTGGAGATTAGAGAGGAATAACACCAGAAAGACGAACGTCTGAAAGCAGTGGGTGGATGTGGTGTGTTAGCGTTTACCTGCTGGGTGTCGGTGAACAAAGGCGATTAAAAACCATGTAGAATCTAGAGAAGGGCATTTTACATTATTTCACTACTCAAATAATATCAGGATATTTTGGGGAATATCCGGATAATTATAATGACTCTCTTGATCAATCAGAATGACGCAAATGCAGAGGTAAAACAGCAGAAGGCTGTTCTTCTCCGTAGTTTTGGGCTAAAAGCAACAGTAAAAGAGACGATAGAACTGATTCTCTTACAAAAAGGTTCTGGTGAGTGTTTTGCATAGATCTGTGTCAGGTCTTGTGGAAACTGTTAGGGGCTCGCCAGTAATTGCTATTTGAAGTGGCAATGCACAAAAGTTCAAAAGTTTATTTTATTAAGTATTTAAAATGTCATGGTATATCCTTGAAGGTAACAAGGATAATCTAATTTCATTTATAACAAAGCCTTTTCAATGTCAAAATAGGGCTACAATAAAAAATAAAAATGTAAAACGAACACTCACTCAAGTAATCGAATGCTAACGTATGTTCAGATATCCTGATATTTGATTAACCGTGCCCATCCCTAGTAGATTAACCGTGCCCATCCCAAAAAATGTCTGTTTACAGCCAGAGGCGATAGGACGGCCACACACTGTTTTTAACTACACTAACCGTCCGTTGCTCTGGTGTGCTTCCCCTCTAATGGGGGATTCTCACAGTACAGTCTATGTAATGTCACTATCTTTTCACATTTCTGACTGTGTTTACCTAATAGCCATATCCACACTAAGGATTTGAGGAAGGTTTGCTGATCCTAGATTTATGTCTACAGGCAACTTAGATGTATTAAATTATGTACCTACTGTAATGCAGTTACCTAGGGCTAAGGCTGTGGTGGGAATCTAAACTCTGTTCATTACACAGAATCACATTGGTTTCCCCACAGTCTAAATCATTATTACACACAAATGAGAAACATGGTTGCCCTCAGTGTGCATGTGTGTTTGCCTGTGTCACACTGTATATGTGTGAGAGTGGGTTGTGTTTATGTTTGGGTTTCTCTCTGTCGGTGTGTGTGTGTGTGTGTGTGTGTGTGTGTGTGTGTGTGTGTGTGTGTGTGTGTGTGTGTGTGTGTGTGTGTGTGTGTGTGTGTGTGTGTGTGTGTGTGTGTGCGTGCGTGCGTGCGTATGTGCAGGCAGGCGTGCGTGATGCGTGCGTATGCCAAGACACACTACCGGGTCAAACGTTTTAGAACACCTACTCATTCAAGGGTTTTTCTTTATTTTTACTATTTTCTACATTGTAGAACAATAGTGAAGACATCACAACTATAAAATAACACATGGAATCAAGAGAATATTTCATATTTGAGATTCTTCAAATAGCCACCCTTTGCCTTGAAGACAGCTTTGCACACTCTTGGCATTCTCTAAACCAGCTTCATGAGGTAGTCACCTGGATTGCTTTTTAATTAACCTTGTTAAAAGTGTGTGCCTTGTTAAAAGTTCATTTGTGTAATTTCTTTCCTTCTTAATGCGTTTGAGCAAATCAGTTGTGTTGTGACAAGGTAGGGGGTATACAGAAGATAGCCCTATTTGGTAAAAGACCAAGTCATATTATGGCAAGAACTTTGAAAGTTTCTTCAAGTGCAG
Source organism: Brachymystax lenok tsinlingensis (assembly GCA_030435695.1). Lineage (NCBI taxonomy): Eukaryota > Metazoa > Chordata > Actinopteri > Salmoniformes > Salmonidae > Brachymystax > Brachymystax lenok. The sequence continues at coordinate 31,807,077 of CM059785.1, forward strand.
TCGCAAAAACTATCAAGCTCTATGTTAAACTGGCTCTCATGAGGATCGCCACAGGAAAGGAAGACCCAGAGTTACCTCTGCTGCAGAGAATAAGTTCATTAGAGTTACCAGCCTCAGAAATTGCAGCCCAAATAAATGCTTCACAGAGCTCAAGTATCAGACACATCTCAAAATCAACTGTTCAGAGGAGACTGTGTGAATCAGGCCTTCATGGTCGAATTGCTGTAAGGAAACCACTACTAAAGGACACCAATAAGAAGAAGAGACTTGCCTGGGCCAAAAAACACGAGTAATAAACATTCGACCGGTGGAAATTTGTCCAACCGCCGTGTCTTTGGGAGACACGGTGTGGGTGAACGGATTATCTCTGCATGTGTATTTCCCACCGTAAAGCATAGAGGAGGTGGTGTTATGGTGTGGGGGTGCTTTGCTGGTGACACTGTCAGTGATTTATTTAGAATTCAAGGCACACTTAACCAGCATGGCTACCACAGCATTCTGCTGCGATGCACCATCCCATTTGATTTGCGCTTAGTGGAACGATCATTTGTTTTTCAACAGGACAATGACCCAACACACCTCCAGGCTGTGTAAGGGCTATTTTACCAAGAAGGAGAGTAATGGAGTGCTGCATCAGATGACCTGGCCTTCACAATCCCCCGACCTCAACCAAATTGAGATGGTTTGGGATGAGTCGGACCGCAGAGTGAAGGAAAAGCAGCCAACAAGTGCTCAGCATATGTGGGAACTCCTTGAAGACTGTTGGAAAAGCATTCCAGGAAGCTGGTTGAGAGAATGCCAAGAGTGTGCAAAGATGTCAAAGGCAAAGGGTGCCTATTTGAAGAATCTCAAATATATTTTACTTTTTTGTTTACTACATGATCCATGTGTTATTTCATAGTTTTGATGTCTTCACTATTATTCTACAATGCAGAAAACAGTCAAAATAAAGAAAAACATTTGAATGAGTGCATTAGGAAAGTATTCAGACCAAAAACTGTTTTTTTGAAATTCCTTATTCACATAAGTATTTAGACCCTCAAAATTGAGCTCAAGTGCATCCTGTTTCCATTTATCATCCTTGAGATGTTTCTACAACTTGGAGTCCAATTATGGTAAATTCAATTGATTGGACATGATTTGGAAAGGCACACACCTTTCTATATAAAGGTCCTACAGTTGACAGTGCATGTCAGAGCAAACACCAAGCCATGAGGTCGAAGGAATTGTCCGTAGAGCTTCAAGACAGGATTGTGTCGAGGCACAGATCTGGGGAAGGGTACCAAAAAAATGTCTGCAGCATTGAAGGTCCCCAAGAACACAGTGGCCTCCATCATTCTTAAATGGAAGAAGTTTGGAACCACCAAGACTCTTCCTAGAGCTGGCTGCCCAGCCACACTGAGCAATTGGGGGGAGAAGGGCCTTGGTCAGGGGAGGTGACCAAGAACCTGATGGTCACTCTGACAGAGCTCCAGAGTTCATCTGTGGAGATGAGCGAACCTTCCAGAAGGACAACCATCTCTGCAGCACTCCACCAATCAGGCCTTTATGGTAGAGTGGCCAGACGGAAGCGAATCCTCAGTAAAAGGCACATGACAGCCCGCTTGGAGTTTGCCAAAAGCCACCTAAAGGACTCTCAAACCATGAGAAACAAGATTCTCTGGTCTGATGAAACCAAGATTGAACTGAATGCCAAGCGTCACGTCTGGAGGAAACCTGGCACCATCCCTATGGTGAAGCATGGTGGTGGCAGCATCATGCTGTGGGGATGTTTTTCAGCGGCAGGGACTGGGAGACTAGTCAGGATCGAGGGAAAGATGAACGGAGCAAAGTACAGAGAGATCCTTGATGAAAACGTGATCTAGAGTGCTTAGGACCTCAGACTGGGGTGAAGGTTTACCTTCCAACAGGACAACGACCCTAAGCACACAGCCAAGACAACGCAGGAGTGGCTTTGGGATTAGTCTCTGAATGTTCTTGAGTGCCCAGCCAGAGCCCGGACTTGAACCCGATCAAATATCTCTGGAGAGACCTGAAAATAGCTGTGCAGCGACGCTCCCAATCCAACCTGACAGAGATTGAGAGGATCTGCAGAGAAGAATGGGAAAACTCCCCAAATACAGCTGTGCCAAGCTTGTAGCATCATACCCAAGAATACTTGAGGCTGTAATTGCTGCCAAAGGTGATCAACAAAGTACTGATTACATGGTCTGAATACTTATGTAAATGTAGAATCAGTTTTTTTATTTTTAATACATTTGCAAAGATGTCTAAAAAACAGTTTTTTCTTTGTCATTATGGGGTAGTGTGTGTAGATTGATGAGGGGCAAAAAAATATTTAATACATTTTGAATACGTAATGTAATGTCACAAAATGTGGAAAAAGTCAAGGGGTCTGAATACTTTCCGACTGCACTGTATACATTCAATCATGTCCTCACCCCTCGCGACCTCTGCAGCACTTCTCCGTTAATGACGCGCAGCTTCTCGCGCTGTAGGACGTACTCAGGATCTTTGGGCCGGCTGGCGTTGTAGACAAAGATGGCGAGCAGCACCACGGGCGCCTGCAGGAAGAAGTCCAGCGAGGGGTGGAAGTCAAAGAGGAAGAGGGACAGGGCCGTGACCAGGACTGTAGTGATTTGGCCTGTCAGCACGTGGAACATGTTGTCTCTGAACTTCAGGATGAATGCCACCGACAGGCCCAGGGCAGCTTGGGATAAAACATTTGATATATTAATAATGTACATACTGATAATGATGGATCCATAATAATGCATTTATAATTAACAACCTCAGGATGAACGCCACTGACAGGCCCAGGGAAGCTACTGATACATTCCGTAATGTATTAATAACAATGTTTATATTGATAATGATGTATCAATAATAATGCATTCCTAATAATCAGCCTCAGGATCAATGCCACCGACAGACCCTAGCTGTCAGGAATAATGGATCAATATAATAGTAATGAATAGTGTATAAATAATAATGCATATACCATATACACAGTATATACTGTACCTATTCATGCTAATGAATGAACCAGTCCTTTACATTGCATGGGGTTAATTCATCAACAGTAGCACCAGTATGTATGTATCTGTGTCCTACCAGTGACCAGCACCAGTCCCAGTGAGTAGACGTTGTGACCGTAGAGGAGGCCACAGCGGACGGTTAGACCCCTCGCCTCGCCCCCTAGACCCAGAGTCAGACCGTTGAACAGCATGCCAAACATGTACCTGCAACCACATACCCAGATTTTAGACAGATGGGGTGTGGGTGTTTGTGTGTAGTTTGGTGGTTATTGGGATGTTTGAAAGCTGTGTGAATGTGTGTGTGTGTGTGTCATATGTCTGCATTCATGTGCCAAGATTCACATGAGTTCTTACAGTTTGCTGTTCTGGATGAAGATGCTCTCTTGGAGCTGGTCTCCCTCCTTGAGGATCTTCTCGTTGTAGATGTTGGCCATGGAAGAGATAAAACACTGGAGCACCAGGAGGATGTGACCCATGCCCAGGGAGCGCAGGGTCCCCATCAGCCTTCCCCCGCCACGCCTCAGCCTGCCCTGGCAGCACTGAGCTCCATGTGCTGGAGTTACTGGGAGGGAGGGAGGGAGGGAGCAGGAACACTTACTTAGACTGACTTATTGACAGGGAAAGGAGACTTGTGGTGTCATGTAGGATGTGTGAAGATGTCCTAATACAGACACTGTACAGAGGAGTGCTGAATTCCACATTGACTGCCTCCCTTCCTCCTTCCCTCCCATCCATCTCTCTGACAACCTGTCGTTCCTTCGTTGCTCCTCTAGCTGTGTGTAGAGCAGGCAGCTGTTGGTGGGTGGGGAGAGGGGGCTAGAGTGGAGGCCCGTCATTGCTATGGCCCGTTGGCTGCCTCCCGACCCCGTCGTCAAGGAGACAATGGACAGGAAGAGGATGACCAGAGAGGCCCACTGCACCCAGGACAGGCGTCTCCTAGGGGAGAGGAGGGGAATAGCAGCGGTCAGAGATGAGCCCATCGACATAGGCTGACCCTAAATGCTGATCTGAAATCAATTTACGATTTTTCCTCAATAATGGTTAAAGTTGTTATTGTTTTTGTTAATGAAATGAAAGAGAGGAGCATTCAGTATTGTGGTAAAAAAAATTCTAATAATAATGTTTGAAATAACTTTTGTTGTTGTAATATTGCAAACGGTCATGCCAGTTTCACAAAGTATAAATTCCAGCTTTAAAAAGGACCAGTGCAGTCAAAAACATGATGCAGTGCCTTAGACTGCTGCACCATCGGGAGCACCACTAAGATCTGTTTGAAAAGACCGCCTGAAATTTCAGCCAGTTGTGGTGGGATGTAGTTTTGAACTGTCTAGTGACATCACCAGGCAGTAAATTAGTGAATAGACCAATAAGAAAGAGTACCAAACCTCTCTGCCAAGATTTCCCCTCACCACTCCCAGACAATCCTAGTTAAATTGCTTCTTGCTAAGAAGCTATTTTTGTTTCTTTTTGACCATTTTAATAGAAAACAATCACAGTAAGGTACTTAATTGTTACCCAGAAATGATTTGATATTGAGATAAAAACTGCTGCATTGGTTAGGGTTGTGTCAGGGTAAGCTGATCCTAGATCAGTAGTTAGGGGAAACTTGTACCTCGAGTGCCACTATCAGCTATGTAAACAAACATATAGGCCCAGTACAGAACACTATGTCCAGAACAAAACTGTGACTTACTTCAGCACAACTCTGAACAGGACGGCTGTGGTCAGGATGACAAAATTGGAGAACAACACTGCCATGGCCTGTGGGGGGAAAGAAATCAGAGACAACTGAGGCTATAACATTAGCATTTAGGACACTGCAGTGTTTTATTATTAAACTCACAGGCTGCAGGTAGGTCATGACGTAGAAGATGATGAGGTTATCCAGAAAGTAAAGGAAGGCGGGGATGGACCACTTCATGAAACTCAGGAAGGCAGAGCCCGAGGAGCAGCCCAGCTCTCGACATGAACGACCCTCTGGAATACATACACTTTAATCTCCCTTCTCTCAGGTACTTTCTTGCTCGACAACAACAACTCTAAACATTCTGAATTATGACATTGGACAAGATGGCGTCCTCTCCCTCAGTGCCCATCTCTTACCTCTGACCATGACTCTGAGAGACATGCCAAGACAGAAGAGCAGCTTGAGCCCCTCCGCAAGCAGGTTGACAGACGCAGGGAGGAAGTCATACTTGTTCTCTATAGGTCAAAGAAGAGAAAAAACTGTTACATAAGACCATTAATTCAAACTGAAGTCCATAAATGACAACGTAGTACTAACGTGTGTTGGCAGAGAACTTGAGCAGCAGGATGCGAGAGGTGCCCAGGGTGACGAAGCCCAAGCCCAGGGCCAGAGTGTACGCTGAGGAGCGGGAGCACAGCCTGGGACACAGTCTGGAGCAGAGCCGGCAGCACGCCATGGTGTGGGCTGGGGTCAAACACACGCAGGGCTCCTGGCTCACTGAAACACACACAACAAAACCACTGTGAGCTGGTATATGAGAGCAGGCCAAGAGCCGACACATAAAAACAGTAAGAGCAGAGAAAACAAAAACAACAGCAGTAAGCTAGGCCTTCAGTGTCTGCAGCACACACCCCAGAGCTGAGAGAAACTGTTCACAGCCTAACCCGCCCTACTCTAACCCTGCTAGTTTCACATCACTCTCCAAACAGTTGACTACAGCAGTACTTTTAGGCCTAGATAGATGCCACATTTAACTCCTTCCACTCTCCCTCTACAAACACAACATCCCAAACACGTCTAGCTATTCTGCTCCTCTCTAAAAAGCCACAGGACATGACAAAGGCTATATACAGTAACTAGTGTTGTCCTGAAAGTAGCCACAGTTATCACCTCTTTGCGGAATCTTCCTATTTGTCAAGCTGATTAGAAGCATGTGAGAGCCAGACTGGGCCAAACACAAGAGACATACACAGAGGGTTTTCTTCCAGAGTACAGTTACACAGTTCAACTGCAGTTATTATTACATTAGCTGAAATGGTTGCTAAAGTAATGTGCAGTGTTTACCAAAACAAACAAATGGGAAAAAGGTCACATTGTGGCTATTTTAAATTATGAATAGAGATCATCCTACATTTGCATTAAAACACCATGTTATAGGACAAGTTGTATATGAAGACTAATGTGTGCATGGCATGTTTCCATATAGCCAAATGCAATGGCAATATGTAATGGCAATAGGCTCACTGTACTTTAGGACAATATGTTAAATGCAGGCAGGGCTATACAAGCTAATGCAGGTGCATGGGCAAGTCATCAAACCCCTATCACAAACTAAACGGGATAGTTAGCTAGCCTAGAAGTCATACATTTATCAAGCTGTATTTTGATTGTTCACATAAGCTGTCAGCCCACCACAATATCAATTAGCTAGATACATTAGTTAGCTAGCTAGATAGCTTCATCCAGCTGCTTGATTGCATGGTGGTGTCTCGAGAACGTAAACAACGCACACAGCACTGTCGAGCACTGCCACTGTGTCACTCCCTCGAATATGTCCACAAAAACGAAGGTTTCTCTATGAATAATAGGATATGAAATCCTGGTGTTAAAATTCAACCAAAAGAAAGAGTTTGTAATTAGCTAATAGAAATCTTACAGTTTCTTCAGCTTTCTGTCTACATATTGTAGACAGTCAAACTGCTTCGGGTTTGCTTCCTGGTAGCCTTGGACGCGCGCAAGCGCAATGGGTTTGAAACAGGGATTGGCTACGTCATGTTTTAAGGTATTTAGAATTCTATTCAGAAATCACTCCGCTATTTCCTGGTTGCTAAAATTCTAATACTTCACCAAATGTCAGTTTATGTGACAAAACAATCACGTATAGTGTAGTGAATCATTGTATAATCTAAACCACTGTGAAATATATTTTCCATAACCAAAAATATTGTATTTTCAGTTGTTTAACGCTGGTGTACAAAATCCAAAAGTTAAGGTGCAAAACTGAAATTTAAAAACGGGAAGCATAGAAATAGCGCACATAGAACAGATCTACCGCTTTTTGGACTTGCTTTCAATGAGAATGACATATCTATAACTACATTTATGTGATTTTTGTTTGGTCACCCAAAAAGTTATGTATTGCAGCTTAATTGCATACTATGATTGGTATACTGAATTTAAATTCAGACTAATGTCTATGATTATGCAACCCCTTGCCAACACTGTGCTGTTTAGTAGATCCACTGTCTAGCAAGAAACAAAAATAGTTATACAAATGGATGAGTGCAAGTTTTCCATTCTCTTTCCTTTTGTTTAAAAAGATATGACTGATTATTCAACTGTAGTTCTGTATACTCATTGCATAGGAATTTGTGCAGGTAGTAACACAGGTTCAGGTATAACACAGATACGACAACCGGGGGAGAAATCGCAGGTTGCGTTTTAGTTGAATTTTGACCTGGTTCTTCCCTTTTTCTCCAACCATTGTTGTGCATGGGCTATTGCTGAACTATCTGTCCCTGGTGATGAGTGAACAGGACCAGGCTTATCATGGAAACTTTTTGGGAAAGCATCTGTGGGACACCCATGGTGCACAGTAAGGAATTAAATATTATTTTAAAGTCTGAGGTCTGGAACAGTTATGAATACATATCAAAACAAGAGTGCCATCTCCAGTGCGTAGTAACATGTGTGAAGGAAATTGCTTCACTAGGAGTGACTAACAGTAAATCATGTGGTTTCAATTAACAAGATTGAAAAAATATGTTGGAACACTGCGCAATGCCCTGGCTGGTACTTGTTTGTTTGTGTGTGTGTGTGTGTGTGTGTGTGTGTGTGTGTGTGTGTGTGTGTGTGTGTGTGTGTGTGTGTGTGTGTGTGTGTGTGTGTGTGTGTGTGTGTGTGTGTGTGTGTGTGTGTGTGTGTGTGTGTGTGTGTGTGTGTGTGTGTGTGTCTGTGTCCTGTGACAAAGCACAGAGTGGACTCTTCTTGTCAGATCACAGTTTCCTGTCATCCAGAACAGACAGACTGTCCACACCTGAAGTTCCAACCCCAGATATGAGGCTTAATTCCTGGGAATGGACTCACCGTCTCCTGCCTCTCCTGGTGCTCTTCTCGATTCTACTGTCCCACACTACAGCAGAGCAGCACTCAAACAGAAAGAGATACTACTATATTGCAGCTGTGAACATAGACTGGGACTACACATCTAATGGACCAGACAGGTAAAACTAAAAACTAGTTCATAGTTTTATATGAGATTTAATATATTCCTTTTTTTCTGTGACCTTTTTTCTTTGTGTTGGGTCCTGCATGTGAAGTTGAATCTCTTTGACCTCGCTAAGAGTAGCGTTAATTCAAGAGTTTGGCATATGCTGTTGACTACATGACAGATTTACTGAGTTCATTTGGCTCTTGTCTTCTTGGAGGGTGTATCGTGTAATTGTTTGATCTGGTGGATAGGTCATGGTAGCACCATAGTGCTCTCTCACTTGTGTTCCGTTGAATGGAACATGGGACAAAATGAAACCTTACTGTTCTTTCTTTATATCACTGTGTATATGTCAAGTATCTCTATCAATTATGTGACTAGTACAGTCTGGTTAGAATATTGTCCTCATTGGAAAAAGTTAGGCTTTAATAATTATGTTTTAACGTAAACTCAATACATTTACAATCTCCAGTTAAGTTCTTGATTATTATCACCTTCATGATGTGAACCTAGACTTGGGAATATAACAGGATGTACATCATAATTAGGTATTTAAGTTACTGAATTATGTGTAGAATTTGTCTTTCTATATCATCCACTGTATGTTTATCATTGGGTCCTTTTCTGTTCATTCACTGTTTGTGTTTTTCAATTGTTGTCTAGGTCTGGCCACTCCTATGAGAAAGTGGTGTACAGGGAGTATGAGGAGGGATTCAAGCAGGCCAAGACCCATCCTTCCTGGCTAGGTAAATTATGTTTATGCTTTGGAAAGTCTGTCTTTCATTAGTGTATGTTCCTGTTTCCCCATACAGTCACAACCCCAGCTCGAGTTCCCTCATGACTGATAAACATAATAAACATGATAAGATAGATTTACTCCTGTCTGCATGTACTGTATGTGTGTCTTTCCGAGTGGTTGGAATAAAGAGGACATTACATTTCCATTGGACCTTCTACTCCATCTTTTTTTCTGACCCAATGACAATGTATCATGTTGAATGATGAATTGAATTTATGTTTTAGCACCTTTAACTGCCCAGCAAAATCAATGGTGTGAATTTAACTCTGAAAGTGTCAAATGTACACTATTGTCAGTGAACTGAACTGGTATTAAAATAATAATTTTGAAAGTTTTAAAGATTTAACTCTGTTGCAGTGTTCCCCATTTTACTTTTAAAGTTTTCAAAGGAACTCGATTCTGGTGTTTGCTTAGCTCTACTGTAGTGTAATACTCAACACCTACAGTGTAAAACATAACACTTGATTTGGCGTAAAATGGACTCCCTTTGTTAAGTGTTGACTGCTACACTTTCTCAGTGTAAGAAATTAACACCTGTAGTTTTACAGTAAAAAAATGTGGCTGTTGTTTTAACACTGTATGGTGTAAAGGCTAATTTGCATATTTCCCAGGGTTCCTTTTCTTTTTGAGTAAATTGTAGAGTTAACACCCATGACTGTATTTGTTAGTGACTGAGACATGGTTGTTGAATTATTTCCTATTAAAGGCCTGTGGTTTTCACCAAGTGAGTTCCAGGATAAATATTATCATTAAAACTAAACAATACCAATGCATTACATATATCATAAGCACTTATTTATTGGCTTACTTGATTACCTAGTTTTATCCTAACACAGTGGTGTTATGAAACTTCTGGTTTACAAGCCACAGCAGGCCTGCAAGTCACATTATGCTGGCTTGCAAAGTGATATGTAATACCTATAGGAATCCAGCCAAAGTTAAGACATCCAATGGTTGGAGTTTTTATTCACCTGCAACCTGCATTCAAAACGACTTTCAGGATTAGGACACTTCACTCCATTTATATCGGAACAACCATTTCAGTAACAGGTGCAATACATCTAACTGATTGGATTAGTTTAGAAACATTTATTTTATTTATCTTTGTGTAGCATAAGATTAAGCAATCAATCAACGTACAGTACCAGTCAAGACTTTGGACACACATACTCATTACAGGGTTGTTCTTTATTTTTTACTATTTTTGACATTGTAGAATAATAGTGAAGACATCAAAACTATTATATAACACATATGGAATCATGTAGTAAACAAAAAAGTGTTAAAAATAGAAAATAGTAAAAATAAAAACCCTTCAATAAGCAAGTGTGTACAAACTTTTTACTGGTACTGTACATGCAAAAGCACAGATATTCAAAACAATCATAAAAAAAAACTAGCTGCAGTAGCATGCTTGGAAATATGATAATGTTAGGTGTGGTTTTGATGGGACCGTTTTAATCTCCACAGTATAAAACAATCACTATGGTTATTAACACCAACACTGTTAATGTCACTCTTACAATGCAAATTTAACTCCTGAATGAGCACTAGAAATGTTATACTGAAAAATAAACACTGGCCAATTTGCTGTGTGCTATAGTGCCTTTAGTCACAAAGTGCTTTGCATTGTATGGGATGATATTGAGTCCACCACCACTAATGTGTAGGCTTTTAAAGGTCCAGAACAGTCATTCTGATTCCCAAGTAAAACAGAATTTTGAGTGACTAAAATATCACCAATAATATTTGTTTTGGATAGTACTTTTTCTTCCATGGCTAACAACCAGGAAGTTGAAAAGTGGCTGAGTGGGCAGGGAGCTTATATTAATGAGCTCTATGAGACACCTATGTCAAGCAACTTGGATGCAGTAAGTAGTGTTGCGGTAAAATCATCATGTCAATTTGGTGATGCACAAAGCAACTCAAACATCTCCTATTTCGCACATCTCTTGTGATGCGGTTCACAGAAGCACTGATGGATGTGTTGACTTGACAACTGTCCACGCTGGCTGAAGACCTAGCTAGCCAGTAACTAGCAAACACCCTATCCCCTTAATAATGAATCCAAGTGTGGGGAGGGGACCAGTAACTTTATCGTCAAACTTTATCAGTGTAGAAGCAACAGACATTTTTCATACTTTGGTCATCATACTTTGATCTGGTTTCATCCAAATATCATCCAATTTCATGAAAACATGATTTTGACTGTTCAGAAAATTAACTAAATTATCAGCAAGAACATCCCTCTTAACCAATATGTTTTTATTGTGTTTTGCAGGGCTCCTTGGGCCCACCATCCGTGGTCAAGAGGGAGAGACAATTGTGGTCATGTTCAAGAACATGGCGAATCACCCTTACAGCCTCCACGCCCACGGGATCGCATACGGGAAGCAGTCAGAGGGTGGGTACAAACCAATGATGGCGTATGTATTAACTGGCCTATCAGAGCTCATTGGTGGTTACTTTTAAATTGGGATTTTTTTGACAGGTATTCCCACTAAGTGTTCTCGTCCAGAATTCTACAGATATAATTTATTAAAATCTGTCAGAAATGTCCAACAATTTACAAGGTTAGCCACGGTTTGTGTCATCATGACTGTGGTAACTATGTGGTAACAGTGAGGTATTCTATCCCAGACAGATTCACCCATCCTGTGGCCTAGACAGTAATTGATGTGGTTGGAAAAGGGGACTTAGGGCATTTTGGATGTTATTCATTCAGTTAAGTACACATGTTGGGCAACACAAGCAGCTGTGTTTGGCCTTTTCATTAATATTAACCAGGACAGACAGATTAACATGCAAGCCAGTACTAAAGTCCAAAAGGATACTCTCTAAAACCTGTGGAAATCCATGATTTCCCCTAATAAAGCCTTGGGGGGTTGAGATGTGAGTTTTGTAAATGCACAGGATGTAATATTATTACTCTTTAATTAATTCTTAACTCAAAATTAATTGTGCCATTGCAAGGTTATGTAATATTGTAACAATATGACAGTAAATAGACCTCTTAAATTCCCCAGATATTCCCAGATTCAAAAACATTTTATGAAGATGGTTTGCATATTTTGGAGATTAGTCATTTGTTAAATGTTAACTGTGTTCACTGTAAAGTGTACATTTATTTAGAGTATTGGCAAATCAGGCCAGGTGACCAGTTTTAACCTTGTACAACAAGTTTTAACCTTGTACAGACAAATTCTGATCATTAAATGGCAATTAAGTTATTTCTCATTCTGCTTTATTTTATTATTATGAACCAAACATGTCTCCCTTTAGGCTCCCTGTACTTTGACAACACGTCTCAATTTGAGAAGGAAGATGATGCGGTGCCCCCTGGAGGTGAACACACATACTACTGGGAGGTGACATCAGACGTTGTCCCCCGGGCCGCAGACCCCTCCTGTCTCACCTACACCTACCTCTCCCACTTTGACATTGTCAAGGACTACAACTCAGGACTGATCGGCACCCTGCTCATCTGTAAAGCAGGTATGTAAATGTAAATGTGAAATGTATGAGGCCTATTCCTGACACAGTGCAATAAGTACCAAAACATCCATGTCAGTAAGTAACCAGAAAGAAATCAACTGAACCATCCTCTGTACCTCATTCCAGGTAGCCTTGACGTGTCTGGAGAACAGGTGTTGTTCCACCAGGAATACGTCTTCCTCATGGGAGTGTTGGATGAGAGTAAGAGCTGGAATAAGCCAAAGATGGACAGTGCCACTGCCACTCAAAGCCACATCAAACACACCATCAATGGATACACCAACGGATCAGTGCCAGGTCAGTCAGTCAGATCCTCTCTCATTGCTCTGAGTTCTGGTGATATCTGCAGATAATGGTTGTTGTGCTTTAAGTAGTTTAGGTTGTCTGCTTTAGTTGTTCTATCCCAGCTGGTTATTGCTTGGAACTATTGCTTCCACCTAATCCTTACTCAGATTCTATGGGTATGGAGCGTGTAGTGGGCTCATTCCTTCCTCAAGTCTGTCCCCCTCCCTGTTTTCTCTCAATCTCCTCCTCCTGTCCCTCCCTTCCCCCGAGGTCTGACTGTCTGCGCCCACACCTCTGTCAGCCTGCACCTGGTGGGCATGAGTTCAGAGCCTGAGCTGTTCTCGGTGCACATCAATGGGCAGGTCCTGCAGCAGGCTGCCCATCGGGTCTCCTCGGTGGGCCTGATCGCTGGCACTGCCACCAGCGCCAACATGACCGCGTTCAACACGGGCCGCTGGCTCCTCTCCTCACACACCAGCAAGCATCTGGAGGGTACGTGTCAATGGCTTGACGGCATTCATGTAACCGAGCTACACTCTTAGAAAAAAGGGTGCCAAAACAGTTATTTGGCTGTCCCCATAAAATAACCATTTTTGATTCCAGGTAGAACTCTTTTGGGATCCATGTAGAACCCTTCGTGGAAAGGATTTTACATAGAACTGAAAAGAGTTCTACCTGGAACCAAAAAATATATATTTTAAATGTTCAGCCAAAGAACCATTTTAGGTTCTAGATAGCACCTTTTTTCTAAGTGTGTAGCTAGTATTATATTTGCATATGGCTTCAGAGAATATGTGTGGTGTGAGATTTACTGTGATGGACCAGAGCAGATTGAAGTTTATTCAGATGTATTGTAGTGTATTGACGTTTTGAAATGCACTTTGAATCAAGTTTGATTGATTGAATGTTTAATGTTCTATTCCCAACATGTTAAATCAACATGACCTTCCTGAACAAACTAACTTCTCTGCTGTTGTAGCTGGTATGCATGGCTTTATAGAAGTGAGGAGCTGTGAGGGCTTTAACCCTCCCAAACGTAAGCTGACCATCAAGCAGAAACGAGAGAGCCAGGAGTGGACCTATTATATCGCAGCTGAGGAGGTTGTCTGGGACTACGCACCAAACATGCCAGAATACATTGACGGGTAAACAGCTAGACAGATATTTATTGACTGACTCATTTCACTTTAGCCCACAATTATTTATCTATCTGAAATAAATTCAGCCAATTTAGAATTGGGAACAAATTCAGCCTAATACAGTAATAGATAATACCATCGTTGTATTTGTGACATGCTCAGCACTTTAAAATGTACCATTAATCTGTTGACTAATCTCAATGTGACCCGACTTCCTGTGACATCACATCCTTTTCTCTTCCTGTTTCTCTCAGAGACTTCAAGTTCAAGTATCTGAAGCAAAGCCCAGAGCGTATAGGCCAGAAGTATAAGAAGGCAGTGTACACGCAGTACAAAGATGCTAAGTTCACTGAGACGGCAGAAAACAAACAGAGGAAGATGGAGGTGGGCATCATTGGCCCTGTCATCAGGGCGCAGATCCGTGATGTCATCAAGGTGAGACACAAATGTTCTATTTTCATATGCCCACTTTTTTCATGTGCCCAATTCTTAAGTTGTTAAGATGTGTATTCTACCTTCTTCTCCATGTATGAACACTAAACTGTGTGTCCACAATTGTCTTTTGCCAGTGCCTTCTCAAGCATCTTTTCCCTACATTCACAGATTGTCTTTAAGAACATGGCCACACGGCCGTACAGCATCTACCCACACGGACTGACCATCGACAAAGTAGCAGAGGGGGCCAACTACCCAGCAGGAGGTAACCAGACCCATGGGGTTCAGCCTGGCGAGACGTATACCTATGTGTGGCAGGTGATCGAGGAGGATGAACCTTTGGCAGGCGATTCGCAATGCCTGACTCGTATGTACCACAGTGCAGTGAACACACCCCGAGACATCGCCTCAGGCCTAGTTGGACCTCTGCTCATCTGCAAGAGCCAGTCCCTCAACAAGAGGAATGTGCAGGTACAACACTGATACAACTTCTACTCAATTACTAATACATTACTTATAAAGAACATGCAGGTACTATACTATACTACTCCTACTTCATTACTACTACTGCACTACTATAACATTTTACTACTACTACATGGGTACTCCAACTGGCCTCTCTTCTCTACTAATGTCAGAACAGAATTTAATACAATGTGCTTTTACAGATTTTGATGTACAGTGTTAAATGAAGCTTTGTCTCCTCAGCTGAAATCAGACAAAGAACAGCATGCCATGTTTGCTGTTTTTGATGAGAATAAGAGCTGGTATCTAGATGACAACATTGCATCATACAGTGAACCAGCAAAGGTCAAGAAAGAAGACCCAGAGTTTTATAAATCAAACATTATGCATAGTGAGTATCACTCCCCTTCATCAATATAATTCATACATTTTAGAGACAGCAATGGTCTGGTACAGCCAGAAGATTATTGAAATTGAGAAAATGTATCATATACTAAATCTTTCCTCCTATCTATAATGCACTCCACATAGAAGAATGACATTCATAAAAATTAACTGCCTATCACTGTCAAAAACTGTGCTTCATATTAAGAATAATAATTTTCAAAAAATTTGACCACTTCCTTTATTGACTTAAATGGTACCATTTCCTCCCCCAGCGATTAACGGTTACGTGTTCGAGAGTGGTCAGCCGCTGGGTTTCTGCAATGGTGAGATCGTGACGTGGCACGTGTCCAGTGTTGGAGTGCAGGACTACATCCAGACTGCAACCTTCTACGGTCACACTTTCGACTTGAACGATCGGACTGAGGACTTCCTCAGCCTGTTCCCCATGACTGGAGAGACCATCACCATGAACATGGATAACATTGGTGAGTCAGCGGTTAATGGGTTAACTGACCATACACTCCACACACTCAACTCCCAAACCTCTAACCCTTGATTCCACAAGATACAATAGATAGGTTAGTGGTGGAAAATGCATTTGGGTCTTCAATCGTCAACTCTACAGCAGGCACAATACAGGATTAAGATGATGTAAAATGTTTCCTTTTGTTAGGATTCGAAGACTAAATATGGTCTGTTCCTTTGTTAGGTGTTTGGCTGCTGGCTTCAATGAACTCCCATGAGACCACCAAGGGAATGCGTGTGAAGTTCAGAGACGTTGAGTGCTACCGAGACTACGTCTATGAATACGAAGACGAGACGATGACGGAGACGGACACAGAGACAGAGACGGATCCGAAGGTCAGCGCTGACTTCTCCATCTGGAAACCCATGGATATTAACGAGGCTAAAGATAAGGAGAAGAAGGATGAGGTGAAAGAGAAAAAGAATGAGGTGGAGATTGATGATTATACAGCAGGCTGGGCTGATTTTCTGGATCTTAGGTCAATCAAGAAAAAGACGAATGAGACGGACGTAGAGATGTTGGATCTCTCTATGTACGACTACGATAGCGTTGATGGGCATGATCCCGATGGAGACGCGAATGCAAACCACACCTCATCCTCTTATGATACACCTACTAACATGTCATTGGCCGAGAGGGAGACGAATGACGGAGGCAACTTTACGACAAAGGCTTCATTGTACAACAGCATAGTTGAGAATGCAACAGAAGCGCTGAACTTTACTACAGATCAGTTAGACTCAAATCTTAACAGCTCCTCAACAGCTGAGACTGAATCAAAGAACATAACAGTTCTTAACAGCAGTTTACCATTTGCAGACAGCAACATCACTTCAGTAAGTACCAATAGTACAGAAGTTACAGCAACCAAAGCCTCACCAGGTCCGTTCAACAGTAGCTCAAAGGCTGAGAGTGAGAGAGTGATGCAAATCAGAGGTGATTGGGCCAATGTGAATAGCACTTTAGAAGTTGAAGCATTGGTGGAAGAGTTAGAGGAAAGGACAACTCGAGGCGATGTCTTCTCTTACTCTGTGCCTCTTCCCGACCCCTCTTCCAACACTACAGAAGAAAACAAGGGGACTGACGCCAATGATCTTGTACTCCTGGGCAGTGAGTCTACAACTGCTTCATCCAATGAAAATGGTACAGCTTCAAATTCATCTCCAAATATAACCAACCAATCGGAGAGTGTGGTGAGTGCTGAAGTTGCAGAGTTAATTTTTATCCTGGTGGAAGAACACAACATGACCAACTTTGACCTTGAAACTGAGGATAGTGGTAACATAACCGTGAACGGTTCATTGCACACCAACACCACCACTGAACAAGGAAATGGTACCTATTCCTCTGAAGCCACGTCCACACCTGGCAACTTCAGCAGTGTGGTGCCACAAAATGACAAACAACCATCAGACATTGAAACATTCTCTGACATAGTGCCCAAAGAAAATGGTACAGCAAACACTTCTGGTTTGAACCACTGGAATTCATCAGAGGAGACTAGTTCTGAGAGTAAAAAGAACGCTGCTGTGCCGTATGACGTGGTAGAGTTGTCCTCAGAAAGCTCAGAATTTTCTAATGAGACTACTGACGCTAATCCTGCTGCGGCCAATCTGTCACTGTCAACCAATCAGCAGCCAGACAGCAGCTCGGAGGAGATTCTATCCCAGAGTTCCGAGAGCTCTAAGGAGGAAGTGGTAATCTACCTGAGAAACAACAGGAGTGAGGTCATCCGCACCATCTCCGTTGACCTGCAGGGGGAGCACTGGGGCTATGAGGGGACACATGGGATGGTCCCAATGGAGATGCCAGATCACATGACGAAATATGTTGGAAACGAACTCCCAGAGCCGCCAAATACGCTGGAACCAAGCCCAACTCCGGAAATGCTGAAACCCAACATCAAGGTCGTCCACCGCAGACAAAGACCCCGTAAAGGCTATGCCATGAAAACCAAGAAGAAGAAGGAGTACAAGCCCCAGCCTCCAAGAGGCCGCAGTTTCTCCCCAAGGGGTTTCAAACCCCCTCCCATCACCGGTCAAACCCCCAGGGGGACTCGACCCATTTCCAGCGAGGAGGACTTCTCAAACAAAGCAATTGTGATCGGCGTGCCACGACCCGACTTCAGCGACTATGAGATTTATGTCCAGAGTGAGGGCAGTGATGACCCGCATGCTTTTCTAGACATGGCAGCGGTTAGTGCTGCAGAGGAGTATGAGTATGTCGACTACATTGACCCATACAAAGAGAAGGAGGACATGCATGACCTAACTCTGGATGAGAATGCAAAATATTTCCTCAAAATGGAGGGAGATAACGTGAGGACATACTTTATTACTGCGGAGGAGGTGCAGTGGGACTACGGGGGCTATGGACAGAAGTAAGGACAAAATAGTGGATGGGGCTGAGGTGTGGGATGTATTGGGCAAATGTAATGTCCCTTGTTTATTGTTCTATGTGCTCAAATGATATTTTTCTGACTGGAATTATGCATACCTTTTCTTTTGTTCAATAAAACCTTTGTCTTTTGTCTCCCACAACAGGAGGCTGGATAAGGCACAGAAAATCAACAGGTCCACAAGATTCTCCAAGGTAGTGTTCCGAGGTTACCTGGACAGCACGTTCAGCACGCCAGACATCCGAGGGGAGATGGACGAACACCTGGGCATCCTGGGGCCAGTCATCAAGGCAGAGGTTGGACAGACCATAATGGTAAGACAGGAAACCCTGAGTGCTACTTTTTGCTAATTCTTGCATGAATCTACTGTAGGTGAGTTGTGCCCATGAACATGAATAATGGACCATGTAATCAAACTGATTTTCCTGCTTTGTAGGTATTACGGTATTTTTCAGGAAATTAAATGTGTGTCCTTGGTCTGTAGGTATTTTTCAGAAACCTGGCCAGCCGCCCGTACTCCTTGCACGCCAATGGGGTTTCCTACACCAAGCAGACAGAGGGGTTGTCCTACGAGGACGAGTCCAAGTACTGGTACAAGCATGACAACGAGGTCCAGCCCAACACCACATATACATACCTCTGGAAGGTCAACGACAATGTCGGGCCCACCGGAGACGAGTCTGACTGTCGCACCTGGGCCTACTACTCTGGGGTTAACCCTGTGAGTTAACACTTACCTTCTGATGGTTTAGTTAATTAACGTTGCTGATACAACATTACTATATTATATGTATAGTCCCTTTTGTGCTTCTGAGGTATTTCATGTGATAACTCTGTGTTGACGTGTGATGTCTTGTCCTCTGAAGCACCTCCTACACTAACCTCAATATCTGTTGAGAGATATTCCAATAATCTAGTGTTTGATTGTTTGTTTTCTCTCGTCTCATCCAGGAGAAAGATATAAACTCTGGTCTGATTGGGCCATTGCTGGTGTGTCGTAAGGGCACTCTGAGCACGAAGGCAGTGGACATGAGGGAGTTCATGCTCCTCTTTATGACCTTCGATGAGTCCAAGAGCTGGTACTACGAGAAGACCCATGAGATAATGGAGAGGAAGAACAAACGAGCCAGGGGGATGGACCCTGACTTCAGAGAAAACCTCAAGTTCAGCGGTAGTTACCTTCTAATCTAACACCATTTTGACTAAATGAAACGTGATGGTAGGATAATTGACTAGTGGATCATGGCTGGTCCGTTTGGATTTTTGGTTGTAAAATCATGGTATGGGTAATGAACAACAGAGACAAAATTACAAAACAGAGATTGTTTAATCGTACATTTTTGGTTGTGTGTATGTGGGGGCGGGGCAGCCATCAACGGAATCATCTTCAGTCTGAAGGGTCTGAGGATGTACACTAACCAGACGGTCCGCTGGCACCTCTTCAACATGGGCTCTCCCAGAGACCTCCACAGTGTCCACTTCCACGGCCAGACCTTCATCCACAAACAGACCAGGGACCACACCCAGGCTGTCTACCCACTGCTGCCTGGTGAGAACTTTACTGGATGGATGGATGACATGTTTTGTCACATTTATGTGACCCATTGCTACTGTTACGGCAAAATGGTTCTAATGCTATGTAAATGCTTGAGTTTAAAAGTATTATACGTACTGTATGTATTTGAGTGGAAAAACACTGTCGTTTAACTTAGTCTTGTAGGCTCTGAGAACTGATTAGAACCTGTTCTTGTTTGTACAATGATTTAAAGAAGTGGAGCCAAGTCCTGCTATTTCTGCTAAGGCAAGCAGCTCTTTGTGTAGAAGAAGTATATAATGACTGTGTGACTCTGTATCCTTTGAGTTCCTCTCCGAGTGTGATCTCGTCTGCAATTGCTTGAATAAACTCTTATTAACTGGAGAATTATCCCTACCTGATCCTTGGAAAGAGTTTTCCTTAACACTACTAACCTGCTCTGGTTTTGTTTCCCAGGGGGCTTTGCAACTCTGGAGATGTTGCCGTCCAAGCCGGGGCTGTGGCAGCTGGAGTCAGAGGTTGGACTCTCACAACAGAGAGGGATGCAGACCCTCTTCCTGGTTCTAGATAATAGTACGACCCACTCAAAGCACTTATGCTAATAGTACCAATTTCTCAATGCCACATGTAACAGCAAAGGTGTGATGTCCATCTCAACTCAGTCCCATAATAAAATCTATTTGTGTGTTTTCCAGAGTGTTACCATCCACTGGGTCTGATTTCTGGGAGCGTCAAAGACAACCAGATCACAGCGAACGACAAAAGAGGTATCCTTACACTCACCATCCCTCTGCATACCTCCACTCTGTATCCCTCCGCCCTCTAGATGTTGGGTGCTTAATCAGAAATAATACTACCAACTGACATTTGTTTATTGACTTTAACTAGCCTTCCAAGCTAGATGTCCTTCAGTGATGTTTTGACTTTTACTGTTAAAAAAGCAACATCCCAAGTATAAATACACTAAAGTACACAATAAAGTATACAAACCAAAGGATAAAAATATGTGTTGAGCAAAATAGTGTTTTTTTAGACACAACTGCAAACTTCAAGGAATTGGTCTGAATCCTTGATGTCATCAGCCTCCCCCCTTGCTTGAGGAACAATAGATGACAAAAGAGGAGTTTCCCATCCCCCGCCATGACATACCTGGACCACCTATTGAGATGTAAATGGCCTAAATCAGGGTCACACTTAGTGGTCTTAAACAAATCTACTTTGAAACAAAAGTGAACACCTCACACACAAGGTTACAGACTTAAAACTAAGAAGACACCTGTACCATGTCAGATATGGAGTTGAAATGTATAACATTTTGAGTTTGCGTCTCAATATTACACTTGATATACATCACAGAAGACTGAAAGGTAACAAAACCGTTTGACACAGAAACACATGATTTTATGCATTTTATTTTATGTTTATTAATTATGAAATTATGAAAAATATTAATAACATTCCACCCATGAGGCCACTAGGTCATTTGACTGCAGGAAAGGGCTACATGAGATGAAAATGAGACTGGAGTGCCACTTTAACAATTGCAGTGTTTTACCCAGCGGATGCTGGTGGGAGGAGCTATAGAAGGACGGCCTCATTGTAATGGCTGGTATGGAATAAATTGAACGGTATCAAACATATCAAACATATGGAAACCACATGTTTGACTCTGTTCCATTTCTTCAATTCCAGACATTACATTGAGCCCATCCTCCAATAGTTCCTCCCACCAGCATCCCCTGGTTTCACCCTCTAACTAACATATTTCTCCTTATGCAGGCTACTGGGAGCCCCATCTGGCCAGACTGAACAACCAAGGCAAATACAATGCATGGAGTACAGACAAGACAGGCAGCTGGATACAGGTACATAACCTCATCTGCCAGGGAATACATGTGGTGTCTGCAATATTATGTAGCTGGTGAGCAGTGAGCATGTATTCCTCAAAGTTTCCTACAGGTGGCAGCATAATCATATCATTACAGCATCTTTGTGGGGATACACTCTGTTGATGTGGGGTCACATGAGTGTCATGCCTTGGGTCCTGAGTATTTCCTGACCCTGTAAACTCAATAGGTGAGGTTTATGTGTCTCAACTTAAGC
Source organism: Brachymystax lenok tsinlingensis (assembly GCA_030435695.1). Classification (NCBI taxonomy): domain Eukaryota; kingdom Metazoa; phylum Chordata; class Actinopteri; order Salmoniformes; family Salmonidae; genus Brachymystax; species Brachymystax lenok. Next base: position 31,828,858 of record CM059785.1, read on the forward strand.
CTGGGTGGTGATACCTATTTGGTGACACCTGTAGTGATGCCTACTGTGACCATTGACCTGCAGGTAGACTTTCAGAGGCCCGTGGTGATCAGTCAGGTAGCGACACAGGGCGCCAAGCAGATGTTCTCCTCCCACTACATGGTCAACTACACCATATCCTACAGCACGGACAAGAGGAAGTGGATCTACTACAAGGGGGACAGCAGCGAGTTCAGGATGGTGAGGAATACATCTATAGAACAGCATGGTTGGAGAGTAATGGAATACATGTAAAGGGATTATGTATTTACATTCTAACATTGCTGTTATTCTAGTTATATGTACTGCGTTATATTTACATTTTCAAAAATCAGAGATACTTCTGGTAATATGCAATTATACTTTTGATAGATACTTTTGAATTTGTTCATTGCTATGACTGCTAAATATACAGAGATACAGTACGTATGACCATATATGTTTTTAATCCAAATGTTTTTCTTCCACTCTCCAGACGTTCACTGGTAACCAGGAAGCTCATCAAGTGAAGGTCAACACCCTCTTCCCTCCCCTGATTGGTCGGTTTATCAGACTTCACCCTCTCCACTCCCACAACTCGCCCATGGTCCGCATGGAGTACTACGGCTGTGAGCTGGACGGTGAGCGATGATGATGATGATGATGATGATGATGACGATGATGACGATAAAAATGATGATGATAATGATGATGGGTAGCATTCCTACTGTTTAATGTTATGTTAGCATCCAAGCCTATGTTTGAGCACAAATATTTTCCAATAAACGTGCAATAAAGTGAATGTATTCTAATTCCCTCCATCAGGTTGCTCAGTGCCTCTGGGTATGGAGAGCAGGCGGATAGAGGACCATTGTATCACTGCCAGCTCTACAGCCTCCAGCTGGTACTCTGGTTCCTGGCAAGCCTCACTGGCACGACTCAACACACAGGGCACCGTCAACGCATGGCAGGCCAAGGTACGATAACAAACACAGATCCATGCACACACACACACACACACACACACACACACACACACACACACACACACACACACACACACACACACACACACACACACACACACACACATATATATATATATATATATATATATATATATATATGTACAAACTAATGTGGGCACACTCACCATTCCAGGTCAGTCATCCCTCTGTCCCCCCCTGTCTCTCCCCAGAATAACAACATGAACCAGTGGCTGCAGGTGGAGCTGGCCCAGGTAAAGAAGATCACAGGTATCATAACGCAGGGGGCCAAGTCCCTGGGCACAGAGATGTTTGTCATCTCCTACACTCTGGAGTACAGCGATGATGGACTACACTGGATAAAGTACACTGACGATGATGACAACGTGTCAAAGGTAGGATTGTCAGGCAAAAGGGTTATGCGATGGTATTAAGCGATGGTTTTGAGGGTTATTTTACAGTCCTGTTGTTCATTCTCTATCCAAGCTATGCTATCGCTGATAAGTATTAATCTGATAATATTATTACATGAAGATTTCAAAATATAGATATGCTGTCTTCCACTCTCCCGGCAGACTTTCCCTGGCAACACGGATAACAATGGCCACGTGAAGAACTACATCTATCCTCCAATCTTCTCTCGCTTTATCAGAGTCATCCCTCAGAGCTGGAAGACCTCCATCACTCTCAGGATAGAACTGCTGGGCTGTGACTTTGAATGAGGGACACACACACACATCCAAGATGCAAGAATCACATTTCTACTTTAAGATCTTCACGCACATCCAAACGTCAGGCGCGTGCAGTAACCCAAACCATCACATGAATTGATGTCAAAGGGAAATTCGAGGGAAGTATGAGTTATGTGCACGTTTCTCTGATTGGGATTCAGCCTTTGGCTCATATAAGATACAGACAATAATACTGCTTTATACATAAGAAAGTAGCCTAAAGCCTAGCAGATAGTAAAATACATATTGCTGTATGACTGTCTTTATACTTTGTATGTTATATCATAATTGAACATGAATGTAATGTAAATAATGTAAGTAGTACTCAGAGTATTTAATTCGTTTTTGTCAATAAAAAATCTGTTGTTGCTCATATTCTGTCAGTCACTGTGCCTCATTCTAGGATTGTGGCATGTTGTACGAAACTGTGGAAGCATAAAATATACAGTACCTCCTTTATAACAAAACATACTTATTCCAAATACTACATTCTACCATGCTGTCATTTGGTCAAATTCTGAATTGACCCCAACCCTGAGGGAGTGAGCAGACAGAGAGAAAAGGTGGATGGTAGGCGTGTGAACAGGAAAGATCTCCCAGTCCGTGGGGTGAAGGTGTCACCTTTTACACATCTGATAATCCCCTCTGTGGGGGTATATGTCACACCTCGGAGCCCCAGATTCAACAGCCAAGTGCAGCTGCAAACACAGGCCCTGTTTGTCCATTTGCCTGCCTGCTAAAAGAGACACCGGAGGTGTGAAAGTCTCAGCAAGGGCTGGGTCTTCAAACTGTCCAAATCAAAAAGAAATGTATTTGTCACATGCTTTGTAAAAAACAACAGATGTAGACTAACAGTGAAATGCTTCCTTACAGGCACTTTCCAACAACGCACAGAGAAAGAAAATTAGAGAAATAATAAAAGTAATAATAAATACACAATGAGTAATGATAACTTGGCTATATACACGGGGTACCAGTACCTAGTCAATGTGCAGGGGTACGAGGTAGATATGTACATACAACTAGGAATAGAGTGACTAGGCAACAGGATAGATAATAAACAGTAACAGCAGAGTACGTGATTCCTTACAGAAATTTCACGTTTTTCACATGTGAAATCATGTGAAATTGTGTGTTTTTGGAATACATGTGATATTTCACATGAAGTTTCATGTTGATAAAAACATGAGATTTCACAGGTGATACCCTGCAATCAAAAATCTGTTATGATACACACAGTGTTTTCAACTTTTGACTACATCGTGTAAGATTTGACTACATTGTGTATGTTTTTTTATACAGTAATTATTATTCAATATGTCCTTACCTGGGATTCGAACTCACAACTCCTTGGTTCACTGCAGTCAAATCGTCCTGCTACGCCACCATGTCTGTGTCAATGACTCATTTCACCTGTATTCCTACACATCTCAGCTTTATAAAAAAAACACACAAGGAAAACAAGTATATTTATCATAGTGATTCAAGTGTAACATTAAAGCAGAATAATATGCCCCACCAACATTAGACAGAAAGCCCTAAAATTGCTGAAATAAGTATATGCAATCAATGATGAGAGAACAGTCAGAATAAAGTTTTCACTATATATTTTACTTCTTGGTGATGTCATTCGGAAACATATTGTTAACTTTCACTGCTATGCGGATGATACACAGCTGTACATTTCAATGAAACATGGTGAAGCCCCAAAAATGCCCTCCCTGTAAGCCTGTGTTTCAGACATAAGGAAGTGGATGGCGGCAAATGTTTTACTTTTAAATTTGGACAAAACAGAGATGCTAGTTCTAGGTCCCAAGAAACAGTCGTCTCAAATAAAACTGTGAAGGACCTCGGCTTTACTCTGGACCATGATCTCTCGTTTGACGAATATATCAAGAATATTTAAAGGACAGTGTCACGATCAGCTAGGAGTGGTGGGTGTGGAGTCAGACGCAGAGAGCACGGTGTAGGGGAAAACGCTCCTCTTTAATTCGGCGTGTGAAATACAATGCCCAATACACGGCAGGCGCACAAACAAACAGGCGCTCAAAAACAGACACGGGCATAAATTGATGACACACACGAACGTCCACCAAAACAGAGAAACAAGCCCGCACAAAAGGAGGCGGGCTTGACCGGCTTAAATAGCCCTAGAATAAAAACACAAAACAGGTGCAAACAATAGAACAATCAACAGAAAGGAAACGAGGATCGGTGGCAGCTAATAGGCCCGGTGACGACGACCGCCGAACGCCGCCCGAACAGGCAGAGGAGCCACCGTCGGTGGAAGTCGTGACAGACAGCTTTTTTCCATCTTCCAGAGAGACGTCAGAGATTGTAACATTCTGTTTCACAGAAACGTGGCTCTCTAGGGATATGTTGTCGGAATCGGTTCAGCCACCGGGCTTCTCCGTGCATCGTGCCGACAGAGCGCCTCTCTAGGAAGAAGAAGGGCGGGGGTGTATGCATTATGATTAACAACTCATGGTGTAATCATAACAACATACAGGAACTCAAGTCCTTCTGCTCACCCAACCTAGAATTCCTTACAATCAAATGCCAGCCATTTTACCTCCCAATAGAATTCTCGTCAGTTATAGTCACAGCTGTGTACATTTCCCCCCTCAAGCAAACACCAAGACGGCCCTCAAGGAACTTCACTGGACTCTATATACCCGGAGGCTGCATTTATTGTAGCTGGGGATTTTAATAAAGCAAATTTGAAAACAAGGCTAACTACATTCTATCAGCATATTGATTGCACGACACGCAGGGCTAATACTCTCGACCACTGCTACTCTAACTTCCACGAAGCATACAAAGCCCTCCCCGCCCTCCCTTCGGCAAATCCAACTACAACGCTATCTTGCTCGTTCCGTCTTATAGGCAGAAACTCAAACAGTATGTACCAGGGACGAGAACAATTCAACGCTGGTCTGACCAATCGGAAGCCACGCTTCAAGATTGTTTTGATCACATGGACTGGAATATGTTCCGGTCAGCCTCAGAGAACAACATTGACCTATACACTGAGTCGGTGAGTGTGTTTATAAAGGAGTGCATTGAAGATGTAGTACCCACTGTGACTATTAAAACCTACCCTAACCAGAAACCGTGGATGGATGGCGGCATTCGCACAAAACTGAAAGCGCGATCCACCGTTATTAACCTTGGAAAGAGGTCTGGAAATATGGCTGAATAAAAACAGTGTAGTTATTCCCTACACAAGACAATCAAACAACCAACATGTCGGTACAGGGACATGGTGGAGTCGCAATTAAACGGCTCAGACACAAGATGTATGTGGCAGGGTCTACAGGAAATCACCGACTACAAAAACAAAAACAGCTACGTCACGGACACCGACGTCACGCTTCCAGACAAACTAAACACTTTTTGCCTGCTTTGAGGATAATACAGTGCCACCATCGCGGCTGGCTAAGAAAGACTGCGAACCCCCTCTCCTTCTCCGTGGCTGACATGAGTAAAACATTTAAACTTCTTAACCCTCGCAAGACTGCTGTCCAAGACAGCATCCCTAGCCGTGTCCTCAGAGCATGAGCAGACAAGCTGGCTGGTGTGTTTACGAACATATTCAAACGCTCCCTATCCCAGTCTGTTGTCTCCACATTCTTCAAGATGGCTACCATTGTTCCTGTACCCAAGAAGGCAAAGATAACTGAACTATATTGACTACCGCCCCCGTGGCACTCCCTTCTGTAATCATGAAGTGCTTTGAGAGGCTAGTCAAGGATCATATCACCGTAGACCGCCACCCTAGACCCACTTAATACCAACATGCTTCAAGCAGACCACCATAGTCCCTGTGCCCAAGAACACTAAGGTAACCTGCCTAAATGACTACAGACCCGTAGCACTCACGTCCGTAGCCATGAAGTGCTTTGAAAGGCTGGTAATGGCTCATATTAACACCATTATCCAAGAAACCCTAGACCCGCTCCAATTTGCATACCGCTACAAATCAGCGTGAAACACCATAGTGTCCTCAAAGCTCATCACTAAGCTAAGGATCCTGGGTCTAAGCACGCACCCCTGAGGGGCCCCCGTGTTGAGGGTCATCGTGGCATATGTGTTGTTGCCTACTCTCACCATCAGGGGTGGCCCATCAGGAAGTCCAGGATCCAGTTGAAGAGGGAGGTGTTCAGTTCGAGGGTCCTTAGCTTAGTGATGAGCTTGGAGGGCACTATGGTGTTGAATGCTGAGCTGTAGTCAATGAACAGAAGGTGGTAGAGGGCAGTGTGGAGTGCAATAGAGATTGTGTCTTTTATGGATCTATTGGGGCGGTATGCAAATGAGTGGGCCCAGGGTGTCTGGGATGATGGTGTTGATGTGAACTATGACAAGCCTTTCAAAGCATTTCATGGCTACAGATGTGAGTGCAACGGGGTGATAGTCATTAAGACAGGTTATCTCAGTATTCTTGGTCACAGGGACTATGGTGATCTGCTTGAAACATGTAGCTATTACAGACTGGGCCAGGGAGAGGTTGAAAATGTCAGTGAAGACACTTGCCAGCTGGTCAGCGCATGCACTGAGTACGGTCCTGGTAATCCATCTGGCCCTTCGGCCTTTGAATGTTAACCTGTTTAAAGGTCTTACTTACATCGGCTACGGAGAGCGTGATCACACAGTCACCAAGAAAACAATTGGTAACACACTACGCCGTCAAGGACTGAAATCCTGCAGCGCCCGCAAGGTCCCCCTGCTCAAGAAAGCACATATACATGCCCATCTGAAGTTTGCCAATGAACATCTGAATGATTCAGAGGACATCTGGGTGAAAGTGTTGTGGTCAGATGAGACCAAAATGGAGCTCTTTGGCATCAACTCAACTCGCCGTGTTTGAAGGAGGAGGAATGCTGCCTATGACACCAATAACACCATCCCCACCATCAAACATGGAGGTGGAAACATTATGCTTTGGGGGTGTTTTTCTGCTAAGGGGACAGGACAACTTCACCGCATCAAAGGGATGATGGACGGGGCCATGTACCGTCAAATCCTGGGTGAGAACCTCCTTCCCTCAGCCAGGGCATTGAAAATGGGTCGTGGATGGATATTCCAGCATGACAATGACCCAAAACACACTGTCAAAAGAGTGGCTCAAGAAGAAGCACATTAAGGTCCTGGAGTGGCCTAGCCAGTCTCCAGACCTTAATCCCATAGAAAATCTGTGGAGGGAGCTGAAGGTTCGAGTTGCCAAACGTCAGCCTCGAAACCTTAATGACTTGGAGAAGATCTGCAAAGAGGAGTGGGACAAAATCCCTCCTGAGATGTGTGCTAACCTGGTGGCCAACTACAAGAAACGTCTGACCTCTGTGATTGCCAACAAGGGTTTTCCCACCAAGTACTAAGTCATGTTTTGCAGAGGGGTCAAATACTTATTTCCCTCATTAAAATGCAATTCCATTCATAACATTTTTCACGTGGGTTTTCCTGGATTTTTGTTGTTGTTATTCTGTCTCTCACTGTTAAAATAAACCTACCACTAAAATTATAGACTGATCATTTCTTTGTCAGTGGGCAAACGTACAAAATCAGCAGGGATCAAATACTTTTTTCCCTCACTGTAGTTTGCAATCCCTATCACATCCGACGAGCATCAGAGCCAGGCATTGTAGGATTACATTTTAGTCCTGTATTGATGCTTTGCCTGTTCGATGGCTCGTCGGAGGTCGTAGCAGGATTTCTTATAAGCGTCTGGATTAGTTCCCCGCTCCTTGAAAGCGGCAGCTCTATCCTTTCACTCAATGCGGATGTTGCCTGTAATCCATGGCTTCTGGTAGGGATATGTATGTACGGTCACTGTGGGGACGACGTCGTTGATGCACTTACTAATGAAGCCAGTGACTGATGTGGTAAACTCCTCAATGCTAAAAATTCCGTAACATATTTCAGTCCGTGCTAGCGAAACAGTCCTGTAGTTTAGCATCTACTTCATTGGACCACTACCGTATTGAGTGTGTCACCGGTAACTTTTGTGAGTTTTTGCTTGTAAGCAGGAATCAATCAGGAGGATAAAGTTATGGTTAGATTTGGAGGGTGAGGGAGAGCTTTGTATGCGTTTCTGTGTGTGGAGTAAAGGCGTTCTGGAGTTTTGTCTTTTCTAGTTGCACAGGTGACATGCTGGTAGAAATGAAGTAAAACTAATTTCAGTTTCCCTACATTAAAATTACGGGCCACTAAGAGAGCCGCCTCTGGATGAGCATTTCCTTGTTTGCTTATGGCCCTATACAGCTTGTTGAGTGCGGTCTTAGTGCCAGCATCGGTTTGTGGTGGTAAATAGACAGATATGGAAAGTATAGATGAAAGTATCTTGGTATATAGTATGGTCTACAGCTTATCATAAGTTATTCTTACTCAGGTGAGCAGAACTTTGAGATTTCCTTAAAGCACCAGCTGTTGTTAACAAAGACACACACCTCCCCCTTGAGCTTACCCGATTCTGCCGTTTGAGCCTGCCGATGCATAGAAAAACCAGATAGTATATTATCCATGTCCTTGTTCAGCCAAGACTCAGAGAAACATATTACAGTTCTTCAGGTCCCGTTGAGCTCGTCCAGATTGTTCTCCAGTGATTGTACATTCGCCAATAGAATGGAGGGTAGAGGTGGATTATTTATTTGCTAAATGTTATTTTGTAAGGGTGCCCACACGTCGGCCTCTCTTACGCCGTATTTTCCTTTGACGAGTGATGGGGATTAAGACCTGGTATGGGGTGAGCAGTGTATCTTATGCTGCCGACTCACTGAAGTAGAACATTATGTTAAAAAAAAAGTTAAAGATCAGCGCAAAAAGTACACAAAATATCAGAAATGGCCAGGAACCCATAAAACGGCAGCTATCCATTGCAGCGTCATTCTATAATCAAGCCTCAGGGGCGGACTGGGACCAGAAATCGGCTCTGGCATTTTTATTACACCGGACAATTTATTTCCTTAAGGCCCCACAATGGCCCATATTTTTCTCAAGGCCCCCACACCAGCCAATTGTATTCCTTATGGCCCTCATTATTAGCCAAATAATTATCATTTTGCTAAAAAAGTCCAAGTGAGACAGGCCCACTAGGCTAGAAATGGACCAGCCCATCTAGCATTTGCCCAAAATGCCAGATGGCAGTCCGCCCCTGGTCAGCCTGGAGATCACAGGGAGTTACTATAGCACAGCTGTCTAGTTTTCATGGTTTGGGCTCTGGACACAAGGCCAGATTGTGACATAACTTCCTTAGGCAAGCTCTCAGAAATCATTTGACATGAAATGGCAATTGAATCAAATCAAACAGTGATACAAAACATAAGAAACCACACAGGAGAGTTTTTGCAAAATGAGAGCCTCATTTAACGAAAGAATAGCTTGGCACACACAAAATACTTTAACAGGCAGACCGAACATGTTTTTTTCTCCTAAATGATCATAACTTAAATCCCTAATTCTGTTTGAGAAACAGTTTATTACAGATTTGTCCAAGGACAGCATATACTAGGCGTTTGCGAAGAAAGTGAAAGTCTGTAAGGCTTAGTGAAAGTGAAAGTGTGCCAAATTATTTGAGAGCTGCCCTAGAAGCATATGAGCGTACAGGAGAAGTATTGAACACATTCAGAACCATGGTACAACAGTGTTTCTATTTGCTTTTTCTTTCATTTTACACCATCGTCAACGCAGGTAAAATTAACTTTTTATTCTCTGTCATATCTCATTTAGTATACATCTTGATTCTAGGAGCAGTGTGAGCACCAGCCTAGGTGGTGTTTAGTACCATACTGTAGAAAGTGCAGCCAAAACTCATAGGAAAACCGTGTAAAGTATTTTCAGAAGCTTTTCAGACATTGTAAAAATATTCACTGATCTTGTTTTCACCCTCACTCACGTTCAGGATCTCATTCTCTGTGGGCATTCGCAACTTGTATCTCAGGAGAAACACCTTTCCCTGAGTGTAGTGTTGTGTTGATGCAGGATGACATTCAAGTTGGCTACTTTGACTCCAACATGGAGCAGTTCCTCCACAAGGGACCTTACACCCCAGACGAAACAGAGGTTGACGTAGCTCAAGATGCAGCTTATGTGTTTGGACACATGTTCCTCAGCATGAAAAGGCGACTGTCAGACCTGAGGTATCGCTTTAATTCCACAGGGAATATAGATGTTCAGCAGAGAATGACTGGCTGTGAGATGTTGGATACTGGTGAACCCGGCCTTATTCTGTCCACAGATGCTTTCAATGCAATTTTAGCCGATTTAATATATTACAACATGACACATTATTCATACAATTCTGAAAACCTACTGTCGCCATGGAGTAAAGTGCATCAAACATATGCAAAATGGCGTTATCAGACCATTTACCTACCCATTTGCATAAAAACATTGAAGACATTTCTGGAGAGATTGAAAAACTTGGTGATGCGTAAAGTGCGTCCCAGAGTCAGGCTCATACAGAAAGCCATGTCTGGAGGTGCCCGTGTGAGCTGTCTGGCGTTTGGTTTTTACCCTCGCCACATCAATCTGACCCTGCTGAGAGACGGCCAGCCAATAGTAGAACATGAGTTGACTGGGGGCCAGTTGCTGCCCAATGGAGACGGGACCTACCAGCTGAGAAAGAGTCTGGAGGTCAACACAGAGGAGCTGAGAGAGAGACACAACTACACCTGTACCACCTCCCATTTCAGTCTGGACAACAAGCTGGATGTCAGCTGGATACCTGAGTCTGGGACAGACAGAGTGGGTCTATATGTCATGTCAGCTCCACTGGCCATGGTGGCCATAATTCTACTCAGCATTTTCGTTTGTGTAAGTAGGAGAAACATGGCTGGCTCCCAGACATTGTCACAGCTCTCCAATGCTAATGATGCCCAAGTGGGCGAGCAAATTAGCCTATCTTCACATTCTGAGACCTGATATATTTGCTGCTGCCACTCATGCAAAGACTTCAAAGTGAAATGCCAATACAATGTAGGCTGATCTATATTATACAGTATATAGCCTAATAAAGTATTTTATGACGCAGTGGTGCATAAGCAATCCGAAAATGTGTACTGACAGTGCAATGACATATGTATTGATTTGATGTAAAAAAAAATATATATGTTTTTGTACTGCATTAAAGATCCATAAAAAATCATCATGACACAAAAAGATCATTGGAGTTTGGTTAATTACAAACGAGGAGCAGGAAATATTACCCTTGAAGAAAAACGGAATATCAGAAATACTGTTTATCCTACTTATCGTACCGTATTTCACATCAGATACCATAGGATATGAATATTCAGTCTGATTCTTAATGTACTGTATTTTATTAGAGGGGCAGCAGGCATCAGCCAGCTCCAGTGGCTGCAACTCTACTTCACACCACATGGTGTCGCTCCAAATTAAAATTAGCCTACTACCAGAAACTCAATTAGGTTGCCGGATTTATGTGTAATTTCCAGTTCCAGTCAATTCTGACAGCCCACACAAAGATATTGAAAGGGATATCGCACAGAGACAGTAGTCTATTTTAGGAATACATTTCATGCTATGATAGGCTACAAGATTAAACTTTTTTTTAAACTCATGAATGAAACTATTAACACATCTTGAATAAGATCGGCATTGTCCACATTTCAAATAATACATTGTTAAATAAAGGGTTAATTTGTTTAATTTGTTAACAATGTTTTACCACATTCTGTTCAAAAACTGCCCAGTGATAGAAGATGGAAAACTCAGGGTCAGGGATATAAATAAAACGTAAAAGTATTACACGTACTGTATGCCCGGTAAGCATTACATCTCTGACCGCTCAGTGACACACATGTTGTTTACATACACATAGTAACTGGGGATGACGCCGGCGAGCGGAACATCACCAGGGGAATAGAAAACGGTCACTGATAGGCCTATACCGTAAAATCATGCATAGTGCGTTTTCTCAATTCAATTCAAGGGGCTTTATTGACATGGGAAACATATGTTAACATTGCCAAAGCAAGTGAAGTAGATAATTTACAAAAGTGAAATAACTCACAGAAGTTCCAAAATAATAAGAATTTCTCTCTCCCTTTCCCTCTCTCTCCCTTTCCCTCTCTCTCTCCCGCCTCCCCCGAGTCACCGCCCCTGCTGCGGGTAGGGGAGAGTTTAAAACCAGTCTTGAGACGCCGGACACTTAGTAAGAGGGACAGCGCTTTGCTTTAGCGCACTAGTAGCGGACAGGAGCACACAGAGTGCAAACACGTTGTTATTGGAAATACCCGCGGAGTTTACTTCGTCCCGAACAAGTTAATTATATTGGATGCTTTTGAGATTGACAAGACAAGAAAAATGAAGTCTCCAAAGTTGAAGTCTCAAGGCAAATGTAAGTTAGACCATCTCATCTGTTGTTCATGCGACTTCCACAGGACAATGCATTGAACACTGACCAGGCATGGCGTTATTGGACCTTTCAGAAAGGGAGCCATAAAGTTATGTGAAACCGTGCAAGTGTGGTTATTATTCAACAGCTGTTACAATGTAACAATGTTTCAATTAACATGTGTGTTGCACATATTTTAATGACACAAAAACATAGACTGTCGATAGGTTGCATGGGATAGCCTAAATTAATAGAGAGCAATGTATTTAACTGAAATGAATTAAAGAAAAATATATTTTGAATGAGAATGGTTATGGGATAATCACACCAGTCCAGTATAGTAACACATGCTTCTTTCCTCCGTTATTTCAGGTAAATTCCTTGAGGAGGATGATCTGTCTGACGTGCTGTGTGAGTTCGACGCGGTGATCGAGGATTTCACTTCCCCAATGGAGAAGAGACACTTCCAGTACGACGAGCACCTGAAGACCGTGAAGAGACGGAGCAGTGCCAGCGTCAGTGACAGTGGCATCAGCGACTCAGAAAGTACGTGAACCTTGCGCGCACACACACAAACACACCCACAGTTGTCCTAATACCGAAAGACAGTGTAGCAATTGTGCTGGAATGCCTGAAACAGGGTTTGAACCAACGACCTTGCAGCTACAAGCCCTGACAGAGACTAGAATTACAGTAGCAGTACAACCATTCTCAAGTAGTGACAGGACCTATCAGTAGCCTAGATATGTTACTTTTTGCACTTTGAGCCTCACGATTCCTTTTACTCTGTATAGTGCCAGATAGATTTGCCATTTGTGCTAGATTATATCTTGTCATGTGTCCCACAAGTGCTCTTCCCGGTCTGCTGAAAAACTATAGCAGGCGGACACACACACATACCCAACAGCCACACACTCCTTACAGCCACACACTCCCTATAGCCACACACTCCCTGATAAGCATCAATGTTTGACTTGGAACTGGAAACCTTCAATTTCTCAGACAGACCATGCCTCGGTGGATGCCTCTGTCCTGCTGGAAATACTTTCCCTAACCCTAACCATCCCCACTCAGCTCAACTGAATGCCAGCCTCTCCTCATGTTCAGAATGCCCTCTCACTAACCTACATCCCAGACTGACAGTGCTGTTATTGTTGCCCACTCTGGGGTGCAGCTCTCTTTCAGCCATGCATCCATCCATCAGTCGTTACACACAATAGCTCTCCCCTGCATGAGACAGGTCACTCTTCAATGGACTACCATGGAGAGGACAGGACCCATACAGGAATCCTAGTCCTAATGTTTTTACACTCGTCTGTAGATAACATGTTCTGGTAACTCTTCACATTAGGTTCCTCTTAAAATCTGTGTACAGTAGTTATGCTATAATTATTCAAGTAAAAACGTTAAATTAACCTATTATTACGTACTCTTTTAGTTATTACTAAAACAGATAAATGACATAGTAACTCTCTCTGTGAATGCCAGGCCCCGGTCTTAAACATGCAAACTGGACACGACCCTTCCTAACTCGTTCTGCAGACGTGGAGTTTGTAGAACACACTACAGAGCACCATGAAGTTATCCTTTCACATCTTCCCCCAGAAATCCCAACCCACTCACATGTGGTTGGGAAATGAAATCAATGTCCGCTTGGGGAGCGGGAGCATATTTCTGTCTATGTGTAACTGTGTGAGGTTATCACATTTGGGTTATGGCCCAAATGTAGCACACACACCCTGTATGGTAATGCACAGCTTGACGTCTGGGAGACTTCATAGCTGCTTATGACAATAAATACTAAGAGCGTATAGGCTACCACAGAGACATGGCTGGCTTGGAATATGGAGGCTTGTGTGCCAAATATGCAGCAGTAGCTCAATCTAAATCCAAGATCTCTGGACCTAGATCAAGGTTTTGTGTGTGTGTGTGTGTGTGTGTGTGCGCGCGCGTACTTGAATGTGGTGCTGAGAGGTGGAGGTCAGGGGTTACTCTAGGTATGTGCTGTACATCAGAGCCACTCTGTCAGGGTCCAGTGGAACTCTTGAGTGAAAAGAGAGAGAGAGAGAGAGGAGAGAGAAAGAGAGAAATATATTTTGAGGTTTGCAGGTTAAGCTGCTTATTCTGTAGTAGTTAGCCTCATACTCCTAGTCAGACCTGTCAAGAGTGTTAATACAATGATTAAGTAGCAGACCAGCAGACCTCAATCTAAGCAGGAGTTGAGAAAAGAGTTCCATTACCTTTGGATTGGAGACAGCACAGGGAACTGAATGCATTTCTGTTGAAAATGACCATAGTAAAACAACTCGTTTTTGGGACGTCCATCCATCTACAGTACCTACCCTGACTTTATAACATACTTTATAGTTGGACAAAACTGAGCTGTGTAGAATTGAAATGAATTCCACTATACTGCCCATTTCTATATTGTGCGGAGGAGCAACAACTGTTCTCTTACTCTCTCCTTCTCCCAACACCATTCCTTTCCTGGAAAAAAACAAACAGTGATAGAGATCTATCGTGTTCTGTGGCCGGCTGAAATATCTACTGGCGGAATCAAAGTGTTCATTATGTCACTTATGCAATCACACAGTCAACGCTTTGACCACATAGAGCCTGACTTACCCAGTTTTACCACTGGGAATGCAGGAGGGAGAGTGGTAACGTGTGTGTACTAGACGTGGCAGAGTTAAATCAAGCACACACTATTTATCACACAGGAGAAATATGTCCCTCTCTGAGTTAGGGTTAGGGCTACATCTCAATAGTTAAAGAGAGAGCCAGAGAAATAGAGAAAGAGAGAGAGAGCCCAGCTGTTTAACAGTGGCATTTTGTTTTGGCCCTGTTTGAGGGGCCCTCATTGACTTCCCACCCTCCTCTACTCATGTCCTTGCTCTGACCCTTTCACACTAACCAGATGAATTCGGTCAAGTTATGAGTTAGGGAAAGTAACAGTCAGTATGCCAGTGTGTGCGTGCGTGCGAGTAAGTGTGTGTGTGCAAAACATATGGATGTGGCAATAGGCCCTACAGCTGCTTCGGGAATACAGAAAGGTGATCCGTTTTTTAATCTCTCCCTTTCTCTCTCACTCTCTCCCCCTTCTCCCACTCTCTCTCCCTTTCTCTCTCTCTCAGGTGCTGAGTCGCTCAACAGGAACAGCTTCAGTTTCAGTGATGAGAGACTGAACTCTCCCACTGTCTTCTCTCCCTCTCCAACCTCCCCCCCACCTCTGACATCACCCAAAGGTGAGCCTTGACACACACATGCACGCACACACACACATAAATGCAAGCATGCACACACACAACCGTCAGCATTCTCACCTTTACATACACACACGTCATTCTGCCTATAACTTTTCTATACTGTATGCAAAGTCTTGTCCCAGTTTGACAGCAGGAGGCATTTGCCAAAATGCAGCTCAGTATCACTCCTGTTTAGACAGATTGATAAATGCAGGATTAAACATGAGGTGTGTTTTAGGAGAAGTCAAATGTTACAATAGGCAGACCTATTGCTTTAGGCTTAGAGCACTTCAGCTATCCTCAGCTATTCCAATAGGTCACCTACTAACTAATTAGCGTTCAAGTGACTCATTCTTCTTGTTTAGTATTGTAGTAGGTATGTGTATACTTGTAGTAGATAATGCCATGTAATGTTCGATTCACATAATACATGATGCATGCTCATTTGAGGTTATGCAATTGCCTGTGGACAATACAGTTCTACTCTGTTCTATTCTATTATCTGACACTCTCTCTGTGTTGTTTACAGCCAAACTGGGAGACACTAAAGAACTGGAGGACTTCATTGCTGACCTTGACAAGACGTTAGCAAGTAAGTGCTAATAGCTTGCACCATTCACAGTACACTGTAAAAAGTAACTGCCTAACTCATTAAAGGAATTAAGTAGTGGCAACTCAAACATCTCCAATGGTCAGTAGAACTCAAATCATAAAAGTAGTACTAACTCAGATGTCAATAAGATTTCTTATCACTTAATGTTTTTGAGTACTGTTAACAACTATTAGGTGATTGAGAAAAATATAACTGTATTTATTTATGTTCTGCTAATCTAGTTATTGCATTTTTAGAAGTTATTGTGATTTAATATTTTAAAGTCAATATAACATTTATTAAAAACTGTAAGTTGTTCTTACTTGATTATATTATGTTTTACGTCTTTACTTAAAATAATAAAGTAATAGTCAGACACATTGATATTTGAGTAAAAAACACAATTTATCGGTGTTGTGCTGATATAGAATTATTACGTTTTTGCAAGTTATGAATACTTTATAGTGCCACTTGGCTTTGTTTTTAGAGGATTTATGATACTTGTACACAATGCTGTTAGCACGTTCTAAGAAAGAAAAATATATTTCTAGTATATAGTATTAAGCAGTTTATTGTGCTATGAGCTGTAATTGATCATGATGAACAGATATCAAAACTGTCGGACAAATTGATGTTCAGTAATGAGACAAGCCATTCCCACCATTACCAAGGTAATGTGCACTAATCTTAATGACAGAGGCTAATGCAGCATCCTGTAATGCTTACAGCTCTATATCCAGTTACTGCTATGAGTACTGTGCTCAACAATGCCTGCTGAGGTGGGTTAAAATGACAAATCGTCAAATAGATAAAACAATGTTAAACATTAAGACACGATCACTGAAAATGACCATTCTGAACTACTTATTACTTAACCTTGAAAAAAAATTGTAATGAAGGTTAATAATTTAAGTAAAAGGGACCCTACATTTTAATGTTTACTACAACAAATATTCATGTTCAAGTAACTTCAAGCATTATAGTTCAGAATACATAATACAATTTAATGTCAAAAAGCTCATAAAACACAAAACAGTTAAGTATTTACAACTTAAAAAGATAACAATATGGGTGGTGATGACTTTATTACTTTAAGTATTGAACACTGAAATACTTTGAGTTGGTTTTAGGCAACGGGTTTCCACCCCAAAAAATGTTAGCAGAACAAATGACTTTTTTTACAATGTACTCAGTCAGGGGTGTGTGTTCTCTATGCTAACTATGTTAGATATGCTAACAACCAATACATGAGTGTCACGCCTCGCTGTTTTTCCGAAACAATAAGCTCTTAGCTGTCAGCTCTAAACAGGGGATGTATGAGGATGTATGGATAGGCCATGTAAGGCCTCGAGGGAAAGGGAAGATATCCCTTTCAGCTGTCACTCATGTCATTATGTCTTGACACACACATACGCACACACACACACACGCAGCAGCCTATGTAAGAATGTAACCAGAGAGAGAGCCTAGTTTATGTGGCGGGTACAGACCAACATAACTCAGTTTATTTGTTTTGGACCGATCCTTTACTACAGTAGTCCAGAGTGTTGGAACTTGCATCAGGCCGGTTACATTGGAATGTGCCCGTGTAAAACCTGGGGTGGAATAGAAACTGTAAATGTCAGCTTCGGCATTGGAATTACCAATGGAAGTGTTCCGGTGCTTTTCTTAACAGAGAAGGCCAGGCGGTTAGAGTACTGAATGTTCTTCATTCAAACCAATGGGACGGTTAGTCATTGAGTCACATTACGCAATGGGACAGCAAGTCACATAAAGTAAAGGGACAGTCAGTTATTTGTCATTCAGGTTAAGCGGCGCCTGGCATTTTTATTAGGGTCTACAGTGTTAATGATGGCTGCCAAGTAAAACTGCCCCACACCTCCTAACTAAGAATAGTGTTGGACTGCCAAGGAGCCAGAGAGGCTATTGCTAAGCACTGTGTGTGTGTGAATTTGTCTGTCCGTCTGTCCTGAGGCACGTAGAGGAGTCTACAGTCCATTACTAATCAAACGTCTGTCTGTCTCTCCTTAGGCATGTGACACGGAGCCGAAGAGAAGTGGCAGAGACCCTTTTTGGAGAGTAGCCATCGCGAGGAGGAGACACCCTGTCCAGCACCCCAGAATACACACACACCAGGAGTGCTGTGAACATAGCACAGGGACAGTCACAGTGACCGTCAGACTTGCTGAACAACTTCATCTCAAGGCTGTCCCAATATTATAAGACAACGTCATCTCCTTGTCTCCTTTCCTTCTCCTCATCTCATTTCCCTCATGATTTGATCTGATTAGACTGGATTGGTTTTTCTAGGTTTGCACAGTAAGAATGGGCAAATCTGAAATGGAACCTCATATTCTATTGCACTATATGGCATAGAGTGATATTTCATACACAGCCCCAGTTTATAAACTATTAGCAGTCATGGAAGAGAGGAGACTAGGGGAGGAGATTAGGAAGGAGACAAGGAAAGGAAGCTTTGTAAAAGTATTGGGACACTGTTAGACAGACAAACACCAGGCTGTGCGTCCTTTATACAAAACTTGAGCTGGAAGAGTATTTAAGAAATAGCTTTTTACAATATAAGTATATTTGTAATTTTATAGAGCTGGTCATTGTAAATGTATCAATAATGCTTTTTTGTGAAATATATTTTTGTATCTATGTGTAAATAATAATTGTTTCAAATTCTATTGCCTTGGTATTAAAAAGCGTATGATACATTTAAGGTTTGGCACTCGTTGACTGAAGTTGAGATGTTTGATGATTCTAACGAATGCAAACTAAAATATGGATTAACTCTGAAAAACTGGAATTCAACAAAATGTATTGAATACAGCTAATATCAATTGCCTACCAGAGAATATTAAAATTAAATATTGTTGTTTTAAAATATCTCTTCTCATTTTTACCCTCGGCTTGTTTATTGGTCTCCCTTTTCACAGGGCTATATTGGGGGGAGTTTGAGTGACAGCTGGTCACTGGCCATCGCCTTGGCACTGAAGGACTGTGTCCCTCTGTGTCCCTGTCTTTATGACTTCTATGAGTGGTAGTCAGTGACCTGCTGTTGGTGTCTGTGCAGCTCTGTGGGGCGTAGACAGACATACTGAAATAGACATTCCAATTCCCAGGGCTCCTCTTCTGATCATTACTCAGCCCTTCAACAAAGCTAATGCTTATGAAACTATGGATATTTATAGACTGAGGTTGGTGAATGGCAGGTGGGGTTAGGAGGTGTCTATAAGGGATGTCCTGTTGGTCGGGGTCACAGGTCTTTGAGAGAAGACAGACTTCCCCCCCAGCGGCTCCACAGTAACATTACAGCTAGCGATGATGAGGAGTTCACCTCTTTCTTTTGGGATCTTTCATCTCATTTTGTTTCCATATAAAATGACTCAAGAAAGACCAAAGTTAAAGAGTTTGGAGACTCTCCTCTGACTGTCATCCCTATCTGCCTGTGACTCTGAAGCAGCCAGATATCTGCCAGTCTGTGTTGCTGCAACCATGGGAGCAGGAAGCTGGCAGAGACCCACCCTCCATTTTGTTTCTTTAGTACAGTTGGCACAGGGCAAAGCAGAGCCCACTACAGCCCAGCCGCAGTCCACCTGTTGGCATTGTCCTGTGCCAGGGAGAAACTGGGTCCGGGCAGACATGTTGACACAACACATGATCCCTCGGGGCCTGATGGTCCCTTGGCTTCTAAAACAACGCACCCTGTCGGCAGAGCCGGGCGCCTTTTTTTGGCACTGCCAGCACGTTGGGAATGGCGCTGCATGGGCTTGGCAGTTGGCAGTGGACCCAGCCTCTAGATCCCAGAGAGATGCCAGCCACATCCAGGGGCACTGGGCTGGAAGTGTGGGAAAGACGAGGGAGATGGATCAGGTAAGGGGCAGAGGGGGTAGATGGCAGGGTTTGGACGTTGGGCAAGCAGGGGTATTAGTTGGGTAGAGGTCTCGGAGGGCTATTCAATGGGGGATGGTGGTGAAATAGGTAGGAGGAGGAGATGGCAATATTTTGACTCTTACAGTTCCTACAGAGATAATGATGCATGGAGAAGCGTCAGTTGGTTTGGACTGAACTGAGAAGTCTGTACCATTCACCTTATGATTATGCAATGGTAAAGTGTTTTCAATGCACCTGTCAAAGCCAGTTTGGTCAGATGTTTCACTATGAATATGCACTCACACACACACACGTTGTTTTCATCAGAAGAGAAGAGGTTGCAAATGTGTTCAATGTTTCCGGCAATCAGTAAATAATACTACTCAAAATTGTATGTACTAGCTTTATCCGTACTCAATCAGGTACAATATAGGGAAAGATCTAGGCAACAGGGACTGTCATATTTTCTGTCATATTGATTTTTTACAATATTGTGGGCATGCAGAGAATAAAGTTGAAATCTATTGATCTACTGGAAGAAAAAAATGTTATATCGAACTTTCTGTTTTGCATGCTTGGACTCATAGAGAAATCTATGTTTGTGTTAATCTTTTTGCAGATAGCCGTGTTCTTGTGATGAATGTATTTTTGACAGTATCATACAGTTTTGATCAATGTATTTATGTTTTGAGATAGCAACTACATTTTGAAAATGCGTTTACTGTTTTGCAAAAGGCCACAGAGTTCTGTGTCTTGAGAACACTGTTTTGAAAATCGACGTCATTGCTCCAAGAAATGCTTGTATGCGATCAAGAAAAACAAGATTTCTACAGACACAAAGCAGTTCTTTCTACAGATTTTCAATTACTGTCTCCTACTGTGTAGTTTCTCAAGTTTCACATTCATTATGATGAAGACATGTTCTTTTGAATCAATTTGACCTAACAAGACATGACCTAACATGTCCTATGACCTAACAAGACATGACCTAACATGTCCTATGACCTAACAAGACATGACCTAACATGTCCTATGACCTAACAAGACATGACCTAACATGTCCTATGACCTAACAAGACATCAGTGTGACTATCCTGACTCCCTCTGCTATGAGGAAATGATGATGCAGACAATTACTGCTATGTTTAGTCTAAAATTGACAATTAGCCAAAGATTCACCTCGTATTTGTCTACGAATGGGTATTAGTCAGCATAGCAAGAGATGGAGAATACTCCAATGAAGGGAACCCACCCACATCTCCAAACTGATTTCACACAACCCCAAGACTCCCATGACCTCCCACCAGCACGCACGCACACGCACACGCACGCACGCACGCACGCACACACACACACACACACACACACACACACACACACACACACACACACACACAATCTTACTATACTTGTGAGGAATTTTTGGGGGACCAACAACTGATTCTCATTGAAAATCCTATTTTCCTTAACCTCTAACCCTAAACCTAACCCGTAACCCTAATTCTAACCCCACACCTAACCCCTCAACTTAAAAAAGCCTTTTTACAAGTGATAACCTGCAAAATGTCCTCACTTTTCTGAATATTAGTTGGTTTACTATTCTTGTGAGGACTTTGGTACTCACAAGTATAATAAAATGTGTACACACCAGTGGCAGTCAGTGCCATTTAAGATGTGGGAGGATTATTTGATACAAATTTATGAGCATGACATTTTTATGAGCATGGTCTTATTTCTGTTGCAGCATATTGGATGACCGCCCCAACAGATCCACAGATGACGCAATCTCTACTGCACTCCACACTGCCCTTTCCCACCTGGACAAAAGGAACACCTACATGAGAATGCTAATCATTGACTTCAGCTCAGCATTCAACACCATAGTGCCCTCAAAGCTCATCACTAAGCTAAGGACCCTGGGACTATACACCTCCCTCTGCAACTGGATCCTGGACTTCCTGACGGGCCGCCCCCCAGGTGGTAAGGGTAGGTAACAACACATCTGCCACACAGAAATAGAGAGAGATATTTCTTCATTTTTTTCACTTTCACTTACTTAGCTAGCAAATGCAGCTACAGTGCCTTCCACTAATATTGGCACCCTTGGCAAATATGAGCAAAACGGGCTGTGAAAAATAATTATTTGCTGTTTATCCTCTTGGTCTTTCATTCAAAATATTCACAAAAATCAAACCTTTAATTGAAGTAAAATGATTGAAAAAAAATGTATGTGAAAAAAATGAAATAAATGTTTTTCTCCGAAAAATATGTGCCACAATTATTGGCACCCCTAGAAATTCTTATAAGTAAATCTAACTTAAGTATATTCCCATTCATATTTTATGTTTTTAAGTTCACCTGAGTGATTAGGAACACTTAAGTGGTAAGCCATTACTTCCTGTAAGGTTTCACTTGGGGTATAAATATGAGGTGACACACAGCCAAGTTCACATAGTCTTCCATCACGATGGGAAAGACCCGAGAATACAGTAATGATGTGCGGCAAAAGGTTGTTGAGCTGCACAAATCAAGACATGGCTATAAGAAAATAGCTCAACAGTTGAAAATGCCCATTTCCACTATCAGGGCAATAATTAAGAAGTTTAAAGCAATTGGAGATGTTAACAATCTGCCTGGAAGAAGATGTGTGTCAATATTGACCCCACGCACAGTGAGGAGGATGTTTTGAGTGGCCAAAAAATTGAGAAGGATCCCAGCTGGAGAATTGCAGATGTTAGTTGGGTCGTGGGGTCAGAAGGTCTCCAAAACTACGATCAGACGCCACCTACATAACCACAAGTTGTTTGGGAGGGTTGTCATAAAAAAAGCCTTTTCTGTCATCAAACAACAAACTCAAGCTCCTACAGTTTGCCAAATGTTACTGGAACTTTCAATGGGACTGAATTATATGGTCAGGTGAGACCAAAATATAGCTTTTTGGAAACAAACACCAGAGGTGGGTTTGGCGTAGACAGAAAGACAGCCATGCAAAAAAAGTACCTCATCCCCACTGTGAAGTATGGTGGTGGATCTTTGATGTTGTGGGGCTGTTTTTTTTCCAAAGGCATTGGAAAACAGGATACATGGTATCATGGACTCCATCAAATACCAGTAGATATTAAATCAAACCTGACTGCCTCTGCTAGGAAGCTTAAACTGGGCCGTGGTTGGATCTTCCTGCAGGACAATGATCCAAAGCACACCCCAAAATCAACACAAAAATGGTTCACTGACCAAAGAATCAAGGTTTTGCCATGGCCATCCCAGTCCCCTGACCTAAACCCCATAGAACACCTGTGGGATGAGCTGAAGGGGAGAGTACACAATTGTGGACCTCGGAATCTGAAGGATCTGGCGAGATTCTCTATGGAGGAATGGTCTCAGATCCCTTGCCATGTGCTCTCCAACCTCATTACGCATTATAGGTGAAGACTCAGAGCTGTTATCTTGGCAAAGGGAAGTTACACAAAGTATTGAATGAAGGGGTGCCAATAATTGTGGCACACATATATTTGAGAAAAATATTTGTTTTATGATAAGAACGTATTTTTTCTTTAAATTATTTAACTTTAATTAAAGATTAGATTTTTGTGAATATTTTTTATGAAAGACCAAGAGGATAAACAATAAATACATTTTTACCAAGGGTGCCAATATTAGTGAATACTGAAACACCCTGCTCAACAGAGGGATGCTATGTTAGCTAGCTGGCTATGACTTTCCAACACAACACTGGAATCTTCCATGTCAAGGTAAGCTTTTGGCATTACTAATTTATTACCACCGGGGCCCGCCGGTGTAACTAATTACATACAAACATTGACCTACATTGTTAATATTTCAGCTTAGCCTTCATCATGTGTCACCTGCTAGTCTCAAAATGTTGCAGGTCAATCAAAGTTATTTTGCTGAAAGGGCCATTACCCTGGTGCCGCATTGGCAGACAACAAATACATAATTTCAGACACTAACAGCTGATATATCAACCTGATTTATAGTAAAGTAAAGATAGTTCCCTCTCCATCTCTTTTAATAAAGATATACAGTGTGATGTGTAGGTATGAATTTGCTGAAAAGGCAAATTCAGAATGGCTCTAGGTCTACATTGGTGAAAAAAAAAAAATCAGATTCTGTCGTCAGACATATTCACCGTTCTGATGTATACGACACTGATGTGAAAATAATTATCTCTACATGTCTGACTCTCAATTATGGTGGTATGTCTGTGCGTGCCTGTTTGTCTGCATGTGTGTGTGTGTGGGCGTATCGTGCGTGTGTGTTGGTATAGTATCGAATGCTTCCCTCAGGCCACACAGCTTGGGCACAGTGATTTAAAGTGATGGGGCACCTAGACTTCAGCCCTTCCTCTTCCTTCAGTTCTGCCATTGTGGTTGTATCCCCTTCCCCCTCCCCTCTGAGCCCCAGTGTCATTAATGACCTCTCACACAAAAAGGCCATGCCAGCACAGGGGGACAGGGCTAAGTATGGGCCAAATCTTCAGACTAGTTTCACAGCCAAATGTATGGCAATAGTGTATCCCCCCTATCTATATTCATACAGTATGTACAGCTTTTATCTATCTCCAGCTTCTCAGGACTGGGAGAAAGCCAGTTATGAAGACTGTAAGCATCACATCATTATCCCAGATGGGTCTATGCTGTGGTGACCACTCCTCTCCTATTGTCAGCCAGGACTGTCTGTCTGGATTCCAGCTGTTGCTTCTGCTGCCTGCTGTATAGAGGATATCCACCTCTCCAACCATCGATCTCTCTCTGCATCACTCGATATCTCAGTGCCTTGGCTTGGAGATAGGCCTGGTCCTGCCCTGTCTCCTTTACACTAGTGCCACAAACATGGGCTATGGGAGTTAGAATAGATTAGAGAAGTGAGGTTGCATTGTTTTAATGCATTGTTTAGATGGGTTATAGGAGTTGAGCTCTATAACAGTGAAAGAAGGGATGCAAATGGGAATCCCGAGAGCTGAGACTAGAGATAAGCACCTTTAGCCGGTGCTTACCCGAGAGAAAGAGGGAGAGAGAGATAGAGACTGAGATAAAGAGAGACAGAAAGAGACAACTATACATGTTGAATCAGCACCGTTCGCCTACACCCAGCAGGTGATCGCTCGCACATCACGGCCACCCACTGCTTTTAACCGTTCGTCGGCGTCTCATGTTTTGTATTTTATATCAGTGACCAGAGTCTGTGACATGAAGGGGTCTTAATTTACTTCTAAATTTAGCAGCCCATTGGCCTGCCGCCACAGAAAGAGAAGATGTGTTTTTAACTGTATTTACCGCCCCAGTCTGAGCTCCTAGCTCCACTCCACATACGGTAGAACAGATAGCCTTTCATTTCTGGTAAAGAACCAAGTCTACAACTCACACACTGACAAGGGTGTGTGTGAGAGAGAGTGTGAGAGATTAAGAGAAAGAGAGAGAATGAGTGAAAAAAAGAAGGCAAGAGAGACGCGAAAAACAAGTCAAACCAAACTGTTCCCCACATTAAAACCCCCAACAGAATGGGAAATATGTAGCCCAGTAATTGAGTTAATAGTGTTGGTGAGTGTAAAATTGCTGTGTAATCTCTTCAAGGGCAGATAAATGTGTTGTGATGTGTGTGGAATGCGAATGAGATGTGAAAAACGTAGCTGGACTAATTCAACTAATAGCTTTTTGTTCACTACCCAGCTAGCGATGAGGAATCGGCCCAGAAGCGGCCCTCTTCTGGGGGGCCGAAACTGATTGAATCGTCCCGGAATCGGGCGTCGGACTCGGCCCGGAATCAAAATGAATGACTGCCCAGAATCGGCCCAAGTACATCAGGCTGCTTCCGTCTACCGGAATTCAGCTGACTTTGCCGGCATCTTACCAGAATCCCTCCAGAAGCGGCCCGATGCAAATTTTTATAAATGTATACAAAATTACTCTATTTAGTCATTTTAAATATTACTATTATACATTTTATACATACAAATGATACCCATCCACAAAAAAACATTTTGTGTCGGAGGAAACACCATACACCTGGTGACTGTGTCACATACTCGGGCCACATGACGTCGGCTGAGTCTCACTCTCAGCCGAGTGCCCCCGACTCTCAGCCGTGAATCGGCCCAGATCCAGTGTGCTAGCTGGGTACTGTTTGTGCCTTTCAAGTGAGAAATAAATATAGTTTTGAAATGTGAATAAGGGTACTGAGAGTCTGTCCAAGTCACCTATGCAAACATGCTTTAAAGTGAATTCTGTTTGCGAGTTTGACACTTCCTGTCAATCTAAGAGCATATTTTAGGTTACTAATGACATTTTTTAAAGCACAGGGTACTAAATGTGACCTAAATGTGCTAATTCAATAAAGAATTTAAGAGATTATTTTTAACTACAGATTTTTGTGGGACATACAGCTACTTGGTCAGACAGAACTTCAGAATTAACGCTGATTCGTTCTAACAGATGTCCAGATAAAAAGGACAACAGCTTGGTCCCTTCCCTCCCTCTTTCAATCTCTCCCATCCTTTCAACTCAATGCGCCTTCCCTTTCTCTCTCATCTTCCTGATCTCTTTATCCTTTCCTCTTCTGTCTATCCATCTCCCCCAACAACCATCCCTCTGGCTAGGTTAGGGAGGTGGATCCCTACCCCACATCTTTCCCCCCATCCCTGTGGCATTAAGTTCAAGAGGTGTGTCGGCCGTTGTTTACTTTGGCATCAAGCCCCTTTCATTTAGTCCTGGTTCATGCGTGACTGGAGTCTCTGTAACTCCTGGACCCGAGAGGAAAGGAAGGTCTCAGTTTAGTGCATGCACGCACGGACGTGCACACATACACACACACGGTCTTGCGCAGCTAATCTTGTGGGGACATACAATTTAGTCCCATTCAAATTTTCCCTAAACCTAACCCTATACTGTACCCTTACCCTAACCCTAACTCTAACCCAAAAACCTAACCTTATCCTAACCCTAGCTCCTAACCCCTAAAACTAACCCTAGCTCCTAACCCTAACCCTAAACCTAATTCTAACCTTAACCCTAAACCCCCTAGAAATAACATTTGACTAACAAAATGTCCCCAGAAGTATAGTTAAACATGTCCACACGCACGCACGTAAATGCACACACACACACACACACACACACACACACACACACACACACACACACACACACACACACACACACACACACACACACACACACACACACACACACACACACACACACACACACACACACACACACACACACACACACACACACACACTCTTGCTTTGGCATGGCTGGCCCTGCTGCCTGCTGGTGTGTCTCTAAAGTCTCTAAAGCTGTTAATTCACTGTAATCACTGCAAGATTAGGGGGTTGTGACTGACTGATGAAGCTGGCAGTTAGAACCATCATGCAACTATTCCCAATCCTATCCACACTCTCCCCCATAACCCCCTCACCCTATTCCCACCCTCCCTAACCCTTCACTCTCCCTTCTACCAATCACACCCCTGCCCCCCGGTCCCACTCGCCCCTTTTGCTCACACTCATATCCCTTATGGCTCACAGACAAGCCCAACCCTGATAATTGCTACCTGTCAATAGCAATAACCAGAGCCAAAGATAGGCAGACTTTGGCCATATGGAGCTGAGATTTTAGAATTGTGATGGCCACCATGTTGGCATCAGGGAAGTAGTGGAAGAGAAATACTCCATGCAACAATGTGTCTTGCAGCACCATGTAATGACTACTAATACTAAGCCAAACCACAACGTTATGGAACTCCATTACACTCCGTTCTCCCTCCATTTAATGTCCCAATACCAAAACTTGTCTGTAAAAGTTTGGAGAATGGGCACTAGTTCACCCCCCTCCGAACCCTCTGAGCACCCCAAGGAGCCTCTTTCATCTCTTTCATCCTGACAGAGCTGCAGTGCGGGTGTAAATGACCGTGTCTAATTGCTGATCAAACACAGTCAGTGAAAACAGGCCAAGTGGTGTCTCTCTTTCAGACAAAGGAGGGAGAGTTTAGAATCCTTTGTCAGTGATGTGTGTGTGTTCGTGTTGTTCAAGAACCCGTAGTTTCCTGCGTGACCACGTCCATACAACCAGATTTATGGTTGTTCAGTGAAGTGATTTTTTGGCAAACAAAATTGAATACAGGGAGGGAGAGAGGAGATATGGGTGTGTGAACCTGCCGTGATTAAAACATACAACGACAAGATTTCTGTGTGTGTGTGTTGGGCACGAACAAAATACGATTTGAAGCATCTCCTGGCCCCTGGGTCATATTCATTAGGCAGTGGTGTAAAGTAATTAAGTAAAACATACTTTAAAGTACTAAGTAAGTAGTTTGTTGGGGTATCTGTACTTTACTTTACCATTTCTATATTTGAAAACTTTTACTTTTACTTCACTACATTCCTAAAGAAAATGATGTACTTTTTACTCCATACATTTTCCTTGACACCCAACAGTACTCGTTACATTTTGAATGCATAGCAGGACAGGAAAAGGGTCCAATTCACAGACTTATCATCCCTACTGCCTCTGATCTGGCAGACTCACTAAACACAAATGCATTGTTGATAAATTATGCCTTAGTGGTGGAGTGTAGCCCTGGCTGTCCATACATTTTAAAAACAAGAAAATGGTGCCATCTCCTTTGCTTAATATAAGGAATTTGAAATGTTTTATACTTTTACTTTTCATACTTAAGTATATTTTAACATTTACATTTACTTTTCAAATACTCAAGTATATTTAGAACCAAATACTTTTAGACTTTTACTCACGTAGTATTTTACTGAGTGACTTTCACTTTTACTTGCTATTAAGGTATCTATACTTTTACTCAAGTATGACAATTTAATAATTTTTCCACCACTGTCATTAGGGCAGAAAACCTTATAAAGAGCTTTGCATCAGAGACAGAAATTCAAAGTTTCAGGTAGTTCAGGTAGTCCCTCACTGTTTCAGTCCGTTGTCTTGCATTTGGTGCCTAATGAACACTCTCCACTACCCCCCTTTCACTATGTTTTGTTTGCACTTTATCAAGTAAGCTCAATCTAATGTGCATGTTTCACATTATTACCCCTTTATTTTGTTTGTGTGTTTTCACCATGGTGTAAAATGCAATTCAATTGTCCTCCTCTCCTCCTCCTCCTCCTCCTCCTCCTCCTCCTCCTCCTCCTCCTCAGTATGAACACACAGAGAACAAAGAAAAGGCCTGTCGCTTTCAGAAACATCATCCTTCCTCCCTCCTTCTCTGTGGACCCAAACAAGACTCTGCAGGTTCCAGGATCATGTTGGATCCTCAGCTCTTGTCATGGAAAGCAAATTATCCTATAGAGTTGACGTTCGAGATCTATAGCTCACCTGAACACAACACAATACTGAGAGCTGCATGGGGAGAGCCCTCAGAATAGGCAGATTAAGTCTATCTATCAATCTGTAATATACAGTGAGGGAAAAAAGTATTTGATCCCCTGCTGATTTTGTACGTTTGCCCACTGACAAAGAAATGATCAGTCTATAATTTTAATGGTAGGTTTATTTGAACAGTGAGAGACAGAATAACAACAACAAAATCCAGAAAAACGCATGTGAAAAATGTTATAAATGGAATTGCATTTTAATGAGGGAAATACGTATTTGACCCCCTCTCAATCAGAAAGATTTCTGGCTCCCAGGTGTCTTTTATACAGGTAACAAACTGAGATTAAGAGCACACTCTTAAAGGGAGTGCTCCTAATCTCAGCTTGTTACCTGTATAAAAGACACCTGTCCACAGAAGCAATCAATAAATCAGATTCCAAACTCTCCACCATGGCCAAGACAAAAGAGCTCTCCAAGGATGTCAGGGACAAGATTGTGGACCTACACAAGGCTGGAATGGGCTACAAGACCATCACCAAGCAGCTTGGTGAGAAGGTGACAACAGTTAGTGCGATTATTCGCAAATGGAAGAAACACAAAAGAACTGTCAATCTCCCTCGGCCTGGGGCTCCATGCAGGATCTCACAATGATCATGAGAACGGTGAGGAATCAGCCCAGAACTACACGGGAGGATCTTGTCAATGATCTCAAGGCAACTGGGACCATAGTCACCAAGAAAACAATTGGTAACACACTACGCCGTGAAGGAGTGAAATCCTGCAGCGCCCGCAAGGTCCCCCTGCTCAAGAAAGCACATATACATGCCCGTCGGAAGTTTGCCAATTAACATCTGAAATATTCAGAGGACAACTGGGTGAAAGTGTTGTGGTCAGATGAGACCAAAATGGAGCTCTTTGGCATCAACTCAACTCGCTGTTTGGAGGAGGAGGAATGCTGCCTATGACCCCAAGAACACCATCCCCACCGTCAAACATGGAGGTGGAAACATTATGCATTGGGGGTGTTTTTCTGCTAAGGGGACAGGACAACTTCACCGCATCAAAGGGACGATGGACGGGGCCATGTACCGTCAAATCTTGGGTGAGAACCTCCTTCCCTCAGCCAGGGCATTGAAAATGGATCGTGGATGGGTATTCCAGCATGACAATGACCCAAAACACACGGCCAAGGCAACAAAGGAGTGGCTCAAGAAGAAGCACATTAAGGTCCTGGAGTGGCCTAGCCAGTCTCCAGACCTTAATCCCATAGAAAATCTGTGGAGGGAGCTGAAGGTTCGAGTTGCCAAGCGTCAGCCTCAAAACCTTAATGACTTGGAGAAGATCTGCAAAGAGGAGTGGGACAAAATCCCTCCTGAGATGTGTGCTAACCTGGTGGCCAACTACAAGAAACGTCTGACCTCTGTGATTGCCAACAAGGGTTTTGCCACCAAGTACTAAGTCATGTTTTGCAGAGGGGTCAAATACTTATTTCCCTCATTAAAATGCAATTCCATTTATAACATTTTTCACATGCGTTTTTCTGGATTTTTTTGTTGTTATTCTGTCTCTCACTGTTCAAATAAACCTACCATTAAAATTATAGACTGATCATTTCTTTGTCAGTGGGCAAACGTACAAAATCAGCAGGGGATCAAATACTTTTTTCCCTGACTGTAGGTCAAAAATAACTAAGGCCACTGACAGTGTCGTGTGTTGGAAGAATACAGTTCACTCTTATTTTATCATAATACATACAGTGAGGGAAAAAAGTATTTGATCCCCTGTTGATTTTGTACGTTTGCCCACTGACAAAGAAATGATCCGTCTGAACCTCTTCCTCTTTCCTTCATTCCCTGGAAATGGTTCTATGGCTATAATCAGATCTATAGAAGCCACATGGCTTCCTCTCCTCTAATCACAACTGATAATATTATTTAACTGGCTATGACATTACTTTAGCTAATTTAAGTGATAATGCCCGCTAAGCCGGTGTTTGGAGGATAAATTGGCACGGGTGTTGTTAGGCCCTAGATGAAGTCATGGGCCGCCAAATCGTGTCAATATGTCCTGCAAACACCATAGTCATAGTCAACATAACTAATAGAACTAATAACTTAGTAAACCTGCTACAATTATGCAGTAATGTTAGTGTACAGACAGTAATTAGTTACACCGGCGGACCCCGGTGGTAATAAATTAGTAATGCCAAAAGCTTACCTTGACATGGAAGATTCCAGTGTTGTGTTGGAAAGTCATAGCCAGCTAGCTAACATAGCATCCCTCTGTTGAGCAGGGTGTTTCAGTAGGCTAAACTAGCTACAGTGCCCTCCACTAATATTGGCACCCTAATATTGGCACCCTAAAATATATTTATTGTTTATCCTCTTGGTCTTTCATACAAAATATTCACAATAATCTAACCTTTAATTAAAGTTAAATAATTTAAAGAAAAAATACGTTCTTATCATAAAACAAATATTTTTCTCAAATATATGTGTGCCACAATTATTGGCACCCCTTCATTCAATACTTTGTGCAACTTCCCTTTGCCAAGATAACAGCTCTGAGTCTTCACCTATAATGCGTAATGAGGTTGGAGAGCACATGGCAAGGGATCTGAGACCATTCCTCCATAGAGAATCTCGCCAGATCCTTCAGATTCCGAGGTCCACGCTTGTGCACTCTCCCCTTCAGCTCATCCCACAGGTGCTCTATGGGCTTTAGGTAGATGATGGTATGTTATAGTGGGAGAAATATGTTGCTGTCTACTGTCTAACAATGCTAAACCATTTGAAAAGCTGCACACACACCTGGGGGGAGACAAAGTATTACAGACAGACAGACAGGGAAGCACGCAGACCGGGAAGCAGGCAGACAAACAGACAGACCGACAGAGGAGCATGTTTACATGGCTTTCTGGATGAATAGGACTGAGCAGTCCTGTGTTACCACATCAGAGAAATGCATAAAGGGTGAACAGTGATTTCTATTAGACAGCACAGTCAGCACTATCCTTGATTGAACAACTGGAATACAGCTGGCTGTCCTGGAGCTCAGGGCTGGCTGGGGAGAGAGGAAGAGAGCGAGGGAGGGTGGGAGGTTTGGTCAGGCCAGCTGGACATGGGGGTGTGAGAGAGAAAGAGAGTGAGGAAGGGGAGAAAGGAGGAGGGGAAAACAGAACGGAAGAACCTGCTAAACAGATGCATGTCTTTAACTCTGTATAGCAGGGATGTGCAATTGTCGGCCGCATGCAGTCTTATCCTATAATATGTAATGAGGTTGGAGAACACATGGCAAGGGATCTGAGAGTAGTGATCAAAGGTAGTGAGAGTAGTGGTCATAGGTAGTTACAAATATGCTAAATCTTCTCTTCTTTTATAGGCCCACGGATCAATAAAAAAAACTCAGTCGGGTTCTCAACTTACTGTTGCGAGTCAGAATAGTAGAATGCACAAGGTGCAATTTGGTTGTGCATCAGCAGTATTTCTCTTGTTATGTCAGTCACTGACGTTTTTATTTTTTTATTGGTAAGCTATAGGCCAGCTATCTAAACTCGTAGTAATCATGGTCAAATTACGGCCCGGGGGCCCTAATGATTTTGTTAGTCACTCTCACTGCAAACATTTCTCTCCAGCCTATGGCAAAATGTGTAGAATTGCTGGAAATGTGCTGTTAAACTGCAAATGTTTCTCTCCGATACATAGCAAAATAAGTAGAATTGAATGAAATGAGTTACAAATATGCTAAATCTTCTCTCCGCCCCATGGAAAAACATTTGGTGGCCCCCACCCCCATCAAAGTTTGCCCACTGAGCAACACACTATAACCTCACTCAGGGATGTGTCACCCTGTCTGCACACAGACATTCAGACATTTAGTACACAACACCCAGCAGAGAGTGGAGTGAGTTTTGGTGCACTGACAAAACAGGGCCCCCACCAAGAAGAGTTCTCCTTTAGTCAGTCTGTAGCTATGACAACCGATGTGTTCAAATGAGTTCTCCACCACTACATGAAGAAAGAGTTAGTCACTATGTCTCAAATGACACTCTATTCCAGGGATAATGCACTACCTTTGACCAGAGTGCTATGCAGAACCCTAGGCCAAATGAGAAGTGGTTTATCATGCAATGCTTACAGGTATGTGATGAGTGTGTTGTTATACATGTAGCTTACTACTAACACCATGGGCGGCAGGTAGCCTAGTGGTTAGAGCGTTGGACTCGTAACCGGAAGGTTGCAAGGTCGAATCCCTGAGCTGAGGAAGAGAGCGAGGGACTGTCGTTCTGTCGTTCTGCCCCTGAACAAGGCAGTTAACCCACTGGGTGCTGAAGATGTTACTGAAGACTAATATAGAATTCTTCTTATCTTTTGTCACTGAGAGTCTATGGGTCTTTCAATAATTAAGGGGGCCAATGTGTGACATAAGGATAAACATTTCAAAATGATTTTAAACAAAAATAAAAAGGATTTTCATGCAGATCCCCATGTGTACTTAGAGGTATAAAAGTGAATACATTCTAATTGACCCATATCTCCAGCTATACAACAACATAGGTCTAGGACTGTACATCCTTTCAGCAGGGTTCATACACACATAGGCGAATACATTTCAAGGACTTTCAGGAACTTTTTCAAGCGCTTAATTGTAATTTTCAAGGACCTCCATGTTAAACAATTGTATAATTTATAACTTTTGCCCTCAGAACAGCCTCAATTCGTAGGGGCATGGACACTACAAAGTGTCAAAAGCATTCCACAGGGATGCTGGCCCATGATGACTCCAATGCTTCCCACAGTTGTGTCAAGTTGGCTGGATGTCCTTTGAGTGGTGGACCATTCTTGATACACATGGGAAACTGTTGAGCAGGAAAAACCCAGCAGCGTTGCAGTTCTTGACACAAACCGGTGCAAATGGCACCTACTACCATACCCTGTTCAAAGGCATTTCAATCTTTTGTCTTGCCCATTCACCCTCTGAATGGCACACATACACAATCCATGTCTCAATTGTCTCAAGGCTTAAAATTCCTTCTTTAACTGTCACGTCCAGGCCTGAGAAGACAGGCTGGTGTGTTTAGTTTTGGTTTTGGTGTAGGGTTTTTTATGTTCTAGGTGTTATATTTCTATGTTGGGGTAATGGTTCCCAATTAGAGGCAGCTGTGTGTCGTTGTCTCTAATTGGGAACCATATATATGTTTGGGGTTTTCGTATAGGTTTTGTGGGTTATTGTTTAGGCATAGCGTCTGTGTGTTGTAAGTCTATGTTATATGTTACGATCTTCGTTTCGTTCTGTTTTGCCCAGTTGCGTGAGTATCGTTTATGTTAATAAATATAACATGTATACTGGATGCCTCGCTGCACCTTGGTCTGTCCCTTCCGAAGATCATGACAGAATAACCCACCATAAGAAGATCAAGCAGCGAGAGACCCGGGAGCTCAGGACTTGGGAGGAGGAATTGCTTAAAGGGGGACCATGGGATCAGCCTGGAGAATATCGCCGTCCAAGAAAGGAGCTGGAAGCAGCAATAGTGGAGCGGCGATATTACGAAGATGTATATGGAGTATGGAACCCGGAGAGAGAGAAGTTTATTGGAACTCGCCTGGCTAGGAAGCCCGAAAGGCAGCCCCAAAAAACTTTTTTGGGGGGGGGGCACACGAGGAGGTTGGCCGGTTCAGGAGGGACTCCTGAGCCAACTCCTCGTGCTCTCTGGAGGGAGCGTCGGAGGGAGCGTCGCACTGGTAAGACGCCGTGCTATGCAGTTTTGCGCACGGTGTCTTCAGTCTTGGCGATGCACAAGTGCGAGAGTTTCCAGCGCCACTCATCAGTCAGGGGAGGGTGAGTGTGCAGCCTGGAAGAGTGGTGCCGGCTCAGCGCTCCTGGTCTCCGGTGCGCCTCCTTGAACCAGGATATCCTGCACCGGTTCTGCGTGCAGTGTCTCCAGTGCGTGTCCAGAGCCCGGTGCGTGAGATTCCAGCTCCACTCATCTGCCAGGGGAGGGTGAGTGTGCTACCTGGAAGAGTGGTGCCGGCTCTGCGGCGCTAGGTCTCCAGTACACCTTCTGGGACCGAAATATCCTGCACGGTTCTGCGTGTGGGGTCTCCGGTTCGCATCCACAGCCCAGTACGTCCTGTCCCTGCTCCACGCTCCAGGATCCCTGTGCCCGTCGTGGACCCAGCACGTCCTGTCCCTGTTCCACGGTCCAGGATCCCTGTTCTACGCTCCAGGATTCCTGTGCCCGTCGTGGACCCAGTACGTCCTGTCCCTGCTCCACGCTCCAGGATCCCTGTGCCCGTCGTGGACCCAGCACGGCCGGTTCCTGCTCCCCGCACCAGAGTGCCAGTGCGCGTAATGAGCCCAGTGCGGCCGGTTCCTGCTCCCGCACCAGAGTGCCAGTGCGCTTAATGAGCCCAGTGCGGCTGGTTCCTGCTCCCCGCACCAGAGTGCCAGTGCGCTTAATGAGCCCAGTACGGCCGGTTCCTGCTCCCCGCACCAGAGTGCCAGTGTGCGTAATGAGCCCAGTACGGCCGGTTCCTGCTCCCCGCACCAGAGTGCCAGTGCGCGTAATGAGCCCAGTACGGCCAGTTCCTGCTCCCCGCACCAGAGTGCCAGTGCGCGTACTGAGCCCAGTACGGCCGGTTCCTGCTCCCCGCACCAGAAGGCCAGTGCGCGTCCCCTGTCCGGGACCTCCAGAGAGGGTCCCCTGTCGGGAGCCTCCAGAGAGGGTCCCCTGTCGGGAGCCTCCAGAGAGGGTCCCCTGTCGGGAGCCTCCAGAGAGGGTCCCCAGTCCGGGGCCGCCAGAGAGGGTCCCCAGTCCGGGGCCGCCAGAGAGGGTCCCCAGTCAGGGGCCGCCAGAGAGGGTCCTCAGTCCGGGGCCGCCAGAGAGGGTCCTCAGTCCGGGGCCGCCAGAGAGGGTCCCCAGTCCTGCAAATGGCCCAGGGCCTCCGGTGCGTGACCTCGGACCAGCACGGCCGGCACCGGAGCCGCCACCTGGGGGAAAAAAAAACCACCCGAGACCCGCCCCATGGACTTGTGGCGCGGTCGGAGTCCGCGCCTTTGGGGGGGGGTACTGTCACGTCCAGACCTGAGAAGACAGGCTGGTGTGTTTAGTTTTGGTGTAGGGTTTTTTATGTTTTTTTATATATTTCTATGTTGGGGTAATGGTTCCCAATTAGAGGCAGCTGTGTGTCGTTGTCTCTAATTGGGAACCATATATATGTTTGGGGTTTTCGTATAGGTTTTGTGGGTTATTGTTTAGGCATAGCGTCTGTGTGTTGTAAGTCTATGTTATGTTACGATCTTCGTTATGTTTATTGTTTTGCCCAGTTGCGTGAGTATCGTTTATGTTAATAAATATAACATGTATACTGGATGCCTCGCTGCACCTTGGTCTGTCCCTTCTGAAGATCGTGACATTAACGTGTCTCCTCCGCTTGTGGATTTCAATAAGGGATCATAGCTTTCACCTGGATTCACCTAGTCAGTCTATGTCATGGAAAGAGCTGGTGTTCTTACTGTTTTGAATACTCAGTGTATAGGGCCTAATATAGAACACCACCACCCCATGCAAAAAGAGTCAGAAAAGTAGTCCATTACCACTTCAAGAAAAATGTTAGGCCTTGCCAATGCATTGATATTCAAATTATTACCTTCTAAAATATGTCAGAATAATGTGGACATTGCCTGACAATAGATTGGATGCATGCATGGCCATTTTTCTGTAGCCTATGTGGCCGACAATTGTGGCATTAATCTCACCATTTGAATCTCACCATCGATGTTTTTATAATGACCAAAAAACAGATTCCTTTTTTAATGGAAGTATTTGTATGAAAGCCAAAAACCAGCATTAGATGGTGTCGTTCTGATAATAACCGCATGTGGCTTTACAGCAACAAAGTAGGGCATCACCATCAATTGAAGCGGCGGGAAACAAATGAAAGTGGCCACATCTCTCACAAAAACTGATTTCAAAAAGGAAATCACAGATATGGAACAGGATAACTTAGAAATTGGCTTCAATATTTACAAGGCTTTTTGAAGCACCAAATTGAGGAAATGTCTGATTTTCAAGGTAGGCCTATTCCAGCACTAAATTCAAATTCAAGTAGGCTACTTCAAGCCCCTTGTATTGTATAAAATTAAAGGTGTAACATGGAAAACAAAATGTATTTGTCATGTTTTTTTAAATGACCAGATCATTACCACTAGGCTATCTAATTTGTTGTCATTATCCAGAATAATTCATAGGAATAGCGTTGGGTGTTGCGCAATAGTCTTTCCTACACAGTGGTGACCCCTCATTCAGGGCAGGTGGGGCTTTTGAGCCCACCTGTTCAGCAAAAAAGATGTTTGGCCTGTTTTGCATTATATTTGGCATTATTATGTGTCACAATGAAAATAAAAATTATAATAACTGAGTTATTAAAGCTGCATACAAACATGGTCTCAGTGTTCTGTCACTCATGGGGACACTACGTTAGTGCAAAATCTACAGGGAGAGCTCGAAAATTCAAGCCCCTCGGGTGCTGCAATAGAGTTACATTATAAGTGCCCATCCAAGGAGGCTCAATAATAAATAGTTACTAATAAATAGTTATATTGACTACGTCCGTCCTAGCTCGCTCATTAATGTCTTAATCAAAATTACGAATTGCCTCATCTGCTCGTAGTCCCCTTATGCCATAGTTTGTACATCTCAATTGTCAGCAAGTCAGACATATCAGCTATTTTTTTCAAAAGGCAGTAAATGAGGCTGAGGGAACTGTTTTGCTGTCAGACAAGGCTCTGCTGATAGCCAGGTGTAGCAGTGGTAAGGATTTACTCCATGGTGCTGAAAAGAAGCTCTGCTGTTGAGACAGCTTTATGTAGGCCCTAACAGTTTGTGGGCACCGTTGTCACCGTTATAGTGCAATGAATGTATTGCTTAGTGTTGTGTTGTGATGTTTAGGGGCTTTGCTGGCATGCATCAAAACATATATACTTTTTTTTGCCCCACCAAGATTTATATACTAAAATCACCTCTGATCCTACATGAATTGCGCACAGTAGACTCTATGTCCAATCCAAGGCACAAAAACATCTTAAAACATGAAGACATTACCTTGATGCTTTCTCTGTTAAGTCAAACGAGACCCTGCTGTAAATCAAGCGGACAACAACAGGTGATCAACATCAATTGGCTAGGGTTATTAGGGCCAATGTGGATGCAGACACAACTGTCTTTACGGTGTAATGAATGAGACACTAAAACATTCTGGCCACTCGTAAAATCATTTTTTTCAGCAATTGGGCTGTTGTTGCATTAGCATTTACTATCACAACAGCTGTTTGTCAATTGACTGTTTATCAGAAAATTCCTTCCTGGTATTATGCATAATTATTGAAGAACTACGCTAATGATAGTATCGATTTAAGTTTTAAGTAGCAAGGTAAGGTGAATCTTTCGTTTAGACGCATTTGATTTTGAAATCACATTTATTATTTTGGATTTGTGTGCCCACTAAAATGTTTTCACCCTGTAACATAAGGAGACAAGAAATGTTATGTAGTTATACTGCATTTCAGAATATCTCTATAAAAAAAAAAAATGTCCAACAACTAGATCCAGGATTCTTACAGGGTTCAAGCTCAATGTCTAATTTAACTGATTAATGCTTAATATATGATATAAGGACAACTTACACTGCCATAAATGCAAGGAAAGAAAAGTAAATGTTTTATGTCTCATGATTTTGGACAAATCCGTCAAGACACCAACCGGGATAAAGGGTTAAACATTAGTTTTAAATCAACTCCTGAATTTGAATGAATATCCTGTAGCTATAACAAGTTGTCCAGCATAGAAAATCCTCACTGGTACCCTAGTTTATAGAAAGACCACTATACAAGCATGCTGAGAAATAACATTATGATGTTGTCTAGGACTATTATCATCACATCATTTCAGAGAGATCTGTTGTAAAAACCTGTTGCAAAACTAATATTGGAAATGTTTTTTTCCATGTGATGAGTAGGGCTCTACATGTCACAAAAACAGCACGCTAAGTAAGGAAAGATTAACCAATGCAAGCATGCAGAGATGTCAAGCTATGTTGATGTTG
Source organism: Brachymystax lenok tsinlingensis (assembly GCA_030435695.1). Lineage (NCBI taxonomy): Eukaryota > Metazoa > Chordata > Actinopteri > Salmoniformes > Salmonidae > Brachymystax > Brachymystax lenok. The sequence continues at coordinate 31,868,101 of CM059785.1, forward strand.
TCAAGGACAAAGTATTATTAACACATAGTAACACTGTTTGTTCTGATGTTTAAAATAACAGTTGTCATATTGTCAGGGACTTCTCTATTATCGAACCATTACATCATCTGCCACTTTGCTCTATTACGAAACTGACAACTGAGAGATATAGATCCACAAAGATATAAGGTTGTTTTGATGTTGTCAGGGACAACGACCCTATCTAATCCACACAATGGAGGAACCCCAGAAACACAGGGGCAAACCACATCCTCTGGTTGCTGTAAGAGACAGTACGACAACAGGAACAATAAGCTATACTTCTATAGGCACTTCACTTCTCCTGTTTGCTTAATACTTATACTAAAGTTCAGCGTACGATAAGTCAATACACACTGATAAGGTTGCGTAAATCACATATACTGCAAGGATGTTTCATTTATAAATCCGCAGTATGACACACAGAAACATGCAAGCATTCACCCTTAAATGATACCCTATTCCCTGTATAGTGCACTACCTTTGACCAGAGTGTTATGCAGAGCCCTAGGTAAAATGAGAAGCGGGTTATCATGTACTGCTGTTTTGATATTGTTGAGGACTAAAATAGAAAACTTCTAATCTTTTGTAACTGAAATACTTATCTAGCCAAGCAAGATAAACAACAATGTTCAAATCAAATCATATCAAATAAAATGTTATTGTCACATGCTTCGTAAACAACAGGTGTAGACTAACAGTGAAATGCTTACCTACGGGCCCTTCCCAACAATGCAGAGAGAAACAATTAAAAATAATAGATAAATAATAACACAAGGATAAATACACAATGAGTAACAATAGCTTTGCTATATACATGGAGTACCAGTACCGAGTCGATGTGCAGGGGTAGATACAGTTGTTCAATTGACTGTTTATCAGAAAATTCCTTCCTGGTATTATGCATAATTATTGAAGAACTACGTTAATGATAGTATCGATTTAAGTTTTAAGTAGCAAGGTAAGGTGAATCTTTCGTTTAGACGCATTTGATTTTGAAATCACATTTATTATTTTGGATTTGTGTGCCCACTAAAATGTTTTCACCCTGTAACATAAGGAGACAAGAAATGTTATGTAGTTATACTGCATTTCAGAGATCTCTATAAAAAAAAAACTGTCCAACAACTAGATCCAGGATTCTTACAGGGTTCAAGCTCAATGTCTAATTTAACTGATTAATGCTTAATATATGATATAAGGACAACTTACACTGCCATAAATGCAAGGAAAGAAAAGTAAATGTTTTATGTCTCATGATTTTGGACAAATCCGTCAAGACACCAACCGGGATAAAGGGTTAAACATTAGTTTTAAATCAACTCCTGAATTTGAATGAATATCCTGTAGCTATAACAACAAGTTGTCCAGCATAGAAAATCCCCTCACTGGTACCCTAGTTTATAGAAAGACCACTATACAAGCATGCTGAGAAATAACATTATGATGTTGTCTAGGACTATTATCATCACATCATTTCAGAGAGATCTGTTGTAAAAACCTGTTGCAAAACTAATATTGGAAATGTTTTTTTCCATGTGATGAGTAGGGCTCTACATGTCACAAAAACAGCACGCTAAGTAAGGAAAGATTAACCAATGCAAGCATGCAGAGATGTCAAGCTATGTTGATGTTGTCAAGGACAAAGTATTATTAACACATAGTAACACTGTTTGTTCTGATGTTTAAAATAACAGTTGTCATATTGTCAGGGACTTCTCTATTATCGAACCATTACATCATCTGCCACTTTGCTCTATTACGAAACTGACAACTGAGAGATATAGATCCACAAAGATATAAGGTTGTTTTGATGTTGTCAGGGACAACGACCCTATCTAATCCACACAATGGAGGAACCCCAGAAACACAGGGGCAAACCACATCCTCTGGTTGCTGTAAGAGACAGTACGACAACAGGAACAATAAGCTATACTTCTACAGGCATTTCACTTCTCCTGTTTGCTATTTACTTATACTAAAGTTCAGCGTACGATAAGTCAATACACACTGATAAGGTTGCGTAAATCACATATACTGCAAGGATGTTTCATTTATAAATCCAAGAGTATGGCACACAGAAACATGCAAAGATTCACCCTTAAATGATACCCTATTCCCTGTATAGTGCACTACCTTTATTGACCAGAGTGTTATGCAGAGCCCTAGGTAAAATGAGAAGCGGGTTATCATGTACTGCTGTTTTGATATTGTTGAGGACTAAAATAGAAAACTTCTAATCTTTGTAACTGAAATACTTATCTAGCCAAGCAAGATAAAACAACAATGTTCAAATCAAATCTATATCAAATAAAATGTTATTGTCACATGTGCTTCAGAACAACAGGTGTAGACTAACAGTGAAATGCTTACCCACGGGCCTTTTTCCTAACAATGCAGAGAGAAACAATTAAAAATAATAGATAAATAATAACACAAGGATAAATACACAATGAGTAACAATAGCTTTGCTATATACATGGAGTACCAGTACCGAGTCGATGTGCAGGGGTAGATACAGTTGTTCTGATAGATACAGTTGAAGTTGGAAGTTTACATATACTTAGGTAGGAGTCATTAAAACTCGTTTTTCAACCACTCCACAAATTTCTTGTTAACAAACTATAGTTTTGGCAAGTTGGTTAGGACATCTACTTTCTGCATGACACAAGTAATTTTTCCAACAATTGTTTACAGAGATTATTTCACTTATAGTTCACTGTATCACAATTCCAATGGGTCAGAAGTTTACATACACTAAGTTGACTGTGATGATGTAATGGCTTTAGAAGGTTCTGATAGGCTAATTGACATCATTTGAGTCAATTGGAAGTGTACCTGTGGATGTATTTCAAGGCCTACCTTCAAATTCAATGCCTCTATGCTTGACATCATGGGAAAATCTAAAGAAATCAGCCAAGATCTCAGACAAAAAATTCTAGTCTGGTTCATCCCTGGGAGCAATATCCAAACGCCTGAAAGTACCATGTTCATCTGTACAAACAATAGTACGCAAGTATTAACACCATGGGACCACGCAGCCGTCATACCGCTCAGGAAGGAGACACGTTCTGTCTCCTAGAGATGAATGTACTTTGGTGCGAAAAGTGCAAATCAATCCCAGAACAACAGCAAAGGACCTTGTGAAGATGCTGGAGGAAACAGGTACAAAAGCATCTATATCCACAGTAAAACGAGTCCTATATTGACATAACCTGAAAGGCCGCTCAGAAAGGAAGAAGCCACTGCTCCAAAACCGGCATAAAAAAAAGACAGACTACGGTTTGCAACTGCACATGGGGACAAAGATTGTACTTTTTGGAGAAATGTCCTCTGGTCTGATGAAACAAAAATAGAACTGTTTGGCCATAATGACCATCGTTATGTTTGGAGGAAAAAGGGGGAGGCTTGCAAGCCGAAGAACACCATCCCAACCGTGAAGCACGGGGGTGGCAGCATCATGTTGTGGGGGGTGCATTGCTGCAGGAGAGAATGGTGCACTTCACAAAATAGATGGCATCATGAGGCAGGAAAATGATGTGGATATATTGAAGCAACATCTCAAGACATCAGCCAGGAAGTTAAAGCATGGTTGCAAATGGGTCTTCCAAATGGACAATGACCCCAAGCATACTTCCAAAGTTGTGGCAAAATGGCTTAAGGACAACAAAGTCAAGGTATTGGAGTGGCCATCACAAAGCCCTGACCTCAATCCTATAGAACATTTGTGTGCAGAACTGATAAAGTGTATGCGAGCAAGGAGGCCTACAAACCTGACTCCGTTACACCAGCTCTGTCAGGAGGAATGGGCCAAAATTCACCAAACTTATTGTGGGAAGCTTGTGGAAGGCTACCTGAAACATTTGACCCAAGTTAAACAATTTAAAGGCAATGCTAACAAATACTAATTGAGTGTATGTAAACTTCTGGCCCACTGGGAATGTGATGAAAGAAATAAAATCAGAAGTAAATTATTCTCTCTACTATTATTCTGACATTTCACATTCTTAAAATAAAGTGGTTATCCTAACTGACCTAAGACAGGGAATGTTTACTAGGATTAAATGTCAGGAATTGTGAAAAACAGAGTTTAAATGTATTTGACTAAGGTGTATGTTATCTTCCGACTTCAACTGTATATACACACACTCTCATTCAAATAAACACATACAAGAACACACACATACATGTAATAGTGCCAGACATGCACACAAACATATACAGTTAGCATTGCTGTTATGATTTTAGTTGTCCTTGATGTCCTTTGTTTTAAATGTATTATTTTGTTTTATTATTTTTTTGCATTGTTGTTTGCTGTTTTCTTCTGTCTTTCCCTTTTGTCTCTTTAGTTCATTCTCTTGGTTGTTGGTGCATTGGGGGGTTCTTGGGGGTGGGGAGGGGTGTCGAATGGTTGAGGGACAGCTATTGGGGAACTGTGGGGGGGATCTTGGAGGGTTCGGGTTCACGTTTTTTGGCCTGGTGGGAGATCTGTCAACGTGCCCTTGAGCAGGGAATTGACCCTGGATGTTTCTGTGTGTTGCTCTGAATGGGAATCTGTTGGATGACTGGTGTGATGTGGTTGTTGACTGGCTTCACTGCAAGTAATGTTATATTGTATTTAAAATAAAAAAATATATAAAAAAACACATAGTAACACTGTTTGTTAAAATAACAGTTGTCACATCGTCAGGGACTTCTCTATATTACCATCTGCAACTTTAAGATTGTCACTTTGGGCTATTACAAAACTGACATGTATATGACAACTGGACAGTTTTGCACAGAGATATTGGAAGGTTGTTTTGATGTTGTTAGGGACAACGGCCCTATTTAATTCACACGGTGGAGAAACCCCAGAAACAGAGGGGCAAACCACATCCTCTGAATGATGTAATCGACAGTAGGACAACAGGAACAATAAGCTATACTTCTACAGGCACTTCAAAGGTCAAATAGGGGTGTTATATTTGTCCTGTCTCACTGCATGTACAAGTGGGTAACCTGTACGAGTGTGAGGTGTGAAATGGAAATGTATTTCTTGCATATCCAAACTCCCTGAGAGAGTGGGGTCACAGCCAGGGATTTATCCCGTTTGAGTCGCTCTTATACTTAAGTTCAGCGTACAATAAGTCAATACACACTGATAAGGTTGCGTAAATCACACATACTGTAAGGATGTTTAATTTATAAAGCAGCAGTATGGCACACAGAGACACACAAGCTCCCCCCCACACACAATGCTACAGGGTCAAACTGTGTGTGTGTGTGCCTTCTCCTCTCCTCACTAATGGTTTGTATGTTCCAGATCTGCTAATCACCAAGGTTACTGAGTAACCACAGGTCACACAATGACTTTTCAATAGGGTGATATATACTGTATGTTAATCACGTTGCTGAACCTATAACTGCATGGTGGACTCGGGTCCTGTTGAGAGGGAATCAAAACATGATTCCTTATTAGGAGGAAGGACTGCTTATTATAGAGCAACATCATCAGTAGGCTACATGGTTGTTAGGGTAAAGATCTGAGTAAAGAGTATAGACAAATATATTTATAACCCACCCAAGATAGTCCATCTGTGTCTTTTTCAACGGGAGAAAATGAAGCATAGTGGAAGATCCTATTGCCGCGTTCTAGAGAATGCCTTCGCTGTGAAGTGCTGGTGCAATAACTCAATTTGCCCTCACACTCCTTGTAAACAACGCAAGTTTTAGAAACCTTGGCAAAGAGTCACGTCTACAAAACTTGTTTGGAACAGATTCAAGTTTAGGGAACAGAAAACTGTATTGAGATTGGGCTTTTCTTCGATGAGAAAATCAGCAGAATGTTGGCCCAGTTCCAGCTCGCTCCAACTTCTCCCACTGCCGGCTACTGGGCTTCCTCTCATTAGCATATTTGGTGGGGTGGAAATTCCAACCAGATTTATACATCCAGTGAAACATCTGGCTTCTTGTTATATCTGTGGTATAGGGTTATATCATCAGTAGGCTACATGGTTGGTAGGTTAGGGGATCTGAGGGATGTGCTGAAACCTGATCTGATAATCTGCTTACTAAGGTGCTCAGTCTGTCAGCATTCTGTCAGTAATAGTCTGTCTGTCTTTAGGCCAGTCTGTCTGTCAACAGTGTGGTTCATTAGATTATCCTCAGACTGCACTGTAAGGTCTCTGTCTCTCTCTGTCAGTCTGTGTGTGTGACTTCACAGTGAGGTGAAGATCTCAAAGAGAGCCTGTCAGAGGCAGGTGTCAGGTGGGCTGTGTGTCATACCTGGCTTGGTGTGTGTGTAAGTGTGTGTGCATTCTCACACTCAAGTATACTGTACATCTCAATGAGTCTTTCAGACATCAAGCCACCTACATGTGAGATCATCAGCCAGTGCCAGGTGTCAGCGGGCTGTGTGTGTGTGTGTGTGTGTATAGCCCCCCCTTCCATCCATCAGTCTGCATGGTGGGGTCCCAGCAGCAAACCCAGGTGGTGATTAGTGAGGGCTACTATAGCAGAGCTGTCATTACTGCCTAATGAAGCAGCCATAAAACACTGGAGCTGCTGCCTCCTGTCTACACAGCCTGTGCGTGTGTGTGTGTGTGTGTGTGTGTAATGATCAGTAATAAAGTTGCCCTGTCTCCTGTCTGTGTTCACAACTGCAGGGCAGTGAAAGCCTTTATGGGTCTCTGTGTGTGTGTGTGTATCTGCATTAGAAGCGTCCCAGAATCCCGTGCCTGCACCTCTGTGCCCTAGCATGTGTTATTGTTTGACATCATCACTTCCTCTCCATTACAAGCTTCCTGTTCCCCTGGTTTACAATTTTTTTGGGGGGTGTTTAACTTTTATTTAACTAGGCAAGTCAGTTAAGAACACATTTTTATTTACAATGACGGCCTACCCCGGGCCAAAACTGGACGACGCTGGGCCGCCCTATGGGACTCTCAATCATGGCCGGATGTGATACAGCCTGTATTCGAACCAGGAACTGTAGTGACGCCTCTTGCACTGAGATGCGGTGCCTTAGACCGCTAAGCCACTCGGGAGCCTCATGACCATCAGGAAATATGGGAGACATTTTTCCACTATGGTGGACAAACAATTAACTGTCAATCTAGCTCTCCTATCCTATGATAACCAGTGATCAATCAATTAACCCCCAACCAATCCTTCCTGATTCCTGTTCAATGGCACTGCACGTTCACACCAGTGTATAGTCCATAGAAGATAGGTCACATTGTGTGTGTGTGTTCCAGGACTGTACTGATTAATGTCATTTGAGCCCTGGAGCATAGAGAGCTCACAACAACAGAGGTCAGACTATGTAACTAACTAACTGTTCCAGTTCTAGGTCAAATAGTCACACTATCAAAGAGCAACTCCACTACAACCTATGAGTGTTAAGTGATCCTAGCTGTTCTGTCATTGGAACTGGCTGTACGTCAGTGTGTCACTGTTGTGTCTATGGCTCGGAGAGACTGAATAGAATATTATACAGTGTATCTCTATGGACTAAATGACCCTCAGACACGGAACCCTGACTCAAACAGTGACGTGTGTTCTAGGGGAAGCCCCTAAAGACCTTGTTGTCTGAATGGCATCTCATACACAAACAAACACAGCTATCAGCGATTGACTCACAGAACATCCCACACGTCTAGACGACTTACCTCTCCATTAGAATCTGGGAGAGGGGTAAAAATAGCAGGTCCAGGTGTATTATTATGAGTGTGTGTGTCCTAGTCATTGAACGTCAATTTGTCATTGTTCCACCAGCGAGGGTGATAAACAGTGGGTCAATAAAACAGCCTGTAAAGGAAGCAGACAGGACCATGTCATTACCAACAACACACTCCAGGGAGATTACTCCCCTATGAAAAGAAGTTCACACTAACCACTGATTCAGGGTCAGATTTATGTTGACCCCCTTAATGGTTAGTTATGTTTGGGGGTATGGTGATCTGATCCTAGATCGATTGTCTCTATCTTAATTCCAGAAGCAGAGAGTGGGATGGGGTAAGCCTTGGCCTGAGGCGGGGGAAGCTGGGTTACCCTAAGGGGAGACAAGGGTTTGGACAAGGGTTTTCTTGTACAAGGCAAACAAGGATTGTAACAGTGCATGGAAAAAGTGACCAGAAAGGAAAATACAAAAACATCCAAAGACAGCTGGCGCGCATGCACACACACACACAAACTGTCGTGGAAGCATTCCAGGAACTCCCTCAGATTCTCAGAACAGGGCTAATGGTCTTTGCTAGAACAATTGGGATCAACCATGACACATTACCCACCAAAGCCAAAAACAAACACAGGGCATGACTGATCATTTATGAGTTTATTCCGACTCTGTACATATTTACACCATTATATTCCATTATAATCAATGACAAAGAAATCAACAAACAGCATGAAACAGATGGATCAAATACAGCAGCAACATCAGGAATTACAACAATCATAATGGAAGAGATCTGATATACAGAAGTGTTTAGACAGGCCACAGTTCAACCATGCCACTTCAGGTAGGTCTGTAGTCAATCTAGTCAGACACATCCAACACACAGATAGCAGAACACACACACCAACAACCAACCCTACGAGAGAGAGAGAGCAACAGTAAGAGTGAAAACAGGGCACTAATTCCTCCATCACGCCAGAGAAAGAGAAAGAGAGAGAGAGAGGTCAAGAACTGAATGAACAGATAAGGAGTTTGCACGTGTGCACTGTGCTGCCCAACACTGGTATGGCAAACTTCTGAGAAATTATAAATGACACCTCTCTCTTTCTCAGTAGTTGTTTTCCCCCTTCCCAACCCTCCCTCCTGTTCCTCCATACCCTCTATAGAATCTCTCTGCATTCTCCAAGAGCATCTATTAATCACACACTTTTCCCCAGCAACACACATCACAATGTGTGTGTCTGTGTGCCAGTGTTCGTGTGGGTGGAGGTCCTGTAATGAAAGCTCAGATTCCTGGGGGGGCTGAGAAGAGCAGAGTGAGCGTCACAAGGTCCGCTGGTCAGGAAGGGAATGAGCAGTGTTTGTTGATATAGATAGAGCACGGGAACACACACCACACACACACACACACACACACACTGAGATGAAGGTGTTGCTCAACATTTAACTGAGCGTGTGCAGTCAGATGGGAAATCCCCCTCACAGTCCCGGCATTCCACAGGAGACAAGTTAGTGCTGGACACCCCGTGTGTGTCTCTGTGTGTGTCAGGTTAAAGGGCACAAGACAAAGGAAGTCCAAAAACAGAGATGCTCTCTCAAGTTCACCTCCGACCGACACCAGACGACTGTGTGTGTGTTTGTGTGTACCAGGACACCAGCATCTGCCCAAACCCCCCTAAAACAACATCCTGGACCTCACTGTCTTGACCTTAGTCTAGGGGCCTAAGAAATGTTAATAAGCAGCAATGTCACTCTTATGTCACTGTAATGTCACTTCAATGTAAAGTTATAACACAGGGTTATGAGCTGTGGCAGAACACAACTCAACATTTATATATTTACATTTCAGTAATTGAACAGATGCTCTTATCCCGAGCAACTTACACAAGTAATTAGGGTTTTTCACCTAGTCAGTTTGAGGATTCGAACCAACAACCTTTCGGTTACTGGCCCAACGCTCTTAACCTCTAGGCTACGTCCCTACATATCAGACATTCATAAAATCATACATAAAAAAAAAAAACATACAAATATATGTCAGTAGGACATTCTAATGGATAGTACTGACAGCTCATTCACTGTGTGGCCCTGTAGTCCTGTACACAGCCATCTGAAGGCCATTATCATTATACTTCACACACTGTCCTGATAAGCTAAAAATGATGTGGTGTCACTGAGTTGGCGCTGAAGCATGTGTGTGCATGTCTCACTCTCAGGCACTGGACAGCATGGTGGAGGTGAAGATCTGTTGCAGGATGTGAGGGATGTGCTTGGTGTCCATGGCAACGAAGGACCGCCCAGCCGGCAACGTTCTCTGGAGCCTGGAGATAGAGACAAAGACAGAGACAGACCGAGACAGAGACAGAGACAGAGGGGAGAAAAATTACAAAAAGCCAGAGCGAGAGAAGAGGGAAATAGAGAGAGAGAGCGATAGTGACCTTTTACTGTCAAATGCCTGAACAGAAATAGATGGCAACATTCAACCCACAGTGTGTTCAGTAGCTGAATGTGGACACTCCATTGAGATAGAGACCCCACTTTCTGAGGACAAATGTTCCAGATGTTTCCATGAGCCAATGAATGAATGCGAGACAATAGCTGTCATTGACAGACAGAACTGGGAAGAGGGAGATGTGGTGGGCAAAGTCAGAAAGATACTCACTGACTTCATATATCTCTCTCTCTCTCTCTCTCTCTCTCTCTCTCTCTCTCTCTCTCTCTCTCTCTCTCTCTCTCTCTCTCTCTCTCTCTCTCTCTCTCTCTCTCTCTCTCTCTCTCTCTCTCTCTCTCTCTCTCTCTCTCTCTCTCTCTCTCTCTCTCTCTCTCTCTCTCTCTCTCTCTCTCTCTCTCTCTCCCCCCTTCCCTCTTTCTTTTTTTTTTTTTATTACGGTCATTGTGTCATGACGATCACTGCTTTTTAGGCCATGGCAGTGACCAGCTTAGAGACACTACAGCCACAGAAACAGGGAGGAATATACTGCCACATATAACTCTCTGTCTTCTCTCCCCCTTGCTCCCCACCACCTCTCTCTCTCTCTTTCTAACTGGGTCCTAAGCTATAGAGAGACCACAGAGAGTCTGAGACGGAGGTTAAAGCCACTCATTGACATTCTCCAGCCTGAGGCCGGGACAGAACGACAAACAATATGGCCCACAACATTCAGACTTCAAAGGACACGCGACGCCAACCATACAAGCCATAACACAGGCCAGACAACACTGTGCGTGTGTGTATGTGTCAGGGACAGAGAGAGAAGGATAATTAGGTTTAAGAGAGCACATCCTTCTTGGTCCTACATTTAGAATCTCTATAAACTGAGATTTCATTGAGAACAAACACTACAAAGGACTACTGAGCATCAGGCAGCACACTGTGTGGATAAGATAAAGTACTGGTCAAACTATACTGTTCTCTCCTCCAGGAAGTGCTTGATGTAGGAGCCTACTTACTTGAGCCACCTGTTACGATAAACAATCATCACGTCTTGACACACACACTACCCCCCTCCTCCATCTTCTCACCTGTCGGCCTGGTCGCCCAGCGAGCCGATGAAGATGGCAAAGGCGTTGACCTGGGGGTCGGAGGTCAGGGCGCGGGCAAAGCGTTCGGGCGTGATGCCGTAGCGCTCCAGGTTGGCGTCGCTCAGCACCACCACGAAGCGCTCGTCAGCATCCTCGCGTGCCAGCTCCCTGATGCCAGCCTCAGTGCTCTCCAGTGTGTAGTCTCCACTCATACAAAACTGGGAGTGGGCATGCATGTTCTGGAGGGGGCAGAGAGAGAGGTGAGGACACACACACACAGGGGAAGAGAGGACAGGAGACGAGAATTGGTAGTAGGGTAGAGTAGGGTAGAATGGGTAAAATAGATAGAATGAGGTTGAGCGGGGTAAAGTGAGATATAGAGTAGGGTAGAGTGAGGTTGAGTAGGGCAGTGTGAGGTTGAGTGGGGTAATGTGAGGTTCAGTGGGGTAATGTGAGGTTGAGTGGGGTAGTGTGAGGTTCAGTGGGGTAGTGTGAGGCTGAGTGGGGTAGAGCGGTGTAGAGTGGGGTAGTGAGGTGTAGAGTGGGGTAGTGTGGGGTTGAGTGGGGCAGTGTGAGGTTGAGTGGGTAGTGTGAGATTGAGCGGGGTAGTGTGAGGTTGAGAGAGGTTGAGTGAAGTTGAGTGGGGTAGTGCAAGACAGTAGGGTAGTGTGGGGTAGAGAGGTGGAGTAGAGTGACATTAATTGGGGTAGTGTGAGGTTGAGTGGGGTAGTGTGAGGTTGAGTGGGGTAGAGTGAGGTTGAGTGGGGTAATGTGAGGTTGAGTGGGGTAGTGTGAGGTAGAGTGAGGTTGAGTGAAGTTGAGTGAAGTTGAGTGAGGTTGAGTGAAGTTGAGTGGGTAGTGTGAGGGTGAGTGGGGTAGTGTGAGGTTGAGTGGGGTAGTGTGAGGTAGAGTGACATTAATTGGGGTAGTGTGAGGTTGAGTGGGGTAGTGTGAGGTTGAGTGGAGTAGTATGAGGTTGAGTGGAGTAGTGTGAGGTTGAGTGGAGTAGTGTGAGGTTGAGTGGAGTAGTGTTAGGTTGAGTGGGGTAGTGTGAGGTTGAGTGGAGTAGTGTGAGGTTGAGTTGGGTGGTGTGAGGTAGAGTGAGGTTGTATGGGGTAGTGTGAGGTTGAGTGGAGTAGTGTGAGGTTGAGTGGGATGGTGTGAGGTAGAGTGAGGTTGAGTGGGGTAGTGTGAGGTAGAGTAGTGTGAGGTAGAGTGAGGTTGAGTAGGGTAGTGTGAGGTTCAGTGGGGTAGTGTGGAGTAGAGTGTAGTTGTGGGGGTAGAGTGGAGTTGTGTGGGTAGAGTGTGGTTGAGTGGGGTAGAGTGAAGTAGAGTGAGGTAGAGTGAGGTTTAGTGGGGTAGTGTGAGGTAGGGTGAGGTTGAGTGGGGTAGTGTGAGGTTGAGTGGGGTAATGTGAGGTTGAGTGGAGTAGTGTGGTGTAGAGTGGGGTAGTGTGAGGTAGAGTGTGGTTGAGTGAAGTTGAGTGGGGTAGTGTGAGACAGAGTAGGGTAGGACATAGTAGGGTAAGACATAGTAGGGTAGTGTGGGGAGGAGTGAGGTTGAGTGGGGTAGTGTGAGGTTGAGTAGGTAGTGTGAGGTTGAGTGGAGTAGTGCGGTGTAGAGTGAGGTTGAGTGAAGTTGAGTGGGGTAGTGTAAGACAGAGTAGGGTAGTGTGGGGTAGAGTGAGGTTGAGTGGGGTAGTGTGAGGTTGAGTGGGGTAGAGAGACGTTAATTGGGGTAGTGTGAGTTTGAGTGGGGTAGTGTGAGGTTGAGTGGGGTAATGTGAGGTTGAGTGGGGTAGTGTGAGGTAGAGTGGGGTAGTGTGAGGTAGAGTGAGGTTGAGTGAAGTTGAGTGAGGTTGAGTGAAGTTGAGTGGGTAGTGTGGGGGTGAGTGGGGTAGTGTGAGGTTGAGTGGGGTAGTGTGAGGTAGAGTGACATTAATTGGGGTAGTGTGAGGTTGAGTGGGGTAGTATGAGGTTGAGTGGAGTAGTGTGAGGTTGAGTGGAGTAGTATGAGGTTGAGTGGGGTAGTGTGAGGTTGAGTGGGGTAGTGTGAGGTTGAGTGGAGTAGTGTGAGGTTGAGTGGAGTAGTGTGAGGTTGAGTGGGGTAGTGTGAGGTTGAGTGGAGTAGTGTGAGGTTGAGTTGGGTGGTGTGAGGTAGAGTGAGGTTGTATGGGGTAGTGTGAGGTTGAGTGGAGTAGTGTGAGGTTGAGTGGGATGGTGTGAGGTAGAGTGAGGTTGAGTGGGGTAGTGTGAGGTAGAGTAGTGTGAGGTAGAGTGAGGTTGAGTAGGGTAGTGTGAGGTTGAGTAGGTAGTGTGAGGTTGAGTGGAGTAGTGCGGTGTAGAGTGAGGTTGAGTGAAGTTGAGTGGGGTAGTGTAAGACAGAGTAGGGTAGTGTGGGGTAGAGTGAGGTTGAGTGGGGTAGTGTGAGGTTGAGTGGGGTAGAGAGACGTTAATTGGGGTAGTGTGAGTTTGAGTGGGGTAGTGTGAGGTTGAGTGGGGTAGAGTAAGGTTGAGTGGGGTAATGTGAGGTTGAGTGGGGTAGTGTGAGGTAGAGTGGGGTAGTGTGAGGTAGAGTGAGGTTGAGTGAAGTTGAGTGAGGTTGAGTGAAGTTGAGTGGGTAGTGTGAGGGTGAGTGGGGTAGTGTGAGGTTGAGTGGGGTAGTGTGAGGTAGAGTGACATTAATTGGGGTAGTGTGAGGTTGAGTGGGGTAGTGTGAGGTTGAGTGGGGTAGTGTGAGGTTGAGTGGGGTAGTGTGAGGTTGAGTGGAGTAGTGTGAGGTTGAGTGGAGTAGTGTGAGGTTGAGTTGGGTGGTGTGAGGTAGAGTGAGGTTGTATGGGGTAGTGTGAGGTTGAGTGGAGTAGTGTGAGGTTGAGTGGGATGGTGTGAGGTAGAGTGAGGTTGAGTGGGGTAGTGTGAGGTAGAGTAGTGTGAGGTAGAGTGAGGTTGAGTAGGGTAGTGTGAGGTTCAGTGGGGTAGTGTGGAGTAGAGTGTAGTTGTGGGGGTAGAGTGGAGTTGTGTGGGTAGAGTGTGGTTGAGTGGGGTAGAGTGAAGTAGAGTGAGGTAGAGTGAGGTTTAGTGGGGTAGTGTGAGGTAGGGTGAGGTTGAGTGGGGTAGTGTGAGGTTGAGTGGGGTAATGTGAGGTTGAGTGGAGTAGTGTGGTGTAGAGTGGGGTAGTGTGAGGTAGAGTGTGGTTGAGTGAAGTTGAGTGGGGTAGTGTGAGACAGAGTAGGGTAAGACATAGTAGGGTAAGACATAGTAGGGTAGTGTGGGGAGGAGTGAGGTTGAGTGGGGTAGTGTGAGGTTGAGTAGGTAGTGTGAGGTTGAGTAGGTAGTGTGAGGTTGAGTGGAGTAGTGCGGTGTAGAGTGAGGTTGAGTGAAGTTGAGTGGGGTAGTGTAAGACAGAGTAGGGTAGTGTGGGGTAGAGTGAGGTTGAGTGGGGTAGTGTGAGGTTGAGTGGGGTAGAGAGACGTTAATTGGGGTAGTGTGAGTTTGAGTGGGGTAGTGTGAGGTTGAGTGGAGTAGTGTGAGGTTGAGTGGGGTGGTGTGAGGTAGAGTGAGTTTGAGTGGGGTAGTGTGAGGTTGAGTGGGGTAGTGTGGAGGTGTGGGGATAGAGTGGAGTTGTGTGGGTAGAGTGGGGTTGAGTGGGGTAGAGTGGGGTTGAGTGGGGTAGTGTGAGTTGGAGTGAGGTTTAGTGGGGTAGTGTGAGGTAGAGTGAGGTTGAGTGGGGTAGATTGAGGTTGAGTGAGGTTGAGTGGAGTAGTGTGGGGTAGAGGCAGAGTGAGGTAGAGTCAGTGGGGTAGTGTGGGGTTGAGGAGGGTAATATGAGGTTGAGTGAAGTGGAGTTGGGTCCGTACCTTGAGGACCTTCAGTCTCTGTTTGTTGTTCTTGGGGACCTTGTCTGTTCTGACCAGCTCTATGTCATAACCATCACCAGAATGACCCACAATGTCATACTGGAGAAAAGAGAGAAAGGGGGAGGAAAACGGAAGAGAGGAGGTCATCGAACCACTCAAGCTGAGCTAAAAGAACTTACGACCTATACGTAGCAAGTTCTAAAGCTGCACCATTGACAGCATCTTGACTGGCTGCATCCCTGCTTGGTATGGCAACAGGTTGACATCCGACTGCCACACACACATGCACACTCACACTCCTTCACACGCTGCTGCTACTCTGTTTATTTTCTATCATGATTGCTTAGTCACTTTACCCCTACCTACATGTACATATTACCTCAATTATGTCAATTACTTCACCTACTTGCACCCCTTCACATTGACTCAGTTCTGGTACTCCCTGCACCTCTCTGATTCAGAGGGGTTGGGTTAAATGCGGAAGACACATTTCAGTTGAATACATTCAGTTGGACAACTGACTAGGTATACCCCTTTCCTTTCCTTGTGTATAGTCTCATTATTGTTATTTTTGTGTTACTATTACATTTTTTGCACATTTTTCTCACTTTTTAACTCTTAATTGTTGGGAAAGGGCTCGTAAGCCAAGCATTCCCCCTGCTGCTATGTTGGTCCACTGCTACAGCTGTGGATGGCCCTGATGATCCAGTGACATTAGGGCTCATTACGGAGGGTCAAGGGTATCCTGTCTCTGCCAGAGCCCAGTATGTCAGCCTAGTCACAGACTTGTGCCATCAATAATCTTTTATAAACTAGTTGTCACATAACCCAGGGTCAGATAAAGTGTCCTACAGTGGAACTCCCCATATCTAGTGTCACATGGCATCACTCCTGATAAGGGCACGTACGGCTGCCGACTGAGGTGCAGTGGAAAGTATTCACCCCCCCTTGGCATTTTTCCTATTGTTTTGCCTTACAACCTGTAATCAAAATAGATTTTTTGGGGGGGGTTGTATCATTTGATTTACACAACATGCTTTGAAGATGCAAAATATTTTTTATTGTGAAACAAACAAGAAATAAGACAAAAAAAAAAACGGAAAACTTGAGCGTGCATAACTATTCACCCTCCCAAAGTCAAAACTTTGTAGAGCAACCTTCTGCAGCAATTACAGCTGCAAATCTCTTGGGGTATGTCTCCATAAGCTTGGCACATCTAGCCACTGGGATTTTTGCCCATTCAGCAAGGCAAAACTGCTCCAGCTCCTTCAAGTTGGATGGGTTGAAGTGGTGTATAGCAATCTTTAAGTCATACACCAGATTCTCAATTGGATTGAGGAGTGGGCTTTGACTCGGCCATTCCAAGACATTTAAATGTTTCCCCTTAAACCACTCAAGTGTTGCTTTAGTAGTATGCTTAGGGTCATTGTCCTGCTGGAAGGTGAACCTCTGTCCCAGTCTCAAATCTCTGGAAGACTGAAACAGGTTCCTCTCAAGAATTTACCTGTATTTAGTATCATCCATCATTCCTTCAATTCTGACCAGTTTCCCAGTCCCTGCCGATGAAAAACATCGGGTACAACACACCTGCCTTGGGGCGATGTGAGGTGTTGGGTTTGCGCCAGACATAGCGCTTTCATTGATGGCCAAAAAGCTTTGTAGAGCCACCTTTGTAGAGACACATTTTAGTCTAATCTGACCAGAGTACCTTCCATATGTTTGGAGAGTCTCCCACATGCCTTTTGGCAAACACCAAATGTGTTTTCTTTTTTTTTTTTTTTAAGCAATGGCTTTTTTCTGGGCACTCTTCCGTAAAGCCCAGCTCTGTGGAGTGTACGGCTTAAAGTGGTCCTATGGACAGATACTCCAATCTCCGATGTGGAGCTGTGGGAGGAGCTGTGGGGGGCCCACTCTTGGCAGGTTTGTTGTGGTGCCATATTCTTTAAAAAAAATTACAACGGATTTAATGGTGCTCGTGGGATGTTCAAAGTTTGGGATATTTTTTTTTATAACCCAACCCTGATCTGTACTTCTCCACAACTTTGTCCCTGACCTGTTTTGAGAGCTTCTTGGTCTTCATGGTGCCGCTTGCTTGGTGGTGCCCCTTGCTTAGTGGTGATGCAGACTGGGGCCTTTCAGATCAGGTGTGTATATATATATCATGTGACACTTAGATTGCACACAGGTGGACTTTATTCGACTAATTATGTCACTTCTGAAGGTAATTGGTTGCACTAGATCTTATTTAGGGGCTTCATAGCAAAGGGGGTGAATACATATGCACAAACCCCTTTTCCATTATTTTATATTTTGAAACAAGTAATTTTTTTAATTTCACTTCACCAATTTGGACTATTTTGTGTATGTTCATTACATGAAAGCCACATAAAAATCAATTTAAATTACAGGTTGTAATGCAACAAAATAGGAAAAACACCAAGGGGGATGAATACTTTTACAAGGCACTGTATGTGCGTCTCACTGTTACGTGTGTATGTGTGTGCAGGCACGTGCTCAGATAGGGATCTACCTGTCCCCGAGCACCTGCCCTTTTGCCCTCCCACTCGCCAAGTGCCCATTTGGGTGTTTTTTTGTATACAGTTTTTGTCATTGTTGTTCTGAACCCACTGCCCTCAGTCTGCCCTGTACGGTGATTGCGTGCTCCCGGGAATCCAAAAATGAAATTCGAGATTCGCTCACTGTGTGTGTAGCAAGCTAGCAACAGTACTGCGACAGCAGCATAACATTTGATTAATACTTGTTAACACTTGATTTACATCATCAATATTTGGTCTGGTTGGCTGATAGCCTACGGCAGAAGCAATTCATCATTTATTTCCTTATAGAATCATAGCTGCGGGAAGAGTTCTGGAGGTGCTTGAGCACCATTGATGAATGTAAATACATATGTCAAAGTTACAGAATTTCTGTTGTCTGTTCAGAAAGAAATGAAAAAATTCAGAATAGCCTACTATACTATGAGTAGACTTATAATTTAGCCACAGAGGAAGGATCAATAGCTTCTTTCAAAAAACAGTATTATGGGGCCCAATAAGAAGACATAGCCTACAGTCCAGAACGAGCGGCAAATCTGTCAGTGACCAGCATGAAGACAAAACAGGTCTTTCATAATATTTCAAATACAATCGTGGGAAAACACCGGTTGGAAAGCAAATGGCTCCAGCTGAAAATGAAATACTCTAATCTGTCTGCTGTAGGCAACCAAAATATTTGATCAACTTATAAATAGGCCTTGTTTTACAAAGTAAAACAAGAGCGAGATATAGGTTTTTGGCACGAACGCATCGGCCATCGCCGGAGAGTGAGCTGCGCATCACTTCCTCCTCATATTGTACAATATGTGTGTCTCCACATACCTAGGCCTAGGGTATTGATGGATTCAAGACAAGGTCGTTTTTATTGATCTCATATTCTCAGTTTGTCAGTGTCAAAGTAGTCGGTCATTTCGATATTTGTGTGGTATTAAAAAAATATTCTGTCAAAGTCTTCAGTCATGTAAAATGACGTGGAATTGCATGAAATGGGTTTATCAAAGGCCACATTTTTCCCGGGCCCCAGGCTACTAAAATCAGCTGATAGCCTACCCTCTTTTCCCGATGTCAATCAACTAGCTTGCTTCAAATTTGTGATGAGTGTGTTGTTGCAGAAATAAATAGGGGGTGCCCTTTTTTATTTTGAGCACCTGCCCCCTGAAAGGTCTGTGCATGGCCCTGTTTGTGTGTGTGTTTGTGTGTGTTTATACATGTATGTATGTATCTATGTATGTATGTGTGTGTGTGTGTGTGTGTGTTGACTAAACATGGCCTTAGCTTCTTCTAAACATGACCTTATGTTGCTCTGGAATACAACACTGAAGTCATCTAGTGTCCTCTCTTTTAGAACTTGCATACAGGCTGGTGTGTGTTAGTATGTGTGTGTGTGTGTACGCGCTTCTGCACGTCTTATCTTAGATGTGTATGAGCAGGTGGCACCTGTCAGAGTGTAGAGCACAGGTGTGTGTGCGTTTTCAGATGCAGGCGTGTTACGCATGTGTAACACTGATATGTGAGCAGTAGGTCAGGTGGTGTAGGGGAGAACGCTGTGGGGCCATGAAGTCTGCCACTCCACCCCTCCTCTCCCCTCCTCACACACGTCTGACACAGACACTATCGCTCCCTCCCTCTCTCTACCCATTTCTCTCTCTACCCCTTGCACTCCCCATTTCACTCTCTCCTCCCCTCTCCTCTCTTTGACCCACTCTCTCTCTCTCTCTCCTGTGAAAGGTGACTATACTTCACTGATATTGCAGTCTGGACAAACCAACACATATCCTGTCTGTCAATGTGTCATCAAATAGACACTAGAAGATGTTATCAAAGCTGATCCTAGTTTTATACCGACGGGCAACTACTGCGTGTGTGTGTGTATCTCACCTTGATCTTCTGTTCGTAGCTCTCCAGGGCTTCCATCACCATACACACAGCTTCCATGGATCTCTCCAGCCTGCCGTCCACCCCGTTGAAACGGTACATGCTCCCTGACACGTCAGCTAACACACGCAGACGCTTTGGCTTCTGCTGCGGGCTGCCCAGCTATACACACACACGCGAACACACACACAGACGAACAATGCTGATTGGCCAAAAGCCATGGTATATCAAAACGTATACCACGGTTATGACAAAACATTTATTTGTATTGCTCTAATTACGTTGGTAACCAGTTTATAATAGCAATAAGGCACCTCAGGGGTTTGTGGTATATGGCCAATATACCACGGGTAAGGGCTGTATCCAGGAACAGCCCTTAGCCGTGGTATATTGGCCATATACCACAAACCCCAGAGGTGCCTTATTGCTTAATTATACACACACTTCCCTGTAGGATGGAATATTACAAGGGAACTGCTACTGTATAGGAACAGAATAATATTATTAACAAAAAACAAACAAGTGAGAATCCTTACTACAATATTCTGGAACGTTTTCACAGAGACAAGCTGAGGCACATTATCTTAATCACTCTTCTTAACATCAGCAAATAAACACTAGGGAAAACTCATTCATTCAAAAAAACTGGTCATCACTTCAAGTGGACATCCATGGAAAATGGCATTGCTCAATTACATTACCAAATAAATAACAGATTTAATAGTGGGAGAAACATTTTCTTTTGTTTCTCTTTCATATCTCTTAAGTGGGTGTTCATTATGTTACTATAGACGGCTGTCCTCTCTAGAACGACCACAAATATTCAACACTTGGAGCTAAATGAGATTAAAACGTGTGTGTATTTTGTTTCGTGAGTATGTGTTTGTTTGGGTGCACGTGCGTATGGGTGGGATGTCTTAGTGTGGGAACATTGTGTGTGTGGTTAATGGCTAGTTAGTGTGCGAGAATGTGTGTGTTCGAGACCATAGATTTGCAATTATAATAATCACACACACCAGAGGAGTCCAACTACGCATGCACGCACACACACACACACACACACACACCTACCTCTGGATCCAGCTCTCCTCGGCGTTTGTAGATAGCCTTCTCTCCCGTCAGTCCGTCTATGATCTTAGCATCGTCCAGCTCTCCCAGTGACTGATTCTTCAACCATTGACGCTCCTTACCTTTGGCCTGGAGACACAGACAGAGAAACACTGTCAACATATCACCCGCTAATCAACTCCGACAGGGACAGAATAATTCCCAAACAATCAGAACAATCTGAAAGTGTTTTTAGTCTAGGAATAGGCTTAGTCTGGGTTTGGGAAACTGACCCTCAGTGATCAGAAGGCTCAGGGTGTTTCATCACTACTGTTTAGGAGATGACTTAAAAACCTGCAATATTTTCATGGAACCACAAATACGTCTCTGTGCATTTGACAGTGCAAACAAAGAAAGACTGATTAAGTATGATAGCCAGAAAAAGTATAAGGAGAAAAAGGTTATATTGAATACTGGTAAATAGTTTCTTAAACGGTCCATAATATGTAACAGCAGGACGGGTCACTGTTGTGCTTTAATTCAAAATGACATTTTCCCTAACCTTAACCCTAATTCTAACCCAAACCCCTAAAACAGCCTTTTTAAAAGTGTGGACTGGAAAAATGTCCTCACTTCTCTGAATTTTTGTTGCTTTACTATTCTTGTGAGGACTCACAAGTATAGTAAAATGTTTACACACACACACCCACCCAACCCTGGAGCATCATAGAGCTTGGCCTCATACTCTGTAATCATTGTCAAGTATCAACAACAAAAAACCCACATTCCTGAGATTTGGCCACCCCCCTTGTCCAGGGGCCCTCATCTGGACAACCAATCAGAGTGCTCGTTAGGGCCAGTGCCCACTCCTTCCTATTATTTTCACACATACAGTATGGGGTGACTGAGCTCATGTCACATGGTGGCTATGTTAATGTCACCAAAAACATTAATACAGTCTGATTCTCTACCTATTTCCCCCAAGGTGCTCACAGCTTGAACTAGTTCTAACCCACTGAGGACTGGTATTACCAACATGGGAACAGTATTCTGGGACATATCGTGTGTGTTGTTACCTGTAAGCTGTCCAGAATGATGCGCAGAGACTGGACCTGTCTTCTGACGTTTCCAGAGAAACGCTCGTATGTAGATGCATCATATTCACTCATGTCTATCTCCTTCAACCTGGGGAATGAAGAGAGGGAGAGAGTTAGAGAAAGAAACAGTGAGCCACTGTTGACATTATTCTAAAAGGAAAAATACAACCGAGATCAGAGCCAATGTGTACAACATTCATCATAAATTAAAGGTAATGGGTGTTGACAAGCATGTTAGAGTGTGTGAGAAGTGTACATGGGCTGTTTCCATGAGCTCAGCACACCTGAGGAGCAGAGGAGAGGGGCCAGTCCTGTTTAATAAGGGCCAGTGGGAGGCGTGTGTGCGTGTGTGTGTGCGCGAGCAGGTGGGCTGGCTGATGCCTGACTGGAGTGCTGCCAGCCCCTGATCCTCACACACACTAGCAATCCACGCAAGCATACACACACACACACACACCTGTGTAGCCCAGGGCAGGTGTGTTGTACCCTCCAGGTAAGGGTAGCATATCTAAATCTCTGTGTCAATCACAGTGACTGGCAGAGTTAATCCTTTTACACCACGGAGCGCGCACGCACACACGCACACATCTAATCCAGGTAAATAGGGGAAGGCAGATATGAGACCACCTATCTCCCTGAAGGCCTGCTGGGGTATTGTCTATGAGGTGTTTGAAGTCTTAGCTGAGAACCAGAGCGTGACAAGATGGTATGTGTGTGTGTGTGTGGTGTGTGTGTTTTCAGAAGGTGGTATTGCGGCTGTGTGTGTATCAGCCGTGCGATCAGCCTGACTATGTCCTGTCACGTATCACAGTTTCAAACACAGTGCTAACCCACGGGTCAAATCCCTATCACTGGCAACTACGTAGTATAGCGGGTACAGAGGCCCAGCCTGCTGACAGATGTGCACATTCAGCTACAAGCTGCCATCACTGCAAGCCAAACATTCAGCTTCAATCTGCTCTCACTGCTAGCCTAGCATTAAAGGAGAATTTTGCTTTTTAATGACCAAATCTCTATTTTTGCTGTAAATGGCATGTTATAGAAGGGTTCAGACACGTTTTGTGATTTAACTCGTTTTTGAGAAACCTCCCTCAACCAGCGATTCACTTTCTCATCCTCGTTATGTACTACGGGGGCTCTGAAAAAACATGATCAAACGCTCCAAAAACACCCATTTACGTCATTTTAAAAACGGAAACACTCTCAGTACAGTGATGCAGGTCTTTAGATGTTGTACACATGAAACTGTGTCCTTCAGAACTTTATCAGCAATGCTATATTACATTTCTTTACGACACAAGCAATTTATTTATTTTATTTTTATTTTATTTCACCTTTATTTAACCAGGTAGGCAAGTTGAGAACAAGTTCTCATTTACAACTGCGACCTGGCCAAGATAAAGCAAAGCAGTTTGACACACAACAACACAGAGTTACACATTGGAGTAAAACAAACATACAGTCAATAATACAGTAGAAAAAAAATGAATCTATACACAAAGAGTGCAAATGAGGTAGGATAAGGAAGGTAAGACAATAAATAGGCCATGGTGGCAAAGTAATTACAATATAGTAATTTAACACTGGAATGGTAAATGTGCAGTAGATGAATGTGCAATGTAGAAAAAACTGGGGTGTAGAGGAACAAGATAAATAAATAAATACGGTAGGGGATGAGGTAGTTGGTTGGGCTATTTACAGATGGGCTATAAACAGGTACAGTGGTCTGTGAGCTGCTCTGACAGCTGGTGCTTAAATCTGGTGAGGGAGATAAGTGTCTCCAATTTCAGGGATTTTTGTAGTTCATTCCAGTCATTGGCAGCAGAGAACTGGAAGGAGAGTCGGCCAAAGGGGGTGACCAGTGAGATATACCTGCTAGAGCGCGTGCTACAGGTTGGTGCTGCTAAGGTGACCAGCGAGTTGAGATAAGGCGGGACTTTACCTAGCAGGGACTTGTAGATGACCTGGAGCCAGTGGATATGGCGACGAGTGTAAAGGCCAGCCTACGAGAGCGTACAGGTCGCAGTGGTGGGTGGTATATGGGGCTTTGGTAACAAAACGGATGGCACTGTGGTAGACTGCATCCAATTTGTTGAGTAGAGTATTGGAGGCTATTTTGTAAATGACATCACCGAAGTCGAGGATCGGTAGGATGGTCAGTTTTACGAGGGTATGTTTGGCAGCATGAGTGAAGGAAGCTTTGTTGCGAAATAGGAAGCCAATTCTAGATTTAATTTTAGATTGGAGATGTTTGATGTGAGTCTGGAAGGAGAGTTTACAGTCTAACCAGACACCTAGGTATTTGTAGTTGTCCACATAATCTAAGACAGAACCGTCCAGAGTAGTGATGCTGGACGGGGGGGACAGGTGCGGGCAGCGATCGGTTGAAGAGCATGCATTTAGTTTTACTTGCGTTTAAGAGCAATTGTAGGCCACGGAAGGAGAGTTGTATGGCATTGAAGCTCGTCTGGAGGGTAGTTAACTTGTTAGGGATCGGCTCATGAGGTGACCGTTTTGGAGAGCCTGGCGTGCCCAAAGTAAAATGCCTCCCATTCAGGCCCAGAAAATCGGATATGCACTTATTTAGTACCATTGGATAGGAAACACTCTGAATTTTCCAAAAGTGTTAACCATTTGTCTGTGAGTGAAACAGAACGCATATGGCAGGCGAAACCCAGAGGAATTTCTGTCCTGGAAAAAGTGATTTTGACACATTGCTCATTTGGAACCCCTCCCTCATGAAAATGACCATATAAGGGCATATGAATGCAGTACCCATCGCTTCCTTTAGATGTCAACAGTCTCGAGACAGTGTACATTTTCAATTTGGATGCTTTAGACGAGAGAATAAGAGCAAACCAGGAAGTGACCTTTTTATGTAAACAGTACCCAGTGCGCGCTCCCGACAAGGCGCGCAGTGTCTTTTTACCGTCTTTATCGATCAGTTTATATTCGGTTGATTTATAATAGTAAATATACGTAAAAGTGTTCCTAAGGATACATTTAAAACTATGTTTGATTGTTCTTGGACAAGTTTATAGGTATAAGATGAACGAGTTTGCGTCACGTTTCAATGGAGGAGTGGAGGCGGTCGTTTCTGATTATAACGCGCGAACCAAATGGAGATTTATGGATAAAATACATTACTTTTTCTAACAAAAGAACCATGGATTGTCTTCGTTGGACACTTAGGATGACCTCAGCAGAAGTTCTTCAACAGGTAATTGATTTGTTTTCGCTGTGAAATGTGTTATGTGTGTGCCGTGATGGCTAATCGATTCATGGTTATGGGAAAAATATGTGAGGTGCTACCCTCAAACAATCAAATGTGCTGCTTTCGCCGTAAAGCCTTTTTGAAATCTGACAACGCTGTGATATTGCCAAGAAACAGAGCTTTTGATGAGTATGGAACACTTGTATATTGGTGGATGTTTAATAACTAAACCTTTGGATTTTGAATTTGGCGCCTTACATTTCACCTGGTAGCGCCCCAGCAATCCCTGAGAGGTTAACACAGTGTCCAAAGAGGGGCCAGAAGTATACAGAATGGTGTCGTCTGCGTACAGGTGAATCAGAGACTCCCCTGCAGTAAGAGCGACATCATTGATGTATACAGAGAAGAGAGTCGGCCCAAGAATTGAACCCTGTGGCACCCCCATAGAGACTGCCAAAGGCCCGGACAACAGGCCCTGTTGATTTGACACACTGAACTCTATCAGAGAAGTAATTGGTGAACCATGCGAGGCAGTCATTTGAGAAACCAAGGCTGTCGAGTCTGCCGATAAGGATGTGATGACTGACAGAGTCGAAAGCCTTGGCCAGATCAATGAAAACGGCTGCAAAATAATGTCTCTTATCGATGGCGGTTATGATGTCATTTAGGACCTTGAGCGTGGCTGAGGTGCACCCATGACCAGCCCTGAAACCAGATTGCATAGCAGAGAAGGTACGGTGGGATTCGAAATGGTTGGTAATTTGTTTGTTAACTTGGCTTTCAAAGACCTTAGAAAGGCAGGGTAGGATAGATATAGGTCTCTAGCAGTTTGGGCCAAGAGTGTCTCCCCCTTTGAAGAGGGGGATGACCGCAGCTGCTTTCCAGTCTTTGGGAATCTCAGACGTCACGAAAGAGAGGTTGAACAGGCTTGTAATAGGGGTTGCAACAATTTTGCAGATCATTTTAAAAAGAAAGGTTCCAGATTGTCTAGCCCGGCTGATTTGTAGGGGTCCAGATTTCGCAGCTCTTTCAGAACACCAGCTAACTGGATTTGGGAGAAGGAGAAATGGGGGAGGCTTGGGCGAGTTACTGAGGGGGGTGCAGGGCTATTGACCAGGGTAGGGGTAGCCAGGTGGAAAGCATGGCCAGCCGTAGAAAAATGCTTATTGAAATTCTCAATTATTGTGGGTTTATCGGTGGTGACAGCGTTTCCTATCCTCAATGCAGTGGGCAGCTGGGAAGAGGTGCTCTTATTCTCCATGGACTTTACAGTGTCCCAGAACTTTTTGGAGTTTGTGTTACAGGAGGCAAATTTCTGCTTGAAAAAGCTAGCCTTGGCTTTCCTAACTGCCAGTGTATATTGATTCCTTACTTCCCTGAAAAGTTGCATATCACGGGGGCTGTTCGATGCTAATGCAGAACGCCACAGGATGTTTTTGTGCTGGTCAAGGGCAGTCAGGTCTGGAGAGAACCAAGGGCTATATCTATTCCTGGTTCTAAATTTCTTGAATGGGGCATGCTTATTTAAGATGGTGAGGAAGGCACTTTTAAAGAACAACCAAGCATCCTCTACTGACTGGATGAGGTGGAGGGCAAGTTAGTTAGGATGACATCTATGTGGGTGCCCGTGTTTACGGCTTTGGGATTGTACCTAGTAGGTTCAATTATGATTTGTGTGAGGTTTAGGGCATCAAGCTTAGATTGTAGGATGGCCGGGGGTGTTAAGCATGTCCCAGTTTAGGTCACCTAGCAGCACGAACTCTGAAGATAGATGGGGGGCAATCAGTTCACATATGGTGTCCAGAGCACAGCTAGGGGCAGAGGGGGGGGGTCTATAGCAAGCGGCAACAGTGAGAGACTTGTTTCTAGAAAGGCAGATTTTTAAAAGTAAAAGTTCAAATTGTTTGGGTACAGACCTGGAAAGTAAGACAGAACTCTGCAGGCTATCTCTGCAGTAGATAGCAACACCGCCCCCTTTGGCCGTTCTACCTTGTCTGAAGATGTTATAGTTAGGGATGGAAATTTCAGCGTTATTGGTGGTCTTCCTAAGCCAGGATTCAGACACGGCTAGGACATCCGGGTTGGCAGAGTGTGCTAGGGCAGTGAATAAAACAAACTTAGAGAGGAGGCTTCTAATGTTGACATGCATGAAACCAAGGCTTTTACGGTTGCAGAAGTCAACAAATGATAGCGCCTGGGGAATAGGAGTGGAGCTAGGCACTGCAGGGCCTGGAATACCGCTCCGTCCATTCTAGCAGCAGGCTACACGGAGAATGGAACAGTTAGATAGGGGAAACAGCATGAGTCGCACAAAATAGAATGTTGCGGATAAAGTTTGGAATGACACATTGTGTACAACATCTAAAGACCTGCATCACTATACTGAGAGCATTTCCATTTCTAAAAGGACATATTTGGGTGTTTTTGGAGCATTTCTTTTCAGATCCCCGTACTGCACAATGAGGATGAGGAAGTGAATCGCTGGTGAGGGTAAGTTTCTCAAAGTTTTCTCATTTAGTTTTACAACTAAATAAAAAAAATGTAACTTCTCCTTTAAGCTTCACTCTCACTGCTAGCTTAGCATTCAGCTTCAATCTGCCCTCACTGCAGCCTAGCATTCAATCTTCCTAGGGCCAGATGTCGTCTTTATATTCAAGCATGACAAAATGGCGCCGACAGAGACGGTCGCTTCGCTTCGAGTCCTTAGGAAACTATGCAGTATTTAGTTTTTTATGTATTACTCCTTACATTGTTACCCCAGGAAATCGTAAGTCTGATTACGTATAGCAGGGAAGAACTATTGGACATAAGAGCGACGTCAACTTACCAACAGTATGGCCAGGAATACGACTTTCCCGAAGCAGATCCTCTGTTTGGACCACCACCCAGGACAATGGATCTAATCCCAAAAGCTGACCCAAAACAACGGCGCCGGCAGAAGGAGCGGCCTCCTGGTCAGACTCCTTAGACGTGCATGTCGCCCACCACTCCCGAGTATACTACTCGCCAATGTCCAGTCTCTTGACAAGAAGGTAGACGAAATTCGAGCAAGGGTTGCCTTCCAGAGAGACATCAGAGATTGTAACATTCTCTGTTTCACGGAAACATGGCTCTCTCGGGTTATGTTGTCGGAATCGGTTCAGCCACTGGGCTTCTCCATGCATCGCGCAGACAGAGATAAACACCTCTCTGGGAAGAGGATGGGCGGGGTGTATGCTTCATGATTAATGACTCATGGTGTAATCATAACAACATACAGGAACTCAAGTCCTTCAGCTCACCTGACCTAGAATTCCTTACAATCAAATGCCGGGCCATATTACCTCCCAAGAGAATTCTCGTCAGTTATCATCACAGCTGTGTACATTCCCCCTCAAGCAGACACCACAACGGCCATCAAGGAACTTCACTAGAGACTCTACGTAAACTGGAAACCATATATCCTGAGGCTGCATTTATTGTAGCTGGGGATTTTAACAAAGCAAATTTGAGAACAAGGCTACCTAAATTATATCAGCATATTGATTGCAGTAATCACTGGGATATGTTCCAGACTGGGATATGTTCCAGTCAGCCTCAGAGAACAACATTGATCTATACGCTGACTCTGTGAG
Source organism: Brachymystax lenok tsinlingensis (assembly GCA_030435695.1). Lineage (NCBI taxonomy): Eukaryota > Metazoa > Chordata > Actinopteri > Salmoniformes > Salmonidae > Brachymystax > Brachymystax lenok. Next base: position 31,896,559 of record CM059785.1, read on the forward strand.
TGAGTTTATAAGGAAGTGCATTGGAGCCTACCCTAACCAGAAACCGTGGATGGATGGCGGAATTCAGTGCTACCATCGCGGCCCGCTAACAAGGACTGTGCCCCCTGACCCGCTAACAAGGACTGCACATTTTCAACACCATGGTACCCTCCAATCTCATCATCAAGCTGGAGGCCCTGGGTCTCAACCCCGCCCTGTGCAACGGGGTCCTGGACTTTCCTGACGGGCGGCCCCCAGGTGGTGAAGGTAGGAAACAACATCTCCACTTCGCTGACCCTCAACACTGCGGCCCCACAAGGGTGCGTTCTCAGCCCCCTCCTGTACTCCCTGTTCACCCATGACAGCAAGACAGCCTACAGGGAGGAGGTGAGGGCACTCGGAGTGTGGTGTCAGGAAAACAACCTCTCACTCAATGTCAACAAAACGAAGGAGATGGACGTGGACTTCAGGAAACAGCAGAGGGAGCACCCCCCTATCCACATCGAAGGGACAGCAGTGGAGAAGGTGGAAAGTTTCAAGTTCCCCGGCGTACACATCACAGACAAACTGAAATGGTCCACCCACACAGTGTGGTGAAGAAGGCGCAACAGCGCCTCTTCAACCTCAGGAGGCTGAAGAAATTTGGCTTGTCACCCAAAACCCTGACAAACCTTTACAGATGCACAATCGAGAGCATCCTGTTTCATAGTCTGGTATGGCAGCTGCACCGCCCTCAACCGCAAGGCTCTCCAAAGGGCAGTGCGGTCTGCACAACGCATCACCGGGGGCAAACTACCTGCCCTCCATGACACCTACAGCACCCGATGTCACAGGAAGGCCAAAAATATCATCAAGGACAACAACCACTGCCTGTTCACACCGCTACCATCCAGAAGGTGAGGTCAGTACAAGTGCATCAAAGCTCGGACGGTGACTGAAAAAACGCTTCTTTCTTAAGGCCACCAGATTGCTAAACAGAAATCACTAACTCAGAGAGGCTGCTGCCCAAATTGAGACCCAATCACTGGCCACTTTAAATAATGCCACTTTAATAATGTTTACATATCTTACATTACTCATATCATATGTATATACTGTATTTTATACCATCTATAGCACCTTGCCCATGCCGCTCGGCCATCGCTCATCCATATATTTATATGTACATATTCTCATTCACCCCTTTAGATGTGTGTATTAAGTAGTTGTTTGGAAATTGTAAGATTACTTGTTAGATATTACTGCACTGTCGGAACTAGAAGCACAAGCATTTCGCTACACTCACATTAACATCTGCTAACCATGTGTATGTGAACAATAACATTTGATTTGATTTGTATGCAAACTGTTGCTATTTCCTAGCAGGATTTGGTTAGTTTTATTTAAAGTACACACTCAATATTGCACAACAGTCCCATACTCTCACACAGCACATAGCATTATGCAGTCCAGTGGTGATATGGTTCCCTCTAAACATTCCTGTGTGACTCTACAGCAGCCACGGCTACTTCCTCCAGAACGTTCCACAGACCAGAGAGAGAACAGCTAGCCCCAGCTATGGCCAAACAAGGGGTTGAATACAGAATACTGGACAGAATACTGAATCCTTCAACAACAAGAACCCAGGGTGTGGCTCACTTAGGTTGCAAAGCTACCAGTAAAAGTTGACCAAAGTTACCGGAATCATCAGTAATTTGGATTATTAACCAGTAATCAATGGCAATTAATGGCAATCTATGGTAATTTATATAGTATACATTTTTTATATCTGTGTCCATATTTTCCATGAGTTTATAGTAGACAGACCATGTAATGTTTTAAGAGAAATTAACATAATTAATGAAAAAAGCTTTGAATCAACAATGGCATTATTTTCAGTCAACTCTTCCAACTATCGTCTTTTTTCACAACTGCCACCAGTTTGGTGCCAAAACATTCCAAACAAAGACATATTGACATAGTAAAATAAATAAAAGTGTGTAATTATTTTTAAAGGATATTTCATGTTGAAACCCTCATTAAAACACCAATGGTATTCGCTAAGTTGATGGTTTATATTTAGGATGTATTACAGCTTTGTCATTCTATAATATCTTTTTTTATCATCATTATTTCAATATATGACGATAAGGCCACACAGAGGGCCATATATAATTACAGACACGTGATAATCTGAAGTACTCAAAACGGACACTATATGTCCTCTGATAAAAGAAAATATCCATATATTCCTTGAAAGTTACCAAAATTCTGGTAGTTTATTGCTAAACTTCGAACGTTTCTAGTAATATACCCTCTCTTTGCAACCCTAAGCTCACTTTACCAACACAACATACTCTCCCCACAGCACCGCGATTCACAATGACAACACATCTATCAGTAGGGTGTGTGTGGGTGTGTGTGTGTTTGTGTGCATATGGTATTTCTGTGCATGCGTGTGTATTCACGTGAGTTTCAGGTATTAGAATGTAATTCTAAGGTCTAAAAGAAATGGATCTGACTGATGCACAACCTTAATCTAAGTCAACACAAGGAATGACTGTTTATTCGTACATAGACAACTAAGACAACTCAATGAGATCAACTTCTGCAGGGGGAAAGGTTAAGGGGGTCTGCGTGAGTGTGTGTGTGGGGGGTGTCTGCGTGTGTGCTTGTTTGGGTGTGTGTATGTGAGAGACACAAGAGCACACACACATGCTCGCATACACACACACACACACAAGACTTGACAACAGCGTCTCTACCTCCTAAGGCAGCTGAAGAAATTCGGCATTGCACCCCGGTCCTCTCCAAATACTACCACTACACTATCAAGAGCGTCCTGTCTGGTTGCATCTCGGCCTGGTTCGGATATTGGTCCGTCCATGACAGCAAGGCCCTCCAGCGGGTGGTGAAGACGACCCAGTACATCACTGGGGCTGTGTTCCCACCCATCCAAGACATCTACTCGAAACGGTACCTGAGGGAGTCTCACAGCATCATCAAGGACCCCACACACCCCAGCCACGAGCTGTTCACTCCCTTACCATCGGACAGACAGTATTGAAGCATGAGGTCTGATACCAACAGGCCTCAGAGACCGTTTCTAACTACAAGACATCAGACTGCTGAACACTTGAACTGGACTGACCACCTGCACTGACTCTCTGCATCTTAGCCACTGGCATAATGCAGTTTCTCTGGACACCCCTCCCCCCTAACATATATATATTTTTTTATGTGTCAGCCAGACAGTCACTCACCAAGTACACTACCGATCGCTGACCATGGTGCTGAAATTGCGACATGTCTATGCGGCTGCCTATCGAATCAATGATAGGCTTTCTGTGGTGCCAGGGCATGTTGCCTATAGCTTTACTTTAGCTGATGGATAAATGTTTATTGGGAGGCCTATTTGGTTGTCATTTTCTCATGTTAAGCCTAACATTTCAAGAAGCTATACACGGTCTCACAATGCTGCCATTTAGACTGCTGGCTGGTGGCAATAATGTAACTACTTGTTCAGTAATTAAAGTTGGAAATTCAAACATTGCAGATTGTACAATACATTTTTGATACAACAGCATACTAACCAGCTAGCAATAGATTTGTTTGAATATACAACTGTCCTGTATAGTAGTAGTGGGTCAAGTCGCCACGTGCGTTGTGACACAGTACATGTCCGGAAAGTGGATATCTAGCTGGACAGGGCTATGGTCTGAGATAACGATGCTGTATATTGGCTGTTAGCTACAAAAGGAAGAATTCTATTGTCCAGCAGGAAAAAGTCAATCCTAGAGTATGAGCGGTGGACTGGAGAAAAAAATGGGGTACTGTTTAGCAGTGGGATTGCTCCTTCTCCATGGATCAGACAAATTATAGGATTCTAGAAATGAGTTGATTACTGCGCCTGATTTTGAAATTACATTGTTGGCCTTCGGTCTGGATCTGACTAGACTTGGATGCAATACACAATTGAAATCTCCGCCCAATATCAAATGATGAGAGTTAAGGTCGGGAAGTGTTGCGATGAGATCAGAGAAAAATTTAGCACTATCCCAAATAGGACCATAGAGGTTAGCCAGAACAAACTGTGTGCTAAACAATTTCCACATCAATATAATATATCTGCCATTAGTATCTGAAATTACTTTGGAGGAGACAAACAGGGTGCCTTTTCTAATAAGGATAGCTGCCACTATGGCCTTTGCACCAAAGTTGGAGTGAAATATTTGGTCTACATATCCTCTCTTTAGTTTATCATAGTCGCTGGACCGGAGATGGGTCTCTTGGAGAAAAACTATGTCCGGACTTAAGGACTTATGATGAGCATACACTCGGCTACGCTTGACCACCTGGTTAATTCCTTTTAAGTTCCAGCTGATAGAGCATGTGGAACTTAGAGTACGTGAATTAGGCATAGTCATAGTAATCAGAAATGAATGTTAGTACGATCACATGGCCAGTGAGCTGAAAGGTCAGAGTAATAAAATATAAAGAAAATGTAAAACTGCTAAAAACAACAAAATACCCAGAAGAAAACCTTGGACCCCTATGTTGGCCTTCGCCCTGTTGGAAGGCTGCCTCTACCTCTCCTAGAATAGAGCAAAATGCTACCATGTTAAACTGAACCTCAGTAGAGCTCTATCCAGGGCGAACATAATCATGTTTACACCTATGGAAGGGATTCTGTAGGGAACAACCTCAGTTATCTAAGGTATCTTATGCAATATGCATATTTGAAGGATAGAAAAACAATATATAAAAGAGGAGGTATAGGTATATGTTCCCCCCTCCCCCCGACCAACCCCATCCACTTGGGATGACTTAAAACACACACACACACACACACACACACACACACACACATACATATATATACACACACATATATACACACACACACACACACACACACACACACACACACACACACACACACACACACACACACACACACACATATATATATATATACACATACACACACACACACACACATATACACACATATATACACACACACACACACAAAGAAATATATATATACACACACTCACACATTATATAGTTGAAGTTGGAAGTTTACATACACCTTAGCCAAATACATTTAAACTCAGTTTTTCACAATTCCTGACATTTAATCCTAGTAAAAATTCCCTGTCCTATGTCAGTTGGGATGACCACTTTATTTTAAGAATGTGAAATGTCAGAATAATAGTAGAGAGAATGATTTATTTCAGCTTTTATTTCTTTCATCACATTCCCAGTGGGCCAGAAGTTTACATACACTCAATTAGTATTTGGTAGCATTGCCTTTCAATTGTTTAACTTTTTACGTTCCGGGTAGCTTTCCACAAGCTTCCCACAATAAGTTGGGCGACTTTTTGCCCATTCCTCCTGACAGAGCTGGTGTAACTGAGTCAGGTTTGTAGGCCTCCTTGCTCGCACACACTTTTTCAGTTCTGCCCACACATTTTCTATAGGATTGAGGTCAGGGCTTTGTGATGCCCACTCCAATACCTTGACTTTGTTGACCTTAAGCCATATACGCTGTCTGTTCTCGAGGTCCTCAACCTTGGAAGTGAGTTTGGCGACATCTGATGATAGCCGGGTGACTTGCTCTTCCAGTGCCACCACTTTGTCTGAGTAAATATTTGCGCCATCTCCCAGACTTTTCAGACTGGTGTCATGTCTCGCCAAGTCTTCGTTCACAGAGTTGATCTTTATGTTGACCTCGGTGGTGAGAATAGCTATTTGTGCGGATAGGTCAGTGGATAATGACTCCACCGTAGCCAGCACAGTCTGTTCAGATTTAATGATAGACGCCATTACCATGGCTAGGTCAGGGGGGATCAGAGTCCATGTCAGGTGAGCCCAAGGCTTCAGCAGAGGCCCGCTCCTTTGTGGCCCACGGCCGTTGTTGTCTCGACATTTTACGATTAAAAGGCCAAAAATGTCAGGAAAAAAAGCCAGATTAGTCTTCCAGAAATCCTGCTTATTCCCTCCTGATTCTGGGAAATCTCTAAAACCAGGATTTCGGAAACCAGGGAATTTATTGAAAGTTCCCTGAATTTTGCAACCCTAGTCATGAGTGATGATATAGTATCAAGAAATGAGAGAGAGAGAGAGAGAGAGAGAGAGAGAGAGAGAGAGAGAGAGAGAGAGAGAGAGAGAGAGAGAGAGAGCAGGTTAGTGTTGGAGCAGCAGCAGGGGCACCGAAAAATAGATGAGAAAAGGGGGGCGAAAAGCTGAGAAAGTAGAGATGGAGAGAACAGAGGGAGCCTTCATTGCTGTTGAAAGGGGTGCCCTCTCAACCCCATATCCTGAACACACACACACACACACAGACACCATCCAGACCCTTTGCCAGGAGGATCAATCGCAGCATTCATCCAGGCCCCAGCTCCATTCCATCCTAACCCAGGTTAGAGCCACATACCAAGGATAGCTGTTCAGGAGGAGCCCCTCTGGGTGTCCAAACATAAAGCCCTACTGGAGCTCTCCTTTATACTGGGCCTATCAGTTACACACACTGTGCATCACAGAGGCACAGGCAAAGGTTTACCGACACGCACCCCCACCCACCCACCCCCACACACACACACACACACACACACACCTGTCTTTGAAGGCCTTCTCTCCCATCTCTCTGGCTGCTCTGCGGACATCCTCAGGGATAGCATCTATCTCAGCCTTGGACAACTGGTGCACCTTGTGACCCGCATCTAAACGGTAGGGTCCCCCTTTGCCACCTAGGCCAGCTGTGTCTCTGCCCCCTACAGGACAAACAGAAGTATTACACATCACAGACGCACAGACCATTTTATTGCCTGTTACTACTATCATCTGATCCAAAGTGTCGACCCACCTGTACCCTCGGCCCACTGATTGCCCCCTACATGGGGGGCGTTTTTGGGGTCTACCTTGCCGTGTTTGGGGGCCGTCACATCCAGACCACTGTCCCTCTGGACAGTAATCTGAGAGAGAGAGAGCGACAGAGAGAGAGAGAGCGAGAGAGAGAGGTAGAGGAGGAGAGGGAAAAGAAGAAAGGAGATGTCAGATTGTATTTCATTTAATTAGTAGTCATTTATTGTTTCTCCAAATGATCTGAGAGACAGAGAGAGAGAGAGAGAGAGAGAGAGACAGAGACAGAGACAGAGACAGAGACAGAGACAGAGAGAGGGTATTAAAGAGAAGGAGCGAGAATGAGAGAGGAGGGGGAAGAGTACTCTTATGCCCAGCTGTAGACGTTTTCCACCAGAGCTCTATCAGTATGCAGTACACAGCAACACACAGCTCCACATCTCAGAGTACTCCCTTTCATTCAGCTAGATATGGAGAGAATGTACAATTTATCTCTCTTCTCTTTCACTGAAGACAGGATGGACAGATCAGGCTCTGTATCCATCCAGCGGCGAGAGGGGGAGGAGGAGGAGAGAGGTCAGGGCCCCTAGCATTTGAGTTCCCGCTCAGTGACACTCTCTCAGCCAAGATCCCACACACACACACGCGCTCTGCTCACATACTCTCTCTTATTCACACTCTCCTCTCTGCCAAGATCACACATACACTCTGGCTAAGTCAAGATCACAGTGTTGGAAGCCAGGCACCATGACACTGACTAAGATGTGGATTCAGCTCAGAATCTTAGAGCAATTTGACACCTGATGTGTCCAACTCAAATGATAATCTGACACAAAGCATAATTGACGTTTTCCTTGAATAAGTGAAGATTTGACTGTTACTCCCCTTCGTGTGTGTGATGTGTTTTGATGTTGTTGTAGTGTTTTTGCAGTATCATGGAGTGAGCCGTTGAATGTGTTAATTCAGCCTAATCTGAGAGGAACATTCCCCTGGCCGGACCCCACCCTCTTTCCACTAACCAACTCCCACCTTCTCAACTGTCCCTATGGCATCAAGTTCCGACCCTGTCATTCTGTGTACAAGGAACCTGAATGTCTAACTCAATTGGTGGAGCATGGCGCATGCAACGCCATGATAGTGGGTTCGATTCCCGGGACCACCGTACGTCAAATGTATGCAGGCACGACTGTATGTCGCTTTGGATAAAAGCACTTGCTAAATTGCATATATTATGACTGCCAATATGACATGAAATATCTAGCTACATGGAGTCTGCTGTGTGGTAGAGGCTCTACAATGTGACACACTTTGTAGCAGAGCCCAGCTGATCTCTATATATACACACTAGGGCAGATTGTACAGCTAAGCCTGATATGACTCATTACTTATTGTATCAGAGAGAGATAAGGCCATATGTCTGCTCTGTTATACACACGTGTACACAGACACACATGTACACAGACACACGTGTACCACACACACACGCGCGCACACGCACACACACGCACACACACAAACACTGTTCATATTCATCATGTGGCTCTTTGTTCTTCACCCAGGAAGTTTGTGCCATCAGGTCCCCAGTTTCTTTGGCAAGGTACATTTTCAATGTATTTTGCAAGGTACATTTATCACAAAGTGCTTTCTAGCAACCCGGCCCTAAACCCATAAAAAACTAGAGGTGGCAAAGGAAAACCTTCATAGGGAAACCTTCATAGGGAAACCTTCATAGGGAAACCTTCATAGGGAAACCTCCATAGGGAAACGCTCAGAAGGAAACCCTCATAGGAAAATCTTCAGAGGAAAACCTTCATAGGGAAACCTTCATAGGGAAACCTTCAGAGGAAACCTTCAGAGGAAACCTTCAGAGGAACTAGACTTCAGAGGAAACCTTCAGAGGAAACCTTCAGAGGAACTAGACTTCAGAGGAACTAGACCTCAGAAGGGGACACCCATAGAAATAGAATTATCTAGAATTATAAATTAGAAGGATTTCTATGGCGACACCATCCAGGTGGAAACAGTCTGGGAGTGATCATTTCCTGTAAGAGGTGAAAGGTGGCGAATGTGTCTCCATTTTGATGCATGAGCACCTGTAAAGGGAGACTGACTGGGACTCCATTCTGGCTCATGAGTGTCAGTAAAAATGTGTCCGAGCATGACTCACGTTGAGTCACCAGTGTCAGTAAACAAGTAGCATGCGTGATTTATAGATGCCATACATTAAATCACTAGGACCCGTATAGGGGTGACTGATGGTGCATGCGTCTCCATCTTGGGTTGTGTGTGCCTGTAGAGGCTGACACGTGTCTCCATTCCGGCTCCCCGCTGCTGCAAGTAAGCCTTGAATCAGTGGGGTACTGGGCCGCAGCTTCAGTGTGTGTGTGTTTGTGGTCACTTCCCCTCACTCCAACTGCTCACATTACCCGCTGGCCAAGCGAAAGAGAGAGAGCCCAAGACAGCCTCACAGGTGGTACCGGCCCAAAATACATCTGGTCTATCTGGACCTGTACCAAACCTACACTATAGCATTCCTACCAAAATGCAGTGCCAGCACAAACTAAGAAACATTTAAGATATACACATTTCGGTAGCACGTGTGTATTAGCCAGTGATGTTGCCTTATCCATAGGCTGCTTGTGCATGTCCTCTCCCCTGCCAGGTATGGTGTGTTAGACAAAGGTTAATAAGCAACAGCAAACAACCTTTTAACCCCTCTGTTTACTCCTATAGAGACACTACTGGGTGAAACCATTTTGTTCTGCATTGAAATGACTGGGATCTCTGAGGAGAGGGAGGGATGGTCGAATTCCATTCGTCGCCAGTATCCAGTCAACATCCCTGGCATGGGGAAATTCCTTGTTAAGGGAGGGTGTTGAGAGTCTCTCTCTGTCTCTGTCTCTCTCTACAATTAATAGGCTCGTAACTTTCTGCCCACAGATGGTTTACGGGGCGTGCGTGTGTGTGTGCGTGCGTGCGTGACTGGCTTAGGTGGCAGTTGGCCAAGCAGAACTGTAGCGAGAACATAACGTCAGTACAGATATCATTGTCCGGTATAGTGTTGATGTATGCAAGTGTGTGTGTTGATGGGTGATTTCAGTAATGATGTAACGAATTAATGTCAGAAAGAGACAGTACGCCATCTTCACGACGGCATGGTTGGACATGGGCAGCAGATGCTTCAGAGAACACATACACACAATAGGGCGTGAGGTCATAGTGAGCTGTCATCTATAGATGCGGTAAAGAGGTCAATGGAACTCGAGCAAAACAACTAAAATGCCATGGAAACGAGTGGGGGAAAGATGCCGTGGGGGAAAGATCCCAAATCTCCTCAGTGCCCCCTAGCAAAATGTGCCTACATTTTGGCTATTATTAATTTTACATTTGGATAAAAGCAGGAGTTTTTATCCAGAGCGACTTACAGTAGCAATTAGGGTTAACTGCCTTGCTCAAGGTCACATCGGGCAGGTTGCTTATTTATGTGTATTTCATACTATGTTGAGGTAAAAATCTGAGTATAATGCTTGTATGGATTTCAACCCAAACACATGTTCATGTCATCACCAATCAACTGCATACAGTTAAAAACAACTTGACTAGCATGACCGATTTCTATATGCTAGCTATGCTACCAGCTTATACTAATGGGAGTTAGCATTTAGCAGACTTCTTTTAAACCTGAAAAGGGACCATTTCTAAATGTTGTGCAGTGAAACAAGCCAAATATACCCAAACATGCCAAAAAACACCAACTCAGACGCATGTACATTTCAACAAACCTTAATGACATCATACTAGCTCAAACCTACATGTTCCCACAGAATCCATACCCATCTTGTTTGTTCTCCTAATAAAACGTGTCTCGTTGTTCATCCTTTGGATATTTCTAGGGCTTGTAATACTCTCGGCGCCTATACATCAAAGCTGTGGAATGTCAGCCTTTGTCCTCATACCAACTAGCAGCCGCTGATATGGCGGCCATCTATTGATAACTGTAGTCAATTCATCGAATCTCTTATACAGTATTATCAGTGTCTGATCATGTTACTTCCTTTTCCCTTTTAGTTAGCCTTGGCCGTTTGAACCTGAGCTGGTAGCTATAGAGTTCCACAGCTATGTGGTTATTGGACAGATATTGTCATTGTGACCGGAGAGGGTTAAAGGTTAGAGGTCAGATTTGTCGCTTTAATCCAGGACGTCCTGATCCTGGTCTGTAGGGACACAGGGCTCACATTCAACCATGTTTAAGAGGAGACCTGCTGTTTGCAGACGGCATAGTGAGCCCCAAGTATAGTGAGGCTGCATGTGTGTGTGCATTTTCAGAAGGATTAGTGTGTAGGTGTGTGTGTGAGGGTTTTCAGTGGGCTTATTGGTAGTGTGAGGGTGAAAGTAAGCTTACAGTGTTTGCAGAGAGAGAACATAGGGAGAGAGTGTGTTTGAAGGGCCATGCTGTGTGTGCTCAAGGTGGCCATCAAAGAACACCCATAGATGGAGGAATCAAGCCTGAGAAAGGGGCTCTCACATCAGAGGGACCCGTTTTTTTTTGTGTGTGTGTGTGTGTGTGTGCGCGCACCTGTGACCTGAGAGAAACTCTGTATCTATTTTGATTGCATTAGCAAACATAAGTCTGGACTAGAGCTCTTCATTCCCGGTCATTAATTAATCAGGTGTGCGCTCACCCCAGCCTTCAAGACCATACGACAAGGTTTCCACTTTTGGTACGATCAAATTGTACAAAAAGTATTTGACTTGTCTTTGACCCAAGTCTATGACATAACCATGTCATACACACTGCACAGTACCTGCCACTGCGTCCCTGACAATACTCACCACACAAGCCTGGTCAACTACATCACATCACACAATGACCCCTAGCTAGGGTCAACTACATCACATCACACAATGACCCCTAGCTAGGGTCAACTAAATCACATCACACAACATTTTCCTCAGGGCTCTCTAACTAGTGTTCCACACAGCGTTGCAGACTCCAGGACTGTTTGGTGTTCAGCAACACTCTACCCTGAGTGTACACAATTAAGAACACCTGCTCTTTCCATGACATATACTGACCAGGTGTATCCAGGTCAAAGCTATGATCCCTTACTGATGTCACTTGTTAAATCCACTTCAATCAGTGTAGATGAAGTAGAGGGGACAGGTTAAAGAAGGATTTTTAAGCCGAGACATGGATTGTGTATGTGTGCCATTCAGAGGGTGAATGGGCAAGACAAAAGATTTAAGTGCCTTTGAACAGGGTATGGTAGTAGGTGCCAGGTGCACCGGTTTGTGTCAAGAACTGCAACACTGCTGGGTTTTTCACACAACAGTTTCAAGAATGGTCCACCACCCAAAGGACATCCAGCCAACTTGACACAACTGTGGGAAGCATTGGAGTCAACATGGGCCCGATGAATTGAGGCTGTACACACAGTGTATAAGGGTGAATATTTGTGACACAACATTGCCTCATGATGGTGACAATAGGGACTACAGGATGTAGGCTGCAGTATTAGTTTTCAGAACTTTGAAGGACACAGATACAGGCTAATACTGATACATTTAACAGGACTTATAAAATCTTAAAGTTAAGTCATTATATTTCTATATATCAATAAGTTCAAACATTTAACCTCACTAAACCATTCCCGGTCCTACCTGTATGGGCCTGCCGTCCTCTGAGCCAATCATGGTCCTCCATTCCAGCAGGGAGCGCTGCAGGTTCTCCAATCCTGTCTCCCAGAGCCGCACATACCCGCCCATATCCACCGTGACCACACCCCCCGAACCCAGACCGGCCAATAGCACGTCAGAGTCGGACACCTTCGAAATCCACGTTGTGTAAGGAGAGACACTCAGAGACCTGTCAATCAGATGAAACAACCAATTAGAGAGAGAGCGTGCAAGACAACTAACCAATCCGATGAGAGAGTTATAGTAAACCAATCAGAGGATAGAGTGTTCAGACACAGTATTCTTTAACATTTCAACTACTCCCAACCCAAATACACTCTAGCCCCTAGACACTTGTGTAGATCAGAAGGGATTGGATAGGTATACTCTGTGAAAGTGACAGCCACTTCCTCTTTACTTCCCCCGTACAGCACTGTTTTGAACGGGCTTCACAATTATATAATCAAATTCATTAAATTCCTTACGCGGTAATTTAAGATATAAAGAATTATATTAGTCTTTGAAGTTTTTTCACTTTGATTGAACATTGCGCTCATTGAAAACCATTTAAAAAAACAAGTTTAAAAACAACAAGGCTGAGGGGCAGTCACTTCATGGTTACTTAGCAACATACGTAGCTCAACCTTAACCTCTGACAGAGTAAGTGGAATTCTCACCATATTGCTTATACCTATCCAATCCTTTCAGATCCACATACAGTGACTTTGGAAAGCATACAGATTGCTTGGCTTTTTCCACATTTTGCTACATTAGAACCCTATTCTAAAATGGATTAAATAAACACAAATCCTCAGCAATCTACACACAATACCCCATAATGACAAAGGGAAAACAGGTTCTGAGAAGTTTTTGCAAATTTATTACAAAAAATATATATATACAGTGGGGCAAAAAAGTATTTAGTCAGCCACCAATTGTGCAAGTTCTCCAACTTAAAAAGATGAGAGAGGCCTGTAATTTTCATCATAGGTACACTTCAACTATGACAGACGAAATGAGAAAAAGAAATCCAGAAAATCACATTGTAGGATTTTTAATTTATTTATTTGCAAATTGTGATGGAAAATAAGTATTTGGTCAATAACAAAAGTTTATCTCAATACTTTGTTATATACCCTTTGTTGGCAATGACAGAGGTCAAACGTTTTCTGTAAGTCTTCACAAGGTTTTCACACACTGTTGCTGGTATTTTGGCCCATTCCTCCATGCAGATCTCCTCTAGAGCAGTGATGTTTTGGGGCTGTCGCTGGGCAACACAGACTTTCAACTCCCTCCAAAGATTTTCTATGGGGTTGAGATCTGGAGACTGGCTAGGCCACTCCGGGACCTTGAAATGCTTCTTACGAAGCCACTCCTTCGTTGCCCGGGCGGTGTGTTTGGGATCATTGTCATGCTGAAAGACCCAGCCACGTTTCATCTTCAATGCCCTTGCTGATGGAAGGAGGTTTTCACTCAAAATCTCACGATACATGGCCCCATTCATTCTTTCCTTTACACGGATCAGTCGTCCTGGTCCCTTTGCCGAAAAACAGCCCCAAAGCATGATGTTTCCACCCCCATGCTTCACAGTAGGTATGGTGTTCTGTGGATGCAACTCAGCATTCTTTGTCCTCCAAACACGACGAGTTGAGTTTTTACCAAAAAGTTCTATTTTGGTTTCATCTGACCATATGACATTCTCCCAATCCTCATCTGGATCATCCAAATGCTCTCTAGCAAACTTCAGACGGGCCTGAACATGTACTGGCTTAAGCAGGGGGACACGTCTGGCACTGCAGGATTTGAGTCCCTGGCGGCGTAGTGTGTTACTGATGGTAGGCTTTGTTACTTTGGTCCCAGCTCTCTGCAGGTCATTCACTAGGTCCCCGTGTGGTTCTGGGATTTTTGCTCACCGTTCTTGTGATCATTTTGACCCCACGGGTGAGATCTTGCGTGGAGCCCCAGATCGAGGAAGATTATCAGTGGTCTTGTATGTCTTCCATTTCCTAATAATTGCTCCCACAGTTGATTTCTTCAAACCAAGCTGCTTACCTATTGCAGATTCAGTCTTCCCAACCTGGTGCAGGTCTACAATTTTGTTTCTGGTGTCCTTTGACAGCTCTTTGGTCTTGGCCATAGTGGAGTTTGGAGTGTGACTGTTTGAGGTTGTGGACAGGTGTCTTTTATACTGTTAACAAGTTCAAACAGGTGCCATCAATACAGGTAATGAGTGGAGGACAGAGGAGCCTCTTAAAGAAGAAGTTACAGGTCTGTGAGAGCCAGAAATCTTGCTTGTTTGTATGTGACCAAATGCTTATTTTCCACCATAATTTGCAAATAAATTCATTAAAAATCCTACAATGTGATTTTCTGGATTTCTTTTCCTTATTTTGTCTGTCATAGTTGAAGTGTACCTATGATGAAAATTACAGGCCTCTCTCATCTTTTTAATTGAGAGAACTTGCACAATTGGTGGCTGACTAAATACTTTTTTTCCCCACTGTATATTATTATTAATATTTACATAAGTATTCAGAGCCTTCGCTATGAGACTCGAAATTGAGCTCAGGTGCATTCAGTTTCCATTGATCATCCTTGAGATGTTTCTACAACTTGATTAGAGTCCACCTGTGGTAAATTCAATTGATTGGACATGATTTGGAAAAGCACATCTGTCTATATAAAGGTCCCACAGTTGGCAGTGCATGTCAGAGCAAAAAACCAAGTGCCATGAGGTTGATGGAATTGTCCGTAGAGCTCTGAGACAAGATTGTGTCGAGGCTCAGATCTGTGGAAGGGTACCATAACATTTCTGCAGCATTGAAGGTCCCCAAGAACAGAGTGGCCTCCATCATTCTTAAATTAAAGAAGTTTGGAACCACCAAGACTCTTCCTAGAGCTGGGCGCCCGGCCAAACTGAGCAATCGGGGGAGAAGGGCCTTGGTCAGAGAGGTGACCAAGAACCCGATGGTCACTGACAGAGCTCTAGAGTTCCTCTTTGAAAATGGTAGAACCTTCCAGAAGGACAACCCTTTCTGCAGCACTCCACCAATCAGGCCTTTATGGTAGACTGGCCAGACGGAAGCCACTCCTCAGTAAAAGGCACATGACAACCCGCTTGGAGTGCCAAAAGGCACTTAAAGACTCTGACCATGAGAAACAATATTCTCTGGTCTGATGAAACCAAGATTCAACTCTTTGACCTGAATACCAAGCGTCACGTCTGGAGGAAACCTGGCACCATCCCTAAGGTGAAGCATGGTGGTGGCAGTATCATGCTGTGGGGATGTTTTTCAGCGGCAGGAACTGGGAGACTAATCAGAATCGAGGCAAAGGGAGATCGAGTACAGAGAGATCCTTGATGAAAACCTGCTCCAGAGCACTCAGTCTGGACAACAGGACAACGGCCCTAAGCACACAGCCAAGACAGCGCAGGAGTGGCTTCGGGACACGTCTCTGAATGTCCTTGAGTGGACCAGCCAGAGCCTGGACTTGAACCGAATCGAACATCTCTGGTGAGACCTGAAAATAGATGTGCAGCAACGCTCCCCCATTCAACCTGACATAGCTTGAGGATCTGCAGAGAAGAATGGGAGAAATTCCCCAAATAAAGGTGTGCCAAGCTTGTAGCATCATACCCAAGAAGACTTGAGGCTGTAATTGCTGCTAAAGGTGATCAACAAAGTACTGAGTAAAGGGTCTGAATACTTATGTAAATGTGCTTTATCATTATGAGGCATTGTGTGTAGATTTAATATATTTTTGAATAAAGCTGTAACCTAACAACATGTGGAAAAAGTCAAGGGGTCTGAATACTTTCCAAAGGCACTGTATGTGTAAAGGGAGGTATTGGCTATGTATGGGTAGATTTGGGTTAGTGTGCTACCAGAGTCCAGATATACCTTGGGACAGGAATATACTTCAGCTTCTTAGAGTTTAGGTCAGTCACCTCCAGGTAGGCAGCGGTCATCGGGGGTGTGACGTCTGTGTGACACACACGCACGCACACACAAACAAATTATTGAGTATCCCAGGTTAAGGGTACGAATCAGACTCAGTTATCTACACCAAAGTCAGCTATGCTATTGTACAGTGAGGCTCTGACCTGGGGGGAAGATGTCTTTCAGGGGCACCTGTCCAGGTGGTAGGGCCCGGACCACCTGATTGGCCGACAGCAGACTGACACAGTTGGTCCGTTTAGCCACGCTGGACTTCAGCCCGCCCCGGGAAAAAATTTGACCTCCCGAGTCCCCACCCCTCATCTCTGATAGGTCCACGTCCCTCTTAAAGCTGTACACCTCATTAGGAGACTACAGTGCAGAGAGAGAAACATCAAAGCGACTCTAACTTCAAACCTCTAATCAAAAGTCATGACATCTTTAATCAAATGTCATGACAACTCTTATTAAAAGTAATTACAGTTGAAGTTGAAAGTTTACATTGACCTTAGCCAAATACATTTAAATTCAGTTTTTTACAATTCCTGACATTTAATCCTAATAAAAAATTCCCTGTCTTAGGTCAGTTAGGATCACCACTTTATTTTAAGAATGTAAAATATCAGAATAATAGTAGAGAGAATGATTTCTTTCAGCTTTTATTTCTTTCATCACATTCCCAGTGGGTCAGAAATGTACATAAACTCAATTAGTATTTGGTAGCATTGCCTTTAAATTGTTTAACTTGGGTCAAAAGTTTTGGGTAGCCTTCCACAAGCTTCCCACAATAAGTTGGGTGAATTTTGGCCCATTCCTTCTGACAGAGCTGGTGTAACTGAGTCAGGTTTGTAGGCCTCCTTGCTCGCACATGCTTTTTCAGTTCTGCCCACAAATTTTCTTTAGGATTGAGGTCAGGGCTCTCCAATACCATGACTTTGTTGTCCTTAAGCCATTTTTCCACAACTTTGGAAGTATGCTTGGGGTCATTGTCCATTTGGAAGACCCATTTGCGACCAAGCTTTAACTTCCTGACTGATGTCTTGAGATGTTGCTTCAATATATCCACATAATTTTCCTACCTCATGATGCCATCAAGTCCACCAGTCCCTCCTGCAGCAATGCACCCCCACAACATGACGCTGTTCTTCAGCTTGCAAAACTCCCCCTTTTCCTCCAAACATAACGATGGTCATTATGGCCAAACAGTTCTATCAGACCAGAGGACATTTCTCCAAAAAGTACGATCTTTGTCCCCATGTGCAGATGCAAACCGTAGTCTGGCTTTTTTTATGGCGGTTTTGGAGCAGTGGCTTCTTCTTTGCTGAGCGGCCTTTCAGGTTATGTCGATATAGGACACGTTTTACTGTGGATATAGATACTTTTGTACCTGTTTCCTCCAGCATCTTCACAAGGTCCTTTGCTGTTGTTCTGGGATTGATTTGCACTTTTCGCACCAAAGTACGTTCATCTCTAGGAGAAAGAACACGTCCCCTTCCTGAGCAGTATGACAGCTGTGTGGTCCCATGGTGTTTATACTTGTGTACTATTGTTTGTACAGATAAATGTGGTACCTTCAGGCGTTTGGAAATTACTTCCAAGGATGAACCAGACTTGGGAGTCTACAATGTTTTTTTTCTGAGGTCTTGGCTGATTTCTTTTGACTTTCCCATGATGTCAAGCAAAGATGCACTGAGTTTGAAGGTAGGCCTCAAATACATCCACAGGTACACCTTCAATTGACTCAAATAATGTTTATTAGCCTATCAGAAGCTTCTAAAGCCATGACATAATTTTCTGGAATTTTCCAAGCTGTTTAAAAGCACAGTCAACTTAGTGTATGTAAACTTCTGAACCACTGGAATTGTGATACAGTGAATTATAAGTGAAATAATCTGTCTGTAAACAATTATTGAAAAAAATACTTGGGTCATGCACAAAGTAGATGTCCTAACCGACTTGCCAAAACTATAGTTTGTCAACTAGAAATTTGTGGAGTGGTTGAAAAACGAGTTTTAATGACTCCAACCTAAGTGTATGTAAACTTCCGACTTCAACTGTATATCTCTAATCAAAAGTCCTCATATACTGGATATCTCTAACCAAAAGTCAAGATATTTCTCATCAAAGTCTTGATAGCTATAATAAAAACAAATGAAATCTCTAAGGAAAGGTCCCAGTACTATCTCTAATTGATCATTATACGCTGGTCTCTCACCATGAGGTCAGGGAAGCCCACTATGATGCGTGCGTAGGAGGAGGTGTCAGAGAGGAGTCGGTTGGGAGAGACTATCTTCTGACCCAGGGCTGCACTCAGGTTCTCATTAGGCATCTGGTCACTACCCACTGTCTGGGGTACACACATCTCATCTAAGAGAGAGAGGGGGGAGAGAGAGGGAGGAAGAAAGAGAGAGGGAGGGACGGACGGACGGAGAGAGAGAGGGAGAGAGGCAGGGGGGAGAAAGAGAGAGGAAATGAGGGAAGCAGAGAGAGAGGAAAGGAGGGAGAGAGAGATGGAAAGAGAGGTAGGGAGAAGGAGGGAGACAGAGATGTATATGGGCAGGTGGGGGTAGATGGGGTAAGAAAGGGAGAAGGGGGATGAAGAAAGAAGAAAAGTGAGAGGTAAGAGCGAGGGAGAGAGATGAGGAGGAGAAAGAAAGTTGAGGACGGGTTTGGACATAGTGTCAGGGACATTTAATGACTCGTCCTCACCTTATATGTTGAGTGTTCTGTTGTGTTACCTGAGCTGGCTCCATGGCCAGTGCTGACGCCGTCCTCACTGACGCTGTGTAGCTGACACACCCCAGAGTCTTCTGCTCCCATGTGCATGGGTTTGGTCAGCAGGAACTTCCTGTAAACAAAAACACCCCCGGGCCCCCGATGAATGAGGATAGAAGAAGAGCAGAGGAGAATAAATTAGAAGAGAAGAGAAAAGATGAAAAGAGGAAAGAAGAAAAAAGGTGAATAAGGGAGAATAGAAGAGCAGAGTAAAGGAGAGGAGAGGAGCAGAGTAAAGGAGAGGAGAGGAGCAGAGTAAAGGAGAGGAGAGGAGCAGAGTAAAGGAGAGGAACAGAGTAAAGGAAAGGAGCAGAGTAAAGGAGAGGAGAGGAGCAGAGTAAAGGAGAGGAGCAGAGTAAAGGAGAGGAGAGGAGCAGAGTAAAGGAGAGGAGAGGAGCAGAGTAAAGGAGAGGAGAGGAGCAGAGTAAAGGAGAGGAGAGGAGCAGAGTAAAGGAGAGGAACAGAGTAAAGGAAAGGAGCAGAGTAAAGGAGAGGAGAGGAGCAGAGTAAAGGAGAGGAGAGGAGCAGAGTAAAGGAGAGGAGAGGAGCAGAGTAAAGGAGAGGAACAGAGTAAAGGAAAGGAGCAGAGTAAAGGAGAGGAGAGGAGCAGAGTAAAGGAGAGGAGCAGAGTAAAGGAGAGGAGAGGAGCAGAGTAAAGGAGAGGAGCAGAGTAAAGGAGAGGAGAGGAGCAGAGTAAAGGAGAGGAGAGGAGCAGAGTAAAGGAGAGGAACAGAGTAAAGGAAAGGAGCAGAGTAAAGGAGAGGAGAGGAGCAGAGTAAAGGAGAGGAGCAGAGTAAAGGAGAGGAGAGGAGCAGAGTAAAGGAGAGGAGCAGAGTAAAGGAGAGGAGAGGAGCAGAGTAAAGGAGAGGAGCAGAGTAAAGGAGAGGAGAGGAGCAGAGTAAAGGAGAGGAGCAGAGTAAAGGAGAGGAGAGGAGCAGAGTAAAGGAGAGGAGCAGAGTAAAGGAGAGGAGAGGAGCAGAGTAAAGGAGAGGAGCAGAGTAAAGGAGAGGAGAGGAGCAGAGTAAAGGAGAGGAGAGGAGCAGAGTAAAGGAGAAGAGAGGATTAATTACTTGTTGGTGTTGCTCTCCACCAGTAGCCAGCGATCCTCTGCCACCAGAAATACCTTGCTGAGGTTGATGGGGAGGGAGATAGTGTGAACCCGGCCCTCCAGCACATCCAGCACATCCAACTGGTTACTACAGCAACACAGGAAGGACACACTTCATT
The DNA here is from genome assembly GCA_030435695.1 of Brachymystax lenok tsinlingensis. Classification (NCBI taxonomy): domain Eukaryota; kingdom Metazoa; phylum Chordata; class Actinopteri; order Salmoniformes; family Salmonidae; genus Brachymystax; species Brachymystax lenok. Next base: position 31,917,000 of record CM059785.1, read on the forward strand.
TTACAGTTTCCAAAAAGCAAAGGGGAAGGAGGTAGCGTAGCAATGAGCTGAACTTACCCGCCCTCTTTGTAGAACAGGAGCCAGTTCTTGTAGGCAAACTCCCGGCACATCTTATGACCTCCTTAAAAAAACATTCTGGATTACGTAGTGTCCAGTACACAGGTGACAACCTGTTTTGTTGTCTCGAGTCATTGTTCTGTTAAAGAGATATTCACAGAAAAACTTCCACGCATGTATGACATACACAAGATATAGTATGTGGCATATCATCTACGACTTTATCTTGTGCATTTTGTTGTACAAGTGGTATAAATGAAGTTTCAGTGGGTATGAGACCTGTGCCTCCTTGTTGCTGCTGCTCCACCAACTGGAAGCTTTAGGGGCGGGCTGTTCTGGCTCCTGTGACAGAATGAGTCTCCTCACCGCTCCTGTTAATACGTCTAGATGTAATACTGTGTTACTCTGAGAGAGAGAGAGAGAGAGAGAGAGAGAGAGAGAGAGAGAGAGAGAGACTTGGTTAGAAAGAGCAGTTGGGGGAGAAGCAGGTCCCAGTGATCTGCAGGACTAAGTTGTGTTATGCAGGTAGGCTACATCTGGAAGGACCAAGGATTTTGTCTGTTCCACATATGGAACTGTGGTGAGCGGTCTCCTCTTGACGGACATTAAAGCATAATAGATGAATTTGTCCCTTCACACCCCAGTCACCAGAGGGCGCCACTATCCAGTGTTAATCTTCCACTACAGTCCATAGTCGCTGTGCATGCGTGTCTGCGTGCGTGTAAGAGTGTCTCGCTCAGCTAAGCCAAGGTTTTTATTCATGACGCACACTGCTAAATCTTCAGTTCATTTTTATGGGGAAAGCTAAGGGGCAGGGGAACAGCTATCCCAGGACTAACCCTCCCTCTACCATACTGTAATAGCTTCCTTATGGTCTAGCTCTTTGAACTCTGAGATATATATATATATATGTATAGAAACCAAGTCTCACTCTTTGAGAGTTGCTGGAGTGTGTGTATATGCATGCATGCGTGCGTGTGTGTGTGTTCTGGCTAGCTGACAGTGTTCCATTAAAAAATGTATTGTTTTATTTATTCTCCCCTGAGAGAGCCATGACCTCTGCATAACCTCTGTTATGATATCTGGAGTTCTATTTGTTTGGACAGGAGAAATTATATACTATCACTCACTTTCTATCTCTCTTTCTGTTTTCCTGTCCTCTCCAAAACAAAGGCTATTTCTTCTCTCCTAATACGTAAAAGCTGTATAATAATTGAGGTTATGAAAGAGTGTATACTATGTGCATATTTAGCCGTTTTCAGTCATCTCTCATAGTCTGGAGCTATATGAGGTGTGTGTGTGCGTCTCTGAGGTCTCCACTACCTGTTCCTCATGTAGCACCACCTGTCCCTCCAGTGGGCTGCCCAGGGCAGCGACAGTCACAAAGGGCTGCCAGACTCCACTGATGGTCCTGGGGAAGACATCATACAGCTCCATACACTGGACTATGTCTCCGCTCTCCTTCATTGCAAACAGGCACACCGGGTTACACGTAGCCATGTAGATCGCATCTGAAACAGAAAGTCAGTGTGTTAGTGTGTGGAGGGGGTTGGGGTTGTGTGTATTCTTGTTTTCTCATTGCGTGCAGACACACTGGGTTACATGTAGCCGCATAGTTTGCGATGTGTGTGTGAGGTGTGTTTAAATGCATGTGTGTGGCGTGTGTATGTATCTCCTACCGTTGTTGGTGGTGACGTCACAGATGATGTTGACCTCGCTCATGGGGATCTGCCAGGTAGCTTTCTCTTCGGTGAAGCTCAGAGCTCTGGACTCCTGCCTCTCACAGGGGTAGCCCTGCACACGTAGAAACACTGGCCCCTACAAACACAGTGCACAAAGTCAAGGACACAAATTGACCCTGCCCTGTCTAGAAACCTCTAGCCCCTATGCACTTCATAAACTGTGTGTGTTACTACCTTTAAAATGTGTGTGTGTTAGTACCATTACGATGTGTGTGTGTGTGTTAGTACCTTTATATCGATGGGGTGCGTCTCTGTAGGGCAGAGAAGTTTGCGCCGCGGGCGTTCCCCTCCTGGTTGGTGGTCCAGTAGCCAGACAGCCTGACCTCTGGGAGGGGTAGCCTAGGAGGGAGGGGGAGAGGTCACAGGACATTACCATCACAACCAAACACAGCACTATCAGAATGGACTCTTAGGATACATCTCAATGAAGCCATATTCCCCTAAAGTACACAGAGGGCTCTAGGACTGACTGAAACAAAGTGCACTACATGTATATAGGGTAAGTGTAGTATCGTATGGGATTAAATTCACCCCTTTTTCTCCCTAATTTTATGGTAACCAATTGGTAGTTAAGAGTCTTGTCTCATCACTGCAACTCCCGTACGGACTTGGAAGAGGCGAAGGCCGAGAGCCGTGCGTCCTCCAAAACACGACCCAACCAGCCGCACTGCTTCACACAATGCCCACTTAACCCGGAAGCCAGCCACACCAATGTGTCGGAGGAAACACCGTACACCTGGCGACCATGTCAGTGTGCAGTGCGTCCGGCCCATCACAGGAATGATTAGTGCACGATGGGACAAGGGCATCCCTGCCGACCAAACCCTCCCCTAACTCGGACAACACAGGGCCAATTGTGCGCCGCCCCATGGGTCTCCTGGTCGCGGCCGGCTGAGACAGAGCCTGGACCCAGAATCTCTAGTGGCACAGCTAGCACTGCAATGCAGTGCCTTAGACCACTGCGCCACTCGTGAGGCCATATCGTCTGGGATTTGAGTAAAAAGATATGGGGTGCATCTCAATCCAACGTTCATCATCTTCTTTCCCCTATCTGCACTAATCTGAAAATACAGACTAGGGGATAGCAATAGGCCTACAATAAGTTTAGCATTTTGTGTGGTCTGTGTATAAATAGCATTTTGTGTGGTCTGTGTATAAATAGTGTGTGTGTATTGGGTGTGTATCTGGCTGACATCCCTTGTTGTGTCTGTCCAGATCTTCTATGGAAGCCCACACTTTCCCATGAATCACTGCTGGGTTTAGGCCACGGTGTAATAAGTCGCAGGTGGGATGTAAGAGACAACACAATATACCAAAACACCAGGAACTGTCCAACTCAATATAAATCACCCTAAAAATAGAAAAGCTGAACGCATTATACAACGTGTCTAGTAACTTTTTGTCCCAATTTGGACTGCTCGAGTTCAAAGAGTAGAGATATTTACTTTGATACAACTGGGCAAAAAAAGATTGTGGAAGGTTATTCCATGTATAGGCTATTTCCTATTTTAGATTGCGACCAAAGCATTTCTATTGAATAAATATGGGAAATTGAATACGACAATGCGGTACACACCAGGGTTGGGCTCAATAACATTTTGGAGTTGACTCCCATTCAACTCATGAATTTAAATTTGAATTGAATTAATTAACCCCACCCCACAGGATGCAGAATTTGAATGATAGGGAGTAGAATTGAAATCAGTGCAATTCAAAGAAATTTCACTCAGTCATAGAACATGAGAGTTTCATTGAAATCGGACAGGTCACACTTCCAGATACCAAAGAATATATCACATTTCTCTGAAAACAATGTTCATATACTCCTTTAACTTTAGTGCTTAGAATAGCCAATTATACTTCCACCAACCATTTCATTTGTTTGGCTTCTTTTTGAAGGCCTCAGGGTCAACTTGAGGGTTAAACTAATGCATTATGGGAAGTGTTTAATGAAATATAATAACTTTGAATATTTGCATACAGGTTTTGTTCCCCTTGATCATATATTTTAAGAGTTTGTCCTGAAAATCAATAGTTTCAAGAATATTTTAAATGCGTGTATATAACATGTTTGATGTTTTATGTACAATATGTATATTTGTATAGACTACACCTAAAATAGAATGAGGCATTTGAATTTCATTGAACTTCCCAGAATTAAATGATATTTCATTTAATTCAAATTGCAATTCTGTATACTGTTTACTTGAATTAAATGTAAATTACAATTCAAGAATTGAACATGAATTTAGATGCATTCTCAATTAAATTCTGAATTGATCCAACCCTGGTACACATGCCTGTTTGGTGTTAAGTTGCCATGCTAGGAATCAGGTTGCCTTACAGTACCTGTAGATAGCCTTAGTAACAGCACACCTAAACTAGTCTATTAAACATAATTATATCATACCAATCTAGACTCATAAAGACTCATCCATGGAAGGAAAATACTTGTTTCTTCCCTGTTTGGCCCTCAAGATTGTTCTACTTGAGGATTATAAAAGAAAACTTCACAAAAACAGGGTTTATAATGAAAAAAAGGAGACAGAAGAAACAAATATTTTCCTTTATTAAAATCTATACATTTATGATGAGGTGGAATATAATCTTAAATTAATCCTTACCTGTCTTTCTAATGAAATTAGGAAAAACTTGATTTAATCGGAATAGAGGAATATTGAGATGGTAAAAACAGCATACATTCATACCTAAAACATTTGTATATCCAGTTGAAGTCGGAAGTTTACATACACCTTAGCCAAATACATTTAAACTCAGTTTTTCACAATTCCTGACATTTAATCCTAATACAAATCCCCTGTCTTAGGTCAGTTAGGATCACCACTTTATTTTAAGAATGTGAAATGTCAGAATAATAGTAGAGAGAATGATTTATTTCAGCTTTTATTTATTTCATCACATTCCCAGTGGGTCAGAAGTTTACATTCACTCAATTAGTATTTGGTAGCATTGCCTTTCAATTGTTTAACTTGGATCAAACATTTCAGGTAGCCTTCCACAAGCTTCCCACAATAAGTTGGGTGAATTTTGTCCCATTCCTCCTGACAGAGCTGGTGTAACTGAGTCAGGTTTGTAAGCCTCCTTGCTTGCACATGCTTTTTCAGTTCTGCCCACAAATGTTCTATAGGATTGAGGTCAGGGCTTTGTGATGGCCACTCCAATACCATGACTTTGTTGATCTTAAGCCATTTTGCCACAACTTTGGAAGTATGCTTGGGGTCATTGTCCATTTGGAAGACCCATTTGCGACCAAGCTTTAACTTCCTGACTGATGTCTTGAGATGTTGCTTCAATATATCCACATCATTTTCCGTCCTTATGATGCCATCTATTTTGTGAAGTGCACCAGTCCCTCCTGCAGCAAAGCACCCCAACTACATGATGTTGCCACCCCCGTGCTTCACGTTTGGAATGGTGTTCTTCGGCTTGCAAGACTCCCCCTTTTTCCTCCAAACATAACGATGGTCATTATGGCCAAACTTCTATTTTTGTTTCATCAGACCAGAGGACATTTCTCCAAAAAGTACAATCTTTGTCCCCATGTGCAGATGCAAACCGTAGTCTAGCTTTTTTATGCGGTTTTGGAGCAGTGGCTTCTTCCTTGCTAAGCGGCCTTTCAGGTTATGTCGATATAGGACTCATTTCACTGTGGATATAGATACTTTTGTACCTGTTTCCTCCAGCATCTTCACAAGGTCCTTTGCTGTTGTTCTGGGATTGATTTGCACTTTTCGCACCAAAGTACGTTCATCTCTAGGAGAAAGAACACGTCCCCTTCCTGAGCGGTATGACAGCTGCGTGGTCCCATGGTGTTTATGCTTGCGCAATATTGTTTGTACAGATGAACGTGGTACATTCAGGCGTTTGGAAATTACTCCCAAGGATGAACCAGACTTGTGGAGGTCTACAATGTTTTTTCTGAGGTCTTGGCTGATTTCTTTTGATTTTCCCATGATGTCAAGCAAAGAGGCACTGAGTTTGAAGGTAGGCCTTGAAATACATCCACCTACAATTAAAAACATTTACACCTACAATTGACTCAAATGATGTCAATTAGCCTATCAGAAGCTTCTAAAGCCATTACATCATTTTCTGGAATTTTCCAAGCTGTTTAAATGCACAGTCAACTTAGTGTATGTAAACTTCTGACCCACTGGAATTGTGATACAGTGAATTATACGTGAAATAATCGGTCTGTAAACAATTGTTGGAAAAATTAAATGCACAAAGTAGATGTCCTAACCGACTTGCCAAAACTATAGTTTGTTAACAAGAAATTTGGGGAGTGGTTGAAAAACGAGTTTTAATGGTCTCCAACCTAAGTGTATGTAAACTTCCGAATTCAACTGTATTAAAAGGTTAACACACAACTGTACAACTGTATAGGTAGATACATATAACAGTATATACATACTGTATAATCAACCATCAACGGTGGCCGGCAGCGAGTGGTTATGCTTGCAAGGCACAGTAGACAGTTACTAATCTACGATAGCAGACACGTGTGTAGGGACAAGTAAATGGACTACCCATGCTATCCTCACTGACCTGGGGGAGGTACATTGTCAGTACACGGTCATGTCTAGGGGGTGTGTAGTCTTATTAAACAGCTAGCAGAAAGTGGCTTGCCCAATTAGTGTATTTTTAGTGGCCTATTGAACAAGCCTCGCCGTAGCCCCTCTCTAGCAAGGCACACTGATTGTGTCACAGTCAGAGTGTTTGACCACAACTCAATGCCCATCTCATGTGACCGTACACACTTCTTTCTGTCCTCTCTTCCTCTTTCTATGTATCTGTTCTGGCTCAGGGTGCCAGTGTATGCTTGAGGCCAGGGTGTGTGTGTGCGGTTGGTGATCCTCCGGTGGTCACAGTGATCTTACTCCTTGGCCAGGTGGACGCTGCTGGGCTTGGCTCCGATGGGAATGCCGTGCTTGTGCAGCGCTTCGATCAGCACCTCGCGCGTGTCCTTGTTGTACGAGTCAAAGTCAAAGACGTTCCGCACCACGTTGGCCAAACCCTCATCTGGGAATCTCTGTATGGCGAGTGATGGGGGAGAGAGAGAGAGGAAAGAAAGAGGGGGGTGAGAAATGGAGAGATAGAGAATAAACACCAAGCAGTAGTGTAAGTGTAACCAGCAGGGTCAGTGTGAGGACAATACACAGCTCATCCCTCTCTTCTTTCCTCTCTACTTTCCCTACACGAACTTCACTTTCTGTGTTGCCATGGGGATGTACAGGAAAATCGCGCAAGCGCGCATGCACACTCTCCTCTCTGCCCCAATGATTAATGATACGACAGGTAAAAATAGAAGCATGTCATACGCAGCAGCCTCCTCATCAACCTACACACAATTCCCCATAATGACAAAGGGAAAACAGATTTTCAGAAATTGTTGCAAATGTATTAAGAATAAAAAAAATTAAATACCTTATTTACATAAGTATTCAGACTCTTTACTATGAGACTTGAAATTGAGCTCAGGTGCATTCAGTTTCCATTGACCATCCTTGAGATGTTTCTACAACTTTATTGGAGTCCACCTGTGGCAAATTGATTGGTTGGACATTGATTTGGAAAGGCACACACCTGTCTATATAAGGTCCTACAGTTGACAGTGCATGTCAGAGCAAAAACCAAGCCATGAGGTCGAAGGAATTGTCCGTAGAGCTCAGAGACAGGATTGTGTGGCGGCACAGATCTGGGGAAGGGTACCAACACATTTCTGTAGCATTGAGGTCCAAGAACACAGAGGCCTCCATCATTATTAAATGGAAAAAGTTTGGAACCACCAACACTCTGGGAGAAGGGCCTTGGTCAAGGAGGTGTTTGCCAAAAGGCACCTAAAGGACTCTCAGACCATGAGAAACAAGATTCTCTGGTCTGATTAAACCTAGATTGAACTCTTTGGCCTGAATGCCAAGCGTCACGTCTGGAAGAAACCTGTAACCATCCCTACGTTGAAGCATGGTGGAGGCAGCATCATGCTGTAGGGATGTTTTTCAGCGGCAGGGACTGGGAGACTAGTCAGTAGGAGAAAGGAGAAAAGTACAGAGAAATCCTTGATGAAAACCTGATCCAGAGTGCTCAGGTCTTCAGACTGGGGCGAAGGTTCACCCTCCAACAGACAACGACCCTAAGCACACAGCCAAAACAACACAGGAGTGGCTTCGGGACACGTCTCTGAATGTCTTTGAGTGGCCCAGACTTGAACCCGATCTAACATCTCTGGAGAGACCTGAAAATACCTGTGCAGCGACGCTCCCCACCCAACCTGACAGAGCTTGAGAGGATATGCAGAGAAGAATGGGAGAAACCCCCAAATACAGGTGTGCCAAGCTTGTAGCGTCATACCCAAGAAGACTCGGAGATGTAATCGCTACCAAAGGTGCTTCACCAACGTACTGAGTCTGAACGGTCTGAATACTTATGTAAATTTGATATTTCAGTTTTACATTTTTTTTACATTTACAAACACTTCCAAAAACCTATTTTTGCTTTGCCATTATGGGGTATTGTGTGTAGATTGATGAGATATATATATATCTTTTTTAAATATATTTTATAATAAGGCTGTAATGTGACAAAATGTGGAAAAAGTCAAGGGGTCGGAATATTTCTAGTATATGTCAGTCTCTTTAGTGTACGCATGCATGTTTCTCTCCAGGCAGGCTGAGGTCATGGAAGTGGGAGTTATCTGACGGTGGGTGACATGGTCACTCAGACACAAGGACACCCTGTGGATATTCCCCCCCATGAATTAAACAATACATTATTAACTATTCAGAAAATAACTCTGTGACCCACTAAAGCATCAAACCACTGTTCTGACACAAGTATATGTGTTTGTATGTGTCTGTAGCATACCTGCAGATGTTTGACTATGTTGACCACCTCCCTGGTAGAGTAGGGGTAGGTGATGGTGCCCTGGTCTGCCATGGCACGTAGCTCTCCGAAGGCTGCCACCAGCTTGTGCAGGGTGGCGTCGGGAACCGCCGGGCCGTACCGCTTCAGCATGGCAAACTCCGCCTGCGGCTTGGGGTTGTCCACCGCGTGGCAGCTGAAGATGTCACCTTTAATATGGTTATGTCAACATGCCGTATAAGTGACGTTACCATGACATAGCTGATGACACAGGCATTTCGTAAATGCTTATGTGCTACTTATGAACATGTTATGTACGGCGTATGAATGTGTTTTGAAGTCCTTATGTAGAGACCGTTCGACTAAAGTGTTGCCGGTCTTTAAGGGAAACTTCGGGATTTTGGCAATGAGGCCGTTAATCTACTTTCCCAAAGTCCAATGAACTCGTAGATACCATTTTTATTTATCTGCGTGCAGTTTGAAGGAAGTTGCTAACTAGCACAATGACTAGCATGCTAGTAGATACTCAGACTTCCAGCCATTGCACTAACAATAGTTAGCATTGGCTCAGGAAACTACCGCTAACTTCAGTTATACTGGACACAGAGACATACAAATGCTATCCACGAGTTCATCTGACTCTGGGGAAGTAGATAAAGAGCCTCACTGCCAAAATACCGAAGTTTCCCTTTAACATATACTTGTATTTATTAATTCATATATATTTCATTAATTATTATGTACTGCTTATGAATGTGTTATCTATGGCTTATGAATGTGTTATGAAGTCCTTATGTGGGTACCCTTCAAGTAAAGTGTTACTGCAAAAGCTGAGTCTTACCCAGTGAGCCAAAGAAGTCGTTTCCCAAGAAGGGGAAGCCAGGTCTGTTAGCCAGGACCAGCATCCTGAAGTCTGGGTGCATGGCTATGGTGTTATGTCTCCTTTCTGCTTCTAATGGGTCTAATGAGGACACAACACACTATAAGTACAAATCCCACATGCACAGACACACGCACACTCACACATGCACGCACACACACACACGCGCGCGCGCGCGCGGTCGCACATACACGCACGAGCACACTCACTTCAGCCAGAACAAAGAGTGGTTTAGGCAGGTGACAAAGAAGTGTCCCAGGTACTCTTTAGAGACAGGGGGGGATAATTGAAGGGATAAATAGAAGATAGAATGACAACAAAGATAAACAGATCTATGATACACAATCCAGAGCCATCCAAGCCACTCACAGGGGTTAGCATAAAATACTTTATGGACAGGTACCAGTAGACTTAGAGTCGTAGGCTGTTTACGCTTGGTTTTACTTTCCACTTCTAACTAAACTTAGCTAATAGACTGTCACTATGCTGAATAGTCTAGCCTCACAGAGGAATGTAAACAACACTGTGTTTGTGTGTGTGTGTCTGGCAGTCCATGTGAGTGCGTGTGTGGGTGTGTGTGGCTGTGGGTGCGCGTGTGGGTGGGTGTGTGTACCAGAGACGATCCTGCGTCCGTCTGCGAGGATCATCTCTCCACTCTCCACCAGGGTCTTCAGTATACAGGTGACGTTAGTGGGGGCTTTGTCTGCCTCGTCTATCACTAGAATGTGGCCCATCTTCACAGCTTTCACCTAAACACACAGAGTGTGTAAATAACATAATTGAGTGGTAAAGGGAGTGGGGAGAGAGAGAGAGAGAGAGAGAGAGAGAGAGAGAGAGAGAGAGAGAGAGAGAGAGAGAGAGAGAGAGAGAGAGAGAAACTTAACAACACCCAGAAACACAAGATTGAAATGAACAAGTGATCTAGCCCCAAGAGTAAAATGGTCAGCTGAATACTTAACCCGTGTAAAAGACCCCAAACAAATACAAACCTGAGCCAAATACAGAAGTAGTGATCAGACTGGCAACTGAAACAGGACACCATCAAAAAACATGGTTGAACAGAGACGACAGACTATGTCATCACCGTGGGCCAAGAGAGATAGACATTGAAGAACACTTTCTAATCACCTGCCCCAAATATATATTAATTAAGGATTCCTTCTTCCCCAAATTCTAAATGAAAAGTTCTACATTCACAGAACAATCAAACAAAAATAAACTTTGTATACTTTTGGGGGAAAGGTCTAATGTTATAGAGTTGGCAGCACAGTATGTCACAGCTTGCCACAAGCTAAAGGAGGAAACATTCCATGTACTATTTTCTCCAGGTATTATAAGTAATAGACAATATAAGTACCACTGTCATAAAAACAACAAAAAAAGTTTCATTTGATTCTAAACGTTGAACATTATTACATTTCTGTATTGGATATTTATTTGTGACATGAAAATAGAGCTCTTTGGCCACGCACACCAGTTATGGATTTGGAGACAAAGCATATGCAGAAAAGTACCTCATATTTACGGTAAAATATGGTGGTGCATCTTTGATGTTATTGGGCTATTTTGCTTCCAACTTTACCAAGTACCAGAACATGTTAGCCAAAAACACTTGGCCGCAAGTGGATCTTCCAGCAAGACAATAACCACAAGCACATATCAAAATCCATAAAGAAAATGGTTAGATGACCACAAAATCTACATTTTGCAATGGCCAGCTGAGTCTCCGGACTTGAACCCCATTAAAACCGTCAGTCCAGAGGTCAGTCCATAAGAGCAGATGAAGGATATCAAGGATATGTAAATGAATGGTCTTAAGATCCCTCCCAACATGTTCTCCAAGGTCATAAAACATTTTATAAAAAGGCTCAGTGTCATTGTTCTCACAAGGGTGGGGTGCTGGAGTACTGAAAACAGGGGTGTCAAAATATTTTAGATTTTATTGTTATTATTACTTTTGAAACAAAATCTGCTTCTCTGAGCAATTGCATTAGTATAAAAGTGTACTGAACGTATAAGATAATGTACTGAGTGTACTGAATGTATAAGATAATAACTGAGTGTACAAAACAATAAGAACACCTTCCTAATAGAGTTGCACCACCCCCCATTTGCCCTGAGAAGAGCCTCAATTCGTTGGAGCATGGACTCTGGCCCATGTTGACTCCAATGCTTTCCACAGTTGTGTCAAGCATTGGCTCGATGTCCTTTGGGTGGTGGACCATTCTTCATACACACTGGAAACTGTTGAGCGTGAAAAACCCAGCAGCATTGCAGTTCTTTACACAAACCTTTGCACCTGGCACCTACAACCATACCCTGTTCAAAGGCACTTAAAATATTTTGTCTTTCCCATTCACCCTCTGAATGGCACACATTCACAGTCCATGTCTCAACTGCCTCAAGGCTTAAAAATCCTTCTTTAACCTATACTGTATACTCAGTGTATATACAGTATATACATACTTTTTTCCTTTAGTATTATAGCTACTATTCTTATTGTTGTCACTGTTGTTTTTGTATCACTTCGCATTGGCATCATTGACCTTGGCATTCATGAAATTAAAAAATACTGAATTTGAGAGAGAGAAGTCATACTGACCAGCGGTGAATCCTCGTATATGATAATTCCATCTCTAACAGAAGGCTGTAGGGTCAGGGTCTGAACTGTAGTGTCCCTGGAAAGGGGAGAGGATGGAAGGGTGGGTTACACACTTTACAGTCAATAACAAACGTAGAAGAGATGGAACGGTTCTCCCCATCCAGGCCAGTTTCCATTTAAGATCAAAAACACATGAGTCTGCTACCGTCAATATGTGACCTACACAGCATGCCCCGGTTTTCGGTTTGATGGACAGGCTGCTTCTCAATCATCTTTTTTGAGACACCGCTCAGTGGACGTACCCACACACACATGCGTGCGCAAACATACACACATGCCAACACCCACACACTCATCTCAGTACACTTCATGACAGGCTGCCTCCCCAAAGCCATGATTTTGGTCTAAAATTAGCTAGTGCTAACCAGGCCACCCACACACACACAGCTATAGTGGCTAACTAGGTCACATCTACATGCAGCCCTGTCCCTGTCTGCTTCTGACTTTCAGACGACTTTCACCAGACAACCTCCACTTTCTCTCAGTAATTACAGAGACACTCCACGAGGGGAAGAATCTGACATGAAAACTAAACGTAACACGTAAACTGCCGTTTTTTCCCCCCACCTCACTCATGTAAGACAGAAGGGTAAAACCCTGCCTACAGTCAAGTTGTTCTGCAAAGCACAGGGAGTGGGAGCTGAGAAGGTTCAAAAGGAAAGCAATCAAACTGAACTCCTATCTCTCCCCTAGAAACTGAAGTCTAACTTGATGGTTGCATCTTATCTCTAGACTAGTGTGATTGTGTGATTGCTGCTGTCCAGTCAAGCAGAATGATTACTAGGGGACCACTGACCTTATTGTCTATCTGTCTGATTGTCCCAGTGCTATATAAGACTGACCCTTTGACTGTCACACCTATGGATGGTTTGACATGATGAGACATAGTGAGACCTGTCTCTTGTCTCTTTGCAATTGAGAGAGCAGTGCTTGCTCCTGTGAGTGTGTATATATATTCTTTGACATGAGCCTGTGTCCTCTCTATATCACTGCCAGGTAAACCAAATCAATCAAATCAAATTTTATTTGTCACATACACATGGTTAGCAGATGTTAATGCGAGTGTAGCGAAATGCTTGTGCTTCTAGTTCCGACCATGCAGTAGTATCTAACAAGTAATCTAACAAATTCACAACAACTACCTTATACACACAAGAGTAAAGGAATGAATATGAGTATGTACATATAAATATATGGATGAGTGATGGCTGACCGGCATAGGCAAGATGCAGTAGATGGTATGGAGTACAGTATATACACATATATATGAGATGAGTAATGTAGGATATGTAAACATTATATAAATGGCATTGTTTAAAGTGGCTAGTGATACATTATTTCATCCAATTATAATTATATTCAGAGCCTCTGTTGAAACAGCCTTTGTACAAGTGTGTCTATATTAATAACCATGTTGTAGGTGGTCTAACACTGAAGCTACCTCAACCAGATTTTTCAGAATGCTCTCGTTTTCAATACATAATGGTTAATGTGTTATTCTACCAAGGATTATTCCGTTGTGAAGACTCTACTTGTGATTAACGTGTTATGTGGTTGTTTTATCTTCCTTACCTCGATGCACTTACTGTCATTCAGATTGGATAAAAGTGTTTGCTTACCCAATCAGGGCAACCTTGTTTGATATATTTTCCATGTTGAACCACCTGAAGGCTATACTTGGTATGAAAGCACATCTCTAACTTACACCAATAACTAATATCAATGTGTGTGGTCTGAAATCAGGCCAGCCGTAACCAATGTTCTGTTTCTATCAAGGTGACGTAGCGGGATAATTATAGAAGCCCCTGAGAAGCACCTGTGCATATTGAAGATGTGAATGCTCATCCCCAAAATCTTTTTACGTGTCTATTTTCAAAGGATAAAACTAAGAACATTTACAACTTCATTGGTAAGAACACTATAACAATATTAAAGAAAATTATATGTATTCTACAAGAAACAATATCACTCCCTAAAAAAACAACCTTATGGAACAACCTTTCATATGATAGGGAAGATATACGAAATCATGCAGAGAGCATATCCAGCTTTCAATCTCTTAGAAAAAAATATAAATATTTGAACCAGAACATAAAAAGAACTGATGTTGGCCCAAGATGGAGGGAGAGCATAACTAATGAAATGACAAATGTACACTTAATCCAGTGTAAACAGTGCATTCGGAAAGTATTCAGACCCCTTGACTTTATTTTTTTTTTTTACATTACAGACTTATTCTAAAATGGATTCAATCGTTTTTTCCTCAATCTACACACAATACCCCATAATGACGAATTAAAAACATGTTTTTCAATTTTTTTGCAAATGTATTAAGGATAAAAAAAAACGGAAATATCACATTTACATAGGTATTCAGAACCTTTACTCAGTACTTTGTTGAAGCCCCTTTGGCAGTGATTACAGCCTCGAGTCTTCTTGGATATGACGCTACAAGCTTGGCACACCTGTATTTGGGGAGTTCCTCCCATTGTTCTCTGCAGATCCTCTCAAGCTCTGTCAGGTTGAATGGGGAGCGTTGCTGCACAGCTACTTTCAGGTATTTCCAGAGATATTCAATCGGGTTCAAGTCCGGGCTCTGGCTGGGCCACTCAAGGACATTCAGGGACTGGTCCCGAAGCCACTCCTGCGCTGTCTTGGCTGTGTGCTTAGGGTCGTTGTCCTGTTGGAAGGTGAACCTCCGCCTAAGTCTGAGGTCCTGAGCAGGTTTCATCAAGGATCTCGCTGTACTTTGCTCCGTTCATCTTTGCCTCGATCCTGACTAGTTTCCCACTCCCTGCCACTGAAAAACATCCCCACAGCATGATGCTGCCACCACCATGCTACACCTTAGGGATGGTGCCAGGTTTCCTCCAGACATGACACTTGGCATTCAGGCCAAAGAGTTCAACCTTGGTTTCATCTTACCAGAGAATCTTGTTTCTCATGGTCTGAGAGTCTTTAGATGCTTTTTTGGCAAACTCCAAGCCACACTACCATAAAGGCCTGATTGGTTGTCCTTCTGGAAGGTTCTCCCATCTCCACAGAGGAACTCTGGAGCACTGTCACAGTGACCATTGGGTTCTTGGTCACCTCCCTGAGAAAAGCCCTTCTCCCCCCCGATTGTTCAATTTGGCCAGGCAGCCAGCTCTAGGAAGAGTCTTGGTGGTTCCAAACTTCTTCCATTAAAGAATGATGGAGGCCACTGTGTTCTTGGGGACCTTCAATGCTGCAGAAATGTTTTGGTACCTTGCCCAGATCTGTGCCTCGACACAATCCTGTCTCGGAGCTCTATTGGCAATTCCTTCAACCTCATGGCCTGGTTTTTGCTCTGACATGCACTGTCAACTGTGGGAGGTTGTAACGTAACAAAATGTGGTAAGTGAAGGGGTCTGAATACTTTCCAAATGCACTGTATAGTATTTATTATACAAGATTTAAAAATATATATATAAATCTACAGCATAACGGCAGAGTCATGTCTTAGGCGTAAAACTAATAAGTTATGGGCAAAGCTAGAAAGTTGGCTGTCAGAAGTATTACAATGTAAACTGACTTTTAATCCATCTGTCTGCATATTTCAAGACATGGCATATGGGGGTGTAGGAAGATACCCAATGGGGTGGACGGTTCTCTTCTCATCTTGAAAAAACATTTACTAAAAACGTGGAAATCAAACAATCCGCCATCATTAACAAAATGGAAAAATCTAATGATTGTGGCAAAAAATTATGTAGGCACTAGGGATGTGAGCATGTGGGTCTGGGCAAATGAGATGTAGTCATTGTTTGTATGGGTCTGTAAGTTGTGCTTCATATGTATATGTTTGTATCTGTTGTGAAAAAATAAAAAATATATATTAAAAAGAAAGAAAGGGGGGAAAAAGAGAAACACCTATAGGTGTGTTCTATCTAACAGCTCTACTGTAGTCCCCTTGGCCTGAACACTGCTGTCCTGATTTCTCCGGGACCAAAATAGTCTGTAACACCCTCAGATAGAGGCAGAGCCCAGGGAGAGCAGCGACAGAGAGTGCTACCCACACTCTGCTTTTCAAAGATACCATTTTCTCAGGTTGTTAAAAAGAAATAAATGACTTGTTTGTCACATATACAAGACAAGTCGTATTTAGCTGTGGAAAACACTCCCGCTATTTAAGATGGGAATGTTATTTGGCTGGTTGTTATGCTAAAAATAGAAATGTTAGGTGATTCAATTGTGAGCAAATGCACTCAATTTGACATAACACGACCACACATGTCAGCCAAAACTCCACCATGGTCCATTAGAAAAGGGGTGCAGTTTACAGATGGCAAGAACATACCCACACTGAAAACAATCCTGGATCGTGGGATAGGGTCGTCTTACCACCCGCCAAACACACGCAGGTACACACACTCTGACCTTTAACCTCTCACCTGTGGAGCTGCAGGTATTCCCTGGGCCTGTTGAGAAGATGGAGGAACCGGTCCACAATCTTATTCTTTCCCACTCCCTGTGAGTACGCACACACATATTTTATTCAACATACAGTATAATATTAACGCAATAAAGTCAATACATATTTCATATATAAAGTGCTGAAATAATGTACATTTCATCATTCTCAATACCGGACTTAGTTCATTTCTCTTCACACACTTCCAAGGTAACTCATCTAAAGAGGATTATTTCACATCCAGTTATTGTTAAAGAACATCCCTGTCACAACTCCTAACCATCAGTCTTGCAGTTGACTCCCAACATGTCTAAAATATCTGGTGAGGCCCTGAGCGTGTGCTGTGTGTCTGTGAGATGGCTATATTCCCAAAGCTCGCCCACTCCCTCCCTTCCTCCCCTAACACCCTAGGGCCCTTCAGAGGGCACATAATGTCCACCACGGAGGGAGTGTGGGCGGCGGACGGAGTGTCCATGCTGACAGAGCTGAAGGGTGGAGGATGGATGGCCCATGGGGACAGACAGAGACTGGGTCATGAAGTCCATGTAATCAGTCACCCACAGCTGTCTACTGTGACCTACTTCACAGTGACCGGTTATCAAAACAGTTTCAGAGTAGGAATGTTGATTTTAAGATCAGTTCTTCCTTCAGATCATAATGAATGAGATTACACGGACGGGGCGGACCTTTCAAATATAGGCCCAGCACTGTATTCAAAAGGCTCTATATGCAACTCTATGCAGTTCTCTTCACGGCTGTCAATGGACCTAACTGAGCTTGGCTATGGCTATTGATTGGTTTTAATTGATCGCTCAATAAAGTGGTTCCCTAATGATGGGTCAGGAGCCAACTGCTCTCTTTGGATTGCAGCCAAAGCCATTGTTTAAGGGCTATTTAAAATCAGGCAAAAAGCTGTGATTGTTTTTTTGCCCTGTAACTCACCTGATTTCCTACCAATAGGAGGTGCTCTCCCAGCAGGAAGTCTTTCAGCATGTCCTCCATCACCATCATATGCTGTAGAGGGAGAGAGAGACAGTTTAAGTTTATAATGAATCCAGGGTAAATGATGTTACATTTGTTTAGTAGTTTGATTGACAGTTAAATACATTAGTAAGGATGAGGTGTTCAGTAGTTTGATTGACAGTTCAAGACACTAGGTAGTAGGGGTGAGGTGTCCTCCAATGAACTGGCCTCATTTAAACACCGCTTTCCCTCAATCTCCCTCCCCTCTACTCCTCTGTCCCTTTCTCCTCTCAGAAAAGGACAGAAAGCAGGTTCTTCAGAAGTGGGACAGGCAGGAACATCATCTCTCACCCTCTTCTTTCTATCCCTCTCTCTAGCTCACTCTTTCTCGGTGCTGTCACAGCAGGAAAAAAGTAGAAAAAAGGAGGGAGTGAGAGAGAGGGAGGCATGAGAGGAGGGATGAAAGACAGATATAGAGCAAGAGCAAGAGAGAGACGCGACTGAGAAACATGAGAGAGAACCGACAAAGAGCTAGAGAGAGAGAGAGAGAGAGAGAGAGAGAGAGAGAGAGAGAGAGAGAGAGAGAGAGAGAGAGAGAGAGAGAAGTGTGGGGGAGCATAAAAAAAAAGATAGACGGGACGGAGAGATGGATAGATCTGGGGCAGTCCCACTCTAGAGAGGATTCAGAACCCCTCAGTCCAGGGGTTGAAACAACTACAATCAGTGTTTGTTTGTGTGTGTGTGTGTGTGGCCATTACTTGTGCGTTGTCGTAGAAGAGCACGTCAGGCACCTTCATCTTCTCCCCAGCATTATAGACTGGAGCTGACACGCTGCCTATGGTCAACACACCATCCTTTACACTGCCTGGATGGAGAGAAGGGGGAGGCGGGTGAAATAGACCATACATGTTTGTGTGGTGTGTGTGTGTGTGTGTGGTATGTGTGTGGTATGTGTGTGTGTGGTGTGTGGTATGTGTGTGTGTGGTGTGTGGTATGTGTGTGTGTGTGTGTGTCTTACAGCTGTGGTCATGTGCCTCAGCATCAGGTTGTGTGTCCTGTATAGAGCAGTTAGCCAGGCCCTTCTGTAGAGAGGAACGAGCCAGGCTGGGTAGAAACCTAATCAAACATAAAGCATATTATTGCATATTATAACATGGTTATTAAATCAGACAATTTAATCCCAAGCAATGTACAGTTAAAGGAATAGTTCAATCAACATTTTTATAACAAATCAGTCCGTGTGTTTGCTTCTACGTACCTGGACAGACAGGCTTTGTTGACAGCGTGAGCAATGCTCTCCTCTGGATACTGAGAGAGACGACGACAGATCCTCAATAGCTGTCTGGTGGACAGGGACGAAGCTAGAGACTGGGCCTGGAAACACAGCAGACGGGTTAGTGTGTGTGCGCACGCACGCACACACACGCACACACGCACACACACACACACTTACAGTAGGGTCGTTGGTCTGTCGGAGGTTGTGTGTGAGGTGGAGGAGCTGCTCCACTGCTTCCTTCGGAACGTTGGGAGTCTGGAGAGAAAGAGAGACAGAGAGAAAGAGAGAGAGATAAAATGAATGGAGGATGATATGAAGGAAACAGATGACTGAATCAATATGTTGGATATGTGTGTGTGAGTGGGCGTCTCACCAAGCCTTGTATGAGGCTGGTCTCCTGTGCCCGTGCCAGAGGCTGGATGTTGTGGAACATGAACATGGTGAGTATTTCAGGACCCAACCACTGCTGACCACTGCTGCCCGCCACAGGGGGCTCTGCCAGGGCCAACACACGAAACGAAGGGTGGACGGGGAAGATGGACCTGGAAACACACACACATTTTAGTCTTTACCGAGTCTTTACCGATTGTGAATCACGACATATACATTTTTTGTTGTCCAGAAATACTTGTTTACAGTACTATTTTATAGCAAGGGGTTGTCCTTAGTCAAGGTATGTAGTCAATAAAAACCTCAGGTCATATAGCACATATAGCAATAGTACTGTAGTAATAGTTTATGTATAGTAATAGTACTGTAGTAATAGTTTATGTATAGTAATAGTACTGTAGTAATAGTTTATGTATAGTAATAGTACTGTAGTAATAGTTTATGTATAGTAATAGTACTGTAGTAATAGTTTATGTATAGTAATAGTACTGTAGTAATAGTTTATGTATAGTAATAGTACTGTAGTAATAGTTTATGATAGTAATAGTACTGTAGTAATAGTTTATGTATAGTAATAGTACTGTAGTAATAGTTTATGTATAGTAATAGCGATTATGTCTGTAATAATGGTAACTCTACAGTTACAGTATGTGTAGTAACCCTATAGTGGCCCTGGCACCTGGGGTATAGTCCTGGGTGGAATCACATCAAGAGTGTGAGCTGCGGGAAACTCAGGATACACACACAAACACACACACACGTCTGAGCCGCAAAAACAAAGGGGAAGTGATTTAATTTCAGCCCAGACGCTCTACCACAAGCATCCTTCCTGCCAGCCTAGGTGGAGCTCAAACACACACGCAGAAGCACACACATTTTGTTCACCCAAATTCCAAACTAAACAACCCTGAATCACGACCGATGGACTACATTTCTATCTGGAGAAGAAACCATTTACGGAGAAATTGTAGTCATTCTATCACATAGTTCTGATGGTTAAATGTTGTCTGTTGGATGATGTAAAATCTGACATTTGTAATTAGGAAGAGAAGGTGGAAACAATCCAGAGTTAAATGAGAGGGTGAAAGGCAAATAAACAGAAAGAGTTGTCCTGCCAACAGCCAGCAGACAAACACTGTCAAAAATATCCCCCTCTCTCTCTACCACATTCCTCTATATCTTTCCCCCGCTCTCCCTCCCATATTCCTCTATCCTCGTTCTATTCCTCTATATCTTTCCCCCTCTCTCCCTCCCATACTCCTCTATCCTCGTTCTATTCCTCTATATCTTTCCCCCTCTCTCCCTCCCATACTCCTCTATCCTCGTTCTATTCCTCTATATCTTTCCCCCTCTCTCCCTCCCATATTCCTCTATCCTCGTTCTATTCCTCTATATCTTTCCCCCTCTCTCCCTCCCATACTCCTCTATCCTCGTTCTATTCCTCTATATCTTTCCCCCTCTCTCCCTCCCATACTCCTCTATCCTCGTTCTATTCCTCTATATCTCTCCCCCGCTCTCCCTCCCACATTCCTCTATCCTCGTTCTATATCTCTCCCCCGCTCTCCCTCCCACATTCCTCTATCCTCGTTCTATTCCTCTATATCTCTCCCTCTCTCTCTCTTCATCCCTCCCCCTTCTCTCTCCTACTACTTTCCTGTTATGGTGGTGGAGATGAAAGCAGTCATTGTCAGAGATCACATCAGGGTTTTCACTTCTGACACTAACACAGATATTTAAATACTACACTGCACAGGAGGTTGGTGGGGCCTTAATTGGGGAGGTTGGGCTCCATGTGTTTGATGCCATTCCATTCGCTCAGTTCAAGTCATAATTATGAGCCGTCCTCCCCTCAGCAGCCTCCACTGCTACACTGTCTACTGACTGACCTGCCTCTGGCTGCAAGGTCATGTCCTGAGGTGTGTGTCAGTGGTGTGTGTGTGTCAAACCGTAACTCATAGCTCATGTCCCTAGACCACTCAAACTCAACTCTGGACCTCAAAGCCAGTTCCACTGCATTTTTTTAATTGTGCCCCTCTAATCTGGGACTGATTTACACCTGGAATACCAGGTGTGCGCAATTAATGATCAGGTAGAACAGAAAACCAGCAGACTCCGAACCTCGTAGGGTTAATAATGAGGCTTAATCAACACCCGACATTACACAGCCCATAACTTCACTGTTCTGTCTGACACCTGAAAGTCTGTGTGTGTGGTATGACACCTGAGACGAGGTATTATTGAATGACTAACCACAGGAAGGATGAGTCATTGGAGAAAAGAAATAAAAAAATTGCACACACACAGACACACTGTGATATCTAAATGGTTGGCACGCTAATTAACATGATAGGGTGTTGTATCCCTTCATCATACACATACAGCCACCATCACAACACATCACAAGCAGAACTGCCATCTCCACAGGCAACCTGGTCTCAGAGCATTTCATATTATTCTGTACGTAAATTCGTGAGACACTGATATGCTGTTTCGTATGATATGTAGTAATTTGTCCATCATCCATTTCCTATAATATGTTACAAATTGCAATTCGTACAATAGAGTCCCTTCAGAAAGTATTCATACCCCTTGACTTGTTCCACATTTTGTTGTGTTACAGCCTGAATTCAAAATTGATTAAATATATGTTTTTTCTCACCCATCTTCACACAATACCCCATAATGACAAAGTGGGGTACAGAAATATCTAATTTACATAAGTATTCACACCCCTGAGTCAATACATGTTAGAATCAACCTTCGTAGCAATTACAGCTGTGAGTGATGTGTTGGTTTTGCCCTAGACCTAATGCATAAAGTACATTTCTTTGCCAATTTGTTTGTTTAGTTTTACTTAGGTGCCTTATCGCAAACAGGATGTATGTTTTGAATATTTTTATTATGTACAGGCTTCCTTCTTTTCACTCTGCAATTTTGGTTAGTATTGTGGAGTAACTACAATGTTGTTGATCCATCCTCAGTTCTCTCTTATCACAGACATTATTTTTACCTTGTCAGCTTGGGTATTCGGTCCACCAACCTTTGGGTTACTGGCCCAACGCTCTAACCACTAGGCTACCTGCCGCCCCAGGCGGACTTGTTAAGACATTTTTTACTCTTGAACTTATTTAGGCTTGACATAACATAGGAGTTAAATACTTATTGATTCAAGACATCTCAGCTTTTAATTTTTAATCAATTTGTAAAGATTTCTAAAAACATAATTCCACTTTGACATTATGGGGGATTGTGTTAGGTCAGAGACATCTACATTTTATCAATTTTAAATTCAGGCTGTAACACAAGAACATTTGGGAAAAATCAAGGGGTGTGAAAATTTCTGAAGGCACTATACATTACAAATTTCAAAAATGTACAATATGTTACATATTTGCAAATGTATGATATGTTACAAATTCCAATTTATTGTGGCTAATGAAGGATAGGTGGCTAACACTAATGTTAGCAAGGCTAGGGGTTAGGGGCAGGGTTAGCTAACATGCTAGTAAGTACACTGAACAAAAATATAAATGCAACATGCAACAATTTCAAATCATAAAGCGCGACACATGTCCTTCGCATAGAGTTGATCAGGCTGTTGATTGTGGCCTCTGGAATATTGTCCCAGACCTCTTCAATGGCTGTGCGAAGTTGCTGGATATTGGTGGAAATCGTTGATCCAGTGCATCCCAAACATGCTCAACGGGTGACATGTCTGGTAAGTATGAAGGCCATGGAAGAACTGGGACATTTTCAGCTTCCAGGAATTGTGCACAGATCTTTGTGACATGGGGCCGTACATTATCATGCTGAAACATGAGGTGAAGGCGGCGGATGAGTGGCACGACAATGGGCCTCAGGATCTCGTCACGGTATCTCTGTGCATTCAAATTGCCATTGATAAAATGCAATTGTGTTGGTTGTCCATAGCTTATGCCTGCCCATACCATAACACCACCACATCCATGGGGCACTCTGTTTATAACGTTGACATCAGCAAACCGCTCGCCCACACGACGCCATACACGCTGTCTGCCATCTGCCCAGTACAGCTGAAACCGGGATTCATTTGTGAAGAGCACAATTCTCCAGCTTGCCAGTGGCCATCGAAGGTGAGCAGTTGCCAACTGAAGTCGGTTACGACACCAAACTGCAGTCAGGTCAACAGATGAGCATCCCTGAGACGGTTTCTGACAGTTTGTGCAGAAATTCTTTGGTTGTGAAAACCAACAGTTTCATCAGCTGTCCATGTGGCTGGTCTCAGACGATCCTGCAGGTGAAGAACCCAGATGTGGAGGTCCTGGTCTGGCGTGGTTACACATGGTCTGCGGTGGCATTGTATTGTGCCCAGCACAAGGTGCACCTGTGTAATGATCCTGCTGTTTAATCAGCATCTTGAAATTCCACACTTGAAATGCTAACTAACAGGGATGTAAACAAATTTGTGTCAAAACATTTTTGAGAAATAGGCTTTTTGTGGGTATGGAACGTTTCTGGGATCTTTTATTTCAGCTCATGAAACATGGGACCAACACTTTACATGTTGCGTTTATATTTTTGTTCAGTGTAGTTGAAAAGTTGCTAATTAGCTCAAATGCAAAAGTTGTACGTGATGAGATTCAAAAACGCAACCATTGGGTTAACCTTAATGAAAGGAAACAGCTAAGGATGAGTCATTGGAAACTAAAAACGTTTGCGTTATAAACCCACCCATCCACCCTCCTTTGGTTTTTGCCTCAAGTAACCTTCTTTCTTATGTAACCATACCAAACGTAACACATCATCCTAATTTGAGAGTCCTGGATTTACTTTTACTAAGTTACGTCTAGTCTATGAGACCAGGCTGCCACAGGGAGATCGAAAGAGAAACGCTAGTTATTATTTGATTTATTTATTTTACCAGGTTAGACCTGGCCAAAATAGCAGCACACAAAATTATGCCACAGTTGCATAGCTGGAGAGAATGGGTGAATAGGTTGCTCCACCAGGGCAGCACTGATGTCACACTTTGGCACCAGCCCTAGCGAACATACATGCCTCGGAATATGTGTTCCTACATGCGTGTGTGTGTGTGTACCTTTTGTGTAGCTGTTCGTCTGTAAGCTGTAGCTCTTCCTTGAGTGCCTGGTATCTGTCCCACCTCAGCAGTCTGGACCCGTCGTACAGCGACAGCTCTCTGTCATGGAGTAACCTAAATTACAGTAGACATGGTATTAGTAGGTGATTGATCCAGGACCAGTCACAGTGGCCAGTAACCTATAATACAGTAGACATAGTATTAGTGCATGGGTATTCAACCGGGGTCACGCGGACCCCCAAAAAATATAAATTATTATATATAAAAGTGCATTTTGCCCCCCAACGTTTTTATGAATATTGCTAGCAACAACATAGGCACAGTAGAAAATAAAAGAGGAGAATATCTTTATAATGATGTCAACTGTATTTCTCATATATTGAGTAAATTACACTCCCTGGAGTATGTGACATAGGCTTTGAAACAGCACCTGCCGCAAGTCCCCCTGGCTGCTGGTAAGCTTTCTTGACTTGGACATTCATGTGGTCACACTTTATTTGGATAGTCCATCTGTAGATACTCTACAGATGGTCATACTATAAGCAACTGTCTACCTGTTGATAAGCAACTGCTTGCTAAGGTTATGGTTATGGTTCGGATAAGGGTTAGGGTAAGGATTAAAATGAGAGATAGGGCTAAGCTAGGGTAAAGGCATCCACATACATACAGTTGAATTCGGAAGTTTACATACACTTAGGTTGGAGTCATTAAAACTCGTTTTTCAACCACTCCACAAATTTCTAGTTGACAAACTATAGGTTTTGGCAAGTCAGTTAGGACATCTACTTTGTGCAAATTATGTGGATATATTGAAGCAACATCTCAAGACATCAGTCAGGAAGTTAATTAAAGCTTGGTCGCAAATGGGACTTACAAATGGACAATGACCCCAAGCATACTTCCAAAGTTGTGGCAAAATCGCTTAAGGCCAACAAAGTCAAGGTATTGGAGTGGCCATCACAAAGCCCTGACCTCAATCCTATAGAAAATTTGTGGGCAGAACTGAAAAGGCGTGAGCGGGCAAGGAGACCAACAAACCTGACTCAGTTACACCAGCTCAGGAGAAATGGGCCAAAATTCACCCAACTTATTGTGGGAAGCTTGTGGAAGGCTACCCGAAACGTTTGACCAAAGTTAAACTATTTAAAGGCAATGCTACCAAATACTAATTGAGTGTATGTAAACTTCTGACCCACTGGGAATGTGATGAAAGAAATAAAAGCTGAAATAAATCATTCTCTCTACTATTATTCTGACATTTCACATTCTTAAAATAAAGTGGTGATCCTAACTGACCTAAGACAGGGAATTTTTACTAGGATAAAATGTCAGGAATTGTGAAAAATTGAGTTTAAATGTATTTGGCTAAGGTGTATGTAAACTTCCGACTTCAACTATAGGTTCCGTTTGCTTTTAGCAGAACTCGGCTAGGCGTAGGCATTAACACAAAAACACTTCCTCAAAATAGTCCGAATGAATCTAAGATAAATTTAAAAAATCTGTCATTAATTTAGACGTTTTTGCTGAGGTCTTAGTCACGCAATTTTACATCTAACTAAGATGTTTGGTGCAGTATTTCTCAAGTAAAAAAAATGTAATAATCCCTACCAAATCACCAACGAAGGGGCGGAAAAGCCAGAGAAAAAAAACCCTGCAAAACACCAAAACTAACAAAAACATCACAAAATAACATACTATATGCTCAAACTGTTTTGACTGGGCAGTACACGGTAAACTTAAGGGTTAAGTTTTGGGTTAGGATAAAGGTTAAGGTTGGGGTTAAGATAAAGGTTAAGGTTGGGGTTAGGGCTAGGATTAGTATATAGTTAGTTTAAATGTAACTGAACGTCTAAATAAATCGTTACATACATTTTGGCCAACACATGACTAACCTTTATTTAAAAATGGTCCAATGCAGCCGTTTTTAGTTCAATATCAAATCATTTCTTGAGTAACAATTAAGTACCTTACTGTGATTGTTTTTAATGAAAATGGTCAAAAAGCAACAAAAATAGCTTCTTGGCAAAGAGCAATTTCTCAAGCAAAAATTCTTCTAGGACTGACTGGGATTGTCTGAGTGGGGAGGAGGAAACTGAAAAGGAGCTGTTATTGTTAGAGAGGTTTGGAACTGTCTTTCTTATTGGTCTATTAACTAATTTACTGCATGGTGATGTCACCATGGAAGGCCAAAACTCCATCCCACCAAAACAGGTAGAAATTTATTTTCAAACAGCTCTTACACTAAAAGGGCATTATCATAATTTTCTCAATTTCACAGTATTATTCCACCCTCAGTGTGGAAATATACACTAAGCAAACAAAACAATAAGGACACCTTACTAATATTGAGTTGCACCCCTCCCCCTTAGAACAGCCTCAAATCGTTGGGGCATGTACTATACAAGGAGTTGAAAGCTTTCCACAGGGATGCTGGCCCATGTTGACTCCAATGCTTCCCACAGTTATGTCAAGTTGGCTGGATGTCCTTTGGGTGGTGGACCATTCTTGATACACACGGGAAACTGTTGAGCGTGAAAAACCCAGCAGTGTTGCAGTTCTTGAGAAAAACCGGTGTGCCTGGCAATCTTCTACCATACCCCGTTCAAAGGCACTTAAATATTTTGTCTTGCCCATTCATCCTCTGAATGGCACACATACACAATCTATGTCTCAATTGTCTCAAGGCTTAAAAATCATTCTTTAACCTGTCTCCTCCCCTTCATCTACACTGATTGAATCCCCGAGCTGGCAAGGTAAAAATATGTCATTCTGCCCCTAGCTTGCCCTCCCCGTATATAAAACACAGGTAAATCATGTTTTTTACTGCACTGGGCCTTTAACCGTGCTAAACAGCTGCTCTTAGCTAATATGTGTTTGGAGCAGGGTTTCCATTAGCCGGTAATAGCCAGCTGTTGGCCGCAATTTCTGTTGTTGTTGAAAAGCAGATAAATCTCATTTGAGCTGGCCAATTGTCCAGGAGAAGAAAAATCCCATTGCAAAATAATGCTTTTTAGCCTATTCATTGATGGAAATACCAGTCAATGGAAATAGATTTGACTTGTCATGCTTATCGGTCTATAGATGAATATGGAATTCAATTACAGCATAGAGCCTTTGAGCAGAAAGTCTGTCAGACAGCACAAGAGATGATGCTACAGCAACTCAAACAGCAAATACATTTGCAACATAAGGCAGGCTTCATCAGTGAGTCACACACCACTTTGCAATGAGCTGAAGGCAGTATGCATTTTGAAAACATAAACTTAATTGTTTGAAACCTGAATGCTTTACTACATATTACGCGGCATGTGGTAGGCCTACCTCGCTTCAAAGTAGCCTAGCCAAAATCGACCATGTCCGTGGGGCAATTCTTTTATATCAAATTCTTTCATTGTCCAGTAGCCAAAGGCACAATCCTAGTCATATTATCAACCCATGCAGGTTGTTGCATATTAGATCTCTATTTCTTCCCAATGGTGTTTTCCCGTTAATTGCATTATCGAACGAACATTTGCAAGTGGCCTACCGCCTTATGCACATTGCTGCTCTTATAATGTGAAGAAATCAATACATCAAGCTAAACATTCTGATCTGTTGCATCAGACTCATTGCTTTTTAAAAAACATCTTTATGTATTCTAGGCCTACTGATCGAATTAATTTGGGCTCAATCATCCCACAATTGGCCCAGAGTCTGTTTGGAATACGCTATTTCCTTCTCGACAAGCTGACCAATAGAATAGGTCAACATTTCTTCTATGGGGGATAGTAGACATAGGTTAGTGATTTTGCTGTTCATTACTTATCTTGTTAGCTTAGGAAAAGTAAATGTGGACAGTTATTCTAACTTCAAAGTGCGCATCAGAATTTGGTAAGGGACCGCCGCATGAACTACCATAATCTAAATGTGATTTCTGTCATTCTGAGCCCCGTGGGTGGACGACCCAATCAGGTTACGCACCCAATGCATGTGGTTCCGGTAAATTTCTCAAATGTCCAGTAAATTAAAATGTTGCTGGTCAAATGTTCAGCACCACAATTTCCTAACGGAAACCCTGGTTTGGCGTTACCTTTCTAGCTAATAGGGTATGTTGAGTTTACACTTGTTTTTCCAATTATAACGTGGGTATGTCAAAATAAGGAAAAACTATCCACCAAATCTATTAATTTTAAGATGTTGATTACTTCTCCTTGCCATTATCCTTTCACCTGATGAAAAAAAGCTTTTGCTAACATATGATGGGGGTCCCTGGTTCGCCAGTTTGCCTGGGAGGGGGCCCCTAGACAAGAAAAGGTTGAAGACCTCTATATTAGTGGATGACTGATCTAGGACCAGTCACAGTGGCCATTAAGCTGTAATACAGTAGACATGCTATTAGTAGATGATATGCTATATGTGAGTGTGCACGTGTTCCTGTCTACATGTGTGTGTGTGTGCCTGCAACTGCGCGTAAGTGACTAGAGACCTGGAGAGTACGGCCAGGGTTCCCAGGTTAACCCGGTGTATGCCGTCCAGCAGCAGTAGCTTGCCCTCCAGGGCAGCAGTGACCAGGGGAGAGGGTCTCCACGCTGTGTCTCCATTAGCTAACGTGTAGCGCTGCTGTAACAGGTCCCTTGCTGTCATGTCCTATAGACAGGTGACAAAGAGAGAGATGAGGTGTTGTAATCATTGCCACTGTCTCACAAATACACAGATCACGGCAACCTATAAGCCACATACTGTTTGTAACACACACAATCTCTCTCTCTCTCTAAGAAAACATTTGCTTTCACACGGCACACAACACACAGTGAGTTATGTGAGGAACGTGCTCCTGTGAAATACAGTACATTAACCCCTGGGACAGAGCCATGAATGACCCATTGCTGTGTGTCTGCTATGGAAGGGACAACTGCGTGTGTGTGTGTGTGTGTGTAGTCTGAGAAAGACATCCTTCTATCTCAGTCAGTTATCAAGACCATCAACATGGAATAAAGTATGACAATCATTTATTCAATCAAACTCCATTATCTGACTGTTGAACATGATGTGGCATCTCAGTGACGCAGCTCTGTCATGTCCTATAGACAGGTGAACCTCAGCCAAAGAGTTGTTTTCTCCAACACACACACACACAAACACACAGACACAGAGCCTCCAAATGGAGAGTTGGGAGGTACTGTATTCCTACCTGATAGAGCATTACAGGCTCCATGTTGTAACCCAGCATCTCAGCAAACTCTTTGGCAACCACTGACTTGCCACAACCCTGAAAACATACAAGACTTGGTTATAATGTTGTCCAAGTAGCAAAAGCAAACCAACACACATTAAACGTAACTAAGCATCTTAGATGGAGGTTAGCGTGCGTGTCAAATAAAACAATAGAATCAAATGATATTTGTCACATAAAAAATGACAAGTAATAGAAGAGGTATAGTATGCATAGTAAGCCTGATGTGTACATAATAGGATATACAGTATAGATAATGAATGTACTATGTCAAGAATGACTGTATTTACAGTCAATGACTGTAAATTTACAAATGCTTGTCTGGTCAAGCAGTTGAATAAATAGTATATAGCAGCAGTTTGTGTGTGTGTGTGTGTGTGTGTGTGTGTGTGTGTGTGTGTGTGTGTGTGTGTGTGTGTGTGTGTGTGTGTGTGTGTGTGTGTATATATATATATATATATATATATATATATACACACCTTGGCCCCTATCAGGCACATGTCTTTGACCAGGTGTGACTGCACCATCTCAGCCAGGAGCTGGGAGTGGCTCGGGGTGCTGATGAATGCAGGGTTACTGTTGGGGGGGCGGGGTGCCTTAGTGCCTGCTGGGACCTGTAATCAGAGAGCATTACAGCTAATATTCTTATTGATGTTGTTTTCATAATATTTATGTGTTAAACTTCGCTTTGGCAACACTGACCTTGTCATTCATGCCATTAAAGCATATTGAATTTCAGAGATAGCGATATATATATAAACATACACAGTGGCAAGAAAAATTATGTGAACCCTTTGGAAATATCTGGATTTCTGCATAAATTGGTCATAAAATTTGATCTGATCTTCATCTAGGTCACAACAATAGACAAACAGTCAGCTTAAATTAATAACACAAACAATTGTACGTTTTCATGTCTTTATTGAACACACCGTGTAAACATTCACAGTGCAGGGTGGAAAAAGTATGTGAACCCTTGGATTTAATAACTGGTTGACCCTCCTTTGGCAGCAATAACCTCAAACAAACATTTTCTATAGTTGCGGATCAGACCTGCACAACAGTCAGGAGGAATTTTGGACCATTCCTCTTACAAAACTGTTTCAGTTCAGCAATATTCTAGGGATGTCTGGTGTGATCTGCTTTCTTGAGGTCATGCCACAGCATCTCAAATCGGGTTGAGGTCAGGACTCTGACTGGGCCACTCCAGAAGGCGTATTTTCTTCTGTTGAAGCCATTCTGTTGTTGATTTAATTCTGTGTTTGGGTCGTTGTCCTGTTGCATCACCCAACTTCTGTTGAGCTTCAATTGGCAGACAGATAGCCTAACATTCTTTCTGCAAAATGTCTTGATAAAATTGCGAATTCATTTTTCCGTCGATGATAGCAAGCTGATGTTGGTGTGCTGTGCCTTTTTTCCTCCACACATAGTGTTGTGTGTTCCTTCCAAACAACAGAACTTTAGTTGAACCTGTCCACAGAATATTTTGCCAGTAGCGCTGTGGAACATCCAGATGCACTTTTGTAAACTTCAGACTTGCAGCAATTTACATACATACAGTTGAAGTCGGAAGTTTACATACACCTTAGCCAAATACATTTAAACTCAGTTTTTCACAATTCCTGACATTTTATCCTAGTAAAAATTCCCCGTCTTAGGTCAGTTAGCATCACCATTTTATTAAAAAAAAAAGTGAAATGTCAGAATAATAGTAGAGAGAATTATTTATTTCAGCTTTTATTTCTTTCATCACATTCCCACTGGGTCAGAAGTTTACATACACTCAATTAGCATATGGTAGCGTTGCCTTTAAATTGTTTAACTTTGGTCAAACGTTTCAGGTAGCCTTCCACAAGCTTCCCACAATAAGTTGGATGAATTTTGGCCCATTCCTCCTGACAGAGCTGGTGTAACTGAGTCAGGTTTGTAGGCCTCCTTTTTTAGTTCTGCCCAAATATTTTCTATAGGATTGAGGTCAGGGCTTTGTGATGGCCACTCCAATACCTTGACTTTGTTGTCCTTTTTGCCACAACTTTGGAAGTATGCTTGGGGTCATTGTCCATTTGGAAGACCCATTTGCGACCAAGCTTTAACTTCCTGACTGATGTCTTGAGATGTTTCTTCCATATATCCACATAATTTCCCTACCTCATGATGCCATCTATTTTGTGAAGTGCACCAGTCCCTCCTGCAGCAAAGCACCCCCACAACATGATTCTGCCACCCCCGTGCTTCACGGTTGGGATGGTGTTCTTCAGCTTGCAAGCCTCCCCCTTTTTCCTCCAAACATAACGATGGTCATTATGGCCAAACAGTTCTATTTTTGTTTCATCAGACCAGGGGACATTTCTCCAAAAAGTACGATGTTTGTCCCCATGTGCAATTGCAAACCGTAGTCTGGCATTTTTATGGTGGTTTTGGAGCAGTGGCTTCTTCCTTGCTGATCAGCCTTTCAGGTTATGTCGATATAGGACTCGTTTTACTGTGGATATAGATACTTTTGTACCTGTTTCTTCCAGCATCTTCACAAGGTCCTTTGCTGTTGTTCTCGGATTGATTTGCACTTTTCGCACCAAAGTACGTTCATCTCTAGGAGACAGAACGCGTCTCCTTCCTGAGCGTTATGACGGCTGCGTGGTCCCATGCTGTTTATACTTGCGTACTATTGTTTGTACAGAAGAACGTGGTACCTTCAGGCGTTTGGAAATTGCTCCCAAGGATGAAACAGAGTTGTGGAGGTCTACAATTGTTTGTCTAAGGTCTTGGCTGATTTCTTTAGATTTTCCCATGATGTCAAGCAAAGAGGCAGTGAGTTTGAAGGTAGGCATTGAAATACATCCACAGGTACACCTCCAATTGACTCAAATGATGTCATATCAGAAGCTTCTAAAGCCATGACATAATTTCTGGAATTTTTCAAGCTGTTTAAAGGCACAGTCAACTTAGTGTATGTAAACTTCTGAACCACTGGAATTGTGATCTGTCTGTAAACAATTGTTGGAAAAAGGACTTGTGTCATGCACAAAGTAGATGTCCTAACAGACTTGCCAAAACTATAGTTTGTTAACAAGAAAGTTGAAAAACGAGTTTTAATGACTCCAACCTAAGTGTATGTAAACTTCCTACTTCAACTGTACATATATACATATATACACACAGTGCATTCGGAAAGTATTCAGACACCTTGACCTTTCCCACATTTTGATACGTTACAGACTTATTCTAAAATGTATTCAATTGTTTTTTCCCCTCATCAATCCACACACACGCACACACAATACCCCATAATGACAAAGCAAAAATAGGACTAGTCCCGAATGCACTGTATATATATAGAGAGAGAAAACAAGAAAGAGAGAGAGAGCGTGAGAGAGAGGAATCCAGTAATGCTAAAGAAAACATTGGCATAGAGAGATTGACAAGTTCATATTAACTAGAAAAACATCCAGATATCACAATTTTGTTACACATCAACACACACCATCTTTAATCAATATTACGTATTTCCCTTTCTCTCATAATCCAGCAGATATGGGGCCTCACAGAATATCAAAACACACACAAACACACTTCCAACGTCCCACATGAGAGTTCAAACACACAACAAATAAGAGCTTTCAAAGAACTGCAGATAATGCCACCATTCTCATTGACCAGGCGACTTAGAACTGAGGACCAAAGCCATATACAGCCTAGTAGATGGCTGTGGACCAAAACATCTCTTTCAACTCTGGTATGTTATTCCTCCAAGCCCCACACTGCCCCAGTAGTCAGCCTTCTCTACAGAATAGTCCACAATCACAAAGGGGTTGTGTTACCTGGAAGGTGATGTCCTTGTCTGTGATGCGGACAGTGACGTCAGCCTGGGCTCCCTCCCGGCCGGGCTGCTCTGTGCTCGCTGGTGCCACCTTCAGGACAGCACTGGAAGCTGGCTGCTGACACGCGTCCAGCAATTCAAACCTCTGGAGAGAGACGACAACAGTCAGCTGTGTGTGTGTGTGTGTGCATGTCTGTGTAACTGTGCATGTCTGTCAGTGTGTGTTCTTACACTAAGAACCCCCTCCACGGCGGTGCGGCCCTCCTTCCCCAACATGGCTTGGTAGGGGTAGAGCCTCTGCACTAGCTGCTGGGACGACAGCATGGGAAACTGCTCCTGGAAGCACACAGGAACAGGGAAAGGGTTGGTTGGTTGAAATTGAATATATAGTACCAGTCAAAAGTTTGGACATATCTACTCATTCAAGGGTTTTTCTTCATTTGACTATTTTTTACATTGCAGAATAATAGTGAAGACATCAACATTATGAAATAACATATGGAATCAAGTGTAAACAAATCAAAATATATTCTATATGAGATACTTCAAAGTAGCCACCCTTTGCATTGACGACAGCTTTGCACACTCTTGGCAT
The DNA here is from genome assembly GCA_030435695.1 of Brachymystax lenok tsinlingensis. Classification (NCBI taxonomy): domain Eukaryota; kingdom Metazoa; phylum Chordata; class Actinopteri; order Salmoniformes; family Salmonidae; genus Brachymystax; species Brachymystax lenok. The sequence continues at coordinate 31,950,985 of CM059785.1, forward strand.
TCTCTCAACCAGCTTCATGAGGTAGTCACCTGGAATGCATTTCAATTAGCAGGTGTGCCTTGTTAAAAGATAATTTGTGGAATTTCTTACCTTCTTAATGCATTTGAGCCAATCAGTTGTGTTGTGACAAGGTAGGGGTGTTATACAGAAGATAGCCCTATTTGGTAAAAGTCCAAGTCCTATTATGGCAAGAACTTTGAACGTTTCTTCAAGTGCAGTCGCAAAAACCATCAAGCGCTATGATGAAACTGGCTCTCATGAGGACCTCCACAGGAAAGGAAGACCCAGAGTTACCTCTGCTGCAGAGGATACGTTCATTAGAGTTAACTGCACATCAAATTGCTGTCCAAATAAATGCTTCACAGGGTTCAAGTAAGACACATCTCAGCATCAACTGTTCAGAGGAAACTGCGTGAATCAGGCCTTCATGGTCGAACTGCTGCAAAAAAACACCACTAAAGGACACCAATAAGAAGAAGAGACTTGCTTGGGCCAAGAAACACGAGCAATGGACATTAAACCCGGTGGAAATCTGTCCTAATCTGTCTGATTAGTCCAAATTTGAGATTTTTGGTTTCAACAGCTGTGTCTTTGTGAGACGCAGAGCAGGTGAACGGATGATCTCCGCATGTGTGGTTCCCACTGTAAAGCATGGAGGAGGAGGTGTGATGGTGCTTTTCTGGTGACAATGTCAGTGATTTATTTCGAATTCAAGGCACACTTAACCAGCATGGCTACCACAGCATTCTGCAGCGATAAGCCATCCCATCTGGTTTGCACTTAGTGAGACTGTCATTTGTTTTTCAACAGGACAATGACCCAACACACCTCCAGGCCATGTAAGTGCTATTTGACCAAGAAGGAGAGTGATGGAGTGCTGCATCAGATGACCTGGCCTCCACAATCACCCGACCTCAAACCAATTGAGATGGTTTGGGATAAGTTGGACCGCAGAGTGAAGGAAAAGCAGCCAACAAGTGCTCAGCATATGTGGGAACTCCTTCAAGACTGTTGGAAAAGCATTCCAGGTGAAGCTGGTTGAGAGAATGCCAATAGTGTGCAAAGCTGTCATCAAGGCTAAGGGTGGCTACTTTGAAGAATCACAAACACTTTTTTGGTTACTACATGATTCCATATGTGTTATTTCATTGATGTCTTCACTATTATTCTACAATGTAGAAAATAGTAAAAATATTGAAAAACCCTTGAATGAATAGGTTTGTCCAAACTTTTGACTGGTACTGTATATTGACTAATTCATTGATTGATAAGTTGGTTGGTTGATTGACTTATTGTCTAATTGATTGATTGTTTGGTGGGTAAAATGACTCTTAATAATGTGGAGGAGTAGACCTATACCAAGGATATCTGTCAAGCAGCTCTATGTCCTCACTCCCTTGTCCCTCACCTCTCCATTCATTTCCCCTCCAGTCGTTTTTCAAAAGTACTGGAAGAGCAGGAAGCGGGTTGTCCATAGAGAAGTCAGGCAGACCAAGGCTAGCCCTACACCCTCACTCCTCTCCTCCGTGCTTCTCTCACCCCTCCCTTCATCGGTCTTACCAGTACTGTGAGAGCAGGAGGCAGGTTGTCCACAGGGAAATCAGGCAGACCCAGGTTGGATGACTCCTGGGAACAGAGAGTGGTGGCAAACGACAGCAGCTGGGATACCCTGAGAAACAAAGAGACAACACAGCACACGTATTAGGCTATTACTAAACTACAACTCTTTTCAAAGTTGTACAGCATTAGTGTGTGTGTGTCTTTACCTCTCGGCAGGCACGTTTGGTCCAACAACGTACAGGATTTCCAACTGATCCTGAGAGAGAAGAAATATGAAGTAATCAGACACGACACAGGTGCTTCAAAGTGTTTCTCCTTCTAACCCACATCTGTAATTAAGGTAGCCTGTAGGATAGGCTTGTTGATCTGGGATCGTTGCTCTAACCTTGAAGGGTAGGTAGTAGACGTCTCTGGCTTGGAAGCGGGATCGGAGGGGCGGGTCCAAGGGGTTGCCTTTGTACCGGGGGACAGGAAGTCCCAGGGCGATGACCCGGAAGTCCTCGCTCACACGCACAATCTGCCACGCATCCAGCTCCTCTTTGGTGTGCTCCTGCAGGGGACAGGGTTAAATCAACTGCCTTTGTACGCTGGGGCAGCACACATTACTCAATGCGCCCACACACAGCTGACACACACACACAAGTCTCACCGTCAGTAGTTTGTCGTAGCGTTGGTAGGACATAAGGAAGCGTCCGTCCTCCAGCTGCATCTCTCGGTTCTCCAGCAGGTTGTTCAGAACCGGGAGAACGTTCCTCTCCGCTTTCTCCAGCCCCTCTAGAACCAGGATCCTGCCCTCTGTCGCCGCCCGCACCGCACACTGCAATACAACTTTAGTTATACATTACACATAAACTAGACACTGTAAAACTATGCAAATTACATGTGATGAACTGATTGGTTTTATTGACACACCTATCAGGCTAACAGGACTGTTCCCTGAATCCCTGTGTATCTGCAAGCACTACTACCTCTGCTTGTCCTTCCCAACCCATGTTCCAACATCGACATTACTAGGTAAAAGCTTACCCTTATTTTTATAGTCAAACTTCCCCGCTTCATTGAACAACATAGACGTACCATAATGCCTTCTTAAGAATGTCCTTCTGTGTCAAAACAGTCTGGCTATTTTAACACAGGCTATTTTCTACCCTAACCAAATGTGTGATAGGTCTATTGTGTTAAGAAGATAAACTGTGTGATTGTGTGTGCATCCGTGTGTGTGTGTAGGCAAATCAAACAGCTATGACGTCAAAGGCAAGAAACCTTAGCCATCTGGGCCGACCACAGAGCAATGTTGCCATATAATTAGGTTTACATGTAAATACACGGCCCGGGTCTCTGGGAAGAGCAACCATAAAAACTATAGCTGGAACCAGATGACTATATATACCCCTGGTCCATTTTCAGCCCAGAGGACACTGTAATCAGATAATTGGTAGAAATGTGGAGTGACGCAGGATGGCGAGAGGACGCAAAACCATAAGCAGGCCTTGTGTGTGTGTTGTGCTGGGTTTGGGTTGGATACAGAAGAGGACGATATGGTTGGAAGAGAAAGAAAAACATCCCTCAAAATACTTTCTCTGGCTTTTTATAATAAGAACCCCACAGAGCAATGGGACGGTTGCCTTGTGTTGGATATGGCCTGGAAGCTGGAGAAAAGAGGCAAGAGAACTGGCTAGCTAGTAGCTGTAGTTGACTTGATAGCTACAGGTAACTGCCCAAATAAAGGAAACCCCTAAATAAAGTGTCTTAATAGGGTGTTGGGCCACCTCAAGCAAGAACAGCTTCAAAGTACCTTGGCATAGATTCTACAAGTGTCTGGAACTCTATTGGAGGGTTGTGACAACGTTCTTCCACAAGAAATTCCATAATTTGGTGTTTTGTTGATGGTGAGACAGCCATGGCATATATGATTTACTTCATTTTCATGCTCATCAAAACATTCAGTGACCACTTATGCCTTGTGGATGGGGGCATTGTCATCCTATGGGGGCATAGCCATGGTAGCCAAAATAATGGCCTGCCCATCATTTTTATACATGACCCTAAGCATGCTGGGATGTTAATTGCTTAATTAACTCAGGAACCACGCCTGCGTGGAAGCACCTGCTTCAATATACTTTGTATCCCTCATTTACTAAGTGTTTCCATTATTTGGGCGGTTACCTGTAGATCTGGGGGTTAGGCTATGTCACAGGAAGCAGGAACAAAAAGTTCCCAAATATTTTCCATATTTCTTAATTGTTAGAGAAAGTCTTACTTGAAATTGAAATGGTACGGTAGCACTCAATATTCTCAATGACCCATAATCGACTCCAGCCACTCCGTTCCTGTTGTCATGCCATAGAATAAACTACAGCACAAGGCTAGGGCCATCATTGGTCCAACTAGGTCATTATTGAAGGTGAGATTCCAATCATTGTAATGACGTCTATTTGCAGATTGACTAGCCTCCTGGGTTGGAGGATGTTTAATATAATTAGAGTTGGACGTGATTCCAAAGGACCAGGTTTTTTTCTGGATCAAAAAGGGATTTAGGTGGTTGGCATGGCAGGGGGCGAGGTATGTGGCGTAGCTGAATTTTAGAGAACCTTTTAGAGGCCCCCCCATCTTGGTGGTGTAGAGAAATGTTAGCAATTTTAAGCCAATTTCCCTCAATTCCACACATTTCTCAAAACATTTGACCCCCTTTTTTTCTCCCAATTTCAATTACGATCGTCTCATCGCTGTAACTCCCCAAAAGGCTCGGGAGAGGCGAAAGTGGAGTCACGCGTCCTGCGAAACATGACCCGCCGAACCACGCTCCTTAACACCCGCCAGCTTAACCCGGAAGCCAGCCACACCAACGTGTCAGAGGAAACACCATTCAACTGGCGACTGTGAACAGCCTGCAGGCACCTGGCCCTCCACAAGGAATTGCTAGGGCGCGATGAGCCAAGTAAAGCCCCCACGGCCAATCCCTCCCCTAACCCGAACGTCGCTGGGCCAATTGTGCGCCGTCCTATGGGACTCCCTGGGAATTAACCCGGGTCTGTAGTAACGCCTTAGACCGCTGCGCCAACTCGGGAGGCCCTCTTCCACACATTTCTCCATGGAGCCATGAGATTTTTTTGCAGTTTTAAAACAAATTTTATTTGATTTGACATATTCTGCCATAGAGCTAAGATAAAATATTGCAGTTTTAAAGCTATTATCCTGCAATATGCATTTTGTCATGGCTAATGCTGTCATGGCTAATGCTGTGTTATTTTGCTCAAACATAATAAAATCAATACTGCTAAATTCATTGTTTTTGGAATTTTCAATTCTCCTTGACTGTCTAGCTTTTATTTTGGTGATTGTTAGTTCTCAAAGTTGATATTTTAAACAAATATATTAGTCCATTATCTTTTCTACATACTTTATATCTTAAAGCGTTTTGATGCCGGAAATATATTTAAAAAAATAACACTAAGAAAACACTGATTGGGCTTAGGCGGCCTAATAAAATGCTTAGGCGGCCCGCCCAAGGATTTCAATGGCAGAAGAATCTCTGAGGACAGTGATTATTTCCAGCCCTGGATCTATATTAGATGCTGACTACAAGGGTGTTGAATTGGAGGAGTCTATTAGTGAGAGGAGAGCAGATGGGTTGACACACAAAGCCTGAATATAGGTCTCCAAATGAGCGCAAGGCCCACAGGAATACACTGATGCTCTTGTCAACACACCCTTCTGCTAGTACCCAATCCTGAAAGAAAACCAGTTTCATGCATCCCGATCCACACACACGGGTGCGAGCGCATGAACAAATCTAGCCAAAACAGCCATTGCTGAAGTAAATGACAAATTTGTGAATAATGTTGACACCAATTAGCTCAATCCATAATGGTGCAGCTATTCAGCACCTGTTGCCATGGGAACAATGGACACCTGTTTTCTCTTTGGTGGGATGGATGGTGGCCAGTGGCGAAGCGGGGGAGGAGAGGAGGTGGAAACACTAATCCTGGTTACTTTGTTTTCATTAGAAGAAGAGGAGGAGGAGGAGGAGGAGAAGAGGAGTAGGCAAAAAGCAACATTGCTCTGCCTCTTCCTGCAGCAATTTGGTCCTTGCAGCAAATTATACATTTTACATATTCTCTAGTTGAATAAAGTAGGCTGCAAAAGTGAATTATTGAAGTGCAGGATGGATGATGTTTTCCCTGATTGAATGGCCCTAGAATCAATCATCTAGGATCTATCATCTGAACCCCAGGGAGAGGATGATCTGAGGGCTTTCCTCTGGGGGAATCACTACAGTTTATTAACACCCTGTCTCCATGGTGACCCAGCTGACTGTTTCTAGGCAGAGTAGAGACCAGTGGATGAGTGTCTACAGGGCTTGACATTAATATTTTTAGCCACTTTTGATTGTCACTTGTCCTCCCCCAAAAAAAGGTCTGTAAAAAAAATGGGCCAAAAAGGTAACTGAAAAGTGTTCTGTATAATGCAAGGAACCACTTTACAAAATAAAATGTATTCTTATCATTAAAATGTAGGCTACCCTCTTTCTATTGGCATTTTTGCATATTCAAGCCGGTCTCAAAATACAACACTGCCCCTTTAATCCTCTCCTGGAGGATGGTTGGCCACCCTTCATATCCTATAAAACATCACAATTACAAACATAAACTTTTTATTTCTTTATAAAAGAATTCCTCATTCAATAAATCAGGGATCAAATGGCTAAAGTAGGCTACTTCAAAGCAAGATAACTAACTAAGATATGCATCCCATCTTTCCAAAGGTCAGATTTATTTCTCAGCTCCCAATATTAAGTGCTGGAGAGACGGTTTTACAACCGAAGTAGGCCTATGTAGCATTGGTTTAATAAGGCACCTGTTCATCAACTGCACGTCGGCAGATTGTCTGGGGCCAAGTTAACCTCCCCTTTCATGTAAGAAAGTCATGACCATCATGCTTTTAGTGAAAGAGGATAATTTTGTACATGTGAGTTTGACCAATTCCAGTCCACTTTCTTAGGACGTCCTTCCTGAGAGAATTTTTATGTAGAAGGACAGAAGCTCAATTCTGATGACTTTTTAAAAGGACATTCTACTCCAAAATTCATGAAAATAAAATGATGCTGACACCATCTAAAATATAATTTCCACCTCCAGAAATGGGCCAAATAACAGCATGGAGTTCGTCCATCTGCATTTATCCCATTGGACACAACATCCTGATTATTATTATTATAAATGATTATTATTTTATTTTAAATATGAATATATAAATGATTATTATTCTCTATAGATTTTATAGATTTTTTTACATTTACTAAAAACTCAAAAGGTTTTTTTACCTGTCCCGGACAAGCGTTAATGTCAACCCCTGAAGTCTATATGCATCCTCTTATCGATCTCATTGAACCATCATCTTATTTGGGTCAGGGTGAGAGATATAATTACATCCATATTTTTTTGAAATAATCAATGACATGCATTGGATTAGCCAAAAAAAAAATCTAATTTGAACTGAGAAAATTTCAGGTCTGCTGAGCACAAACTTGAACGTTGCGCGTTTACTGTGAACAGTGAGGCTGTACCCGCTTTAAGTTACAGTAGCCTACTTTATCATAATGTAAGCCTACCAGAGTGGCCTACCATCAAAAACAATAGAGAAAATGCATTCTATAACATTTTACAACCGATCATGCTGTAAACGCAGTCCAGTTCAAAGTGAATGGCACAGATCCATATATGGCAATGGTCTATTTGCATATAGGCCCACTGCAGCTCTGATTGGTTATGCCGTGCCCGGTCTAGGTAGAGTATGGGCTGAGTCGTGCATGTAAATGCAATAGAATCCTATTCTGATACGTTCTGCCTACAACAAAAACTCTTGCATAGATAGTTTTGCATACTAAGTATTGCATAGTTTGTTTTGTTTCGGTATGTTGCATTGAAAGTGGCTAATATTGCATTGATTCAATCACAGTTTCCACAGTAAAGGGAAACGTTAAGGGGGAAAACTCTAGAAAGTTGAGTGAAGTTCAATCTCGTGCTTCTCTGAGCAGGCTGATATTCTTCTGCGTGGCAGTCCCGGAGAGCTGCACGCCTGCGCACAGCTTAGCGGGAACATTGGTGACAAGTCAGTAATAACATGCCCACATAAATTCTATCTGATCTTTAGGAAATATTAAGTTATTTTTAAATATTAAGGAATGTTAGCTGGCCAAATCATTGATCCGGCTTTGTGATCGCAAATGTATCAGCTAGCCAGCTCACCAGCTCACAGAATGGACTGTGTCCTGGTGGATCTCACTGATCATTAGATGGTTAGTGTAGAATAGGGATGGGGGGAAAATCGATACAGATGAGTATCACAATATTATTTTGACCATATTATATTGATTCTATGGCTACAAGTATCAATTCTCTAAAAAGGCAGTTATTAAGGTTGGCTAGCGCTAGTCGCCTGTAACTGCACCTAAACGTTGGTATTTCTCCTCCTATAGAATGGCCTAAAACGTATTTAAAAAATTGTTAGCGAACAGGTTTTCAGCACTTTTATTTCCATGACTGATCAAAATGTTTTTATTATGGCTCTCTTTTGACCCTCTGCAGCAGACATAGTTAGCAATATGTTTGGAACATCGAATCGCTATCAAATAGCAGTATCGAATCGCAATACATATAGAATTGTGATAAATTGTGATACATATAGAATTGTGATAAATCGTGATACATATAGAATTGCAATACATATCGTATAGGCACCTAAGCATCATGATATAGTATCGTGTGGTCCCTGGCAATTCCCAGCCCAAGTGTAGAACCAAGCAACAAATAAACCAACGAGGAAAGGGGTCTTTATATTGACAGCAGCTTATCTAACCAGTACATAGGATTGTTAGTTGGTGCTGCTGGAGAGTGGAGCTTTGATCAACAAAGTAGTGTTGTTTTTAACAAGAAAGCGTATCAGTATGTAGCTTCAATGACAAAAGACTAAATGTGTTAATGTTCACACCACTGACATATCTGACCAATGTTTAAAAACACCTTTTCAGAACTTCACATTGATAGCTATATACAGATAGATTGATGGATGGACTGACGGACATATGAACGGTACTCACCTGGTCTATGTAAAAGGCTGTTCCAGATCGTATCTCTCTTCTTTGTTTGAGATCTGTCTCTGTAGTGTCTCTGGACAGGGCTACATACTCCACCTCCCTCTTAGTCAGCTCCTAACCAATCAGGGATGTCAACACAACACTTAAGAACACTTCCTAATACTAGAGTACTCCATAACACCTTAAAAACACTCAATAATGCTTTACAGTGTATACTTGTACTAATAGTAAATAGTTATCACATATCTTTTGACAGTTTATTGCATGGTAATAGTAACTAATATTACTAGTAATAGTAACTATAGCGCTATGCTACTGTTGAACATTGGAAATTCACTAAGGTTTGGCAACTCCTGTTATACAGCACCACTCCCTAGATAGGCTTCAGCATGGATATAGAGCAGCACTTCCACACTCATCACATACGCTGCTGCTACTATCAGTCTATTATCAGGCAAGCAACACTGAGGCATGCATGAGAGCATCAGCTGTTCCGGACGTCTGTATGATCACGCTCTCCGTAGCCGACATGAGTAAGACCTTTAAACAGGTCAACATACACAAGGCTCCGGGGCCAGACAGATTACCAGGACGTGTGCTCTGGGCATGTGCTGACCAACTGGCAGGTTTCTTCACTGACATTTTCAACCTGTCCCTGATTGAGTCCGTAATACCAACATGTTTCAAGCAGACCACCATAGTCCCTGTGCCCAAGAACACAAAGGCAACCTGAGCACGCCCCCATTCTCATTGACAGGGCTGTAGTGGAGCAGGTTGAGAGCTTCAAGTTCCTTGGTGTCCACATCACCAACAAACTAGAATGGTCCAAACACACCAAGACAGTCGTGAAGAGGGCACGACAAAGCCTATTCCCCCTCAGGAAACTAAAAAGATTTGGCATGGGTCCTGAGATCCTCAAAAGGTTCTACAGCTGCAACATGGAGAGCATGCTGACTGGTTGCATCACTACCTGGTACGGCAATTGCTCGGCCTCCGACCGCAAGGCACTACAGAGGGTAGTGCGTACGGCTCAGAACATCACTGGGGCTAAGCTGCCTGCCATCCAGGACCTCTAAACCAGGCGATGTCAGAGGAAGGTAATAAAAATTGTCAAAGACCCCAGCCACCTCAGTCATAGACTGTTCTCCCTACTACCGCATGGCAAGCGGTACCGGAGTGCCAAGTCTAGGATAAAAGGCTTCTCAACAGTTTTTACCCCCAAGCCATAAGATTCCTGAACAGGTAATCAAATGGCTACCCGGACTATTCGCATTGTGCGCCCCCCCTCCCCCCCAACCCCTCTTTTACGCTGCTGCTACTCTCTTTTTATCATATATTTCATAGTCACTTTAACTATACATTCATGTACATACTACCTCAATTGGCCCGACCAACCAGTGCTCCCGCACATTGGCTAACCGGGCTATCTGCATTGTGTCCCGCCACCCACTACCCGCCAACCCATTTTACGCTACTGCTACTCTCTGTTCATCATATATGCATAGTCACTTTAACCATATCTACTTTAACCATATGTACATACTACCTCAATCAGCCTGACTAACCGGTGTCTGTATGTAGCCTCGCTACTGTATATAGCCTCGCTACTGTTATTTTTCACTGTCTTTTTACTGGTGTTTTTATTTCTTTACTTACCTATTGTTCACCTAATACCTTTTTTGCACTATTGGTTAGAGCCTGTAAGTAAGCATTACACTGTATGGTCTACACCTGTTGTATTCAGCACACATGACAAATAAACTTTGATTTGATTATCTATCCTGTTGCCTAGTCACTTTACCCCTACCTATATGTACATATCTACCTCAACGTCCTCGTAACCCTGCACATCGACTCGCTATCATTGCTCATTGTGTAATAAGTGTTACAATTAAAATGTTCTATTATTATATTTTTTATTGTATTCTGCATTGTTGGGAAGGGCCCGTAAGCATTTCACTGTTATTCTACACCGGTTGCTTACGAAGCATGTGACAATACAAATGTGATTTGATTTCTCAGTGAACTAGAAGAGTGACTGTGTGTGTGTGTGTGTGTGTGTGTTTTCACCAGGTACTGCATGGCGATGGATCGTCGTAGGGGTCCAGGGGGTCCGATGAGGAACACATCCTGACCCAACAGATCCTTCTGCATGATCCAACGCAGGTGCTGGACCACAGTCTGGGGCAGGGTCTCTGACACTATCACACACAAGGAAGGACAAGCAAACACAAACTCACTGTCTCATTCATTCTCTCTCTCTTTCTCTGTCTCTCACATACACACCACACACACAGAAATACATTGCATTGAAGGTAGAGCACTGGTGCTACATACTGTGATTGATGGGCACTAGCTCTGGGTTCCTGGGTGTTTTGAGCTGGTAGGAGATCTCCCCTATCTTCACTGTGTCACCTGACAAACAGAAGAAAAAAGATTGTGTACAATACAGTGATTGATGCCACACACACACACAAAACGAATACAACGTTTGCAGGAACCAATGCCACATAAATAAAAACCAATAGGACTAGGCCTAACGTTAACTAGGGATGTTTTGTTTAGGGAAGTTTACCATGTTATGTGAATGAGACAGTGCAATCTGATAGCTTGGATTACAGTAGTTGTAAAACACTTAGCTAGCTAACTACCAGCAACATACAACATGTAGGTGACAGGTGACAGCTAGCTAACGATCTAGTTACTTCCATGGTGGTGCTAGCTAGCTAACTTGCTAGCCTGTTACATCAGCACACTTTAAATATAAATTTAAAGACGACAAAAGTGGGTTTTTAGGCTCAAAAACAATAGTTGAACACTATGATAATAGCCTGTAGTGTTACTATTAAAGTTAGCTAGGGTCAGTCACCTGCCGATGTGTTGAGGAGTTTGACCTCATGAGTATTCCACGTCCAGCCGCCTTTGCCCAGGACAGGACCTAAAATATTCCGCATTCTCCTCGCAGCCACAGCCGCAGCCGTGCCTTTGCACAGGATCTGCGAATGCATGGTGAAATACTGAAGTTATCTAAGTCAGAATCCAAAAATCCAGCACCGTTTAACTGTTATTTAGCAGTTAGCTAAATTTCCTCATGCTAGTTTCATAATGTAGCTACGCCGACAACCTTTCAAATGGCGGAAGATAATAAATGATGAACAAAATGCGTCCGTGAGAAATGTCTTCCGTAGTGGAATCACAGCTACCACTTCAACTACCTAGTTCCTAATTCCACAGTAAACTAGTATCTTGGCCTATTAGCAAGTATTAGCATGTAATTAACGTGGACTGTAAGTAAAAGCACAGATAGGGAAAAGTGATAGTGTAAGAAATAGTGTAAAAAGAAAGAGACCTAGGGCCTAAGCTGAAGGAAAGAGTCGTGCCACCAGGAATCATAGTTTTTACACTGCTGCTACTCACTGTTTATTATCTATGCATAGTCACTTTACCCCTACCTACATGTACAAATTACCTCAACGAGCCTGTATCCCCTGTTTATAGCCTTGTTACTGTCATGTAATTTGATTGTGTTACTTCTTTTTAGTTTATTACTTTAGTTTATTTAGTAAATATTTTCTTAACTCTATTTCTTGAACTGCATTGTTGGCTAGGGGCTTGTAAGTAAGCATTTCACAGTAAGGTTGTATTGTTGTATTCGGCGCATGGGACAAGTAAAATTTGATTTGATTTGATTCAAGTTTGGGCTGATTTTATTTTCTCTTCGAGCTCCAGTGAGAAATAGAGCGAAAAGGTTTGCAGGAACATTGTACAATACCTGTAGCTTGCCTTGGCCTTGGCCACACTTCCCTAGCACTACATCACACACACAAATCTAATGCATGGTAGCGGACAGAGAGGTGATATAGTCTCAGCTTCACCTTGAACCTGGAAGATTGGAAATTGATAGACATTTTCAACATGAATATTATGGTAGTATAATGCATTATAAAGATTGTTCAGTAAACCATTATTCAATTTCAAATAGGCTGAGCGTTAAATTTAATCTAAACTGAAAATATACCACCCCTCTACAAGGACAGAGTAGCGCCCATACATTGAAAACGCACCCAGTTCTTGGACATCCTGCTATTTGCCACTCGCAACTCCTGCCATGGAGATAACATGATGCAAGTACTAGAAAACAAACATACCAGTACAGGTATATCAGACATGTCTTTATGTCCTCAAAGATCCATTATTAGCATGTTTGAACTTCTCCTATAAAAATGGTAGACTATCAGGTACTCAGCAAGAAGGTCTGATTTCACTACTACAGAAACAGGACCCGGGTGGTAAATATAAAGTCATTTTAAGCCTCTTACATTTCAATGTTGTGAAGCACAAATCCTGGCGAAATGCATGGTGCATAGAACTAAAACGTTTTACCAGATATTGTTCATTCTGATCTGACATATAATACATGACAATAACTTGAAACAATAAAACACAATGAAACATCAAAGAGACCAGGCCAGGTCTTCATAGCAGATTTTGAAAAGGCTTTTGATAAAGTATGACTAGAATGTATATATACAGTGCCTTCGGAAAGTATTAGACCCCTTGACTCTTTCCACATTTTATTACAGCCTTATTCTAAAATGTATTAAATAAAAAAAATCCTTCACAATCTACACACAATACCCCATAACGACAAAGTGAAAACAGGTTTTTAGAATTTTTTGCAAATGTATTAAAAATTTAAAACAGAAATACCTTATTTACATAAGTATTCGGACCCTTTGCTATGAGATTCAAAATTGAGCTCAGGTGCATCCTGTTTCCAATGACCATCCTTGAGATGTTTCTACAACGTGATTGGAGTCCACCTGTGGTAAATTCAATTGATTGAACATGATTTGGAAAGACACACACCTGATTCATGACAATAAATGTCAACCTACATCTTGGTATAGGGCGGGAGAAAAAAATGAATTCTACACCTTTTGCTAAATCAAACCACATTTTATTTGTCATATGCGCCATATACAGCAGGTGTATATTTCACCTTGAAATGCTTTTCCAACAATGCAGAGTTAAAAAGTGAAAACTATTTGCTAAATAAAAAAAGGAAATAGTAACACAATAAAATATCAATAACGAGGCTATGTACAAGGAGTACCGGTACCGAGTCAATGTGAGGGGTACAAGGTAGTTGAGGTAATTGAGGTAATATGTACAAGTAGGTAGGGGTAAAAGTGACTGGGCAATCAGGATAGATAGTTAACAGAGTAGTAGCAGCGTACGTGAAGAGTGTGAAAGATGTGTCAATGTGTGTGTGTGTTTTATGTGTCAGTGTATGTAGTGTGTGTATGTGTGTATGTGCGTGTTGGAGTGTCAGTGTAGTATATGTGAGTGTGTGAGTAGAGTCCAATGAGTGTGCATAGAGCCAATGCAAGAAAGTCTGTGCTAAAGCAAATAGTCCTGAAAGCTATTTGTTTAACTGTTCAGCAGTCTTATGGCTTTGGGGTAGAAGCTGTTCAGGAGCCTTTTGGTCCCAGACTTGGCGCTCTGGTACCGCTTGCTGTGCAGTATCAGAGAGAACAGTTTGACTTGGGTTGCTGGAGTATTTGACAATTTTTAGGGCCTTCCTCTGACACCGCCTGGTATAGAGGTCCTGGATGGCAGGGAGCTCGGCCCCATTGATGTACTGGGGTCGTACGCACTACCCTCTGTAGTGCCTTATGATCGGATGCCAGGCAGTTGCCATACCAACCGGTGATACAGCCAGTCAAGATAATCTCAATGGTGCAGCTGTAGAAGTGTTTGAGGATCTGAGGACCCCTGCCAAGGAGTGGAGAGAAAATGTTGCAGTTTTAAAGCAAATTTCCTGCAATTCTACACATTTTGCCTTGATTTATGCCATGTTCATAAGATATCTGGGTGTCAAAGAAAATAAGTGGAGGCCCCCTGGAGGTCAGGGCCCCTGGGCACGTGCCCTTCGTGCCTGGTCAGTAGCCCTAATTCAGCCATGATTACTACAAGGTTTGGATAGCTGGCTAGACTAACTTACCTAGACATTTATAAACTGTTAGCTGACATGGGCTAATTGACTGTCAGTGATGGACATAACGAGGAAAACTGCTGATTCAATACCAAATGTTTTAAATTGCAACCTTTGTGTTCTACTATTCTAACTCCCAAAAGTAAATTGAGACCCCCAAAACTCAGTCGAGTTAGTCTATAATTTTTCAAAATTAATGAAACATCTAGAACTAGGCCTAAACATACCTTTAAGTAAAATATTGTTATTTTGTCTTGTTTGAGACTATTGGGTACAAGTAAATATTGTCTGAATACATAAATGAATCCTGCTATGCTTCACACTAATTTCGTCTGTAGGCTATTACAAAATATGGAAAGAGTCAACATTGTTCTACCCTCTGTGAAAAATGATTATATTAAACTACTGTGTGTATCCATCATTCTGTTCGTAATGGGTGAGAGTGAACCGAACTCTGTCAAAATTGTTTAAGGCAATGTCTTCGTATTTTATGGCGTCATCCCCCTCCCTTTGAACCAGTGGCAATGGAAAAGGCAGAGGGGATTGGAGAGGAGGTGCCATTTACTCGGTGCCATATACGGGTTTGACTTTATCACGTGGTTGACGAGGCTCAGCCCTTGAACCAGTGGCGAGGGAAGAGGCAGAGAGGATTTTAGAGAAGGTGGTGGAGTGGAGTAGTAGGCAACACGGAATTATAGACTAGGAGGCCTACCTGGTTCAGGACCTCAAACCATATATAGCCGGTTTTACGGTAACCAGACAGCTGTATCCATTAATCTGCATATACTATTTCTAGACTGGTTTCCCGGAGCGGACTGAGTGGGACTATGGAAGATGTATACCATTATACTCGTAGCCCTGCATGGGAAGAACTGGTCAGTAGCTTTTACCAAATTATTTCTAGTGAAATATGATAGTGTGGTCTTCTTGATCTTGCCTTTTGTCTACGAGAATAAAGACTGAAAGAGAAAAAGACTGACGAATAATTTCTAAGTAATTTCTTGTCACCATCCAGATCAGTCATTGTTTTTGGAGAACCGAATGCCTTTGCTTTTCTGAAAACTCAACCCCTATTGTCTTTTGCTGTGAAAACAATAGAACAGTCAGATTGATGTTTAACAAAGTTAGTCTTTAGAAAAACGAAAATGTATCTGATTATAGGCTAGTTGTCTTTGTCTGAAGTTGCTATTCAAGTGGTCAATGTTATGTTCAAACCTAATCCATGTAGCTACATTATAGACGACTGTTAAATCGGACACTTTCGATGTCAATAGCCTATTCTTTTTATTTGATGGTGTTTTTAGATCACATATTTTGTAAGACTGCGGCTTCTCCTGTTACGTTTTCGCAAAGTAGGCTTTCAAGTGTCATTTAGCCTGAGCAATGGAATGGTTTCTCTACAATACAATCGCTATATCAGCACAAGAATGTAACCCTTTACCCATAGGCTACATTTTCCGTTTTCAAAATAGGAATAGGCTACCCCCCAGTGCTAATTTGTATCAGTTTTGCTTCATGAGTCGAAAGTGTTCTAACAATCTGTAGACCTATTATAACCGTGCAATATCAAATTGTTTCTTATTATCCTATGCCTTTTTAGAATTAATAACATAAATCTGGAAAATAGGCTATTGTTATATCATTTTATTTCCTGCCTATGGCTATAGCCCAAAAGACATAGGCCTACAGTTAACATTGCCCATATAGTTTGCATGTTCAATTTGCTCATATTTTTGAGTGGGCTTTTGAAATCAGTTATAATAATTACAGTATGAGTTGGACTGCTTCTGTTGCGGCCGCTAGGGTATTCCATGGCGATGTCCACCGGTTATTCCATGTCCACCGGTTGTTGGTTGCTGGTGCGTCTGTGTGTAAGGGAGGCAGCCTAGGCGGTCTCTAGCCTCAGTCTGGTCTGAGCATGTTAAGATGGAACCATAAACACATCCTGAACCAGGCTTTACCCTAGTAAACCCCACCGCACCGAGACATGCTACGTCCCCATGAGCACAGCTGCGCACGTATGTTCTTGGATATATAGATATCGGTTCTTACAGCGCTAATTAGGGTTGAGAAGGGAGACGAGATGACGGCGAGGAAAGACGCTTTCCAACCACTGTCCAGCTCTCGCATCCCGGAGAGGAAGGGAGCGGCTGACCGGGGGAAGACTAACCCGGACTGGTCTTATCCTTTCCCGCAACAGGAGCCGGAGAAAGGCCCTTCGACAACGGGGATCCATGCCCATGTGGTGGGGGCTGTCGGGGGCTCCGGGGCGGTGGATGAGTCTTCAGACAGCGAGGGGGAACAAGAAGGCCCGCAGAAACTCATCCGGAAAGTGTCGACCTCCGGACAGCTCAGAAGCAAGGTAAGAAAATATACTTATCTGTCTTTAATTTTGGTCGCTGTCTCGACTTGATTCTTGTTTTGGAAAAATAATCTACACGATTTTGTATTGTGCGTCTTTTTGTAGTATTGTATCGGTAGCCCAGTCCATGTTGTTTTTATGGAAGCAAATACAACGTAATGACACCCACCTTGACAACCAGCACATGATTCTGACTGTCATACCTTGTAAATTTATGCAACATTTGACCATAGAATAAAATAGATTCGCAAAAAATATATATTGAAAAAAAAAACTGGAAAGCCATTGTTAGCTGTGGAAAGCCAGTGTTCTTTGCTCTACAGGCAGCCTACTTGTTTTGCGATATCAGGAGCTCCGCTATTATAGGCTACCCCCATTCTGTACATGTGTTAAAATAGACGTGAACAGCTTATAACCATTTTCTTTCACATTGTAGAGATACAAATTATTTATTGGAAGCTTTATAAAGTTGAACCTTTTTCATGAAACAACTCAAACTGACACTACATGATAACTTACAAATAAACTAAAGCAGAAAAGAGCCACTCATGTTTTGACAGGTCTACTCCACCCCGCCTTCATTATTAAAGTAGGTGGTGATATTTACGTGATAAGGGCCCACTGGGCTGGGGAACAGGGCTTTGTTATGGTAATTTACCTACCTGACAATAGAACAAACACTTGAAGTAGGCCAACGTCTTGTCACAGGTGCGTAGGAGTCTCAAGTAAATTCGTTGAAGAAACTTCTGCATGCTGGACCTTATTTACCAAAAGATTGTGAAATTGTTTGTTTGATAAATGAGGGCCACTGTATGTACAGTACCGAAACGTTGTGCTTCAAGAAATGTTTATATGCATTCATTTTATTGAAGGGAAACAATCACAGTCTTGAACTTTGTTGGCAACATAGTGATATATTCTTATATACTGTACAGTCGTGGCCAAAAGTTTTGAGAATGGCACAAATATACATTTTCACAAAGTCTGCTGCCTCAGTTTGTATGATGGTAATTTGCCTATACTCCAGAATGTCATGAAGAGTGATCAGTGCCTCAAAAGGACCAGCTGACATCATGTCAGTGATTCTCTCGTTAACACAGGTGTGAGTGTTGACAAGGACAAGGCTGGAGATCACTCTGTCTTGCTGATTGAGTTTGAATAACAGACTGGACTCTTCAAAAGGAGGGTGGTGCTTGGAATCATTGTTCTTCTTCTGTCAACCATGGTTTCCTGCAAGGAAACCCGTGCCGTCATCATTGCTTTGCACAAAAAGGGCTTCACAGGCAAGGATATTGCTGCCAGTAAGATTGCACCTAAATCAACCATTTATCGGATCATCAAGAACTTCAAGGGAAGCGGTTAAATTGTGGTAAAGAAGGCTTCAGGGTGCTCAAGAAAGTCCAGCAAGCGCCAGGACCGTCTCCTAAAGTTGATTCAGCTGCGGGATCGGGGCACCACCAGTACAGAGCTTGCTCAGGAATGGCAGAAGGCAGGTGTGAGTGCATCTGCACGCACAGTGAGGCGAAGACTTTTGGAGGATGGCCTGGTGTCAAGAAGGACAGCAAAGATGCCACTTCTCTCCAGGAAAAACATCAGGGACAGACTGATATTCTGCAAAAGGTACAGTGATTGGACTGCTGAGGACGGGTAAAGTCATTTTCTCTGATTAATCCCCTTTCCGATTGTTTGGGACATCCGGAAAAAAAGCTTGTCCGGAGAAAACAAGGTGAGTGCTACCATCAGTCCTGTGTCATGCCAACAGTAAAACATCCTGAGACCATTCATGTGTGGGGTTGCTTCTCAGCCAAGGGAGTGGGCTAACTCACAATTTTGTGTAAGAACACAGCCATGAATAAAGAATGGTACCAACACATCCTCCGAGAGCATCTTCTCCCAACAATCCAGGAACAGTTTGGTGACGAACAATGCCTTTTCCAGCATGATGGACCACCTTGCCATAAGGCAAAAGTGATAACTAAGTGTCTCGGGGAACAAAACATCGATATTTTGGATCCAAGGCCAGGAAACTCCCCAAACCTTAATACCATTGAGAATTTGTGGTCAATCCTCAAGAGGCGGGTGGACAAACAAAACCCCACAAATTCTGACAAACTCCAAGCATTGATTATGCAAGAATGTGCTGCCATCAGTCAGGATGTGGCCCAGAAGTTAATTGACAGCATGCCAGGGCGGATTGCAGAGGTCTTGAAAAAGAAGGGTCAACACTGCAAATATTGACTCTTTGCATCAACTTTATGTAATTGTCAATAAAAACCTTTGACACTTGTGAAATGCTTGTAATTATACTTCAGTATTCCATAGCAAAAATATCTAAAGACACTGAAGCAGCAAACTTTGTGGAAGTTAATATTTGTATAATTCTCAAAACTTTTGGCCACGACTGTACAATGAGGAATTCAACTACAAAATACTAGTCTTCTCTCATTTTTTAAACCATTGCCCCCACCCACAAGGTGTATAAACAACAACAGTAAATACGAATAAAATAAGATAATAGATGGCACTTCCTCCTTTTGCCTGCCCCAGCTGCAGCCTCAGGTGGATCAGGACAAGATTCAGCCCCCTGAACAGCTGCAAAGGCTTTTGTGCGGGGAGGCGTTCCCTTCTTTGAATGTGTGGGGTTACAAGTGCCTTTCCCAGCTGCTCCAGGAACACCCTCCTCTTGTTCCGCTTATCAGGCATTCAGGTAGGGTTGATCTTGTTCCATATCACAAACGCATTGTATGAGGACACATCAATGACGTTATGGAAGATGACCAGGAGCCAGTGGACAGTCATCATCCTGCAGCTGTAAGTTCCAATCACCTTGTCCAGGTTGTCCACGGCTCCTTTGTTGTGACTGTAGTCCAGGATGATGGCTGGCTTCCTGTCCTCACGATCACTGATCTCAGCTGTTTTGTGCAGTGTGCTCAGGGGGACCACATTCCTGTTCCTCTTTGGGAGGTAAGAAACTAGAGTGGTGGTGGGGGTGAAGGCAAACTTTGATGAGAAGGCCTCTCTCCCCCTTGTTGAGAGGAGTGCAGGGGGAGCTCAGGCTTGTTTCTAACTGTTCCAACCATGGTGATCTTCCTCTTCCGGAGCTGCTGGCAGAGTTCATAAGAGGTGAAGAAATTGTTACACGGTACATTGTGCCCCCTCAGTCACATCAAGCACAACCCACATCCCCTGGTTCTTCCCTGGGCCTCCACTGGTTGGCTTCCCTGTGTAGACTTGCATCTTCCAAACGTAACTGAATTGTGCATCCCAGGTCACCCATATCTTGATGACATACTTTGCTGGCTTGCTGGGCATATACTGCCGGAAAGGACAGCGACCTTTTGACAAAGAGTTATTAGTATCAGTGTCACAGAAAACAATCACATAAATCAATGATATTGCAGCAATACAGAATAAAAATAACAGTGAAAATCACTTACATTACAGATACATGTATAATTTTCTTTTTACCTCTGAATGGAACCATTTGCTTATCCACTGTTAATTCAGGCCCAGGGTTGTAGAGGTATGGCAGACGCTGCACCCACTTCTCCCAGACCTTTCTTATGGCCGCCAGTTTGTCTCTCACACGTCCTGCAGGTCTTTACTCACGGTTATCAAATCGTAGCATTCTTGAGAAAGTGTGAAAGACTTTCAGTGGCATCGTGGCAAGGAAAACTCCCTTCCACTCTCTGCATCCCCGAGACTACATGTAGCCTCGCCTTGGGACGTATACACACCCGCTAAGATTAGTAGCCCTTTGTAGGCACGCAGGGCAATCTCATCCATCCTTTTCCAGTTGTCTCCGTATTTACGGAAACCCTCCAAATTTGTAATCTCCAGGATGATTTTCCCGATGGCTGGTGTGATGAACATGTAGAATGTTGAGGCGATGTCCTGGGCATGGGCAACTGCATATCTTGTGGGCCCTGGGGTCATCCTTATTACATTTTGTGCTGCCATCCTGCCCTAGTTGTCATATGGTGACTAGGGCCATGCTATTTTGCTGTTCTTTGACAAACATTTCTCTCTTTCAGCTTGGGATCTCTGTCATTCTGTCACCTACTGCATACTCTCACTATCTGATGTAGTAGTTAGTTGTGGTATAGTTGTGTAATAGTTACATTGTAGTTGTTCTGCTTTGTAATAAGCAAAATTAAGTGAAGATGGTGTGTGGAATGTAGTTTGAATATTTACAATAGCTAGAGAAATGGTCAGAGATGGGTTAGGCAGATGAGAGAGAGAGAGAGAGAGACTGAATGAGTGACCTGTATGTATGTCTGTCTACCTGTGTGTGTCCCACTCCCAGGGCAGTAGATGGTTTGTGTGTGTGTGCACAGAAGGGAATTAATGGAGCAGCACGCTGGCTGTGATTGTTGTTCCGAATCTGGTTGTTTGCTCAACCCATGGATGCAGTGTGTGTATGTGTGGGTGGGTGTGTGTGTGTTTGCTCACTGCCTGCATCCCTGTCCGTCTGAGGAGATTCTGCCCCTCTCCTCCCGCCATCTCTCTGGTTGTCCAGGACTACTACCACATCCCTGTCCCGATTGGCTGGCGCCATGGCAACGCTGCCTGAGGAAGACCTCGGTAGGCCAAGAGACATTTTACCATGGGTGTTCTGTTCTGCTGTGTGTTATGGACAGTAATTACCAGGTTTCACCCAGCTAATGATAATATGGTCATTTAGCTTTAGCAGATGCTATTATTCGAATCACCATTCTATAAGTAGCCCATAGTAAGTACTGTACATAGTAGGTACTATACAGTTAGTAAGACCATGGTTCCTCAGTATATGACCCACGTCACTGGTGTTGCAAAGACTACGTACATCTAACCAACTTGGACTTACTGTCTAGTGTTTTTGCTTCTAACTGTGAAACGGAGTTGTACTTATAGCTAGTGATCTGTGAAAGTGCCTGTTTGTGCTTAGTTCATTCAAGTTTTTTTTTGTGCCAACTGTAGGTGGGATTCTGGATTGGTGTCATGACAACAAGCTATCTAACAGCCACAGGGAAAGAAGCCCAGAACACAGGCGAACACACACACCTACAGACACACACACACATGAAAACTGGACAGCACAGCACCTGGGCTGAGTCTGTTAGATGCGTTGGTTAGTTGGTTAGATGCGTATTTATATACTGGATTCTTAACAGAGCTCACTGTAATATATCTACTGCTATACATATCATTCTTAGTATATCTGTTTGGTGTATATAAGCATAGATTGCATTTGGATTACTGGTACAGTGTTATTTGGGTTGTTAATTGGATATCATTCTATATTCTTGATTTCTTGTTTCTAGTTTTTGATGATTTATTTTTTGTGTACTTGACATTTTCCTCTACTGTCAGGAGCTAGTAAAACAAGCATTTCACTGCACCCCGCTATAAAATAACCTTTGATTTGATTTGAGTCCACCACTGACATAGAGAAAGCGAGAGGGGGACAGCTTGCTCTTCATCCACCAGCTCCTTTCTCGTTGTAGAATCATGCTAACACTACCATTGACTCTGGATATGAGCATCTGATTCCCATTAAGAGCTGTCGGTTATTATTACATTGGATTTCTAAACAATAGTATATCACTTTTTGAGAGTTTGTTATGTCTGGAATAGTAAAATATCAACATGAGTAAATAACACTGATGTCACGATCTTCTTTAAGGACGGACCAAAATGCAGCGTGGGTCGAATTCCACATACTTTAATTGGCAATGGAACTATACAAAACAATAAGAAATGACCGGATCAGACATAAGTGTGTAGCGCACACAGCACATACCACACAACAAACACCCACCATAGAAATTACAACATAGAACACAAAACCCACCTAGTCACGTCCTGACCAAAACACCATAAAGAAGCCAGAGGGCTATCTATGGCCAGGACGTGACAACTGATTGGTATTTACCTCTACCTACATGTACATACAGTGAGGGAAAAAAGTATTTGATCCCCTGCTGATTTTGTACGTTTGCCCACTGACAAAGAAATGATCAGTCTATAATTTTAATGGTAGATTTACTTGAACAGTGAGAGACAGAATAACAACAAAAAAATCCAGAAAAACGCATGCCATGGTGGAGAGTTTGGAATCTGATTGATTGATTGCTTCTGTGGACAGGTGTCTTTTATACAGGTAACAAACTGAGATTAGGAGCACTCCCTTTAAGAGTGTGCTCCTAATCTCAGCTCGTTACCTGTATAAAAGACACCTGGGAGCCAGAAATCTTTCTGATTGAGAGGGGGTCAAATACTTATTTCCCTCATTAAAATGCAATTCCATTTAGAACATTTTTCACATGAGTTTTTCTGGATTTTTTTGTTGTTATTCTGTCTCTCACTGTTCAAATAAACCTACCATTAAAATTATAGACTGATCATTTCTTTGTCAGTGGGCAAACGTACAAAATCAGCAGGGGATCAAATACTTTGTTCCCTCACTGTATTACCTCAATTACCTCGACTAACCTGTGCCCCCGTACATTGACTCTGTACCGGTACCCCGTGTAAATAGCCTCGCTACTGTTATTTTACTACTGCTCTTTAATTATTTGTTATTTTTCCATTTATCTATTTATTTTTACTTAATTATTTTTTTACTTAACACTTATTTTTTTTCTTAAATGCAATGTTGGTTAGGGCTTGTAAGTAAGCATTTCACTGTAAGGTCTACACCTGTTGTATTCTGTGCATGTGACAAAAACATTTGATTTGATGTATATAATTACAGTGAGATGAACTTGATGATTATAATATAATGAGAAGTATACTGTAGTCTTTCTTATCCTGACGGCCTGAGAGTGGATGGGACAGGAAAGGGAAAGGGGGATACCTAGTCAGTTGTACAACTGAATGCATTCAACTGAAAGGTGTCTTCCGCATTTAACCCAACGCTTCTGAATCAGAGAGGTGCAAGGGGCTGCCATTATTGTCCCTGTTCTGTAAGCACTATTGGGCCATGCATGGAGGGAACCTGATACTCCATTGGAAAACTAAGTGTCTATCACTCAGCTGTCTGTGACTGTGTGTGTGTTTATGTGTGTGTGTGTGTCCAATCCCAAAATCCCTGCACTAAGCAGACAAACCTAGACACAACTGTCACAAAACACAAAATTCCTGGCAGATTGTGATGGGTGAAATGAGCTCAGTGAGCTGAATCTTTACAATGTGTGTGTGAGTCGTAAGACCGTTGGTGATTGGAAGCACAGAGAGAGAGAGGGAGTGTCTGGGCCTCGGTGACACTGACCGGTCATCTATTTCCTAGTCATCCTGTGTGTGCGTGCTGGTGCTAAGAGAGGTCTGTATTGTAGAGACAAAACTGTCTTTTAGAGATAGTAACAACCTAAACACATTAGGTTGTTAGTGCGTCTCTCCTCCCCTTCGCCGCCCCTTCTCTCTCCTTCCTTCTCCTCTTCTCTCTCCTTCCTTCTCCTCTTCTCTCTCCTTCCTCTGTGCAGTTGCTTGCTGTTTTTTTGTTGTCTTTTTCCTCTCTCCCGCCCTTCTCCAGCATCCTCTCCTGAAGGGAGGTAATTCTAAGCCTGTGTTCTGTTCTTCCTCCCCCTCACACACAACGATACAGTGTCGTTAGAGACAGGAAAATTAGCCAGCAACCGCTGACGAGGTGTAATCCCCACCGCCCTCCAAGGCCTCAGTTTAAGGTTTCACTGATAGGTCTATTTTCTTTATCTAGAGCAGTGGCGTGTCCAGGGGGTGGCCCAGGGTGGCCACCAGTGGAGGCTGCTGAGGGGAGGATGGCTCATAATAATGTCTGGAACAGAGCGAATGCAATGGCATCAAACACAAAGAAACCATGTGTTTGATTTATTTGATACCATTCCACTTATTCAGCCCTAGCCATTTCCACGAGCCCGTCCTCCCCAATTAAGGTGCCACCAATCGCCTGTGGTGGCCACGCCCCTCCCCCTGAAATCTGATTGGACACCCCAGTGGCCCCCCCCCATAAATTCAGAATCTCTGAATATATTGATGATTTTGACCAAGACCCACACCGATAGCAAGATGGAGAAAGCATCCAAGAGAGCGTAACAGCGACCCTCTGTCATAGTATGTATAGCCCATGTATCTGATTCTGTCTTGCCAAAAAGAGTATGACATGTCACATTAATTATATCATGTGAAATGTTCCAAAAACACGTTTTCACATGTGAAGTGTTCCAAAAACACGTTTTGAAATCGTGTAATTTTCCACAATGTGAAATCATGGGGTTCAACATGAAACTACACTGTTAGCAATTGCTGTTCATTTTATGTAATACTTTTAGCATTTTACGGGAACATTTCTACAGGAATAGTATACTTTATTAGTGTTTTGCTATATATATACTGTCAATTGCAATGCACTTGGGTAGGTTACTTTTAATGTATTTCTACAGCTGAACTGTATTTTGAAAGTAAATATACAACAAAAACTTTATTAAGGAAATAGACAGAAATTCCAATTCTACATCCAATTATTTTCAATGCTTAAAAATTAGATATATTTTCTGAATTGACTAGAATTTAACTCAACATTGGTTAGCACACTTGAGACACAACCACACCTGGGATTTGAACTCACAACCTCTTGGACTCCAGCAACCTGAATATCCTGCTTTGCCACTAGGTCTGTCACCATGACAGAGACTGACCATGGATTTATTGGGAAGAATACATTTCTGCAGTTTTCAAGAATCAAGTCGATTATCAACAATGACAAAGTAGCAGTGCTCAGGGACACTTGACATTAAGGCCTAGATTCAATCAGAGCAAGTGTAAACACGCAATAGCCGACACCTGCATAGCTGGTGTTTTGGCAGTGTCGGAGGTGTAACTGCATTACAGGACCGTGTTGTTCCCTGGTGTATAATTAGGTCAAAGGTACACATATGTGACCAACCGCCTTGATTCGGTATTATGTAGCAAAATAAAGTTTTTTATTTTATGTTTTACATTGGATAAAAGTAGAGACATAATGGTATATCATACACTGCATTTGAGGAACAAAGGGAAAGTAATTCTGCTTTGAAAGTTGTAACCCCATTTTTTTAAATGGCCCTTGAATGTTTTGGTACACCTACTGAAGAGCTCTTTTGTCTACACCCATTCAGTATTGTTCACACCATCTTAAGCCTTAGCCCCACCCATCTCTTTAAAACTAGTTAGGGAGGGGCGGCAGTGTTGGAAGTTTTGGAGAGTCTGGCATGCCCAAAGTAAAATGCCTTCCTGCCATAATTAGTACTATTGGATAGAACACACTCTGAAGTTTCTAAAACTGTTAAAATAATGTCTGTGAGTATAACAGAACTGATATGGCAGGCGAAAACCCGAGCAAAAAAAACAACATTTCTTTTGTTTTTTGTGACATGCCATTTCCAATGGTTGTCTATGGGATCTGCTGAAATCCAGGACCCAGGTTGCAGTACCTATGGCTTCCACTAGATGTCAACCGTCTTTAGACAAGGTTTCAAGAGTTTACCTTGAAAAACAGCCGAATAGAAGAAGATTATGTAAGTGGAGTGAGGAAGTGATTTCTGTCTGTGGCGAGAGGGACCTGGGAGCGCGCACCTCTGTATTTTACTTTACTATCATTCAGGATATTATCTGTGTGAAATATAATCATTAATAAACATAATAGTGTAGTTAAGGATCGATTAGAAACGTGGTTTGATTTGTTTGGACACAGTTTATAGGTATATTTTTACCGGTCTCTGTGTCTTCTATATTGGGCTAGTGAATGGTGGATTTTCTGAACAGAACGCACCAACCAAACGGAGATTTATGAATATAAATAGGGACTTTTTCTAACAAAAGGAACATTGGATGTCTTGCTTGGACACTTCGGATTGCCCTCAGCAGAAGATCATCAAAGGTAAGCAATTTATTTTAGCTCTTTTTATGTGTTTTGTGACACCCGCGCTGGTTTTATTATTATGCTAATATGGGAAGTACATGGGGTGCTGTCCTCAGACAATCAAATGTTGTGCTTTCGCCGTAAAGCCTTTTTGAAATCTGACAACGCTGTGAGATTGCCAAGAGTCTATGCTTTTGAAGAGTGTGCAACACTTACTACATTTGCATTTTTAATTTGGCGCTCTACATTTTTCCAGATGTTGTCAAGGATGGGGCGCTAGCGCCCCACTGCTCCTTAATTATCCCCAAGAGGTTAAGGAGTTACATATCAAATCAAATCAAATGTTATTGGTCACATACACATGGTTAGCAGATGTTGTTGCGAGTGTAGCAAAATGCTTATACTTCTAGATCCGACAGTGCAGCAGTATCTAACAGGTAATATCTAACAATTCCACAACAAAACCTAATATCTAAAAAATTCCACAAAACTTAATACACACAATCTAGTAAAGGAATGGGATAAGAATATATAAATATAAAATATATGGATGAGCAGTGACAGAGCGGCTAAGATGCAATAGATAGTATAGAATAGATGTATATATATGAGATAAGTAATGTGAGATATGTAAGCATTCTTAAAGTGGCATTATTAAAGTGACATTATTAAAGTGACTACTGTTCCATTTATTAAAGTGGCCAATGATATCAAGTCTGTAGGTAGGCAGCCGCCTCTCTCTGTGCTAGTGATGGCTGTTTAACAATCTGATGGCCTTGAGATAGAAGCTGTTTTTCAATCTCTCTGTCCCAGCTTTGATGCACCTGTACTGACCTCGCCATCTGGATGGAAGCAGGGTGAACAGGCAGTGGCTCAGGTGGTTATTGTCCTTGATGATATTTTTGGCCTTCCTGTGACATCGGGTGCTGTAGGTGTCATGGAAGTAGTTTGCCCCCCGATGATGCGTTGTGCAGACCGCACCACCCTTTGGAGAGCCTTGCAGTTGAGGGCGGTGCAGTTGCCGTACCAGGCTGTGAAACAGGATGCTCTCGATTGTGCACCTGTAAATGTTAGTGAGGGTTTTCGGTGACAAGGAAAACATTTTCAGCCTCCTGAGGTTGCGTGTGAGGTCATGTGCTGAAGGTCATGTAGTGTGGTAAAGATTAAGACTAAAAGTAGTAGCCTACAATAGGGAAAAATTCCAGGTAAACAGAAAGTGTCCAGATAAAAATATAAACCAACTCATTTTGTAATTTAACAATTTTATTTGTATTTACAGATGGCATACATGTTTGTTATTAAGGCACATCAAAGTTCAAATGTTCCAGAAGGCATTTCTGCCAAAAAAAAGCATTTTGATAAAAAATCTAAATAAACATCAGATGTTGTCACATTAACTTCACATTAAATCACGTGATAACATGAGATATTAATGTATTTTTTTCCCTAAGGGGTGTTTGTTTTTGTAAAAGAGTATAAAGCCCAGTTCAGATACAAGAGACGAGACTCACGATGGTCTTAAGGACTTTTAGAACAAAGTTTGCTTGATCTGAACAGTCCTGGAGTTTCCAAAATTCAACATTTCAAATCTTAGCTGAAGACAGGTCCCTTTATGTAACGTAGGCGCAGGGAGTCAGGAAACAAGTGCAGTTATTGAGTTTAATAATAATTAACATGGAACTATAAACAATAATACCTGACGACTACTAACAGAAGAGTACTATATAAAGCAGGCCTGGGTAATTCCAGTCTTCGGGGGCCTGATTGGCGTCACACTTTCTCCCCATCCCTAGCAAACACACCTGATTTAAACTAATTGCATTTTTAACTGAAGATCATTACTAGTTGATTATTGGAGTCAGGTGTGTTAGCTGGGGCAAAAGTGTGACACCAATCAGGCCCCCGAGGACTGGAGTTGCCCAGGCCTGATATAAAGGGTGAGTAATCAAGGGAGTAATTAAGAACATCGCTCCAGACCTCTTCTGCGTGCCTGAACCACTCGTCCACCGCAGGAGCTTCGGTCTGGCTCGGGGTCCATGGAGCCAGGGCTGGCTGATAACCAAGAACACACTGGAAGGGGAGTCAGCCCGGTGGAGGAGTGACGCAATGAATTGCTGATATTTCTCTGACAAGTCAGAAAGTGTATAGTGTTTCTGGTTTATTCATGAAACTCGTTTGCTACAATACCTTACTACAAGGGACAACTTTGTTTCAAAGTTTCATCATGTCATTGAAAGAAGCCCCATTACCGTGGAAATGGTCGCAACTGTGCGTCTCGTCTTATTGATCTGAATGCCCGGTCTCCAGTCAGCTATTCTACAACACACTACAACACACAATTCTAAAACTTGCTAGTTTTGTCTTGTCTCGTCTTATGTTGTACCAGGGTTGAACCAGGGTTTACAGAGTTGGACGTGAAGATGTGCAGAACCAGCTATGTTGTGTGAATTTGCTACATTATACTTAGAGGAGGCTACTATAATTTGCTGGTAGCCTAGCGGTTAAGAGCATTAGGCCAGTAACTGAAAGGTTGCTGGTTTGAATCCCTGAGCCGGCAAGGTGGAAAAATCTGCTGTTCTCCTCTTGAGCAAGGCAGTTAACCCCCAACAACAACTGGGCGCTGTTGATGTCGTTTAAGGCAGCCCCCCCCACCTCTCTGATCCAGAGGGGTTGGGTTAAATGCTGAGGACACATTTTGGTTGAATGCATTCAGTTGTGCAACTTACCAGGTATCCCCTTTCCCTACATCTGGTTTTGACAGGTCTAAAGCAGAAACATGTGTCACCATGAAGACATAGCTCAGGCCTTCAGTAAAACTGTCTCGTTACACAGACTCCGGTCAGCTCAAAAACAACCTTTGGCTTTTTATGAATGGAGGAATTGAAGTGTAGCCTACTGTGTATTTGGATCTGAGCTACAATGCTCAGTGACTGGTTTTCTGAACCTGAAAAAAATAATTCTATACACACTACCTGTCCATTGAGCTGGACTATTGTACTAGAATCCCAAACAGCTCCCTTC
Organism: Brachymystax lenok tsinlingensis; assembly: GCA_030435695.1. Classification (NCBI taxonomy): domain Eukaryota; kingdom Metazoa; phylum Chordata; class Actinopteri; order Salmoniformes; family Salmonidae; genus Brachymystax; species Brachymystax lenok. The sequence goes on from CM059785.1 coordinate 31,980,878, forward strand.
CTAGACCTAGCACTACCATATGGAACTGTCCTTTTTAGCATGGCCATAAATTGACTTCTGAGGCCAATTTACAATCAGACAGTGTGTTCCCTTGTAGTCTTTTGGACGGTGTGTGTATGTCTGTCCGAATGTGTGTGTGCATGCATGTTATCTTTGTCCAGCCCCCCCAGGCTCCTTATCCTTGATTAATGGTGAGTGGCTGTGCTGGTCAGAAGATCTTTGGCCTATCCTCTCCTCTGCTAGCCAGGAGTGTGTGCATGGCAGGCAGATAAAATATACCCTGTGGCTATGAGCTCTGATAGGGTAGAAGCAGTGACATATGTATGTGGCTCTGCACTGATTGGATAGAATCAGGAAGTATGCCCTGTGGCTCTGGATTCTGTTAGGTTAGAAGCAGCAGAGCTATATGTCCAGTGGATATCAGATCTACCTCAATGGCTCTTAAGCTCAGTTTTCACCCTGAGGCTGAGTCCTTTTACAGTAGAGACACAGGGCTAAGACTGATGAATGTGGTACTGTATAGGGCAGAGGGCTCAGGGATATGGTTATCCTCTAAAAAGAGGCATGGCGTTAGGAGCTATAGGAGCTGGTTTGTGTCCCTGTAGCAAACTTGTGGCTAGGGGAATATGGCTGGTGTTAGGAGCTAGTTTATGTCCTATCTGTAGCAGTGTAGCAGGCAGACGAGAGGCTGGATATGATATCCTCAGGGACAGGATGCAGGCCTGTTATTTTCATTTACCCTTTCAGGGAACTCCTGCCTGCTCCGCTCTTATCCCCACAGCACAGCTGCTGGACTCATTGGAGCTCAGCCTTTGTCCATTGTGTGTGTGTTTCAATATTCAGGCTAGGGAGAGGTGTGTGTGCATGTACATTACTTGGTGGTAAGGTTAGTTCTGTCTGGCAGCCCTGCCCTCCCCAGTAACAGGGGAACGTGTGTGTGTGTGTGTGTGTGTGTGTAGCAGAGGAACAGGCTAATAATAGATTGCTTCTGGCCCAGTTGGCCACAGGAAGGAGATGGAGACAAGGAGAGGAACTATGGGGGCCAAAGAGGGACAAACTAGAAAATAGAACAGCAAACTGGAGCAAAGCTATTTTTTTTTCTCGCCTGGCATAAAAGTTTTACTTCTGACTTTGTTATGAGGGACTTTGCAGCATTCTTGCTCTCCATCCCCATCTCCACTCTGGCCTCTTTTCCTAGTAGAAGAATACCTACAAGCTGATCTGCAAAGCTTGTTTCAGCCTTGTCCAATATTTCTAGTAAAGTAAGTATAGTATGTTACACAAAGTATAATGTGTAAACAGTGGTGTTTGTAACTTTGCACTCTAAACGTGTAGTCATTGTACTGTGGTTCTGATAGTTTTACCCTCCTGCTTCTATCCTCTCTCGGTCACGTGGCTCTCATGATGTCTCTCAGTCAACCCTGTGTTCTGAGAGCTCTGATTGGATTAGCCATGCAGCCTGCTGATTGGACAGTGAGCTCATCTGTGTAGACCTGCTCTGACCTTTAGATGAGTGATTGAGCGCATTATGAGAGGAGAAACGCTTCTTCATGTAGTGTCAGGACCATTGTCTCTCTGTGTGTAGCACATTTACCAGAAGTGACCAGACCCCTTTTTCAGTTGCCTACCTACCTACCTACCTACCCCAGTCCCATTGTAAAGGAAGTTTCTAGTGCAGACCTTACTTGCCCACCTACCTACCTCCCCTAGTGGTTCTATAACAAGGCTATGACTTCATACGCCATGCCTGTCCCTCTGTATTTCAATCCTTACGCGCTGGTTCTTTGATAGTCGTCACAGGCGAGCAACGGTTGCCTTGTAAGGTAGTCCGTAATGCGGTATTTCACCTTAATCCAGTTGAGGTATTTAGGCTTTAAACTCTGCTACATAAGCGGAGGGAATTAATATTTGAAGCATGTAAACAGTCAAGCCGAGTGGCCAGTGTTTGGCTTGGGGCCTCTCTGCATGGGCTAGAAGTAGAAGCTGCCCTTAACCACAGATCTAGGATCAGAACCTTGTTCAACTCTGGTCACATTGCCAATGTTCACTGAGTTTCTTTATGTGTTCACCTTTACTGTAAATTAATCATTTTCAAGTAATTTGCTCAAAATACTATCCTCTACAAACGTGCAGTTAGTGATAGCGAGGGTATGTGTCGTTAGTCGTTGGCTGTGTGTCGTTAGCAAGACAGTGAGTTAGCTACAGTCAGGCTGTGTTAGTTAGCGAGACAGTGAGTTAGCTACAGCCACGCTGTGCTAGATAGCGAGACAGTGAGTTAGCTACAGGCAGGCTGTGTTAGTTAGCGAGACAGTGAGTTAGCTACAGCCACGCTGTGCTAGATAGCGAGACAGTGAGTTAGCTACAGCCACGCTGTGTTAGTTAGCGAGACAGTGAGTTAGCTACAGTCAGGCTGTGTTAGTTAGCGAGACAGTGAGTTAGCTACAGCCAGGCTTGTGTTAATTAGCGAGACAGTGAGTTAGCCGTAGCCAAGGCTGTATGTCCTTAGCGAGACAGTGTGGCGGTTGGAGTGCTGTGTTTAGGTTGACACAGCTGGTGGACAGGCAGGATGTCAGCTCCAAACCTCCATCTCTGTTTGTAATTCTCCCCTCAGAGAGAACATTTCCTCTGCTAAAAATAGGCCTCCCTGTGTGTGTGCCCCTTCCCCTGTGTGCCCCCAGAGTGCTGTTCTTCACCCAGCGTTTCCACGTGTGTGTGTGTGTGTGTTTATTGGGCCCTTTTAGTTTTTTCCCTAATTCCGTCTTCTCTTGTTTTGTTTTTCCAGGTTTCAGTTTTTTCAGGTTTTTACTTTCAATATCACACTTTTTAAATGTCCTACTAAGTTCAATACGTTTTTTAATATTGTTTGTTGAATGCCGTTTTATGTCTGGATTCCGTGATTCTGTTCGTGCTTTCCGCAACTCGGATTTATAGGGCCCTACGTTTACTGTCGGAAGTAAAAATATGATCTAAGGTGTCTCCACCAAAGGAGTCCCAGAGACAGGATAACCTGCAGGACGCACACAGTACATACACCTCTCTCTCTGTGTCTGGTTTGCCTGTAAAAGTCCCATGAAAAGCTTTTAATGGGGAAATATGGTCAAACACTCTTCTTTTCCACATTGTGACGGTCCATTAAAGAAATGTCACATTTCAGAGTAGAAGACAGGTGCTTATTTAGTTAAAGTGGTTAAAAAATGTTCAGACCACTGAGTTCAACAGAGGGTTAGAACTAGTGAATGAAATGCTTCTCTCGCTCTCTCTCCCCTCCATCTCTCTTTCTCTCCTCCCTCTTTCCTTCACTCCCTCCATCTCTCTGTCTGTCAGGCCTGAGTGTGATGTGTGTTTATAGTGGGTCAGAGAAGCAAGGGATCTGTAATGGCCTTCCTTTCTTTGCTGTTGTTTAGTCTGTCCTTCTACTCCCATGCATGAAATTGACACACACACTTTTATCTCAGCAGAGTTTCCTGTAGATAAACACAGAGGTGTGGTCAGTGCCCTGTGTGTGTGTGTGTGTGTGTGTGTGTGTGTGTGTGTGTGTGTGTGTGTGTGTGAGCATGCTCCATGGGGGAGAAGGATTAACTCTGCCAGTCACTGGGATTAACACAGAGCTCATACATGCTATACCCTTACCTGGAGGGTACAACACACATGCTGGGCTTCACAGGTGTGTGTGTCAGTGTTGTGGTTATGTGATATTTGTCAATTGTATTCATTAATATATTGAAACAGTGTTTGGGGTTAGTTTAGTTCACTGTTCAGACAATTCATGGTGAATTGAAGATACATTTAACAATGTTCTTCCCCTCCCTCTCTGTCTCTCTGTCTCTCTAGACCAGTGTGAAAGAGGGGCTGTTGCTGAAACAGACAAGTTCATTCCAGAGGTGGAAAAAACGCTATTTCAAACTGAGAGGACGCACACTTTACTACGCCAAAGATGCCAAGGTAGGTAGGACACACACATGCACGCAGACACACACACGCACGCAGACACACACACACACACACACACACACACATACACAGAGTCAGAACAACTATTAAACTGTCTCTCACTGACTCCCATAGCAGCCTAGTTTAGTGGCCCAGCAAAAGCATTTTGACAGATAGCCACTCTATAGAGAGAGCAATAGTAATGGCATCTTTTTGTAAGCACCAACTCTGCCATGGTTCGTTGAACAAAGCCTATGGGAAAGTTAATGGAGTTTTTGTAGTGTTTTTGGATAAACACCGCAAATAAGTTCTGTGGTAAACACAGACTTAAGAGATGTTATAAAAGAATGTCTACGAGATCATCTTCATCAGCTAATGTCCCCTTTTGTGAATTTTCAAGCATTTATTTAATCAGAAAAAGCACATGAAGGCTTCATAATTCATAAAGGTCATGTTAATTGACTGATATTATCTCATAGAAAAAAACGTATAAGATCTCCTAAGCCTGTGATAACTTCAGACCTGATTTTCAGCGTTTATCCCAACACCCTATACTTTCCCCATTAATTTTCCCCATTGGAATAGCTGAACAAACCAGAGGTAACTCATTTCCACAGCTGTTGGTAGTTGAACAAGGTGTGTCAATGCAGGGTTGGAACTATAGACATCAACAAACCCTCTAGCTCTCCAGGACCAGGGTTGAAGACTGCCCCTACCCTTAACTATATACTCAGAACCCCTATCCCAAAAACGTCTTACCACTCTACCCTCTACCCTTTGACCTTTAACCCTGACTTCCCTCTCTGGCTTATGGCAGTCTACCCCCAGAACTAACCCTCATAACTGTTTTACCCTACCTCTCTAACCCTGAACCCCATAACCCCAGACCCAAACCCTCTCCCTTGGCTCATTGGCAGGAGTCCTGCAATGTAACCCCTTACCTCCAGTCCTAGCTTCCAGTCTTTCTAACCACCCTCTCCTGCACCTCCCTATTCTGTGGCGGTCTGGCATTCCATTTAACACCTAACCTCTAACCCCAACCCCTGACCTCTTAGACTGGCAGTGCCCTGGCCCGGTGGCAGGAGCGGGCACTGCGTGGCGTGTTTCCAGGAGTCGTGTATGTTGGAGGGTTCTGTCCGTGTGCTGGGCAGGGCCTCGCCGCACACCACCGCCTAGCGGATCCGACGAAGGTCTGATGTCGATACGGGTCAGCTGCAGCGCCACGACCGGACCACCTTAGTACCATCCCATCCTCCCTCAGCCCACCCGTAGACTCTGTTAGCCTCTAGACTTTAAGGCTGTAACGTAGTCCTCGAGGGCTACAGTCCTGCTGGTCTTGCCATTTCTTCCTATCTCTTCTATTGGGTCAATGAATATGTCTGATTAGCTAAAGAGTCAACATAACATTTTTGGACAGGTGTACCTCAGGTAAACCAGCAAGACACTGGCCCACAGTGGACCAGAGTTTGACCTACTGCTCCAGAACTACAGGCTACCCCCCCTCCCCCTCTGCATTCGCTATCTTGCCACATTCACTCCTAGAAAGCCTGTTTGCTCTGGCATTGCTTAGGAGCCTGTTCATGCTTAGAAAGCTCCCTCATGGATGTGTATCAATGGTCCAAAGTGGCCTCCTCTCCTCTGCCATCTCCTGTCCTTTCTTCTCTCTCCCCTATTTTCTTCCTAAGGACTGCTCTTTCTCAAAGGGACAGTAGATTAGTATTGGTCAGGACCCTGGTCCTGGGGAGCTGCAGTCAGGTGTGCAGGCTTCTGTTCAAGCGCAGCACTAAAATCTGATTCCCATCCAGGACCAGGACTGTTGTAGATCAGGATGGTAATCATTGGGGCACGCAACATGAAAAATGTGCGTTTCTTACTGGACAAGTCCAGGTAGCCGTTTCCTGGTTCTGTTTGTTTTCTTCTGTTTAGAACAGGAGAGGAAGCCACCTGAGGTCATTGAGATGCAAGCTAGGAGTTTTGCTCCTGCCTTGTGGGAGGAACACACTTCACTTCCGCTGTCCAGACCACCTCCACTCTGTCCTGTCCGTCCTCTACATGTCTGTCCCTCTGTCTGCCGGCCTGCTAGAGGGCACTGTGCAGCCGGGTGCTTTGTTTCATCATCACAATGCAACCACAGAGACTACCTTGACAAGATTCTCTTTCTATATGCCTAGAACTTTCTATATGGAACAACTAGCTTGCTAGCTAATGGACAGTGTTTTGGCCTGAGTTGACTCTCGGCTCTACCCTCTTCTCTCTGTCCTTGACATTCAGTCCTAAAGTTTAGGGGTTAAATTGGGACTAGGAGTCAGAATGCGTTAATGTCACGCCGTTGCTACACACAGCTTTCACGAGGAGGCCAGAGAGCGAGAGAAACATTCAACATCCATACTCACCTTTACCTAGACCCTGTTCCAATACGGCCGAAATCCAACCGTCCTTCTTCCTTTCCTTGAAATAATTGGATTGGTTGAGTGGTTGTGTGCATGCGTGTGTGTGTGTGTGTTTGTCATTGCTGAGACCGCACAAACAGACTCACACACATACACGTGATACCAGCCATGTCATGACAGACAAGAAAGCTTGAAGAGGGGGAAATGTTTATGTTGGCATGCCACACACAATCTCTCAGACCCCCACCGCCCACACACACACATACTCTGGCTAGTGTCCCCATCCTGCTCTTAAACCATCCCTGGAGAGTGCCATAAACAGGGTATTTCTCTGACAGCTGCAGCCTTTAAGGACGAACACATTCACACACACACACTAGGGGCATTCCTCTACTATAACAGCGGCAGCTGCACTGTAGTTGGCCTCCAGCCCTTTAAGAGCTCAGCGGCAGGGCAGGCCGTAGTGATGTCATCATCCGGCAGGTTGTGTGTTTGGATATCATGTTCCTATTAGCAGGTCCTGGCTCGTCTGCTCTCTGCTGACTGACTGAATGGGGCTGTTCCAACATTGACTTGGCATAATCTGCTCTCATTCATCGTGTGTGTGTGTGTGTCTCACTCAGTAGTAGCGGTGTGTTTGAGTCTGTGCCAGAGGTGGGATAAACAGCAGCTATTCTTTGATCTACGCCTTCAGGTCTATAGTTAGTTGGCCTTTGTTGAATTAATCAAGATCATCATTAGCATGGCGCTTTGGCCTGCTTCTTATTACTATTGCAATAGACATAAGGCTCATTATAGTTCCTCATTAGAATATAGAATGATGCATAATGCTTATAGCAGTTCATATAACACAGGAATGGCCAACCTTCCTCCTAAAGGAGCTGTACTGGGTATGCAGGCTTTTGATCCGTCCCTGCGCTAACACCCCAGATAAAAATTCCTGACAAGCAGCTGATGAGCTGAATCAGAGGTGTTAAAGCAGGGCTGGAGCAAAAACCATGCACACCTAGTAGGAAGGTTACCTAGCCCTGGTAGAACTAATGAACATGTGTAATGCTTATAGCTCTTCATATAGAGTAAGTAATGATACTGTATGATGTCAGCCCAGTTCTGATGTGTTGCCCAATTATTGCCAAAATAGTTTTTTAAAAAACTATTAGAATTGGGCTGCTTGTGTAAACACAGCCTAAGATTCAGGGTTGTGGTCAGTTTCATTTCTATTCATTAAGGGTTGAATCTAAACATCGGATGTTTAAGTGCTTTTAATTTTAACTCAGATTTATGTAAATCATGCTTTATGATCTATAGGGAAATGTTCACAGATATTGAAGTTGTGTGCACAGCTCTCAAGTCAGTTTTTGTCCCATTATGATTTCAAAATGGTTTTATTTTTTGGTCTAGGTCAGTTAAGATTGACCCCAGCCCTGAAGTCAATATTTAAGAGAAGGCTCCCATAGAACAGCCTTCATAGTCGTCAAGTGTTAAGATAAGAGATGTTTTTTGTATTAGCATTTTGTGTGTTTTATCATACTCAGAGTACTCAATCTGTTGTTCTGTTTGGTCTTCCTCCTCTCCTCTCTATATCTTTTCTCTCTCTTCTTCCTCCTCTCCTTTCTCATTTCTTCTCCTTTTCCCCATCTCCTATTCTTCCTCTCCTCTCTTCTCCTCTCGCCTCTTCCTCATCTTCTTCCTCTGCTCTCTCCTCTCCTCTTTCTCCTCTCCTACAGTCTCTGATATTTGATGAGGTGGACCTATCAGATGCCAGTGTGGCTGAGTCCAGCACTAAGAATGTCAACAACAGCTTCACGGTGAGATTCTACATGAATGTACGCATGCAAACATGCACACACACACACAATCAAATCAAACTTTTGTTCATTTGTCGCATGTCCTGGATACAACAGGTGTAAAAAACATGAGAATGTACGCTACATACAAGGTCACTGCCAATATCATATCAATGTGCAGCGATACAGTGGTAGTAAGTAGGTACATGTAGGCAGGGGTAAAAGTGACTAGGCAGCAGGATAAATAAAATCATAATAATAGTAGCAGCAGTGTCTAAACTGCCTGTTGTCTAGCCACTCTCTCTCTCTCTCTCTCTCTCTCTGTGTGTGTGTGTGTGTGTGTGTGTGTGTGTGTGTGTGTGTGTGTGTGTGTGTGTGTGTGTGTGTGTGTGTGTGTGTGTGCGTGTGCGTGTGTGTGCGTGTGGGTGGGTGCACACACACACACAGTGGCTAGACATCAACAGGCAGTTTAGTTCTCTTTATCTTCAACATTAGGTTGAGCTGCAGATCAATGGGCTATGCTAAGGCCACCAAAGTCTTATGTTGATGATGATTGCTTCAATGTGGTGTGTGTGTGAGAGAGAGATGTAAGCAAACATCTTGTCAACTGGGATGCAAACTGACAGGGAACAGTGAGTGTGTTCTTGTTTTTCTATTAATGTTCTCCCCTCTCTCACACACACACTCACTCACTCACACACACACGTGTGCACAAGCTCAAAGGAGTGAGTGAGGGCATGTCTTTCTATAAATGTCCGCCCTCTCCCCTGGCGTTGCTATAAAAAGAAAGGAGAGGGAGGAGAGGAGTAAGAGAGAGTTCAGAGGAGAACACAGAGATATTTTTAGCATCGCCTTTAGTGCTTCGCTGAGCATGTTTGGGATGACTTGACTGCTGGCATATTGGTTTGCGTGTGTGTTTGCGTGTCTGCCTGCTTGCTAGCCGAGCTTACTTGACCCCATGATGAAATACGTTTTTGAAGATCTTCCCCAAGTGGTCAAGCAGTGGCGAGCTCCGACTACATCGATTCGCCCAAGGTTAATACTTCTAAAAATGTCAATTGTTAAACACTTACCTTGTAGCTATGTTTCCATACTTTTTAATAAAACGTTAGTCAAATATAACCACGACTGTTTCCTAGTTCCTGTTGCTATAAAATGGTAACTGTGCCAATTGAATCTCAGATTACGAGGAAACGGTCGGTGGTTGTACTTGACAAAAGTTTTGACAAAAAAGTATGGATTTCAGCAAACAGAAGTTTATTTTTTGATGGTATTGACCTTGGGATAATCATTGTAGTCAGCGCTGAATTTCACAAAGCCTGGTTTCTGCTCCACTCCGTTGGTGGAGCTCATCAGAAACTTCCTTCACCATGGAATTGAGTTTAGTTAGCTACCTGCTTGTAAGCTTGTATATTTGTGTGTATGCGTGTCTGCCTGCATGAACACGTATGTGTGTGTGTTGGGCACGTGCAGTGCAGGGGAATGCACATGCTATCTAATGTTTGCTATGAGTCACTGAAGTGGGGTGCAGCTTATAGAGAGATCAGCACAACCCTCAGAGAGACAAACCACATCAGAGAGAGGGATTGGGAGGGGAGAAAGGGATGGAAAGAGAGGGAGGGTTAGAGAGTGAAAGAAAGCTGCAAAGGACAGGGGGATGGATGGAGAGAAAACAAAAGTGGGAAGGAAGGAAGGAGAGATGGGGACAGCAAAGAGCGGAAAAACAAGGGACAGAGAGAAAGAGCTAAATGAAAAGGGAGGGAAAGAGAGTGAGAAAGAAAGAGGTGGAGAGCTTTAATAGCACAGAAGTTTTTGTTCTGGAACTCTCTCTAACCAAACACATTCCACTATCTCCAGACCTTTAAACGCAGACCTTTAAACACCAAGGACAGGGATCAGACTGTTCGGGCAGGGGGATTTGGGTGGGGGTCACTCTTCAGGGATGTGTTTTGGGTTAGGCTATTCAGGGGTGTGTTTTGGGTCAGGATATTTAAGGGTGTGTTTTGGGTCAGGATATTCAGGGGTGTGTTTTGGGTCAGTTATTTCAGGTGCATTTTGGGTCAGGCTATTCAGGGGTGTGTTTTGGGTCAGGATATTCAAGGGTGCATTTTGGGTCAGGATATTCAGGGGTGTGTTTTGGGTCAGGAAATTCAGGGGTGTGTTTTGGGTCAGGATATTCAGGGGTGTGTTTTGGGTCAGGATATTCAGGGGTGTGTTTTGGGTCAGGCTATTTGGGGGTGGGGGGCTTGGTCACTATTTAGGGATGTGTTTTGGGTTAGGCTATTCAGGGTGTGTTTTGGGTCAGTTATTTAAGGTGCATTTTGGGTCAGGATATTCAGGGGTGTGTTTTGGGTCAGGATATTCAGGGGTGTGTTTTGGGTCAGGATATTCAGGGGTGTGTTTTGGGTCAGGATATTCAGGGGTGTGTTTTGGGTCAGGATATTTAAGGGTGTGTTTTGGGTCAGGATATTCAGGGGGGTGTTTTGGGTCAGTTATTTCAGGTGCATTTTGGGTCAGGCTATTCAGGGGTGTGTTTTGGGTCAGGATATTCAAGGGTGTGTTTTGGGTCAGGCTATTTGGGGGTGGGGGGCTTGATCACTATTTAGGGATGTGTTTTGGGTTAGGCTATTCAGGGGTGCGTTTTGGGTCAGTTATTTAAAGTGTGTTTTGGGTCAGTTATTTAAAGTGCATTTTGGGTCACGACATTCAGGGGTGTGTTTTGGGTCAGGTTATTCAGGGGTGTGCTTTGGGTCAGGCTATTTGGGATGGGGGGCTTGGTCACTATTTAGGGATGTGCTTTGGGTTAGGGTATTTAAAGTGTGTTTTGGGTCAGTTATTTAAAGTGCGTTTTGGGTCACGATATTCAGGGGGGTGTTTTGGGTCAGGTTATTCAGGGGTGTGTTTTGGGTCAGGCTATTTGGGGGTGGGGGCTTGGTCACTATTTAGGGATGTGTTTTGGGTTAAGCTATTCAGGGGTTCGTTTTGGGTCAGTTATTTAAGGTGCATTTTGGGTCAGTTATTTAAGGTGCATTTTGGGTCAGGATTTTCATGGATGTGTTTTGGGTCAGGATATTCAGGAGTGTGTTTTAGGTCAGGATATTCAGGCGTGTGTTTTGGGTCAGGTTATTCAGGGGTGTGTTTTGGGTCAGGCTATTTAGGGTTGGGGGGTGGGGGCTTGGTCACTTTTTAGGGATGTGTTTTGGGTTAGGGTTTTCAGGGGTGTGTTTTGGGTCAGTTATTTAAAGTTTGTTTTGGGTCAGTTATTTAAAGTGCATTTTGGGTCAGTTATTTAAGGTGCATTTTGGGTCAGGATATTCAGGGGTGTGTTTTGGGTCAGGATATTCAGGGGTGTGTTTTGGGACAGGATATTCAGGGGTGTGTTTTAGGTCAGTTATTTAAGGTGCATTTTGGGTCAGTTATTTAAGGTGCATTTTGGGTCAGGATATTCAGGGGTGTGTTTTGGGTCAGGATATTCAGGGGTGTGTTTTGGGACAGGATATTCAGGGGTGTGTTTTGGGTCAGGATATTTAAGGGTGTGTTTTGGGTCAGGTTATTCAGGGGTGTGTTTTGGGTCAGTTATTTAAGGTGCATTTTGGGTTGGCCTATTCAGGGGTGTGTTTTGGGTCAGGATATTCAGGGGTGGGTTTTGGGTCAGGTTATTCAGGGGTGTGTTTAAGGTCAGGCTATTTGGGGGTGGGGGGCTTGGTCACTATTTAGGGATGTGTTTTGGGTTAAGCTATTCAGGGGTGTGTTTTGGGTCAGTTATTTAAGGTGCATTTTGGGTCAGTTATTTAAGGTGCATTTTGGGTCAGGATTTTCATGGATGTGTTTTGGGTCAGGATATTCAGGAGTGTGTTTTAGGTCAGGATATTCAGGCGTGTGTTTTGCGTCAGGTTATTCAGGGGTGTGTTTTGGGTCAGGCTATTTAGGGGTGGGGGTTGGGGGGCTTGGTCACTTTTCAGGGATGTGTTTTGGGTTAGGGTATTCAGGGGTGTGTTTTGGGTCAGTTATTTAAAGTGTGTTTTGGGTCAGTTAATTAAAGTGCATTTTGGGTCACGATATTCAGGGGTGGGTTTTGGGTCAGGATATTCAGGGTTGTGTTTTGGGTCAGGTTATTCAGGGGTGTGTTTTGGGTCAGGCTATTTGGGGGTGGGGGGCTTGGTCACTATTTAGGGATGTGTTTTGGGTTAGGGTATTTAAAGTGTGTTTTGGGTCAGTTATTTAAAGTGCATTTTGGGTCACGATATTCAGGGGTGTGTTTTGGGTCAGGTTATTCAGGGGTGTGTTTTGGGTCAGGCTATTTGGGGGTGGGGGGCTTGGTCACTACTTAGGGATGTGTTTTGGGTTAGGCTATTCAGGGGTGTGTTTTGGGTCAGTTATTTAAGGTGCATTTTGGGTCAGGATATTCAGGGGTGTGTTTTGGGTCAGGATATTCAGGGGTGTGTTTTGGGTCAGGATTTTCAAGGGTGTGTTTTGGGTCAGGATATTCAGGGGTGTGTTTTGCGTCAGGTTATTCAGGGGTGTGTTTTGGGTCAGTTATTTAAGGTGCATTTTGGGTCAGTTATTTAAGGTGCATTTTGGGTCAGGATATTCAGGGGTGTTTTTTGGGTCAGGATATTCAGGGGTGTGTTTTGGGTCAGGATATTTAGTGGTGTGTTTCTGGTCAGGATATTTAAGGGTGTGTTTTGGGTCAGGTTATTCAGGGGTGTGTTTTGGGTCAGTTATTTAAGGTGCATTTTGGGTTGGGCTATTCAGGGGTGTGTTTTGGGTCAGGATATTCAGGGGTGGGTTTTGGGTCAGGCTATTTGGGGGTGGGGGGCTTGGTCACTATTTAGAGATTGTGTTTTGGGTTAGGCTATTCAGGGTTGTGTTTTGGGTCAGTTATTTAAGGTGCATTTTGGGTCAGTTATTTAAGGTGCATTTTGGGTCAGGATTTTCATGGGTGTGTTTTGGGTCAGGATATTCAGGAGTGTGTTTTGGGTCAGGCTATTTGGGGGTGGGGGGCTTGGTCACTATTTAGGGATGTGTTTTGGGTTAGGCTATTCAGGGGTGTGTTTTGGGTCAGTTATTTAAGGTGCATTTTGGGTCAGGATATTCAGGGGTGTATTTTGGGTCAGGATATTCAGGGGTGTGTTTTGGGTCAGGATTTTCAAGGGTGTGTTTTGGGTCAGGATATTCAGGGGTGTGTTTTGCGTCAGGTTATTCAGGGGTGTGTTTTGGGTCAGTTATTTAAGGTGCATTTTGGGTCAGGATATTCAGGGGTGTTTTTTGGGTCAGGATATTCAGGGGTGTGTTTTGGGTCAGGATATTTAGTGGTGTGTTTCTGGTCAGGATATTTAAGGGTGTGTTTTGGGTCAGGTTATTCAGGGGTGTGTTTTGGGTCAGTTATTTAAGGTGCATTTTGGGTTGGGCTATTCAGGGGTGTGTTTTGGGTCAGGATATTCAGGGGTGGGTTTTGGGTCAGGCTATTTGGGGGTGGGGGGCTTGGTCACTATTTAGGGATTGTGTTTTGGGTTAGGCTATTCAGGGGTGTGTTTTGGGTCAGTTATTTAAGGTGCATTTTGGGTCAGTTATTTAAGGTGCATTTTGGGTCAGGATTTTCATGGGTGTGTTTTGGGTCAGGATATTCAGGAGTGTGTTTTAGGTCAGGATATTCAGGCGTGTGTTTTGGGTCAGGTTATTCAGGGGTGTGTTTTGGGTCAGGCTATTTGGGGGTGGGGGGCTTGGTCACTATTTAGGGATGTGTTTTTGGTTAGGGTATTCAGGGGTGTGTTTTGGGTCAGTTATTTAAAGTGCATTTTGGGTCACGATATTCAGGGGGTTTTTGGGTCAGGATATTCAGGGTTGTGTTTTGGGTCAGGCTATTTGGGGGTGGGGGGCTTGGTCACTATTTAGGGTTGTGTTTTGGGTTAGGCTATTCAGGGGTGTGTTTTGGGTCAGTTATTTAAGGTGTGTTTTGGGTCAGTTATTTAAAGTGCATTTTGGGTCACGATATTCAGGGTTGTGTTTTGGGTCAGGTTATTCAGGGGTGTGTTTTGGGTCAGGCTATTTGGGGGTGGGGGGCTTGGTCACTATTTAGGGTTGTGTTTTGGGTTAGGCTATTCAGGGGTGTGTTTTGGGTCAGTTATTTAAGGTGTGTTTGGGTCAGTTATTTATAAGTACATTTTGGGTTGGGCTATTCAGGGTTGTGTTTTGGGTCAGGTTATTCAGGGGTGTGTTTTGGGTCAGGCTATTTGGGGTTGGGGGGCTTGGTCACTATTTAGGGATGTGTTTTGGGTTAGGCTATTCAGGGGTGTGTTTTGGGTCAGTTATTTAAGGTGCATTTTGGGTCAGTTATTTATAAGGTGCATTTTGGGTTGGGCTATTCAGGGGTGTGTTTTGGGTCAGGATATTCAGGGGTGGGTTTTGGGTCAGGCTATTTGGGGGTGGGGGGCTTGGTCACTATTTAGGGATGTGTTTTTGGTTAGGGTATTCAGGGGTGTGTTTTGGGTCAGTTATTTAAAGTGCATTTTGGGTCACGATATTCAGGGGGTTTTTGGGTCAGGATATTCAGGGTTGTGTTTTGGGTCAGGCTATTTGGGGGTGGGGGCTTGGTCACTATTTAGGGTTGTGTTTTGGGTTAGGCTATTCAGGGTGTGTTTTGGGTCAGTTATTTAAGGTGTGTTTTGGGTCAGTTATTTAAAGTGCATTTTGGGTCACGATATTCAGGGGTGTGTTTTGGGTCAGGTTATTCAGGGGTGTGTTTTGGGTCAGGCTATTTGGGGGTGGGGGGCTTGGTCACTATTTAGGGTTGTGTTTTGGGTTAGGCTATTCAGGGGTGTGTTTTGGGTCAGTTATTTAAGGTGTGTTTTGGGTCAGTTATTTAAAGTACATTTTGGGTCACGATATTCAGGGTTGTGTTTTGGGTCAGGTTATTCAGGGGTGTGTTTTGGGTCAGGCTATTTGGGGGTGGGGGGCTTGGTCACTATTTAGGGATGTGTTTTGGGTTAGGCTATTCAGGGGTGTGTTTTGGGTCAGTTATTTAAGGTGCATTTTGGGTCAGTTATTTATAAGGTGCATTTTGGGTCAGGATATTTGGGGGTGTGTTTTGGGTCAGGATATTCAGGGGTGGGTTTTGGGTCAGGATATTCAGGGGTGTGTTTTGGGTCAGGATATTCAGGGGTGTGTTTTGGGTCAGGATATTCAAAGGTGTGTTTTGGGTCAGGTTATTCAGGGGTGTGTTTTGGGTCAGGCTATTTGGGGGTGGGGGCTTTGGTCACTATTTAGGGATGTGTTTTGGGTCAGGTTATTCAGGGGTGTGTTTTGGGTCAGGCTATTTTGGGATGGGGGTTGGGGGGCTTGGTCACTATTTAGGGATGTGTTTTGGGTTAGGGTATTCAGGGGTGTGTTTTGGGTCAGTTATTTAATGTGTGTTTTGGGTCAGGATATTGAGGGGTGTGTTTTGGGTCAGGATATTCAGGGGTGTGTTTTGGGTCAGGTTATTCAGGGGTGTGTTTTGGGTCAGGCTATTCTGGGGTGGGGGGCTTGGTCACTATTTAGGGATGTGTTTTGGGTTAGGCTATTCAGGGGTGCGTTTTGGGTCGGTTATTTAAGGTGCATTTTTGGGTCAGGATTTTCATGGGTGTGTTTTGTGTCAGGATATTCAGGGGTGTGTTTTAGGTCAGGATATTCAGGCGTGTGTTTTGTGTCAGGTTATTCAGGGGTGTGTTTTGGATCAGGCTATTTGGGGGTGGGGGGCTTGGTCACTATTTAGGGATGTGTTTTGGGTTAGGGTATTCAGGGGTGTGTTTTGGGTCAGTTATTTAAAGTGTTTTTTGGGTCAGTTATTTAAAGTGCATTTTGGGTCAGGATATTCAGGGGTGTGTTTTGGGTCAGGATATTCAGGGGTGTGTTTTGGGTCAGGTTATTCAGGGTTGTGTTTTGGGTCAGGCTATTTGGGGGTGGGGGGCTTGGTCACTATTTAGGGATGTGTTTTGGGTTAGGCTATTCAGGGGTGTGTTTTGGGTCAGTTATTTAAGGTGCATTTTGGGTCAGGATATTCAAGGGTGTGTTTTGGGTCTGGATATTCAGGGGGATGTTTTGGGTCAGGATATTCAGGGGTGTGTTTTTGGTCAGGCTATTTGGGGGTGGGGGGTTGGGGGCTTGGTCACTATTCATGGATGTGTTTTGGGTTAGGCTATTCAGGGGTGTGTTTTAGGGGCAGGATATTCAGGGGTGGGTTTTGGGTCAGGATATTCAGGGGTGTGTTTTGGGTCAGGATATTCAGGGGTGTGTTTTGGGTCAGGATATTCAAAGGTGTGTTTTGGGTCAGGTTATTCAGGGGTGTGTTTTGGGTCAGGCTATTTGGGGGTGGGGGCTTTGGTCACTATTTAGGGATGTGTTTTGGGTCAGGTTATTCAGGGGTGTGTTTTGGGTCAGGCTATTTGGGGGTGGGGGTTGGGGGGCTTGGTCACTATTTAGGGATGTGTTTTGGGTTAGGGTATTCAGGGGTGTGTTTTGGGTCAGTTATTTAATGTGTGTTTTGGGTCAGTTATTTAAAGTGCATTTTGGGTCAGGATATTGAGGGGTGTGTTTTGGGTCAGGATATTCAGGGGTGTGTTTTGGGTCAGGTTATTCAGGGTTGTGTTTTGGGTCAGGCTATTTGGGGGTGGGGGGCTTGGTCACTATTTAGGGATGTGTTTTGGGTTAGGCTATTCAGGGGTGTGTTTTGGGTCAGTTATTTAAGGTGCATTTTGGGTCAGGATATTCAAGGGTGTGTTTTGGGTCAGGATATTCAGGGGGGTGTTTTGGGTCAGGTTATTCAGAGGTGTGTTTTGGGTCAGTTATTTAAGGTGCATTTTGGGTCTGTTATTTATAAGGTGCATTTTGGGTCAGGATATTTAGGGGTGTGTTTTGGGTCAGGATATTCAGGGGTGTGTTTTGGGTCAGGATATTCAGGGGTGTGTTTTTGGTCAGGCTATTTGGGGGTGGGGGGTTGGGGGCTTGGTCACTATTCATGGATGTGTTTTGGGTTAGGCTATTCAGGGGTGTGTTTTGGGTCAGTTATTTAAGGTGCATTCTGGGTCAGGATATTCAGAGGTGTGTTTTGGGTCAGGATATTCAGGGGTGTGTTTTAGGTCAGGATATTCAGGGGTGTGTTTTGGGTCAGGTTATTCAGGGGTGTTTTTTTGGGTGTCAGGCTATTGGGGGTTGGGGGGTTGGGGGCTTGGTCACTTCATGGATGTGTTTTGGGTTAGGCTATTCAGGGGTGTGTTTTGGGTCAGTTGTTTAAGGTGCATTTTGGGTCAGGATATTCAGGGGTGTGTTTTGGGTCAGGATATTCAGGGGTGCGTTTTGGGTCAGGTTATTCATGGGTGTGTTTTGGGTCAGGTTATTCAGGGGTGTGTTTTGGGTCAGGCTATTTGGGGGTGGGGGGCTTGGTCACTATTTAGGGATGTGTTTTGGGTTTGGCTTTTCAGGGGTGTGTTTTGGGTCAGTTATTTAAGGTGCATTTTGGGTCAGAATATTCAGTGGTGTGTTTTGGGTCAGGATATTCAAGGATGTGTTTTGGATCAGGTTATTCAGGGGTGTGTTTTGGGTCAGGGGTGTGTTTTGGGTCAGGCTATTTGGGGGTGGGGGGCTTGGTCACTATTTAGTGATGTGTTTTGGGTTAGGCTATTCAGGGGTGCGTTTTGGGTCTGGTTATTTAGGGATGTGTTTTGGGACAGGGTATTCTCTGCTCTCTTCCCCCTTGGGGAATGTGCAATGCTGAACCCCTGGGGTGCATTATTATTGGAGGGTTCTTCACCTGTGTGTGTGTGTGTGTGTGTGTGTGTGAGAGAGAGAGAGTGCTGCTCCATGTGACAGTGTGCATGTGTAGTGTGCTGTTTGTTCCTCAAGCGGCTGAGGATCTGCTGCAGTGAGGGAGACACGCACACACATACACACACACACCGAGAGGGGGAGACCAGGCTTCACCATTCAGCACGACCACACACACTCTCCTTCAGATAGAGAAAGAGAGAGAGTGGGGGTAAGGGCATTGCAGGACGGCTTTCAGACACAGTTAGTGGTAATGAATACTGCAGTTCGTCTCTGTCTGTCTGTCTCTCTGTCTGTGTGTCTGAGCTGAAAGATGCTGTTGTGGTCTGTGCAGGATGGTTTGTGCTGGGGATGGGACAGCGTGATATAGGGAGTGGGACAGATACTGTTCAGTGCATGGCGTGATAGAACGCTGAAAGGTTGTGTGTTAGCCTTTGTATTATTGATGTCCTTCGTGTCTGTGTCCTTCTCTCTTTCTCTGTGTTTGTGTGTGTGGTGAGGGCAGCATGGTCCTCTGAATTTAAGATGTGCTGAAACGATTTGGTTACTGAGGTGTGTGTGTGTGTGTGTGTGCGCGCGCTGCTTGTGTGCGCTTGTGTGTGTATGTGTTTGTGTATGTGGGTAGTGTGTGTGTATGTAGTGTGGGGGGCTGCTGTGAATATAAGATGAGATGTATCTGGGGGAAGCACCTTGCGGTACATATGAGGGTGCTTGCTACGGATTCTGCATGGATACTAGGCTCAGATAAAGGATTTTTGTTTTGTAGGGGGCTTAATGTCCTCGAACTTAACCCTTTATGTGGCGTGGAAATAGATATTGTGTGTATTGCCTATATTGTGTATTTTCTCAATTTTATGATTATGTTAGCTGCTGATATAGATTGTTGATTGTATGTAGTAATAGGTTTCTATTCATAAAAAAATATATATTAGTCATGAATCAATAAACGTCTGCACATGCACAATAACCGTGTGAGTCTGCGCTTGTAAGTCTGCGCGTGCGTGTGTGTGAGTCTGCGCGTGTGAGTCTGCTCGTGTGTGTGTGAGAGTCTGTGCGTGTGTGCATGTCTGGTTCTGTCATGTACCTTTCTGCAAGTGGTAATTTTTCTCTGCATGTTAGTGAATAGAATATTGTAATGCCTTGCTATTCAATTTAGATGATCAAATCTTGATGGCTCTAGTGCTGTGATCTCAACTCCAGGCAATTGAAACCTCATTTAGATAGATGATACCCATGTATACCAGCCCATTATAGAAGCTGAATGTTAGGTTAGCTACTGTATGACTCTTGTTAATGTGTTCAAGCAATGAAAACTCAATATTGATGTGATTTTCTAGATAAAGGGCAGCTGTAGAGTCCTAGTGGGATCCTGGTGATTAGAGATGACTCTGGGGTTATGAAGAGTCTGCTCTAGAAGGTGAAAAAGGCTTGATTATTGAAATGATTACCAATCAAACATGCAAAATTTAATTTATATGATTTGTACATCACACGCACACACACACACATACACCTCAACTCTCCTCATCTGCCCTTTGACCTAAGCCTGAGGTGGCTCATCAGGGAACTTCTCTCCCTCAAGAGTTTCCAGTGCTATATATAGAAACACACTCCAGTTTCCCTAGGCAACCATCCTTCATCCCTACACACACACACACACACACACACACACACACACACACACACACACACACACACACACACACTCTCTCTCCATGTAACCCTGCAGCATCAGGTCACTCTAATCCTAGAGAAAGAAGGGGTCGATTGCAGCGAACAGGCAGAATGTAGCGCTGTGCTACGCATTACCACCGTATTTCTTAAAGCACTAATAAAGGGAGATAACATGCACCTGCGTGTTAAAGCAAACCTTGCTTGCAACGAAAAACCCACAAGAATAAATCAGCAGATTAGTTAATCTCTAGTTATTACCAAAGATACTGTATATAATGACGAGATGGTCTTGTCTCCACCCTAACAATGGGAGGCGTTGTCCCAAAGGCGGGAAGGCTTGCCACTTGTTCTGCTTGGTCTAATTAGCCAGCTATATCTAAAAAGACACACACGCAAACGCACCCACCCACACACACCGCATCACACACAGAGGGGTCAGTGAGGTTAGTGTATGAGGTGCACCGGTGCTTCTTTTGTCACACAGACAGAGGGCCGCTGTGTGGAGCTGTTTGTCTGTCTGTGGACACATCCGTTCTTTTATCACAACATGATTTATTCATCCACAACAACACCATTACAACGACAACACAACAGTCACATCACAGGAGAAAGAGGTTGGATCTGCACTGAACCCATGAAGCTGTAACTGTCCATGTCTCCTAATGGAGAAGACAATATGGCTGACAAATGTATTATTCTTTTATAGGTCATAATGCATTACAGTTATTGTAGCACATGAATGCACTAGTACAGTAGTGTGTATGTATTTGTGTGTGTGTGTGTGTGGGGGGGCGGCGGGGTCTTTGTTCAAACAGAGATTAAGTATATCTGTCTCATACACACGAGGTGATATATGTGTGTTGTATGCCACACGGACACATGCCCGCGCACACACGCACACACACACCAACACTGATGTGAGGATGCTGTGTGTGAGCTATTGGCTATGTTTCCGTCCTGGTAATGGGCTCAGAGCCTCAGATGCTGCTGGTCCACAGGGCAGACAGACCTGGACACAGCTGCTGAGATGCAGGGAGGGAGGGATGGATAGCACAGGGAGGGAGGGATGAGTGTGGGTGGGCACTGTGACAGAGACTGGGTAATTATCAGGTGAAAATATACAAATAGATCTAAATTGGTGTATGCGTGCATTTGTGGGTGTATGCATGTGTGCGCTTTGTTAGAAGGCGTTTCTGTGTGTTGTGTGGCACTTTTTTGTGTTGGAGGTTTTTTGTTGCAGTGTTTGTGTGTGCGTGTGTGTTGCGGTCGTCTTTATTAGAAGGTGTTTGTGTGTGTTGCTGCGTGTTGCTGTGTGGACCCCCTGCCTCGAGTCTCCCAGTACTGAATCCTTGTCAGCCGTGTTAACACCCCCTCTATCGCTACCTAAAAGGACAACAGCGAGAGGAAGAGGGGAATAGAAAGGGGAGAGAAAATGGTGAAGGATAAAAGAGAGGAGAGGAAATAGAGAAGACCGAGAGAGAGAGAAAAAAGAGAAAGAAATAAGGCGAGGGAGAAAAGAAGAGAAGAAAAGAAGAGAGGAGGGAGAGATAGAGAAGCGATAGAAGATAAGACCGAGTGATGAATAAGTGATGAATGTTGAAAGGGTTGTGTCTGTAATGTCTGTCTGTCTGTCTACTGGGAGCCTCTCCCTCCCTCCCTCAGCCTGGAGAGAGAGGGAAAGAGAGGAGGAGGAGAGGGGCGATGGGCTCTCGGCCTTTACCAAGGCACTCCGCCTGTCACCTCGCCTCAGACTCAAAACAGAGGGAGTGTGAGCGGGCAGACAGAGAGAGGGAAGGGGGGAGAAGTGATAAGGGAAAGAGTGAGGACATGTTTGAGGGGGCTGAGAAAGAGAGAGAGACAGGGCAAGCTAGCGCAAGGAAATATTGCGGGGAAAAAGAACGAGAGCGAGGCAGATCGTGAGCGCCTAAGAGAAAGAGGGAGAGAAAGCGAGGGAGGGGGCTTGTCCTCACTCCCCTCTTAAAGACGGAGAGCGGATCTCCCGCCGGCTCAGAGGCTAGGCAGAGAAGACGTCCGTACACTCATCATCCTTGTCTCTCCATCTCTCTATCCATCCATTCATCCATCCATCTATCCATCCAGGTGATCACTCCATTCCGCAGGCTCATCCTCTGCGCGGAGAACAGGAAAGAGATGGAGGACTGGATCAGCTCGCTGAAGTCCGTCCAGTCCAGAGAGCATTACGAGGTAAGACCCGATCCATACCCTGTTCTCTATAGCAACAGATCCACTGCCTGTGTGAGAGCGGGAGAGAAAGAGGGAGAGAATAAGAGAGGAGGCATGGAGAGAGGGGGAAGGAGAGAATTGGGAAAAGGAGAGGAGACGGAATGGGAAGGAGAGAGGTGGTATGCAGGGTGTTGCAGAAAACAATAGATATTTTATCTGAAGCATTGGTTTACTGTGGAGGCTTATGATGATGTCAGTTTCTGCTGTTTAGATAGCAGTTATTTTGCCGTTATATTTTGTTGTAATATTGCTATGTTTCTATTGTTTATTTTGGAGATGTGTGTGAGCGGCAGGGTAGTGCAGGGTAGCGCAGGGTAGCGTAAGGTAGCGTAGAGTAGTGCAGTGTAGTGTACTCACTGGGTCCCGTGCTCTGTAGCGTGCTGTGGACTGGAACATCTATTTCACCCACTAAGGGTGGTCGTGGCTGCCCAGCTTACAGGAGGCATACAC
This sequence comes from Brachymystax lenok tsinlingensis, assembly GCA_030435695.1. NCBI lineage: Eukaryota > Metazoa > Chordata > Actinopteri > Salmoniformes > Salmonidae > Brachymystax > Brachymystax lenok. Next base: position 32,003,154 of record CM059785.1, read on the forward strand.
ACATGCGTATGCACACGCACGTACATGCACGCACACACACACACACAAAGCAGTCTCACCAAACAGTGTACAAACAGGCTTTACAGGTTTTTACCAGCTAGTGTCTGTCTCCTCTATCCTTACTCTCTGTGTGTCTTCCCTTACAGAAAAAAACACTTCACGTGATGATATTTCACATTAAGTTTCACATGTGGATTTTCACGTGATCACAAAACCTTTCACATCTGAAACCACTGATAATGGGCGATTAGACCTGGCTCGCAGTCGCCATTCCAATTCATGTCAAAGTTGTTAGATGGAGTTGAGGTGAGGGCACTGTGCAGACCAGTCAAGTTCTTCCACCATGATCTCAACAAACCACGAAATTGGAATGGCGACTTTGTGCAATGGGGCCTTGTCATGCTGAAAAAGGAAAGGGCCTTTCCCAAACTGTTGCCACAAAGTTGGAAGCACAGAATAGTCTAGAATGTCATTGTATGCTGTAGCGTTAAGATTTCCCTTCACTGTAACTAAGGGGCCTAGCCCGAACCATGAAAAACAGCCCCAGACCATTAGTCCTCCTTCACCAAACTTTACAGTTGAAACTATGCATTGGGGCAGGTAGAGTTCTCCTGACATCTGCCAAACTCAGATTTGTCCGTTGGACTGCCAGATAGTGAAGCGTGATTAATCACTGCAGAGAACACGTTTCCACTGCTGCAGAGTCCAATGGCGGCGAGCTTTACACCACTCCAGCCCATGCTTGACATCGCGTATGGTCATCTTAGGCTTGTGTGCGGCTCCTCTGCCATGGAACAGTTATTGTGCTGACGTTGCTTTACTCGGGAGTGAGTGTTGCAACCTAGGACAGGTGATTTTTACACGCTATGTGCCTTCAGCACTCAGCAATCCCATTCTGTGAGCTTATGCTCCTAAACGTTTCAACCTCACAATAACATCACTTACAGTTGACCGGGACAGCTCTATCAGGGCAGAAATTTGACAAACTGACTTGTTGAAAAGGTGGCATCCTATTACGGTGCCACGTTGAAAGTCACTCTTCAGTAAGGCCATTCTACTGCTAATGTTTGTCTATGGAGATTGCATGGCAGTGTGCTTGATTTTATACACCTGTAATCAACTGTTGTGCCTAAAATAGCCAAATCCACTTATTGGAAGGGGTGTCCACATACTCTTGTGTATATATATAGTGTACATGATTACATTGTGTATGTTTATTTATATAGTAATTATTATTCAACATGTCCTTACCTGGGATTTGAAGTCATAACGGCATTCCAATATTCCTGCTATGCCACCATGTCTGAGTCTATAACTGATTTCATTTGTAGTCCTACACTTTGAACTTCAAAGTAAATCTCAGCTTTGTTAAAAATACACTCAAGAAAAGCTATTATATTTATCACAGTGATTCAGGAGTAACATTAAAACAGAATTACATGGTGCATTCGGGAAGTTTTCAGACCCCTTGACTTTTTCCACATTTTGTAACGTTACAGCCTTAACCTAAATTGTATTTAAATTCGTTTTCTCTCATCAATCTACACACAATACCCCATAATGACAAATGATAACATTTTGCTAATAAAAAAAAGAATACCTTATTTACATAAGTATTCAGACCCTTTGCTATGAGACTCGAAATTGAGCTCCGGTGCATTATGTTGCTATTAATCGTCCTTGAGATGTTTCTACAACTTGATTAGAGTCAACCTGTGGTAAATTCAATTGATTGGACCTGATTTGGAAAGGCACACACCTGTCTATATAAGGTCCCACAATTGACAGTGCATGTCAAAGCAAAAACCAAGTCATGAGGTTGAAGGAATTGTCCGTAGAGCTCCGAGACAGGATTGTGTCGAGGCACAGATCTGGGGCAGTGTACCAAAAAAATTCTGTAGCATTGAGGGTCCCCAAGAACACAGTGGCGTCCATCATTTTTAAATGGAAGAAGTTTGGCACCACCAAGACTCTTCCTAGAGCTGGCTGCCCGGCCAAACTGAGCAATCGGGGGAGAAGGGTCTTGTTCATGGAGGTGACTAAGAACCAGATGGTCACTCTGCCAGAGCTCCAGAGTTCCTCTGTGGAGAAGGGAGAACCTTCCAGAAGGACAGCCATCTCTGCAGCACTCCACCAATCAGGCCTTTATGGTAGAGTCGCCAGACATAAGCCACTCCTCAGTAAAAGGCACATGACAGGCCGCTTGGAGTTTGCCAAAAGGCACCTAAAGGACTCTCAGACCATGAGAAACATAATTCTCTGGTCTGATGAAACCAAGATTGAACTCTTTGGTCTGAATGCCAAGCGTCACATCTGAAGGAAACCTGGCACCATCGTTATGGTGAAGCATGGTGGTGCAAGCATCATGCTGTGGGGATGTTTTTCAGCGGCAGGGACTGGGAGACTAGTCAGGATCGAGGGAAAGAGGAACGGAGCAAAGTACCTTGATGAAAACCTGCTCCAGAGCGCTCAGGACCTCAGACTGGGTTGAAGGTTCACCTTCCAACAGGACAATGACCCTAAGCACACAGCCAAGACAACGCAGGAGTGGCTTCGGGACAAGTCCCTGAATGTCCTTGAGTGGCCCAGCCAGAGCCCGGACTTGGACCCGATGGAACATCTCTGGAGAGGCCTGAAAATATCTGTGCAGCGACACTCCCCATCCAACCTGACAGAGCTTAAGAGGATCTGCAGAGAAGAATTGTAGAAACTCCCCAAATACAGGTGTGCCAAGCTTGTAGCGTCATACCCAAGAAGACTCAAGGCAGTAATTGCTGCCAACGGTTGCTTCAACAAAGTACTGAGTAAAGGGTCTGAATACATATGTAAATGTGATATTTCAGTTTTTTATTCTTAATACATTTGCAAAAAATTCTAAAAACCTTGTTTTGCTTTGTCATTATGGGGTATTGTGTTCAGATTAATGAGGAAAAAAACGATTTAATCCATTTTAGAATAAGGTTGTAACGTAACAAAATGTGGAAAAAGTCAAAGGGTCTGAATACGTTATTAATGCACTGTATACCCCACCAACATTAGACAACTATACAGAAAACCCTAAAATTGCTGAAATAAGTCAATTAAATAAATGATGAGAGAATAGTCCGTTTAACCTAAGGTAATGAATCTGTAGGGCACTTTGTGAGATCAGCGTACCCCAAATCCAGAGGTTGAGAGCTCAAATCCCTGGTGGGGTCATATTGAAAGGTCAGCACTAAGTGACCCTGTCAAATATAATTGTATTGATTAGAGATGTTTACACTATTTTATTTGAACAGCGTACCACTTACCTTAAACCTCCATACCATTTAATTACTTTCCTGTCAAAAAATCACTTGTGAAATGTGCATTTTCACATGTGCAATCACATTTTTGTGATATCACATTTTCACATGTGAAATAGCTGTTTTCACATGTTGAGCTGAAATATCCATGTGAAAACAAGAGACGTGAGGTCAGTTAGTTGTTCACATGAAACCATATGTTCACCTGTATTAAATTCACATTTTAACACCACCTTTTCACGTGAGGACAATAACATGTTTTCACCTCACCTCAAATGTGTAGTTTCACATGTGAAATGTGCAGTTTCACATGTGAGAACCTTCACGTGAAATACCTTCACATGTGAAACTCTAATTTGCAGTTTTACATGTGAAAAACATTGAAATATCACCTGTAGTTTCATGTTCCACATGTTGACATGTTTCATCTCCATCTTGTCACATTTGTTTCACGAGATCATGTTTTCACATGTGCTCAAATGTTTTTTATATGTGTAGTTTCATATTATTACATGTTGCTTTTACATGTTGACACGTTATCACATTAACTTAACATAAAATCACGTGATCACATGAGATTACATGAAACGTGATCACATGACAAATTCATGTGTTTTTTCCCGTGAAAAACACAACACCCATATCCTCTCTAACAAACCAATTAATGTTATTAACAACAGAAAAATAAGAGTGGTTCTTTGAAATTCATGCTTAAAAACAATCATTGTAAAATCTCAACTAAACAAAACATCAAGATGATTATAACAGCATTGCCGTCTAGAAATGAGCCTTTTTTAATGTTTTGCCGTGAAACATATTACTGTTGATAGTGGTTGAGTACAATGCTTGTCTCCAGGTAGATAAAGAATATATGGTAGAGTGCCAGCACTGCATATTAATGCCTTTTATTTGGGAATGAAAGATGATATAAGATTGTTTCCCTCTCTGCCCCCTCTCCTCTCCACTGCAATGCAGTAGCACCCCAGAGCCATAGAGTAGAGCTACAGGTTCAGGAAACTATACTCCCATGTTGGAACCACAGGTTCCAATTCTAATAGGATAGATGGTATGTTTGTCTGTGCGGTATGAATCCAGAAGCTTATGTTAAATGGATAATGGGACATTTTGGTAATTAAGTGCTTTTTCTACTTACCCAGAGTCAGATAATGTCTCTGTGTGCAATTTGAATGTAGTTTCTGAGCCAATGCTAAATGATTGTCTCCAGGAACAACTAGCTAGCTCCTCTCAAAAGCAGGGAAAAAAACCTAACTACTCTAAAGGTTGGTCATTTCTAGTCTTACAAAGCTGCTATCAAGTAGTTGCCAAAATGTCGCACTATTCCTTTAGGTAAAGACTTTGTTTATTGAAGTATGGTTAAAGCTTTCTTCTAATCTACATGGTAAAGTATGAAATGATTGTGTAAAGTATAGTAAAGAAACGTCACATTAAGTCAATGTTTGCAAATGCTTGTGTAAAATGCTTGTGTATAGGCTCTATTTTGCTCACCCCAAACAGAACTGAGCTATGCAAAAACATTGTACAGTGTACACTGCAGTGCAATTCGTGGAAAACATTTTGTAACTTTTCTTTGACTATGTCTTTGAGAAATATTTGTTTCAGTAAATGGTGTGAAAATTCAAATCAAAATCAAATTTTATTTTTCACATGCGCCAAATAAAACAGGTGTAGACCTTCATGTGAAATGCTTACTTACAAGCCCTTAACCAACAATGCAGTTTTATGAAAAATATTTACTAAATAAACGAAAGTAAAAAATAAAAGAGTAACAATAACGAGGCAATATACAGGGGGTACCGGTATCGGGTCATTGTGCGGGGGTACAGGTTAGTCCAGGTCATTGAGGTAATATTTCAGTACCAGTCAAAGGTTTGGACACACCTACTCATTCAAGGGTTTTTCTTTATTTTTGCTATTTTCTACATTGTAGAAACTATTTTCTACATACAAGGCATCAAAACTATGAAATAACACATGGAATCAAGTAGTAACCAAAAAAGTGTTAAATAAATCAAAATATATTTTGAATTTGAGATTCTTCAAAGTAGCCACCCTTTGCCTTGATGACAGCTTTGCACACTCTTGGCATTCTCTCAACCAGCTTCATGAGGAATGCTTTTGATGCAGAAATCCATCACTCTCCTTGGTCAAATAGCCCTTACACAGCCTGGAGGTGTGTTTTGGGTCATTGTCATGGCTACCACAGCATTCTTCAGTGATACGCCATCCCATCTGGTATGCACTTAGTGGGACAATCATTTGTTTTTCAACAGGACAATGACCCAAAACACACCTCCAGGTTGTGTAAGGGCTATTTGACAAAGATGGAGAGTGATGGGGTGCTGCATCAGAGGACCTCCACAATCACCCAACTTCAACCCAATTGAGATGGTTTGGGATGAGTTGGACTGCAGCGTGAAGGAAAAGCAGCCAACAAGTACTCAGCATATGTGGGAACGTTGGAAAAGCGTTCCTCATGAAGCTGGTTGAGAGAATGCCAAGAGTGTGCAATGCTGTCATCAAGGCAAAGGGTGGCTACTTTGAAGAATCTCAAATATAAAATATATTTTGATTTGTTTAAAACTTTTTTGGTTACTACATGGTTCCATATGTGTTATTTCATAGTTTTGATGTCTTCACTATTATTCTACAATGTAGAAAATAGTAAAAAGAAAATAAAAACCCTTGAATGAGTAGGTGTGTCCAAACTTTTTACTGGTACTGTAGATGTAGGTAGGGGTAAAGTGACTATGCATAGATAATAAACAACGCGTAGCAGCAGCGTAAAAAAAGGGTGCCGGGGGGTCAATGCAAATAGTCTGGGTAGCCATTTGATTTGCTGTTCAGCAGTCTTATGGGGGTAGAAGCTGTTAAGAAACATTTTGGACCTGGACTTGGCTCTCCAGTACCTCTTGCTTTGTGGTAGCAGAGAGAAAAGTCTATAACTAGGGTGGCTGGAGTCTATGAACATTTTTGAGGATCTGTGGACCCATGCCAAATTTTTTTAGTTTCCTGAGGGGTAATTGGCATTGTCGTGCCCTCTTCACGACTGTCTTGGTGTGTTTGGACTACATCCCCGTCGATAAGGATGGGGGCGTGCTCGGCCCTCCTTTTCCTGTAGTCCACGATCATCTCCTTTGTCTTGATCACGTTGAGGTAGAGGTTGTTGTCCTGGCACCACACTGCCAGGTCTCTGACCTCCTCCCTATAGGCTGTCTTATCATTGTCGGTGATCACGCCGACCACTGTTGTGTCGTCGGCAAACTTAAGGATGGTGTTGGAGTCGTGCTTGGCCACGCAGTAATAGGTGAACAGGGAGTACAGGAGGGTACAAAACACCCGTGTTGAGGAGCAGCATGGCAGATGTGTTGTTGTCTGCCCTTACCACCTGGGACAGCCCGTCAGGAAGTCCAGGATCCTGTTGCAGAGGGAGGTGTTTAGTCCCAGGGTCCTTAGCTTTGAGGGCACTATGGTGTTGAATGCTGAGCTGTAGTCGATGAATAGCATTCTCACGTAGGTGTTCCTTTTGCCCAGGTGGGAAAGGGCAGTGTTGAGTGCAGTAGAGATTGCGTCATCTGTGTATCTGTTGGGGCGGAATGCAAATTGTAGTGGGTCCAGGGTTTCTAGGATGATGGTGACGGTGGGGGGCCATGACCAGCCATTAAAAGCACTTCATGGCTACAAATGTGAGTGCTACGGGTCGGTAGTCATACAGGCAGGTTACCTTGGTGTTCTTGGGCACAGGGACTATGGTGGTCTGCTTGAAACATGTAGGTATTACAGACTTGGCCAGGGACAGGTTGAAAATGTCAGTGACGACACTTGCCAGTTGGTCAGCGCATGCTCGGAGTACACATCCTGGTAATTCGTCTGGCCCTGCGGCCTTGTGAATGTTGACCTGTTTAAAGGTCTTACTCACATTGGCTACGGCAAGCGTGATCACACAGTCGTCCGGAAAAGCTGGTACTCTCATGCATGCTTCAGTGTTGCTTGCCTCGACGCAAGTAATTTTAGCAATTACATTTACTTTTGATACTTAAGTATATTTAGAAGCAAATACATTTTGACTTTTACTCAAGTAGTATTTTACTGGGTGACTAACTTTTACTTGGGTAACTTTGTATTAAGGTATCTATACTTTTACTAAATTATCACAATTGGGTACTTTTTCCACCACTTAACTAATTTACCGCATGGTGATTTGACCATGGAAGGCCAAAACTCTATCCTAAAACAGGCTGAAATTTCAGGTGGTCTTTTAAAACAGCTCTTACACTAAAAGGGCATTATCATAATTTTCACAATTTCACAGTATTATTCCAACCTCATAGTGTAGAAATATCTACAAAACACAGGAAATCACATTTTTTGACTGCACTGTGCCTTTAAGGTACTTTGTGCCATTCTGTCTTTTCCAAATGTTATGGTTATTTCTCTCAGTCTGTGTTTTTTAACATGAGCAAAATGGAGCCTAATGTGTAAAGTATAGTACCTGACTGTATATCCTGGTGTTGCCAACCTGATTTAACCTTTCGTTTGCCAGACAGCACAGTTTAATGTGGAACATTTCTCAGGGATGCACAACTGGTATGCCTGCTCCCACGCACGCCCCACCTTCTGTAATGTCTGTAGAGACAGCCTCTCTGGCGTCACTTCCCACGGCCTGTCCTGCGAAGGTAAGATTCTCATGCACACACACACATCTCTGTTTTATCTCTCCTAACACCTATCCTCCTCAACTATCTGTCCATCCCTCCTCCCACGTCTCTCCATCTACTCATTAATGGACCAGTGAGAAGCATGCTACTGCTCTGTGTTTGCCTTAGTGCTGTGTGTCCCTCTTGGGCTGTGGTAGTTTCAATCAGTCCTGGACAGGTGGAGGGGAGTGGAGATATAGGACTGGGGCTGTGCAATGGGGAATAGGACTTACTTACTTATTCCTCTTCCCTCCCTGTGGAGTATATAGTCGCAACAAGCCCACACCATCCAGGGAATAGGTCTATAAGCTCATAGTAGGGCAGGGCTGGGGGCAGTTCAATTGAAGTATCCATTCAATACTACTTTATGCTTTATTTCCCTCAGGATCGATTAAGAATAGTAGGGCAGAGCTGTGCAGGAGCTGAATGATAGGGGATTGGTGTATTCGCTGGAGAATTAAGTTGTGGGTTGAGAAGAGCGTACAATTTGTCCTAGACGTTGTAGTGTCCTCTTTGCTGGCTAGCCTACTGTGAGAGGCTAATGATAACCCATTAATTGCTCTGAAATGAAGGGCTTCCTCCTTGAAGCATCCTCAAAGGCTATTATGGAGGTGTGTGTGTGTGGAGTGTGTGTGGATCATAGACTGCTCCATACACATAACCCTAGCATATTTTCTATCTCTCCCATCTGCAGTCTTCTACATTATACATGCTTTATGGTTCGAGATGATGTGGAAGGTTAGACTAATCACACACAAACACACATACTCACACACGCACTTGCAGATGATGTGAAGCGCTATAGGCTAATTAGCATTAGATACATATGGTGTTCATTATGGTTGTCTGACTCACAGGCTCCTTATATGAAACCAGGAAGTGGTGTATAAATAGTACTGGTATAAAAAATGGTTGGTTACACTGTTCCTTTACAGCTTAGGTGTGTATAGATGGAGCAGTCTAAAACAGAGCCCAATGAAACAGTAGCAGTTGCGTCATTCTCACTCTTTTCTATTAAATCAGTTGTGCTGATTAAACTTGTTAGGTATGAGTCATATACAGTACCAGTCAAAAGTTTGGACACACCTACTCATTCAAGGGTTTTTCTTTATCTACATTGTAGAATATTAGTGAAGACATCAAAACTATGAATCAACACATATGGAATCACAAAGTAACCAAAAAAGTGTTAAATAAATCAAAACATATTTTAGATTCTTCAAATTAACCATCCTTTGCCTTAATGACAGCTTTGCACACTCTTGGCATTCTCTCAACCAGCTTCATGAGGAATGCTTTTCCAACAGTCTTGAAGGAGTTCCCACATATGCTGAGCACTTGTTGGCTGCTTTTCCTTCACTCTGTTGGTCCAACTCATCCCAAACCATCTCAGTTGGGTTGAGGTCAGGTGCTTGTGGAGGCCAGGTCCTCTGGTGCAGCACTCCATCACTCTCCTTGGTCAAATAGCCCTTACACAGCCTGGAGGTGTGTTTTGGGTCATTGTCCTGTTGAAAAACAAATGATAGTCTCTAAGCGCAAACCAGATGGGATGGCGTATTGCTGAAGAATGCTGTGGTAGCCATGCTGGGTTAGTGTGCCTTGAATTCTAATTAAATCACTGACAGTGTCACCAGCAAAGCACCCCACACCATCACACCTCCTGCGCCGGAAGAAATGGCAGCAGTTTTACGGGCACCCAACCAATTGTGCTATTATGTTTTTTTTCTTGTTATTTGTAACTTATTTTGTACATAATGTTTCTGCAAACGTATCTTACGGCAGAAAAGAGCTTCTGGATATCAGGACAGCGATCACTCACCCCGTAGAAGGCGAGTAGGAAAGCTGTCGTTACCGTTAATATTGCTCGCAAAACGTGCAATCATTGGACAATAAATTAGACGAGGTACGATCACGAATATCCTACCAAGGGGACATCAAAAACTGTAATATCCTATGTTTCACGGAATCGTGGCTGAATGACGACATGGATATTCAGCTAGCGGGATATACGATGCACCAGCAGGATAGATCAGCACACTTCGTAAGATGGGGTCTGTGCATATTTGTAAACAACAGTTGGTGCACGAAATCTAAGGAAGTCTCTAGATTTTGCTCGCCTGAAGTAGAGTATCTTGTGATAAATTGCAGGCCACACTACTTGCCTAGAGAGTTCTCAGCTACAGTGGGGAAAAAAAAAGTATTTAGTCAGCCACCAATTGTGCAAGTTCTCCAACTTAAAAAGATGAGAGAGGCCTGTAATTTTCATCATAGGTACACTTCAACTATGACAGACGAAATGAGAAAAAGAAATCCAGAAAATCACATTGTAGGATTTTTTTATTTATTTATTTGCAAATTATGGTGGAAAATAAGTATTTGGTCAATAACAAAAGTTTATCTCAATACTTTGTTATATACCCTTTGTTGGCAATGACAGAGGTCAAACGTTTTCTGTAAGTCTTCACAAGGTTTTCACACACTGTTGCTGGTATTTTGGCCCATTCCTCCATGCAGATCTCCTCTAGAGCAGTGATGTTTTGGGGCTGTCGCTGGGCAACACGGACTTTCAACTCCCTCCAAAGATTTTCTATGGGGTTGAGATCTGGAGACTGGCTAGGCCACTCCAGGACCTTGAAATGCTTCTTACGAAGCCACTCCTTCTTTGCCCGGGCGGCGACACGACGAGTTGAGTTTTTACCAAAAAGTTCTATTTTGGTTTCATCTGACCATATGACATTCTCCCAATCCTCATCTGGATCATCAAAATGCTCTTCAGACGGGCCTGAACATGTACTGGCTTAAGCAGGGGGACATGTCTGGCACTGCAGGATTTGAGTCCCTGGCGGCGTAGTGTGTTACTGATGGTAGGCTTTGTTACTTTGGTCCCAGCTCTCTGCAGGTCATTCACTAGGTCCCCGTGTGGTTCTGGGATTTTTGCTCACCGTTCTTGTGATCATTTTGACCCCACGGGTGAGATCTTGCGTGGAGCCCCAGATCGAGGAAGATTATCAGTGGTCTTGTATGTCTTCCATTTCCTAATAATTGCTCCCACAGTTGATTTCTTCAAACCAAGCTGCTTACCTATTGCAGATTCAGTCTTCCCAACCTGGTGCAGGTCTACAATTTTGTTTCTGGTGTCCTTTGACAGCTCTTTGGTCTTGGCCATAGTGGAGTTTGGAGTGTGACTGTTTGAGGTTGTGGACAGGTGTCTTTTATACTGATAACAAGTTCAAACAGGTGCCATTAATACAGGTAACGAGTGGAGGACAGAGGAGCCTCTTAAAGAAGAAGTTACAGGTCTGTGAGAGCCAGAAATCTTGCTTGTTTGTATGTGACCAAATACTTATTTTCCACCATAATTTGCAAATAAATTCATTAAAAATCCTACAATGTGAATTTCTGGATTTTCTTTCCTCATTTTGTCTGTCATAGTTGAAGTGTACCTATGATGAAAATTACAGGCCTCTCTCATCTTTTTAAGTGAGAGAACTTGCACAATTGGTGGCTGACTAAATACTTTTTTCCCCCACTGTATACGTTTGTGGCTGTTTATTTACCACCACAAACAGATGCTGGCACTAAGACCGCACTCATTCAGCTGTATAAGGAAATAAGCAAACAGGAAACCACTCACCCAGAGGCGGCGCTCCTAGTGGCCGGAGACTTTACTGCAGGGAAACTTAAATCAGTTCTACCAAATCTCTATCAACATGTTAAATGTGCAACCAGAGGGAAAACAATTCTAGATCACCTGTACAGAGACGCGTACAAAGCTCTCCCTCGCCCTTCATTAGGTAAATCCGACCACAACTTTATCCTCCTGATTCCTGCTTAAAAGCAACAATTAAAGCAGGAAGCACGAGTGACTCGTCTATAAAGAAGTGGTCAGATGAAGCAGATGCTAAACTACAGGACTGTTTTGCTATCACAGACTGGAACATGTTCCGGGATTCTTCCGATGACATTGAGGAATACACCACATCAGTCACTGGCTTTATCAATATGTGCATCGAGGACGTCGTCCCCACAGTGACTGTACGTACATACCCCAACCAGAAGCCATGGATTACAGGTATCATTCGCACTGAGCTAAAGGGTAGAGCTGCCACTTTCAAGGTGCGGGACTCTAACCCGGAAGCTTACAAGAAATCCCGCTATGCCCTGCGACGAACCATCAAACAGGCAAAGCGTCAATACAGGGCTAAGATTGAATCATACTACACCGTACTACTGCAAACTATTACAGACTACAAAGGGAAGCACAGCCGCGAGCTGCCCAGTGACACGGGCCTACCAGATGAGCTAAATCACTTCTATGCTCGCTTCGAGGCAAGCAACACTGAGACATGCATGAGAGCATCAGCTGTTCCGGACAACTGTGTGATCGCGCTCTCCGCAGCCGACATGAGTAAGACCTTTAAACAGGTCAACATACACAAGGCTGCTGGACCAGACAGATTACCAGGACGTGTGCTCCGGGCATGTGCTGACCAACTGGCAGGTATCTTCACTGACATTTTCAACATGTCCCTGATTGAGTCTGTAATACCAACATGTTTCAAGCAGACCACCATAGTCCCTGTGCCCAAGAACTCACGTCCTTAGCCATGAAGTGCTTTGAAAGGCTGGTAATGGCTCACATTAACACCATTATCCCAGAAACCCTAGACCCACTCCAATTTGCATACCGCCCAAACAGATCCACAGATGATGCAATCTCTATTGCACTCCACACTACCCTTTCCCACCTGGACAAAAGGAACACCTATGGGAGAATGCTATTCATTGACTACAGCTCAGCGTTCAACACCATAGTACCCTCAAAGCTCATCACTAAGCTAAGGATCCTGGGACTAAACACCTCCCTCTGCAACTGGATCCTGGACTTCCTGACGGGCGGCCCCCAGGTGGTGAGGGTAGGTAGCAACACATCTGCCACGCTGATCCTCAACACTGGAGCTCCCCAGGGGTGCGTGCTCTGTCCCCTCCTGCACTCCCTGTTCACCCATGACTGCATGGCCAGGCATGGCTCCAACACTATCATTAAGTTTGCAGATGACACAACAGTGGTAGGCCTGATCACCAACAACGACGAGACAGCCTATAGGGAAGAGGTCAGAGAACTGGCCGGGTGGTGCCAGAATAACAACCTATCCCTCAACGTAACCAAGACTAAGGAGATGATTGTGGACTACAGGAAAAGGAGCACCGAGCACGCCCCCATTCTCATCGACGGGGCTGTAGTGGAGCAGGTTGAGAGCTTCAAGTTCCTTGGTGTCCACATCAACAACAAACTAGAATGGTCCAAACACACCAAGACAGTCGTGAAGAGGGCACGACAAAGCCTATTCCCCCTCAGTAAACTAAAAAGATTTGTCATGGGTCCTGAGATCCTCAAAAGATTCTACAGCTGCAACATCGAGAGCATCCTGACTGGTTGCATCACTGCCTGGTACAGCAATTGCTCGGCCTCCAACCGCAAGGCACTTCAGAGGGTAGTGCGTACGGCCCAGTACATCACTGGGGCTAAGCTGCCTGCCATCCAGGACCTCTACACCAGGAGGTGTCAGAGGAAGGCCCTAAAAATTGTCAAAGACCCCAGCCATCCCAGTCATAGACTGTTCTCTCTACTCCCGCATGGCAAGCGGTACCGGAGTGCCAAGTCTAGGACAAAACAGTTTTTACCCCCAAGCCATAAGACTCTTGAACAGGTAACCAAATGGTTACCCGGACTATTTGCATTTTGTTTGCATTGATTCAATATGTGTGATTTCATAGTTTTGATGTCTACACTATTATTTGGGACGGCAGGTAGCCTAGTGGTTAGAGCGTTGGACTAGTAACCGAAAGGTTGCAAGATTGAATTGCCGAGCTGACAAGGTAAAAATCTGTCGTTCTGCCCCTGAACAAGGCAGTTAACCCACTGTTCCTAGGCCGTCATTGAAAATAAGAATTTGTTCTTAACTGACTTGCCTAGTTAGATAAAGGTCAAATAAAAATTCTACAATGTAGAAAATCAAGAAAAACTCTTGAATGAGTAGGTGTGTCTGACCCTTTGACTGGTACTGTATATATAACCTTTATTTTACCATTAAGGTAAATTAAAAACAAATTCTTATTTACAATGACAGCCTGGCAAAAGGCCTCCTGTGGGGAAGGGGGCGGGGATTAAAAGTGAAAGACAAGACAACATAGACAGAACACACTTGGCAACAGCACAGATACATAATTTTACGTTGACATTTTAGTCATTTAGCAGATGCTCTTATCCAGAGCGACTTACAGGAGCAATGCCACCATGATACACGAAGAGAGACCTATGGCAACAACACAAAATTGCACACGCATTAACAAGGGCAGACAACAGCACAAGGGATATTTCATCTGTTCGGGAGAAAAAACATATTGAGTCATAATATTCCAAGGCTTTGTGTGTGGCCGTCAGACAGTGTAATAAAGGGTGTATCTCTCTCCCTCTCCGCCTCAGTCCTTGATTAGAGGGTTAAGATAAAAATCTGAAATGGACCTGGCTTCCAGGTCCAGATTTGAATTAGCCTTGTCTAGGGTATCGGATCATTAGCTTCTTCTGATTCATTGTGATTGCACTGTTGTGGCTTCATGAAAGAACGCTTTTGTAAAGAACATTGCTTTCACTATTTTTGTCTCCTTTTTGGTTCACTGGACCGTGTGCTGATCTCTATATTTCAACTGATAATGCAACACCTACTGTACAGACACAGCTTGATAAGTGTGTGTGAGAGAGTGTGTGAGTGTGTGAGAGAGAGAGATTCTTAAGTGGTGAGAACAGCTAGACAGACGGTTTCACAGCAATCAGAGCTGCTTATGTTTTACTTCGATTTCCTGCACAGGACGATCGATAGGAATTGATGTATGTGTCACACACACACCTCCCCAACCATCCTCTGGCTACAAACAGTCTGAAACCAGCAAGACGATCTCTCTCAAAACAAACATCTCGTATCCGTCTGCAATCAATGTTTCTCTAATCTAACTCTAAATGCCTTTAGTAGAACATTACATGACTTTAAGAGAACACAATGTTTATCACAGTCCGCCAATGACAAGCAGTGACACTGGCCAATTAGTCTCTGTGTGTGTTTGTGTGTCTGCACGTGCCTACATGGGTGCATGTGTTTGCATCTGTGTGTTGTTTCTATAGTGGAACTTTCCAAGTCCATTCATTATATGGTTGGCTGATAAGTGCCTCCTCATCTATAATGACTATACATACACTGAACAAGAATATAAACGCAACATGCAACATTTTCAAAGATTTTACTGAGTTACAGTTCATACGAGGAAATCAGTCATTTGAAATACATGTATTAGACCCTAATCTATGGATTTCACATGACTGGGAATACAGATATGCATCTGTTGGTCACAGATAACTTTTTTTTTTTTAAAGGTAGGGCCGTGGATCAGAAAACCAGTCAGTATCATTTGCCACACCTGTCAGATGGATGGATTATCTTGGCAAAGGAGAAATGCTCACTAACAGGGATGTGAATTTGGAGTTTTCCACAACAGTATGTTACATAGTTCCTCTCATGCATACAGAATTGGGTTTTACAGTTCACATTGTTTTGAGCAGCCGGTAGGCTCGTGACAGAGATACAGACGGTATATTCCGTGCCTCTGACACTTGCATTCCCAGTGATGTGAGTGGTGAGGTATTTTAATGCAGTGGTTCCTAAAACTTGCATTATTTTGGTGTGTGGTAACAATAGGTACTCTCTGGTAATTTAATAAACTAAATAAAACATCAGTGTCGTGTGAGCCTGCTGGTGTTGCCAGGGTGATTAGAGCTATGGCTGTAATACTGTAATCCTCTAGAACATTAGAAGGCTATAGGCATATGGAGCTGTATGTAAGGGATCACACGCAGCACACAGGCACAGAGGGCTGGGGCTAGAATTAAGATTGCCTCTGGTCCTCTTGACAGAGAGCCAGCTTAGGATGGGGCTCAATCACTGGACAGTCCCTGCTCTCGTTGTGCATTTTGAGACACACTCGTCAGGCAGGGTTAGAACTGGGGACTGAAGCACATTTTCACCAAACACCTCTCCTATCTGTTTATTTAATATTCTGGTAAACCCATTCTCATAAACCTCTCTCACTGTGGTGTTGAACATGATGCTCTGTGTTGTTGATCAGACTAACGAGGCGTGTTTGTTGTTTGCGTTTGTTTTCCAGTGTGTAAATTCAAAGCTCACAAGCGGTGTGCCGTCAGGGCCACCAACAACTGCAAATGGACTACACTCGCCTCCATAGGGAAAGACATCATCGAAGACGAGGATGGGGTGCGTGTGTGTGCGCGTGTGTGTATTCATGTACAGTTCCTTCGGAAAGTAGTCAGACCCCTTGACTTTTTCCACATTTTGTTACGTTACATCCTTCTTCTAAAATTGATTCAATCGTTTTTTCCCCCCTCATCAATCTACACACAATACCCCATAATGGCAAAGCAAAAACTGAAATATGACATTTACATAAGTATTCAGACCCTTTACTCAGTACTTTGTTGAAGCACCTTTGGTAGCAATTACAGCATTGAGTCTTCTTGGGTATGACGCTACAAGCTTGGCACACCTGTATTTGCGGAGTTTCTCCCATTCTTCTCTGCAGATCCTCTCAAGCTCTGTCAGGTTGGATGCGGAGCGTTGCTGCACAGCTATATTCAGGTTTCTCCAGAGATTTTAGATCAAGTCCGGCCTTTGGCTGGGCCACTCAAGGACATTCAGAGACTTGTCCCGAAGCCACTCCTGCGTTGTTTTGGCTGTCTGCTTAGGTTCGTTGTCCTGTTGGAAGGTAAACCTTCGCCCCAGTCTGAAGACCTGATCGCTCTGGAGCGGGTTTTCATGTACTTTTCTACTTTCACTTGATCCTGACTCCCAGTCCCTGCCGCTGAAAAACTTCCCCACAGCATGATGCTGCCACCACCATGCTTCAACGTAGGGATGTTGCCAGGTTTCCTCCAGGCGTGACATTTGGCATTCTGGCCAAAGAGTTCAATCTTGGTTTCATCAGACCAGAGCACCTTGTTTTTCATGGTCTGAGAGTCCTTTAGGTGCATTTTGGCAAACACCAAGCGGGCTGTAATGTGCCTTTTACTGAGGAGTGGCTTCCGTCTGGCCACTCTACCATAAAGGGCTGATTGGTGGAGTGTTGCAGAGATGGCTGTCCTTCTGGAAGGTTCTCCCATCTCCACAGAGGAACTCTAGAGCTCTGTCAGAGTGACCATCGGGCTCTTGGTCACCTCCCTGACCAAGGCCCTTCTCCCCAGATTGCTCAGTTTGGCCGGGCGGCCTTGGTGGTTCCTAACTTCTTCCATTTAAGAATGATAGAGGCATTGTGTTCTTGGAGACCTTCAATGCTGCAGACTTTTTTGGTACCCTTCCCCAGATCTGTGTCTTAACATAATCATGTCTCGGAGCTCTACGGACAATTCCTTTGACCTCATGGCTTGGTTTTAGCTCTGTCATGCACTATTAACCGTGGGACCTTATATAGACAGGTGTGTGCCTTTCCAAAGATATTTCTGTTTTTTAGGTGTAAGAAATTTGCAAAAACGTCTAAAAACCTGTTTTGACTTTGTCATTATGGGGTAATGTGTGTAGAATGATGAGGATTTAACAAAATGTGGAAAAAGTCAAGGGGTCTGAATACTTTCCGAAGGCACTGTATATCTGTGTGTGTGTGTGCACATATGTGTGTTTGTATCCTTGTGTACATACGTGTGTGTGTGTGTGTGTGTGTGTGTGTGTGTCTCAGCAACAGATGGCACGAGAAGGTAGAAAATAGAATAGTATATTTCTTCACCAGATAAATGTTGTACCTGAGTGACTCTCTCCTCCTGTCCTGTAGATTGCCATGCCCCACCAGTGGCTGGAGGGGAACCTGCCTGTTAGTGCCAAGTGTGCCGTGTGTGATAAGACGTGTGGCAGCGTGCTCCGACTGCAGGACTGGCGCTGCCTCTGGTGCAAGGCCATGGTGAGTGTGTGCGTGTGGAATGTGTGTCTGTGTGTATGGTGTGTCTGTGTGTGTTCTAACACAGACTCTGTGTTTTTCCAGGTACACACAGCTTGCATGGACTTGTACCCCAGGAAATGTCCCCTGGGCCAGTGTAAAGTCTCCATCATCCCTCCTACTGCTCTCAACAGCATCGACTCAGATGGTACACACACACACACACACACACACACACACACACACACACACACACACACACACACACACACACACACACACTTCATTACTACGGGCCATATTGCATTACACACCTTCTTGGAAAGGCTTACAGAATAGTGTAGTCACATAGGATGTCTCTACACCCAAATGGAGAATGAGAGTTCTCAATGACAATTGTTTTTTCTTCAATAAAACATATATTACTGACCGGTGGAAAGTGGAGTGAATTGCAGTGCAGATTAATGTTATGAAGAAGGATTCACCTCATTGGCTTTGCTAATTTCCTCTCAGATTGACCTGGGGATGATTAAAACCGAGAGGAATTAATCATTCTCCAGACATTCACACACACACACACACACACACACATCCCAGCGTCGTATTCATTAGGGAGCATAATGGAAATAATTGTTTAATGTTTTGCTCAGGAAATAAGCATTTATAATAGGATAAGTCCAGGTAGTCCCTTCCTGTTTCAGTCCCCTTTCTTCCCTTTGGTTCCCAATGAACACAACCCAGATTAGGGTGCTGTATAAATCCGTATCATGTGATGGAAACTATGGAAGAAGAATGTAAATATTAGTGTTTTCACTCTAATACTAATATCACCTTCTGGTGTGGAATTTATACACTCTCGTGTGTGTGTGTGTGTGTAAATTGTGTGTGTGTAAATTGTGTGTGTGTAAATTGTGAGTGGGTATTGTATTGACGGTATATAAAATAGATATTTCAGGAAGGTGCACACACACAAACACAGAGTCCGGCTGAGGCTGATCATATTGACTAACTTTGAAAGGTGTGGAAGAAGAAAGGAGGATCAAGAGTATAAAGAGATGATTGGATGAGAAATGAGAGGAGTTCGAGCTACAAAAATCTCTACTTGCCCCTCTACTCCCCCTCTATCTCCCTCTATCTCTGTTCCGGCCCCTCTATCTCTGTTCCCGCCCCTCTATCTCTGTTCCCGCCCCTCTATCTCTGTTCCCGCCCCTCTATCTCTGTTCCCGCCCCTCTATCTCCCTCTCTCTGTTCCCGCCCCTCTATCTCTGTTCCCGCCCCTCTATCTCTGTTCCCGCCCCTCTATCTCCCTCTCTCTGTTCCTGCCCCTCTATCTCTGTTCCCACCCCTCTATCTCTGTTCCTCTCCTTCTCTTTCTTCCAAATATCTTCCTCTCCCTCTCTTCAATGTCTTCAACCCCTCCCCCCTTGACATGTCAGGATTTGCCCTCGCCCCAGTGCAGTCTTGAGAGGGCTCTAATCTAATTGGCTGCTAGCTGACTGTGGCACGTGCTGAAACGTTGTGACTTTCCTCCCCCTCTCCTCTCCCATCTCTGCTCCGTCGCTGCCAAGATTAGAGAGAGAGAAGGTGGGAAAGAGAGAGAGAGGGATAGAAAGATGGAATGAGAAGAGAGGCAAAGAGATGTGGAGGATGGAGAGCGCAAAGGACAAAGGGAGGGGGATAGAGAGAGGGAGAAAGGAATGACAGAAAGAGAGTGAAGGAAGAGAGAATGAGAGTGTGGATGGCAGCACCCCTGGGGACTGTCACCATCCTCCCCCGCGCAAGCACACACACGCATACACACACGCATACACACACACACACACACACACACACACACACACGCATACACACACACGCATACATACACTCAAACTTAAAGCCTTTTCACACAGAGTAATGTTGACACACAGGCGGTGTATCAATCTGCCATATGATGAATCCTATGAACGCACAGGCTCGTTGTCCACGGTGTGTCTCCTGCTTAGAATGTGTGCTAATACCGCACATGCCACACACAACTGCACAGCCTGACTCAGTACTGTGATGCACACACACACACACACACACACACACACACACACACACACACTTTGATGCTCCAATGATATTGCAGTGTGTGGGTGTTATGATACAGTAGTTAATGGGTGATCCAGTACAGCAGATAGCAGAATCTCTCTTTTCTGTAATCTCTTCATCTTCTCACATCCCTTCTATTAGTCACCGTGACACGGCTCAGAGTCTGGATGCTGTTAGTGTTAATACATTTTGGATTAACCAGTGGATTTGACAGTGATAAACAACGTGATACATTTGGTAGAGATGAACATTTATACATGTAATTGCTCCTGATGTCCTATCTACAGTGTATCACCATCTACAATAGTTCCATACAGTATATCAGATCACGTCTGCATTTTATTTGCTACTATAATCGGCTAGTACTCTCAATATTTGAGCACAGATTCATTAATCCATCCATTCATCAATCCATTCATTCATTCACTTTTTCATTCATCCATTCATTCATGTAATAACAGTTTTTTTTTTTTTTTTTCTGTTCAGGCTTCTGGAAGGCCACCTGTCCCCCGTCCTGCGCCAGTCCTCTGCTGGTCTTCGTCAACTCCAAGAGTGGAGACAACCAAGGGGTTAAATTCCTACGACGTTTCAAGCAGCTCCTCAACCCTGCTCAGGTGTTTGACCTGGTCAATGGCGGACCACATCTAGGGTGAGTCGGCTTGGCTAGTTCCTGCTTATGGAAACCATATCGCTAGTTTAAAAAAGTATTCCCATGCATAATAACGCAACAAATCTGATGGTTTACCAATGTAAGCAAGTTTTGAAATTATTATGTTTTAGTCCTATATATCTGTTTGGGCTTCTTGCAGTCAATTTGCAGTCTACAAATGATTTGTAATTTTGTTTCCGGCCTGATTCCCTGACTGAACATCTTGTCAAAGAAATCACATTTATTTTGGGAGATCGTTAGAAAGAACTTCTAAATTCAAGACAGGAGTTACTTTTTTCTCAACTTGTTTCTATTACTTTCTAGGACGTCAAGCAAACTTACAAAGAAGGTAGCTAGCTAGCCAGCTAGCTTTGTAGCCATGGATTGTGCTCCTTACATTGTTTAGTGCCAGCAAAACACCAACATCCTGGAGTCGCCTCTTCACTGTTGGCATTGAGACTGGTGTTTTGCTGGTACTATTTAATGAAGCTGCCAGTTGAGGACTTGTGAGGCGTCTGTTTCTCAGACTAGACACTCTAATGTACTTGTCCTCTTGCTCAGTTGTGCACCGGGGCCTCCCACTCCTCTTTCTATTCTGGTTAGAGACAGTTTGCTCTGTTCTGTGAAGGGAGTAGTACACAGCGTTGTATGAGATCTTCAGTTTCTTGGCAATTTCTCTCTGGAAGAGCAGTAATTTCTCAGAACAAGAATAGACTGATGAGTTTCAGAAGGATGTTATTTGTTTCTGGCAATTTTGAGCCTGTACTCGAACCCACAAATGCTGATGCTCCAGATACTCAACTCGTCTAAAGAAGGCCAGTTATTTATTGCTTCTTAAATCAGGACAACAGTTTTCAGCTGTGCTAACATAATTGCAAAAGGGTTTTCTAATGATCAATTAGCCTTTTAAAATGATAAACTTGGATTAGCTAACACAACGTGCCATTGAAACACAGGAGTGATGATTGCTGATAATGGGCCTATGTACGCCTATGTAGATATTCCATAAAAAATCTGCCGTTTCCAGCTACAATAGTCATTTACAACATTAACAATGTCTACACTGTATTTCTGATCAATTTGATGTTATTTTAATGGACGAACATTTTTCTTTTCTTTCAAAAACAAACTTTTGAACGGTAGTGTATATACAGTTGAAGTTGGAAGTTTACATACACCTTAGCCAAATACATTTAAACTCCGTTTTTCTCAAATCCTGACATTTAATCCTAGTAAAAATTCCCTGTCTTAGGTCAGTTAGGATCATCACTTTATTTTAAAAATGTGAAATGTCAGAATAATAGAAGAGAGTGATTTATTTATTTCATCACATTCCCAGTGGGTCAGAAGTTTACATACACTCAATTAGTATTTGGTAGCATTGCCTTTCAATTGTTTAACTTTAAATTGTCAAACGTTTCAGGTAGCCTTCCACAAGCTTCCCACAATAAGTTGGGTGAATTTTGGCCCATTCCTCCTGACAGAGCTGGTGTAACTGAGTCAGGTTTGAAGGCCTCCTTGCTCGCACACGCTTTTTCAGTTCTGCCCACAAATTTTCGACAGGATTGAGGTCAGGGCTTTGTGATGGCCACTCCAATACCTTGACCTTGTTGTCCTTAAGCCATTTTGCCACAACTTTACAAGACCCATTTACGACTAAGCTTTAACTTCCTGACTGATGTTTTGAGATGTTGCTTCAATATATCCACATATTTTTTTTTCCTCATGATGCCATCTATTTTGTGAAGTGCACCAGTCCCTCCTGCAGCAAAGCACCCCCACAACATGATGTTGCCACCCCCGTGCTTCACGTTTGGAATGGTGTTCTTCGGCTTGCAAGCCTCCCCCTTTTTCCTCCAAAGATAACGATGGTCATTATGGCCAAACAGTTCTATTTTTGTTTCATCAGACCAGAGGACATTTCTCCAAAAAGTACGATCTTTGTCCCCATGTGCAGTTGAAAACCGTGGTCTGGCTCTTTTAAGGCGGTTTTGGAGCAGTGGCTTCTTCCTTGCTGAGCGGCCTTTCAGGTTATTTAGATATAGGACACGTTTTGCTGTGGATATAGATACTTTTGTACCTGTTTCCTCCAGCATCTTCACAAGGTTCTTTGCTGTTGTTTATTTGCACTTTTCGCACCAAAGTCTCTAGGAGACAGAACGCGTCTCCTTCCTTTTTTTTTTTGGTATCTTCAGGCGTTTGGAAATTGCTCCCAATGATGAACCAGACATGTGGAGGTCTACAATTTTCTTCTGAGGTCTTGGCTAATTTCTTTAGATGTTCCCATGATGTCAAGCAAAGAGGCACTGGGTTTGACTCAAATTATGTAATTTAGCCTATCAGAAGCTTCTAAAGCCGTGACATCATTTTCTGGATTTTTCTAAGCTGTTTAAAGGCACAGTCAACTTAGTGTATTTTATCTTCTGACCCACTGGAATTGTGAATTGTGACCCAAGTACCCCGGCAGATGCAGCATAGATACAGAGACAGGGTGGTTGGTGGGACAGAAGCTATACTGTTCAATGACTCTGACACTAGTACCATTCCTTTGTGTACTCTCCAGACTGCGTCTCTTTCAGAAGTTTGATAACTTCCGGATCCTGGTGTGCGGAGGGGATGGGAGTGTAGGCTGGGTCCTCTCTGAGATAGACAAACTCAACCTCCACAAACAGGTAAGAAACTAAGAATCCCCCTTCCCCCCACACACACACTTCCCGCCTCACCCCCACATACTTACTCTCGCCCCCCCTCTTTCTGTCTCCAGTGCCAGTTGGGAGTGCTGCCCTTGGGCACAGGAAATGACTTGGCGCGGGTGCTGGGCTGGGGCCCATCATGTGACGATGACACTCAGCTTCCCCAGATTCTGGAGAAACTGGAGCGGGCCAGCACCAAGATGTTGGACCGCTGGAGCATCATGACCTACGAGATAAAGCTCCCTTCCAAACACAGCGGGCCCGTCACGCCAGACGACACTGACGACGGTCAGGTACACAACATCTGAAACATTAAGACTTGGAGGTGTTTTAGAATGTAACAGTATCGCCCTGGCCTTGCTTAGTTTTATGCTAATTCTGACTTTCTCCTCTCTCTGTGTCCCCAGTTTCAGATCACAGCATATGAAGACTCGGTGACTGCCCATCTCACCAAGATCCTCAACTCTGACCAACACTCTGTGGTCATCTCCTCCGCTAAGTGAGTGTCTCATCTCAACACTGCTTACTGCTAAATGGCTGCTGACAATTTCATTTAATGTGAACTCACGCTCTCCTTTCACCCCGGCTTCTCTCTCTCTCTCTGTCTCACTCTCTCTCTCTATTCTGTCTCTCTCTACTCTCTTTCTACTCTCTCTCTACTCTTTCTCTGTCTCTCTCTCCACTCTCTCTCTCTACTCTCTCTCTCGACTCTCTCGACTCTCTCGACTCTCTGACTCTCTCTCTATTCTCCCACTCCCCCACTCTCCACCTCTCTCCTCTCTCACTCTCCCCACTCTCTCCCTCACTCTCCCACTCTCTCTCCCCACCCACCTCTCACCTCTCCCACTCTCCCACACCTCTCTCTACCCACTCTCTCTACTCCCCCACTCTCTACCTCCCCACCTCTCCCCCACCTCCCACTCTCACCTCCTCCCCACCTCTCTCCCACCTCTCTCTCCCACTCTCTCTCACCTCTCACCTCTCCCATACCTCTCCTCTCTCCTCACCCCACTCTCTCTCTACTCTCTCACCTCCCTCTACCTCACCTCCCCACTCCACCCCTCTCTCTCTCTACTTTCTCCCACCTCCCCAATCTCTACCTCTCTCTCCACCTCACCTCTCTGCCTCTGCCTCTCTGCTCCCCACCACCTCTCTCGACTCTCTCTCTACCTCTCTCCCACCCCTCACTCTCTCTCCACTCTCTCTCTCCACCTCTCCCTCTCTCTCTCACTCTCTCTAACTCTCTGCACCTCCTCTCTACTCTCTCCCCTCTCTACTCGCCTCACTCTCTCTACTCTCTCTACTTTCTCTCTCCCCCACCCACCTCTCCACTCCACCTCCCACTCACCTCTCACCCACTCTAATCTCACCTCTACTCTCCCACTCTCTCTCTGCCTCTGCCTCACTCACTCTCTCGACTCTCTCCCACGCCTCAATCTACCTCTACCCACCCTCACCTCTCTCTACTCTCTCTACCTCTCTCTCTCTACTCTCTCTCTCTACTCTCTCTCTAATCTCTCTGCACTCTCTCTCTACTCTCTCCCCCTCTCTCTACTTGCTCTCTACTCTCTCTCTACTCTCTGCACTCTCTCTCTGCACTCTCTCTACCTCTCTCACCTCTTCCTCCCACTCACCTCCTCTCACTCACCTCTCTCACTCACCTCTCACTCACCTCTCCACTCCACCCCCCACTCCCCCACTCTCCCCCACTCACCTCTCACTCCACTCTCCTCTCCACTCTCTCCACTCTCTCCACTCTCTCCACTCTCTCTACTCTCTCCACTCTCTCTACTCTCTGCACTCTCTCTGTCTACTCTCTCCTCTCTCTACACTCTCTACTCTCTCTCTGCTTTCTCTCTCTACTCTCTCTCTCTGCTTTCTCTCTTCCTACTCTCTCTCTCTACTCTCTCTCTCTACTCTTTCTCTCTGCACTCTCTGCACTCTCTCTCTGCACTCTCTCTCTGCACTCTCTATACTCTCTCTCTACTCTCTCTGCACACTCTCTACTCTCTCTGCACTCTCTCTACTCTCTCTCTACTCTCTCTCTGCACTCTCTGCACTCTCTCTCTACCTCTCTACTCCACTCTACTCACTCTCTCTACTCTCTCTCTACACCCCCCTCTACCTCTCCCACTCGCCTCTTCTCTCCTCATCACCTCATCACTCTCTCTTCTCTCTCTGCACTCTCTCTACTCTCTCCACTCTTCACCTCCCACCTCTCTCCACCTCTTCACTCTCTCTGCTTTCTCTCTTCTACTCTCTCTACCTCACCTCTACTCTCTCTCACTCTCTACTCTTTCTACTCTCTCGATTCTCTCTCTCTCTCTACACTCTCTACTCTCTCTTTCTACTCTCTCTCTACTCTCTCTCTCTACTCTTTCTACTCTCTCGACTCTCTCTCCACACCTCACTCTCTCTATCTCTCTTTCTACCTCTCTCACTCTCCCCCACTCTTCTACCTCCCTCGACTCCTCTCTGCACCTCTCTCTGCATCTCTCTACTCTCCTCTCGACCTCTCTGCCTCTCTCTGCTTTCTCTCTCTCTCTCTACACCTCTCACCACTCTCCTTTCTACTCTCTCACCTCTCTCCCACTCTCTTCACTCTACCTCTCCCACTCTCCCCACTCTTTCACCTCTCCCTCGACTCTCTCTCCCACACCTCACTCTCTTTCTACTCTCCCACTCTCTCTCTCTCCCACTCTTCTACCTCCTCGGCCTCTCCTCTCACACCTCTACCTCTCTCTACTCTCTCACTCCTTTCACTCTCTCGACTCTCTCTCTCTCGACCTCTCTCTGCACCTCTCTGCACTCTCTCTGCATTCTCTCTCCCTACTCTCTCGACTCTCTCTGCTCTCTCTCTCTGCTTTCTCTCTCCACACCCCTCACCACTCTCCTTTCTACTCTCCCACTCTCTCCACTCTTCTCTCTCACCTCTCTCTACTCTCTCTACTCTCTTCACTCTCTTCTACCTCTCTCTCACTCTTTCTACCTCTTGACCTCCTCCCACACCTCTACCTCTCCACTCTCTCTTCACTCTCTCTCACTCTCTCCCACCTCCCACCTCCCTCCCACTCTCCCTCGACCTCTCTCTCACACCCCGACTCCCTCACTCTCTGCACTCTCTCCACTCATCTTTCTACCTCTCCCACTCTACTCTTTCACTCTCTTTCTCTACTCTCTCACTCTCCCACTCTCTCTCTCTCTCTACTCCTTTCACTCTCTCGACTCTCTCTCTACACTCACTCTCTCTCCTCTCCCACTCTCTCTCTCTACTTTCTTTCACTCTCTCTACTCTCTCGACTCTCTCTCTCCTCACACTCTACTCTCTCTCTCTCTCGACTCTCTCTCTACACCTCTCTACTCTCTCTCTACCTTTCTCTATCTCCTCTCGACTCTCTCTTTCTCTCTCTCTACTCTCTCTGCACTCTCTCTTCTCTCTCTTCTCTCTCTCACTCTCTCTACTCTTTCTCACTCTCGACTCTCTCTCTCCTCGACCTCTCGCCTCTCTCTCTACTCTCTCTCGACCTCTCCTCTGGCACCTCTGCACCTCTCTGCCTCTCTGCACCTCTCTGCATCTCCTCTCTACCTCCCGACTCTCCTCTCTGCTTTCTCTCTCACCTCTCTCTCCCACCTCTCCCACTCTCTCCCACTCTCTCTCTCACTCTCTCTCTCACTCTCTCCACCTTTCACTCCTCACCCACTCTCTCTCCTGCACCTCTCTCTGCACCTCTCTGCACCTCTCTCTGCACCCCTCTCTGCACCTCTCTCTGCACCCTCTCTCACCTCCTCGACCCCTCTCTCTCGGCCTCTCTCGCCTCTCCTCTCTCTCTGCTCTCCCACCTCTCCCCACCTCTCTTCACTCTCTCTACTCTCTCTACTCTCACCTCTCTCTACTCTCTCCACTCTCTCCACTCTCTACCTCCTCTCACTCTCCCCGACTCTCCACACTCCCCACCTCTCCCCCACTCCTCACCTCTACCTCTCCCACTCTCTCTCCCACTGCCTCCACCTCTCCCCACTCTCCTGACCTCTCTCTCACTCTTTCACCTCCTGCATCTCCTCTCACCTCCTCGACCTCTCTCCTGGGCTTTCTCTCTCCTCACCTCTCCCCCCTCCCACCTCTCCCACCTCTTCTCTCCCTCTCACCCTCTCCCACCTCCCTCGACCCCTCTCTCCACACCCCTCTCCCCCACTCTCCCCACTCTCACCTCTTCACCCCTCTCTCTCTCCCACATCCCACACCCCACTCTCTCCCACTCTCCCCACTCTCTCCCACTCCCCCATCTCTCTCCACTCTCTCTCTACCTCCCCACTCTCTCTCTACTCCTTTCACCTCTCCCTGACTCTCTCCCACACCTCCACTCTCTCCCTCTCACCTCTCTCTCACTCCCATCTTTATACCTCTTTCTCTACTCTCTTTCTCTACTCTCTCTCTCTCTACTCTCTCTCTCTACTCTCTCACTCTCTACTCTCTCTCTACTCTCTCTCTACTCTATCTTTATACTCTCTTTCTCTACTCTCTTTCTACCTCTTCTCTACTCTCTCTCTACTCTCTCTCTCTCAACTCTCTCTCTCTCTACACTCTCTACTCTCTACTCTCTCTCTCTACTCTCTACTCTTTCTCTCTACTCTTTCTCTACTCTCTCTCTCTCTCTACTCTCTCTCTCTCTACTCTCTCTACTCTCTCGCTGTCCTTCCAGGATCCTATGTGAGACAGTAAAGGATTTTGTTGCCAAAGTGGGAAAATCTTACGAGAAAAGTATTGAGAATACAGAGGAGTGTGACACTATGTCTCTCAAAGTAAGTACCCCCCCCACACACACACATACACACACACACACACACACACACACACACTAACCTAACTCTCCTTTCCCCAACAGTGTGCCATCCTGAATGAGAAGCTAGACTCACTCCTCCAGACCCTCAACACAGAAGCCCAGTCACTCCCCCCACCTCTTCCCCTTTCTACACCACCAATCGTTGAAGAGGAGGAAGAGGAGGAAGACGAGGAGGAGGAGGTGAGCGAGGAGTCGTTGACTGAACTGAAGGAGAAACTGGAAGCGGAGGAGAGCGAAAAGGGAGGAGAGAAAGGAGGAGGTCCGCCACACAAGCTGTTCAGAGCTAAAGAACAGCTGATGTTACGAGCCAACAGCCTGAAGAAGGCTGTACGACAGATCATTGAACAGGCCGAGAGAGGTACGTAGATATAGAACATAACAGATCATTGAACAGGCCGAGAGAGGTACGTAGATATAGAACATAACAGATCATTGAACTGGCCGAGAGAGGTACGTAGATATAGAACATAACAGATCATTGAACAGGCCGAGAGAGGTACGTAGATATAGAACATAACAGATCATTGAACAGGCCGAGAGAGGTACGTAGATATAGAACACAACAGATCATTGAACAGGCTGAGAGAGGTACGTAGATATAGAACATAACAGATCATCGAACAGGCTGAGAGAGGTACATAGATATACAGTATGACAAAACAGATCAGACATACAATAATGGCAAGTTCATGCATGTTTCAGAGAGAATACAATGGACTCCAGATTGTAAAAACATAAAAAGTATTGGTAATCACTGTGTCACGTAATACAAAGTTGTAGTGTCCAATTTCTCCCTTTTCTCCCCTTCACTCCCTCTCTCATCATCCTCTCCCCCTCCTCTCTTATCTTCTGGCACTGCCCCCTCTCCCTCTAGTGGTGGATGAGCAGAATGCCCACACAGAGGAGCTGGAGCTGCCGTCCCCGTTGGAGTTTAGGAAGGAAGGAGAGGAGGACAACAGGGATAGTGAGAAGGACGAGGACACCAAGGAACTGGAAACCGTGCCATGTGAGTCTCTCTCTTGCTCTCTCTCATATCCACCCAGTCCTCTTTAGATCTAGAGGAGTGGATAGGGAGTAGGGGCTAAGGGTCCATTTGAATTCAGATAGAGTCAGTGGATAGCGTGATTGGTGTATTCTAAGAGTCGCCAAATATCTCCTGTACATGTGGTATTTACATAGCACAGAGTGTGTGTTTGTCCTTTAGTGTGTGTCCTCGTAGATGTGTCATTGTCTGTGAGACAGAGGCACTTCCTTTTTTACAAGTAATCTGCTTATTGCTTCAGAGCATTGGGGCTGCCACTATATTCTCCAGTGTCATCCCTTTGTTCTATCTACTCTCCCTACATCTTTAGTACATACAGTAGTAGTAGATAGTGAATGTCTTAGTACTTACATTTCTGGTATCTCTCGGTCTCTGTCTTTCTCCCTGGTGTCTTTCTCCTTCCGTCTCTCTCTGGTCTCTCTCTGGTGTCTTTCTCTCTCTTTCTAGTGGCTAAGAGTCCATGTTCCCCTCCTGAGAGGCATGTAAGTCGCAGCAGCCAATCCTGTAGCTCGTTCTCCATCACGCCCTTCACCACCAGCAAAGAGAATCTGCCTGTACTCAACACACGCATCATCTGCCCTGGTACATCCTACGGTATATGCACTCATGTGCGGCGTGCACATACATGCACATACACACTTCCCATTAGAGGTCTTCACGGGTCCACCCAAACACATTACCTGGCATCCGACTAGGGACCCGAGCGCAGTTCTCACGTGTCCGGGTCGAATCTGATATAATCGTCACGGGTCTGGGGTATGTGTAATTATAACTGATTTGTAGGCTATCATTTATGCTGCTGCTCTTGAGTGGCGTGTGTAACTTGTTGTCGGCCAATCACAAGTCATCATCAAAGTGGCTCTACAGTCAAAAAGCCTCCGTGTGTGGCAAGCAAGTTAGGAGATATCTAATTGATTTAAAAGTTCAATTAGAAGGATGGACTAAAACGGCAAGAGCCAACAGGTAGGCTGCTACTTAATTTGAAGAGTTATTAACTTATTTGTAATTGTAGAAGGGCAAAGAGTAAAATGTAGCCTACTTACAGTGCCTTCCCGAATGTATTCAGAACCCTTGACTTTTTCCACATTTTGTTAGGTTACAGCCTTATTCTAAAATTGATTTGAAAAATGTTTTACTCATCATTCTACACACGGTAACCCATAATGACAATGCAAAAACAGTTTTGGGGAATTTCTTGCTACAAAAAAGAAGAAAATAAGATACCCTTTACTCAATACTTTGTTGAAGCACCTTTGGCAGAGATTACAGGCCCGAGTCTTCTTGGGTATGACGCTACAAGCTTGCCACACCTGTATTTGGGGAGTTTCTTCCGTTTTTCTCTGCAGGTCATCTCAAGCTCTGTCAGGTTGGATGGGGAGCATCGCTGCACAGCTATTTTCAGGTCTCTCCAGTGATGTTCGAGTGGGTTGAAGTCCGGGCTCTGGCTGGGCCACTCAAGGACTTTCAGAGACTCGTCTCGAAGCCACTCCTGTGTTGTCTTGGCTGTGTGTTTAGGGTTGTTGTCCTGTTGGAAGGTGAACTTTCGCCCCAGTCTGAGGTCCTGAGCGTTCTGGAGCGGTTTTCATCAAGGATCTCTCTGTACTTTGCTCCGTTCATCTTTTCCTCGATCCAGACTAGTTTCCCAGTCCCTGCCGCTGAAAAACATCCCCACAGCATGATGCTGCCACCACCATGCTTCACCGTAGGGATGGTGCCAGGTTTCCTCCAGACATGACGCTTGGCATTCAGGCCAAAGAGTTCAATCTTGCTTTCATCAGACCAGAGAATCTTGTTTCTCATGGTCTGAGAGTCTTTAGGTGCCTATTGGCAAACTCCAAGCAGGTTGTCATGTGCCTTTTACTGAGGAGTGGCTTCCGTCTGGCCACTCTACCATAAAAGCCTAATTGGTGGAGTGCTGTAAAGATGGTTGTCCTTCTAGAAGTTTCTCCCATCTCCACAGAGGAACTCTGGAGTTCTGTCAGCTTGACCATCGGTTTCTTGGTCACCTCCCTGACCAAGGCCCTTCTCCCCCGATTGCTCAGTTTGGCCAGGCGGCCAGCTCTAGGAAGAGTCTTGGTGGTTCCAAACGTCTTCCATTTAAGAATGATGGAGGCCTCTGTTCTTGGGGAACTTCAATGCTGCAGACATGTTTTTGTACCCTTCCCCAGATCTGTGCCTCGGCGCAATTCTGTCTCGGAGCTCTACGGATAATTCCTTCGACCTCATGGCTTGGTTTTTGCTCTGACATGCACTGTCAACTGTTTGAACTTATATAGACAGGTGTGTGCCTTTCCAAATCATGTCCAATCAATTTAATTGATCAAGTTGCAGAAAGAGCTCATGGATGATAAATGGAAACAGGATGAACCTGAGCTCAATTTAGAGTCTCATAGCAAAGGGTCTGAATACTTATGTAAATAAGGTATTTTTGTTTTTAATACATTTGAAAAAATTATAAAAAATCAGTTTTTTCATTATGGGGTCTTGTGTGTAGATTGATGAGGGGAAAAATGATTTAATCAATTTTAGAATGAGGCTGTAACGTACGGCCCGGGTCTGGTTCTCCTTGGGTCTGTTCGAAACGGGTCTCTATAGTTAAAACATTTATATATTTGGGTACACTCTAAGAAACGATGGTGCTATCTAGAACCTTAAAGGGTTCTTTGGCTATCCCCATAGTAGATCCCTTTGAAGAACCCTTTTGGGTTGCAGGTAGAACCCTTTTGGGTTCTGTGTGGAACTCAACTTTTTGGACCTGTGAAGACCTCTAATTCACATACACATCTGCCATGGTTTGCGCTCATGCGTATACACACATATGTATTGTCTGCCACGATACACACACATCTGCCTTGATACAAGTGCACATACCACACACAAACAGCACTCTTTAAGAACATCTCTGTTTCTCTGTATAGGTTTGCGTGCTGGTCTGGCAGCTTCTATAGCCGGTAGCTCCATCATCAGTAAAATGCTGCTGGCCAACATCGACCCATTTGGTGCTACGCCCTTCCTGGACTCTGACCTGGACTCACTGTAAGATCCTCTGACCTCTACCCTTTAACCCTTCATAAACCCTGGCCTACTGGACTTGCTGTAAGATCCTCTGACCTCTACCCTTTAACCCTTCATAAACCCTGGCCTACTGGACTCACTGTAAGATCCTCTGACCTCTACCGTTTAACCCTTCATAAACCCTGGCCTACTGGACTTGCTGTACGATCCTCTGACCTCTACCGTTTAACCCTTCATAAACCCTGGCCTACTGGACTCACTGTAAGATCCTCTGACCTCTACCGTTTAACCCTTCATAAACCCTGGCCTACTGGACTTGCTGTAAGATCCTCTGACCTCTACCGTTTAACCCTTCATAAACCCTGGCCTACTGGACTTGCTGTAAGATCCTCTGACCTCTACCCTTTAACCCTTCATAACCCCTGGCCTACTAGACTCGCTGTAAGACCCTCTGACTTCTGACCTCGAAACTCTACCCTTTAACTCTTCATAGACCCAGATCTCCTGGAGTCACTGTAAGACCCTCAGATCTCTGACGTCTTACCTTTAGGCTACCATATTCAGAATGTTTCCGACTTGACCTTTTTGGTGACCAGATCAAAACATTCATGTTTTAAGTTTTCAGTTGAATTGTAGTTTTCTGAACTGCCCTGTATCGATATCTCCCACACAGAGAGGGCTTTAGTGAGAAGTGTGTCATGAACAATTACTTTGGCGTTGGGCTGGATGCGAAGATCACCTTGGAGTTCAACAACAAGAGGGAGGAACACCCAGAGAAGTGCCGGTGAGCTCTAGGTTAATTTATCCTCTCTCCTCCCTCTCTCGCCTCTATTCTCTCCCCCTTTTTCCCCATTTTGTGTACACTCCTTTCTCTTCCTCACTCTGACTATCCTCTCGCCGTCTCTCTCTCTCTCTCTCTCTCTCTCTCTCTCTCTCTCTCTCTCTCTCTCTCTCTCTCTCTCTCTCTCTCTCTCTCTCTTTCTCTCTCTAGGAGTCGTACTAAGAACAGGGTGTGGTATGGTGTTCTGGGCACCAAGGAGCTCCTCCAGAGAACCTACAAGAACCTAGAACAGAAGGTTCAACTGGAGGTGAGAGAATTAGAATCACCATAGAATTAGAATTATTTTAAGGGACTTTCCCATTCAAATCAATGTTTAGTGGTGGATAGAATGTCAGCCATATTGGGTGTACCACAGGGAATTATTACCAGTACATTGCATTCGGAAAGTATTCACACCCCTTCACTTTTTCGACGTTTTGTTACGGTACAGCCTTATTCTAAAATGGATAAAAAACAGCAATATCTTATTTATATAAGTATTCAGAGCCTTTGCTATGAGACTCGAAATTGAGCTTAGGTGCATCCTGTTTCCATTTATCATCCTTGAGATGTTTCTACAACTTGATTGTAGTCCACCTGTGGTATTTTTTAATTGGACGATTTGGAAAGGCACACACCTTTTCTACAGAAGGTCCCACATTTGCCAGTGCATGTCAGAGCAAAAAACCTCAAGTCATGAGGTCGAAGGAATTGTCCGTAGAGCTCCGAGACAGGATTGTGTTGAGGCACAGATCTGGAGAAGGGTACCAAAAAATGTCTGCAGCAGTGAAGGTCCCCAAGAACAGTGGCCTCCATCATTTTTCAATGGAAGAAGTTGTGAACCACCAAGACTCTTCCTAGAGCTGGCTGCCCAGCCAAACTGAGCAATCGGGGGAGAAGGGCCTTGGTTCCGCTGTGGAGATGGGAGAACCTTCCAGAAGGACAACCATGGTAGAGTGGCCGGAAGCCCCTCCTCAGTAAAAGGCACATGACAGCCCGCTTGATATTTGCCAAAAGGCACCTAAAGACTCTCCGACCATGAGAAACAAGATTCTCTGGTCTGATGAAACCAAAATTAAACTCTTTGGCCTGAATGCCAAGCGTCACGCCTGGAGGAAATCTGACACCATCCTTACAGTGAAGCATGGTGGTGGCAGAATCATGCTGTAGGGATGTTTTTCAGCGGCAGGGACTGGGAGATCAGTCAGGATTGAGGGAAAGATGAACGGAGAAAAGTACAGAGAGATCCTTGATAAAGACCCGCTCCAGAGCGCTCAGGACCTCAGACTGGTGCAAAGGTTCACCTTCCAACAGGACAACAACAGGACAACGACCCTAAGCACACAGCCAAGAGAATGCAGGAGTGGCTACGGGACAAGTCTCTGATTGTCCTTTAGTGGCCCAGCCAGAGCCCGGACTTGAACCCGATCTAACATCTCTGGAGAGACCTGAAAATAGCTGGGCAGCGACGCTACCCATCCAACCTAACAGAGCTTGAGAGGATCTGCAGAGAAGAATGTGAGAAACTCCCCAAATACAGGTGTGGCAAGCTTGTAGCGTCATACCCAAGAAGACTCGAGCCTGTAATCTCTGCCAAAGTCATTCAATAAAGTACTGAGTAAATGGTCTGAATACTTATGTAAATGTGATATTTAAGTTTTTTTTATTTTAATAAATTAGCAAAAAAATCTAAACCTGTTTTTGCTTCGTCATTATGGGGTATTGTGTGTAGATTGGTGAGGAAAAAAAATAATTAAATCCATTTTAGAAAGGCTTTAACTTAACAAAATGTGTAAAAAGTCAAGAGGCCTGAATACATCCTGAATGCTCTGTACATACCCCTGGCCAGTCTGCAGCTTCTCCGTGTTGCAATAGATCCTAACTAACTCTTTGTCTGTGTGTGTGTGTTCCAGTGTGACGGTCAGTACATCCCCCTGCCCAGCCTTCAGGGCATCGCGGTGCTGAACATCCCCAGCTATGCCGGAGGAACCAACTTCTGGGGAGGCACCAAGGAGGACGACGTGAGTACTGTTGTGTGTGTACTACTCGGCTTGGCCCAGTAGTGTGAAAAGTGTCTCAGTGTTTTCTTCCTGAGGATGATGTACACGAGGCTAAATGAGAGTCATGCTTTTGGTATTTGCACGGGAGGACCTGTTTACGCCACTAAGTGGCACCTCAACCATTATGACCATATTGATAATACTGCCTTTGTCGTTCTATGTGTACAACACCTTTCCAGATCCCAAGGACTCTTGTTGTTGTCTTCGTTGTCACTTTGTGGCTGCTGGCTCAGTCTTGTTGGAGAAGAGGCAAAGAGAATGATACCACTTCTGGGTTATTGTTGATCAGTAGGTGTGTTTTATTACTGGAGCTGATTTGGTCCTGTGAAGTTTTAGAGGTGTTTAAACCCTCTCCTCTCGCTCCCAGTGTCTGGGCCGGAGTATGACCCCTGGTGAGAGAGGTGGCCGTCTATCAGCCTGTTTGTTTCAGACTCAGATAGTACAAGGGCTGTTGACGGATTGGTGTGTCGGTTTGCTACACACGCGCACACACACACCTCCCTGGTGAGGTTACCTCTGTCTGTGACGTGGTGTTGTTATGTAATGGCTGTGCTGGGGCAGAGGAAGCAGCTGGGAGAGAACATTCAGTGGAACTGATCCAACACACACGTCATCCTGAAAGTTTACTCTCCGTCTCTAAACACACACACACACTTACAGTGAATTCACACGCACACACATACTTATTTCTTAGCCTGTGTTCAAACTATATACCAGCTACAGACCTGACTGTTTTGGCCACACTGAAAACAAACCGGTTGCATAGATGTGTTATTGTGAGTAGGGTTCCACCTAGTGGAATTAGTCGGAACTACAATACAATAGGTCACAACCTCTTGACGCGCAGCAAGCTAAATAGTACAGATCTGCATTAAAGCGGCATTTCTGAGTGGATCGGAGCAAAGAATTTGTGTAGTAGAATGATGTCTAATTCATCACTACCTTGACCTTATCATGGACAATGTGGACAGAGAAATCAATATCAAGTCAGAGCCCTTTCACTCCAGTCTTTTCAATCTAAATTCTAACCCCTCGTTTTCACTAGATGATTTGGAGGTGAAGGAAATGTCAGAACTTTCATTTTCAATGGAGAGTGATGGTGATGATGACGATGGTGGTGATGGTGATGATGACGATGGTGGTGATGGTGATAGTGATGATGACGATGGTGGTGATGGTGATTGTGATAATGATGATGAGGCTGATGTACCACAAGAAAAATCCCCACAGTGAGCATCATCAAAATGCCTTAAAGAAAAGTACTGTAAATGCGTTCATTGTGTTTTAACCCCTGCCTCTATTATTGTGTGTGTGTGTGTGTGTGTGTGTGTGTCTAGATCTTCTGTGCCCCGTCGTTTGATGATAAAATCCTGGAGGTGGTAGCAGTGTTCGGCAGTATGCAGATGGCTGTGTCCAGAGTCATCAAACTACAACACCACCGCATAGCACAGGTAACACACCCGTGCCAACGCGCACACACTACTTGTATCATACTGTCGTTTTTCGTCATATGACTCTTTCCTCCCCCGTCAGTGTCGCTCAGTGAAGATCACGATCCTGGGAGATGAGGGTGTTCCTATCCAAGTGGACGGAGAGGCCTGGGTACAACCTCCTGGAGTCATCAAGATCCAACACAAGAACAGAGCCCAGATGTTGACCAGAGACAGGGTGAGCGAGAGATGGAGGGAAGGAGGAGGAGGAGGAGGAGGGGGTAGGAAGGAGGGGGTAGGAAGGAGGGAGGGAGTCCCAGAGTGTGAGAAGAAGAGGACATACAGTCAATGGGCGATAATATAGAGAGGAAGGGAGAGAAAGAGATGCTGAGAGGAAGAGAGAAAAAGATGCTGAGAGGAATAGAGAAAGAGATGCTGAGAGGAAGAGAGAGAAAGAGATGCTGAGAGAGAAATAGATGCTGAGAGGAAGAGTGTATGCCCAAGATGCCCTGTCTCTGTCTGTGGATGTGAACTCCTGTTCTCCCGGTGTGTCCCCTCCCTGTCTATGTGCAGGCGTTTGAGAACACTCTGAAGTCGTGGGAGGACAAGCTCAAGTATGACAAGCTGCCCCTGCGGCCTCACCTCTATCCCCAGCAGTCTGTGGACCTGGCCACTGAGGAGGAGGTAGCCCTCGTACAGCTAGTTGCCCGTGCTGCGGACGAGCTCATCACCAGGTACATTCACACACGCGATCACCTCATTTCGCTCCATTTTACACTGTTATATGTCATATATATTGAATACTGTACCTGTAAACCCTCTGTCAATCAGCAGTCAGAACTGTGCCCTCTGACTCCCCTCTCCAATCACAGGATCTGTGAGGCAGCCAAGACCAATGGGCTTCTAGAGCAGGAGCTTGCTCACGCCGTCAATGCCTCGTCACATGCCATCAACAAGACGCACCCCAAGTTCCCAGAGGTTAGTGATGTCATCAACAGGTTCTGTGTGATATGAGGAGTGTGTGTGTGTGGGATTTTAGTTGTCTAATATCAGGTTTGTTTGTATTGCCTTGTCGC
Source organism: Brachymystax lenok tsinlingensis (assembly GCA_030435695.1). NCBI lineage: Eukaryota > Metazoa > Chordata > Actinopteri > Salmoniformes > Salmonidae > Brachymystax > Brachymystax lenok. The sequence goes on from CM059785.1 coordinate 32,040,845, forward strand.
CAGAGTATGGCCAGGAACACAGCTATAGAAGTAGCAAGCAATGTGAAGGCTTTACACAACGAGACTGAATCCCTTCTGGTGGGACGAGTATCACTGGTGAGTTACAATCTAAGAAGATGTGCAGGGTCCAGGATCAGTTTAGCCTTCCTACATCCTAACCTGAACTATTTAGGAGGGAAAACGCCAAACTGACCTGAGATCAGTGTCAAAGGGCAACTTCATCTTACACAGTCTCTGTACAGAAATGTATCCTTCCTACCCAACTTGTGTGTGTGTGTGTGTCCATCCGCAGCAACTGGAACCCTCAGATGAAGAGTCTTTATCTAGTGCTCTGCAGAGTGTGGAGATGGAGCTAGGCAAACTAGTGGATATCCCCTGGTTATACCATATACTGCAGCCCAATGAAGATGAGGTGAGAACACACACACCATACACCACACACCACACACACACACACACACACTTCTAATCCTACACCTGTGTCCCTTTCAGGACCCGTCATTAGAGTATGGCAAGAGGAACAGTCGTAGCAGCATGTTCAGAATTGTGCCAAAGTTCAAGAAAGAGAAAGCTACCAAGAAGACCAGCCCTCAGTCAGGTAAGTGTTGGTCTGTGTCTCTCTCCACAGGCTTTGTATAGACACACACACACACAAACACACACGCAACAAGAGTGTGTATATAATGTGTAAATATCACAATACATTGTTTTATCGTCTGTTTGAGAAAGTAACTACATAGATTTAGAACTAAGGTCTTTACCGTCTCTGTGGCCTACATATAGTGGTTGAAATGCATTATAACCACCCAGTGTGGTGTCAGGGATTGTCTCTGTGATCTCTGTCTCCCCGGTCCTCAGTCTGACCCAGCCATCCAAGAGCACCCCTCTTTTCTCTGTTCATGGTCTCATCCACCTGTCTACGCATGTACAGCAGGCACAAACCAAGGCCAAAGACAGGGTGAGGGTGGTGGACACAGGGCCCAAAACCCTGGGGTTGCCCAGAGAAAGACATTTTCTGTATTTGAACACTTTTTTGCCTTCATGACGACTGATACAACTGAACATTGACTGCATTTGTTTATGAATATTACTGCCAATTGAACATGAAAACAAGCCATTTCTACTGTATGCTTGCTCCAGCTGAACTCCCGTCTCATTAACTCTCGTCTCATTGTTTTGGGGTGAAATGAGATATGATGACAGACAGTAGAATGGATACAAATAGAATGCCAGGGGTTGGCTGGTCCTCTGCTTTAGGACCCTGTCTGATTGGTTGGGAGTGTGTTAGTCCCGCCTACAGTGAGGCAGGGCAAGGTGTTGATTGGGTGGGGCATTCCTGTAGGTTGCACAGGCTTCCACCTCCCTCTCCCTCCTACTTCCTGTACGTCTGTGTTCTGATTGGTGGATAACCTGCATGCCCTCAGCCTCTCTGGAAGGCCATTGGCCACAGCCCTGTTTTTCCGACCAACCAACCTCTGACATCTCTGTTAAACCCTCCTCTTTCCTGCCATCCGCTGCCGCATTTCCTCTCCCTCCCTCCCTTCTTTTCCTTCTCTACCTCTCCTAAACTCCCTGTTTTCCTATCCCTCTATTGGGATTTTCTTTCTCTGACTGTGTGTCTGTGTATACAAGCGTGTGTGTGTGGATGTGGATGTGCGTCCCAATTTGTGTGTGTGCCGGCGAGCGAGGGTCTCACACTGAGCGAGCCCCTTCTTGCTCTATATGTGTGTGTAGTGGAGAGATGGGGCACAGAGGAAGTGGGCGTCTGGTTGGAGCAACTCAGTCTGGGAGAGTACAGAGACACCTTCACACGCCACGACATCCGAGGCTCCGAACTGCTGCACCTGGAGAGGAGGGACCTGAAGGTACACACACACACACTCAAACATAACACACACAGAGACACACGCTCACACACACTCAAACATAATGCACACACAAACGCTAATACATACACACACGCTAATGCATACACACACACACACACTCACACACACACATTCCCGTTACCTCATCTATCCCCAGATCAACTCTCTTTCTCTCTTCCTCTCCGTTTCTCTCCATCTCTTTCTTTCTGATTCTGTTGGCCGTTAGCTGTCTCCCTGTTTGCTACTCTGTGCTGCACTGCTCTGCTTGGCTTCCTCTGTGTGTGAGAGTGTTGCTTACCTACCGCAGGAGACTGGCTGCAACTCACTAACCCCCCAGTCTCCAATGGTACTGTGTGCGAACTGGGAACGGGACAGGGCTGGGGGAATGGGAGAGGGGAGGGGGAGGGAGGGCTGGGGGAGTGGGAGGGGTCAGGAAGGGTAAAGGAGTGACACCATAGAGGAGACTAAAAGCTGTTTTAAGTATGAGCGACATAGACAGTATTCACGGATAGAAAAGCTCCCAGTGAAGCCGACCCAGGGGTGTGTGAGTGTTTTTTTTTGGAGTGATGCTTAACATGGGTGACCGATACTTGGAGTAGATGTCCAATGTTGACTCCACTCTGAGAAAATACCTCAGCGAGAAACAAGGGATATCCCACTGTACAATTTCGACACCTTGTTTACGACCAAAACAACCATGGAGATGATGGAGTGTCATTTAGACTTTTTAGTCTATTAAAAAAAACATTGTTTATCAGAGTTTCATGTACCAATGATCCTATGGGATATACAGTGGGGGGGATTGAATGATGGCAAAGCGAGTAGGATGACTTTCTGACATTAGACAGTAAAAGACACACACGCACACATCCATATGAGCCACAGGCCTACCATACCTTGGACTGTGCCAGTGTTTCTTACTCTCTGTGTATGTGTGTGTGTGTGTGTGTGTATGTCCTCATTCCAAATCTGTCCCTTCCATATTGCTATGGCAATACCACCATTATCCAACGAAAAAATATAATTGGATTTTTTTTCCTAAACACTATTACATAATTATAATTGATCATATTTAGAAACATGGTAACATTTTACTTAAAGGTCCCATGCAGCCGTTTTTATATCAACATGAAATCATTTCTGGGTAACAATTAAGTACCTTACTGTGATTGTTTTTAATAAAAAAATTGCTTCTTAGGAAAGGGACATTTCTCAAGCGAGAATTTTGCTAGGACTGTCTGGGAGTGGTGAGGGGATAACTGAAAACTAGCTGTTATTGGCAGAGAGGTTTGGAACTATTTTTGTATTGGTCTATAAACTAATTTATCGCATGGTGATGTCACCATGGATGGACAAAACTCTATCCCACCAAAACAGACTGAAATTTCAGGCGGTCTTTTCAAACAGCTCTTACACTAAGGGAATTATCATAATTGTCACAATTTCACAGTAATATTCCAACCTCTTAGTGTGGAAATGTATATAAAACACAGCAAAATCACATTTTTGACTGCACTGAGCCTTTTACACTTACAGGTAAAATGCATTATGATGCAGTTATGATGCATTGTAAGACTTGTCATACGCATGTAAGAGGCCCTTCCCACTGGGCCAAAACTGGGTGAATCAACATTGTTTCCACGTCATCTGAACAAACAAAAAAATATGTGATGACGTTGAATCAATGTGGAAAACTGATTGGATTTGCAAGTCTACCCAATTTATTACGAAAATGTTACCCAAAATGTACCTGAACATGGTGTCTTTTTTTTCACCTCGGTTGACTACCCAACCAATTGTAAATCAAACCTAGACGTTGAAATGTTCTTAGGCAAGACTCAACATGGTGTTCCTGGATACAGCCCTTAGCCGTGGTATATTGCCAATATACCACAAACCCCCTGAGGTGCCTTGTTGCTATTAGAAACTGGTTACCAACGTAATTAGAGCAGTAAAAATAAATGTTTTGTCATACACGTGTTATTCAGCCAATCAGCATTCAGGGCTTGAACCACCCAGTTTATAATCCTTATTATAAGACATTTTGAGTGCCTAAAGCATGCCATTTGGCTTTAATTAGTATTACCAAACTATCACACAGAAAATGGCCAAAGGATCATAAATACAAACAGTGGCAGCTACATGCTGTTCAGTAGCGTGCTCCGCTTTTGAATATTTGCAATGGTTACTGAAAGGTAGGTACAGCACAACACATCTGTTCACACTGTCTGTTTTGTCATTGACCAGAATCTATTATTTTTTACAGGACATGACCTGTTGCTTTGTAATATCTGGCACTATAAGACATATTCAGCACACATGAAGTGAAACATGTATTACTGGCTGCCTTTTAAAGCTAGACTCCTTAGTTGGTAAATAATTTTTTTTACGTATATATTAATCATATATACCTGTTGTTTCTTGAAGAATATAACTTAGAAATCCATTGTGGGCTTAGTTTAACTGTCATACCCCATCATAACCCAACATATAAAATTGTTTTACTCCAATGTTTGTAAACAACTAAATGTAAACAAACATTGTATAGCCTCAAAACATGGTTAAAACTATAATTGTTATATTATAGATGGTCAGTCTATGCATCCATAGCCCTGTCTAGGAATTTGAGAATGGTTACATTTCTCCAGGCCCATCCCTCAGCTTTTTACCAGCTGCCTTGCTTTTGTTTGAACTGTGGATTCTAGCTTTAAGAGGTCCTACATAGTGATATACACTGAGTATACCAAACATTAGGAACAACTTCCTAATATTGAGATGCACTACCCCCTACCCCCCACCCCGTCTTCTCCTTAATATTGTATATACCCAGTGTAGATACTGCTCCTACTTCATAGATCCTACTATATTGACAATATGAATCTTAGTATAATGTGGCAAAATAAGTGTCTGCAGTACAAGGTGTGCAAGAGAAAGACGTAAAACAAAAACACAAAACGGAGTAAGCATAGTGATTAAAAATGAAGATATAAAAGAAAAATGTCCATAATTATTTAGTTTTTAAATGGTAGAATCAATGTTCTTAAGATGTCATCTTCTCTCCACAGGATCTGGGGATATCGAAAGTGGGTCATATGAAGAGAATTCTTCAGGGAACTAAGGACCTGGCTAAGACCGCCATGGTTGACCTCTAACCCAGAAGTAGTTGGAGAGGAAGTGCCCCTCCACCACAGAGGAAGTATTTTGGAGCTCCGCAGGAAGAGCTGAATGGCTGGTATCTTGGGATGAATTGATGGATTTGATCCTTTGGATGAATTTGGGTAAGCTGTTTCAGAGAAGCTTTAGAACAGAAATGTTTTAGTGAGGCTGTGATTGGTGCCAAAATGGAAGATGGAACTTGAAAGTTGTTGACAGTGCAAAGAAGGAAGTCATGGATCTTCACAAAAAGCCATTTTTCTAAAATCATATTACCATTCATGGCACAATCAGGTATAACTTATCATCATTATAAAAGTTTGATTGGTCGCCTGGCATCATAGAGAAGGCCCAATCCAAGTAGCAACAAGGTGACTTCCATGAGTGTGCCCTACCAGCGGGGTGTGAGTGTGTCCAGTTCAATACAGTACCCTATGGCTTTGTGATTGGCTTACTGGCTCTTTGCTTAGCAGTAGATGGCTACAGATGCAACACGACAGTCACAATATCCTGCTTTCACTGTTTACACCAGAGGAAATGGCCTACGTCCCAAATGGCATCCTATTCCCTATGGAGAGCTTTACTTTTGAGTGGTGCACTATGTAGGGAATAGGGTGGGATTACAGATGTGCCCTGGGAGAAGGAGAGACATCACAACCTGAAGAGAGTGAAGCGAGGTCTCTGAAAACAGTGAGACATATATTGCATGCTATGCTAGCTTGAGTTTGGATATCTATTTGGAATTGCATGAATAGTGTTTTGATTTTTTTGTGTAAAACGATAACACTTGAACAAGTTAATTTTTTTCATATGACTAGTATTATTATGCCATTTGTTACTACTGAAAGCATCATTTTGGTTTGAATAGAAAAAAATTGTTAATGATTTTTATTTATTTGTTTTTGCATGATGATTCTGTGTCAAAGACCTATGTCATGTGCCATATTTTAGTCATTTTATTGTAAATGTGCTTTATTGGTAAGAAAACATCAGAATTTAAGACAAGTTATCAGATTACATATTAGGAGTTATGTTTTGTCATTTGACACGTTTTCTGTTGATGTGAAAATCAGTACCAAAGTGAATGTCCAAGACACTTCCGAACTTAAATGTTAACTTTGAAAGTAGTGAAAATATTGTTATAATGTTTGAGATAAATATCAGTTACGTATAGAGGGAGTGAATTTGCTGGTTGTAAGCCAACAATTTCATATTTTTATGGAATACTTAATAGGCACTTTTCCATTTTGGGTGTTTGCAAAGTTACATCCTCATATCAGTAGATACATTTCACTTCAATCTTTAGCATTTAAACACTCAATATTTCACAGAGTAACACTATGGTAGTGGGAATAGGAGTTATACATTGATTTAAGTAGAGCAGCTGAGGAGCAAAGGAGTTTTGCTAAAGTGCAGCTTTTCTAAATTTCTCAGTGTGATATGTAATGTTAATAGGACACTTATTTTGTTAGATTGGTTGCATTACAGGGTATATTTGTATGTGATGCTAAGTATGCACTGTATATATGCAATCTAAACCAGTGTATGCATACACTGTTAGTAGCTATTCTAGTCCAATGCCTTTGTAGATTGCTGACATGACATGCAGTGTCAACAGCTAACACGTTTTGATGACATTGTTTATTAATTTGCACCATAAACACCAATTGTGGATTATTGATTTTGTTAAGTAGGCTAATCTCTCCTGTATTTGTTTAATGCTGTTGTATTTTAATGGAGGTGCAATATTGTAGTGGTTTTGATACAGTCTCTCTGACGTGTTGTTTCGCTGTGGGGAAAACAGAAAAGGTTTTGTATACACAGACTGACTTTTAAACGAAATAGCGTTTTTAACTAGTTAATTTTCATTCAAAAATTCTTCCAACATCTCACTGGTTTTTAGTCTCGTTCCTCTGTGCTTCCAGGATGATTCTCATAGCAGGATGCAGGAAATCATAGACTGTTGAATAGGCAGACCTGACTGTTGTTCTATGTATTTATATATGATCCCTTGTATGTTCATTTACACCAGCTAAATACTTAGCAACAACTGTATGTTTGTCATTGATCGGCCAAATTGTAATATCAATGATCCTATATCAATTGATCCAATGATTATTATTATAATAATTTTTTACCTGAACAAAACTGTTCATATCAGGATCTATTTATTGTACAGTCCTCCTGTACCCCAATCTCTACTACCAAATGGAAATAGAAAGTTATCATTCATGATCACATGGTAATTACATTTAGGCTTCTTTGGGATTCACTGAGAGAGCAATTCATCTTTTTGGTACCAGTTGGTGACCAATTGTGGTAATTTATTTGAAGTAAGCACCAGAAAGTAGCTTGTATCCAATACTCCATAATTGTGCAGTGTAAATATAGGACTGTAAAATATACACATAACACAACTTGAAATTCCTCGTTTCCCACCAACCTCTCTTTCGGTGACTTCTTAAGATAATTTACATTATCAAGAAGCATATAGACTATCCTCACAGTCAAGTATTTTTTATAACATGAAACCCAAATCATGAGGCCTTTAAATGTCCTGAAACGTAAACTTTTTTTTCTAGTCCTACCTTAGTAAAAAATAGTCTAGACAAAATAAATGTGCTTTATTTCAAGTATGATTGTTTTGAAAATAATAATAATAATAATAATTAAAGTTATAGCCCCAAGCTAGCTAGGTTCCTAACCAAAGATATGAATTAAACATATTCTGAACTTTCAATCTTTAATGAAATCCTAAGTACCCAACCCACAATTCTTGATCATGAACTGTATGTCATTGTGTGACATTCCGTTGACTATCAGTTGTTTGTTTGTGTCACAGTCGTGTCTTGTTGTCTTTAAGTGGCTTTGTTATTGGCTGGTTTCACAGACATATTGAATATGGATTAATTTTAAGTAGGCCTAGCTCTTGTTCTCAGAGTGGTTTAACATTCGAATACATAGTTCTGTATTCATATTAAAACCATATTTTCAGTAGTCTGAATTCAAGTGCAATCTAGGTAGTTTATGTCTGTGTTTTCAGCTCATTGTGCTTTAATCTGAGCTGTGAGTTTCCTCAATGCAGGTCAAACTCAAAGCTTTAGTTCACAGGCTATGTGTGTCTGTCTGAAGGGTTTCTGCCTGGTTTTGCATGACTGTGTTAGACCCCACACCAGGCTTAGAGACAGAGAGAGCTTGAGTTCTCCAATCTGGGGAGAGGTTTCCCGTATGCACAGATCTAAGATCAGCTTACCTCCCCCAATCCTTACCATAACCATTAGAAGGGGAAAACGCAAAACTGACCTTAGATCAGCATCCAAGGGCAACTTCAACTTACTCCATGTTTTTCCAGTGTTGTGTATATATAATGCTGCAAACTGCCTGGTTTTCATAAACCAACCAAACCCTATGTGAGGATATTTTAAGATGATGGTCTATAACATGGTGGAAGAGAAGTGAGTTTCATTTGTTTACATTATGTTTACAATGGCACAGTTTTAAGGATAAATATACATCAATATACAATATTTGCATATTTATTGCCTAAGGTTAAACAATATGATGATGTGTAACTGTGTTTTCATCTTTGGAATATAATGTTACAGTTGTCACCTGTATTACTATCTGGATGATTTTGGTAAAGTAGTTGGTCATTTTTATGACTACTAAGTGACTGTTTGCTGTGCCTTTTTATGGTTAGAATGCATGGTTAACTATTTATTACAATATGGAAGTCACTGAGATGTGTATTTTTGTATTCTGATTAAATAAATGGTTCAACTTTGTTGTACATTTTCTTAGGTGCCTTAAAAACAAGGCTACCGGTTCATATCTTCCTTCTTCAATAAAAGTGAATGCATACACAATGTGTTTTCTGCCTAGCCATAGACTGTATTACCATCATTACATATGTTTGTTAATATTGTTTGTTGTTTAATCACATTTTTACAAAACCAGTGTAGAGAGGACAACTCATATAGGCAGGTAATGTACTTGTTTACTAATTAACTGGTACTGGGCTATTTCTCTGTTCCTGTAAAGTAGGCCTACATACAATTGTGTAAATAGTTAGGCCTATACACAGATATTCAAAAAACAGATATTCAAAAAACAGACATTCAAAAAACGGAAAACATTAGGCTACATTTAATAGGACAAAAGGGGTGGAGTTTGTCAAAGACTACAGAGCTGTCTTGCATGCTGGTACTGGTAGTGACAGTAGAAGTAATTGCATCGCTGGAGAACTACAATGGCCTACCATGCAGAGGATAATGTGGGACTCATGCCTAATGTTTACCGTTATGTCTCGCTTTGTAACTGCAAGTAGTCATGTCAGTATTAGGAGTTTACCTGTTAATAGCGCTATTCTACAGGGATGGGATGAGATTGACCGCAAGCAGGTTGTCTGCCGCGGGCCAGATGGCACAGCGCGATGACGACGATATTGTAGACTTTATTGTTAAGGGCGCAACAGACCACCAAGTGGTTCAACAAATTCAGCATCAGGACAAGACAGCATCAGTCTACCCGTCAGGTATGTGTTCGCCAATCAGTTATTAGATGGAATGTGGCTCCTGGTTATGAATAAAGATCTTCAAAGTGTGTGGTGTTAAAATAATATTGTGTAAACTATATAGATAGCCAACAAACTATCATTTTCATATCATAAAGTATCATTGTGGTTCATGATACGTTTACATCTTTAGATATATTAAATGTGCATAGTATGCCATACTTGCATGATAGGCCTACAGGTGAGGCAGCACAGGTTTGTTATATTTTTCCTTCAGAGAACCTTTGAATGAGAGAGTCAGTTTAAATTGCAGTAGAATCCCCATTAGGTGTGCTGCCAATTATACCACAATGTAAGACATGATGTGCTCTGCATGCCTATCCATCTGCTGTTTGTTAGTCAGCAAGCAGAGTGAAGGATCTTTTTAATTTTACCTTTATTTTACTAGTTAAGAACAAACTCTTATTTTCAATGACAGCCTAGCCTGTTCAGGGGCAGAACGACAGATTTGTACCTTGTCATCTCAGGGATTTGAACTTGGAACCATTTCAGTTACTGATCCCACACTCTAACCACTAGGCTACCCTGCCACTAGGCTACCCAAAACAAACAGCTAATTTCCAAAGCCAAACATGTTCATTTTAATTTTGCTAGTCATGATATTGGTTTGGAGTTTGGACCACCATTACAGCATGATCCAAGGTCCTCGAAAGCATCTACACAGCAGGCTGCCTACTTGTTTACAACGCTAAATGAATGACAGGCTTGCATTCAAATTTCTGTTCAGAGTCTTTATGATTTATTCATTGTGTAGGAGTTAATTACCATAACGCTTATTCACATGCACTTCTAGCTCATTGCGTCCAATAAGGAACATTTATTCACAACAAAAGAACAAATGGCACCTTTTATCGCTGTACCAGATGTTCAGTAGCCTTGTCCCAGATCTCTTTGTGCTGTCTTGCCTATTCCTATGGTCATTGTTATGCATTGGGTGAGCAAGACAGCACAAAGAGGTCTAGGACCAGACTAATGGGATCAGGAATTTGATTGTTTGTCCCACATTGAAGAGGCTAAGACAAGGATTTGGATCATTTTAATTATTTGTTGAATTCCTCCTGGTGTGTCTCCTAACAGGGTCACACTGTTTTATTGTCCTCTCTGCTTGACAACATGACACCCCCTATAAGGTTTTACCATAAACTAGCCTGGTCCCAGATCTGTTTGCTATTGCCTTGCCGATGACCATAGAGGTTGGTAAGACGGCACAAACAGATCTGGGACAAGGCTAACTGTAAGCATCAAAATGACCTAAATCTCAGCTCCATTCCACTTTCCTATACATTTCAGTATGGTGTCTATAGGACAGCAATTTGGCTTGGATTGTCCCGGTTTTGTTGTGCAATTGTAGAGGGAATGGCTTAATCCCAACACAGCAGTGTCTGAACCTGAGCCACAGAGGATCAGTCTCCACAGGCCCATCTGCTCCTCCTATTGGTGTACACACACACACAAAGACACACACTTTCCTGCATGATGTAGGCGAATTCCCACAGAAACCAAGTTAATGTTCTGTTTCCAAGTCTCAAGAGATATTCTACATATCATGTCATATGATTGATGTTACCAACTATAGCTGGCATCTCAATCTCCATTTAATTTGAGTTTATAGCATGTGATTCCACCTATCAGGCCATCTCTATTGGAATGATCAATTTATAGGCCGGAAACCCCCATTCTGTCCAAACCCTTAAATCTCTCAGAAGTGGGCCCCAATTCTCCAAACAAGTAGATTATAGTAATCTGGTATTATTCACCTCCACTGCAGATTAATCAAGCCCTTCTGTCCTGTTGGCCTACTAAGACTGCATGGTTGAACATGAGTGTGAAGTGGCTGTAGGGCAGGCTTCTTCCCCTCCACATCTCTTCTTCATCTCTACTGATATGAAAACTGCAGGATTGTTGAAAGTGATGTAATATAAACCTACCCAGAGACTTATTGTCACCTGTCCACCTCTATAAAATCAGCCCAAAGAAAGGATTTGATAGCTGGACAATATCTTTATTAGCCTGTTTTCGGGTGTAGCACTATGTTATCTTTCAGACATCTTTATATATTCTCAATAATTGGCCAAATTGAGTTTCTGCATCACATAGGTCCCGTGGGACAATTGAATAGACATCCACTGGGAAATCCTCAAATGGTTTTGTTTAGTGTTCTTATTTTGCTTTAATCAGGACAATATCATTGCTTAAAAAATACTGCCAATCAGTGTTGTCTACATTACAGTATCGAATTGTAAAAAGGAAAAACATTTGATAATTGAACTGAATTTATCATTTGCTTTCTCCAGGCTCTGAATTCCCTCTGAAGGTCCAGGTCAATGACATGTCAACCCGCCACGTCCTGAGCCTAGCCACAGTGGAGGTGTATGTGAACTACACCAGGACCGACTCTGCTCTCACCACTGAGGACGGTAGAGTTTTTCTTCATGTGCCCTATCAACTGGGGTTACCCCTCACCATCGTGGCTAGCATGGATAGTTACCTTCTCACCCTGCTGCCCTGGAAAACCACCAGGATACCAAGTAAGTGTGTGTGGTATGTGTGTGTACTTGTCGTGGCGGCTTGTCATTGCAGTAGCATACAGTAGATGTTGAATTCTAATGTGAGATCGCCATCTAGTTTCTCAATGTAACAACTACATAGTGACAGTGTGGGGATCAAATCAAGCAAGTGCCTATGGAAAGTTTCACCATGCCTTTTCTCTTCTGATTTATTGCAGTATTTTCAGCTGTGACCATGTCCCTGTTGTCCATAAACCAAGGCAACATCTGGTGGTTTGACGATTCAGTTCTGATAACTGGCAAAACATCTGGTATGTATGTTGTCTCTTTATTGTCTGATTTACTTTCCTATTATTATCCATTCTATGATGCTTTATTTACACTCTTAGAAAAAAAGGTGCTATCTAGAACCTAAAATGGTTCTTCGTCTGTCCCCATAGGAGAACCCTTTCAAGAACCCTTTTGGGTTCCAGGTAGAACATTTTGGGTTCCAGGTAGAACGCTTTTGAGTTCCATGTAGAACCTTTCACAGAGGGTTCTACATGGAACCCAAAAGAGTTCTACCTGGAACCAAAAAGGGTTCTCCTATTGGGACAGTTGAAGAACCCTTTTGGAACCTTTTTTTTTAAGAGTGTATGGGTAGCTGCTCTTATTCATAAGTCCTAGTTCTTGAGCATAAGCTAAACATTGCCTTGTTTTTGTAATTTATCTTCTTAATTACCATGTCTTTTCATCTGTAGATGCCTTGTCTCAACCCGGGGTCCAGTTCCCTAAGAGTCTCCTGAACCTGACAGGCATAAGAAGCCTCTCCTCTTTCAGAGCTTACCTTACAACGCCTCAGCCTCCCGCTGGGAAAGACTGCTACGCCTACACCACTGGCCTTCTCATCAACCAGTCAGGTTTGTGTGTTTGTGCAGCTTTTCCAAACCACATTCGGAGGGAGGCACAGAGCAAGAGACAACGAACTACAAATTAGCAATAGTATAATGATAAGACCTTTTTCATCGATCTTTTGTATTTTAAAGGTTTTAAAGTAAGTGTTTTGTGTTTCAGGATACAGCAGCATTGAGTTGAGCCCCATAGCAGCTGTCAGTGCTCAACTCTTTTTCAATGGCAGAGAGATCCAGGTGACCGGGCCAATACAGATCACTCTACCCCTGGGGGACAACTCTGGACTGCAGGCCTCTCATGCTGTGCCAGCCTGGTCCTTTGACCATACTACTGGTGGGTGTAGAGGTAGTTGGGGGAAGTTCCCATAGACAATGATCTAAGGTCAGTTTTACATGTTACCCTCTAATGGTTAAGGTTAGGATTTGGGGAAAGAAGGCTGACCCTAGATCAGTAGTTCATACATGTCTTCAACACGTCATCAATATTATTCAGGTGCCTGGATGAATAGAGGACTGGGAATTATGAAGATGGAGGAGGGGAAGTTGTTTTGGACCTTCATGGCTCCTCATCTAGGATACTGGATAGCAGCACCCATGCCTTCCATCAAGGGTATGTTCTGTATAATAGGTAGCAGTTTCCCAAATCAACAAAATATTTCTGTGACCATTAAGAACTCCTTAAAACTTCAAACCTTTAAACGCACCTCTGTTTATTGTATTACTTTATAATTGTATTAATTTTAGGACCAGAATGCAATTCAACCATTGCAAGATATATTGAACTATGCATTATTTATAACTGGTGGTCATTTCCAGCAAGCAGATTGTCTATTGTTCTACAGTATGAGTTATTTTTTGTGCTCTCATAACGCTCTCCAAACTTTTAACCAGACTCCTATGTGCTAATGTTAATATAGGTTACATGGGACATGACACCCCTATGGACTTCATCTCCTACCATAGCTCCTTGATCATGGCTGTGCTGGGAGGAACTCTTGTCTTCCTTGTTGGAGTTTTAGCAGTGATGCTCTGTTGCCGTAGGTAAGAGATGGATTCATTTTGTTGTTACCTCACTAATCTGTTATTGTTTAGACATTAATGGGCCAGATTAACCAAGTGAATTGACAAATCTCCAGTGTCATCAAACAGTTAATTTGTTTCACATTTGAATTTTTGTCAATATAGTATATTATAGTCTATCTTTTAACGATGTCAACTAATGTTATGAGGTGATATCAACTGATGTGTATACCATAGTGATAGTGGCCATTTGAAGCTGATCCACCTTTCAACGGTGGTGTGATTAGAAACATGTTGCATTTCCTAAGAGAGGTTTCTGTTTTGTTCCACAAATGTTCTTCTAGTGAACCCAAGACAAAGAGGATCCACGCCACCAAAACGGCGTCGTTGAAGATGGACCAAACCACCACGACAAATGACAACCAACTCTGCGAAGTGTCCTCTCAAGACTCCACGCACTCTGAAGACAAATCCCACCAATTATTAACAGCGAGAAGGAGCGATGGCAAATCGGAAGATTCAGCCACTTACAAGTACAATGACGACTTCAACATTTACATTGACGGTACAGATCGTATTGGTCCAGAGTCCTCCAGGCCTTTGCAGCAGGCCCTTCTTGTCAACAGCAGTGACATTCTGTGGCCACGGGACATTTCTGAGGGGATAAATATACCTCTCTCTCTCAATGAGAGCTTGTTCCTCCAGGACAGACTGCTCCACTTCCACAACCAACCTGTGGCTATCCGCCATGCTCCGGGGCTTTGGAGCTCACCAGAGCAGACTTCTCCGGGATGCAGGTCTGCCACCCTGCCCCGAACAGGTGGGACGTACGACCTTGGGCAAGGACAATCTGTGGGCAAGGACAGCCTCACCCAGACTCTACCCAATGCCCCTCTGGCCACTCTGGAGCGCTCCCAGGGGCATGGCATGGAGGGGCTTCACGGGGACACATCCACCTTCAAGCCAGAGTCCTGGAGCCACTACTACAGCAGCCTCCCAGAGTCCATCTCAGTTCCCGGCACGCTGAATGAGGCCAGAGGAAGAGGAGGCCACAACCCTGGGGGTGGGCGTCCCTTTTCCAGCGAGCTCCAGGGAGCAGACCAGAATTCAGAGCAGACCCCCTCAGAGCTCACCAGGGCCAGGCCCTCTCCTCTCGCCCCGCGGGCATGGTTTGTATCCCTGGAGGGCAAACCGGCCGCAGAGATCTGCCGCAACTCTTCCTCCGTCACGGACTCCAAGAGAAAACGCAGGGCGGTGGGGGACAGCCGTGACACCAGTCTTGACTCTGGAGTGGATATGAGCGAGCCCAACAACCAGCCAACTGTTGGGAATAGGCAGACAGCGCTGGATCGTAGTGGCACCTTTGTCAAGAGAGCCACACTCCATATTAAGCCCCCCCTTCTCGTCTCCAGTGAGGAATTGAACAAGGAGTGCAGCGGGACAGGCACCATGTGGGGCCAGACCCCCGATGATGACGCCCCGCTGGGGACCGTCCTGGATGTAAGTGGTGCTAGCGGAACTGCTACCAACGTCTCACAGGAGAGAGGGGAGGGGCCGAGTGCTTGCCCAGAGAGACACTGAGTTCAGGGCTATATTCAGTTGTGGAATGTTCAGATAGAAATGTAGAAATGTCCCTCTGATATGAACAATAAGTATTCATGTCAGTTCTATTCATGACATTTCTGTCTGCAACGCTCCACAACGTTTGCCTACTGAGTGTGACCCTGGTCCACCTCACCCCCAGGAAACCATGACAAGAACAATGGACAATGACAAGAACCTGGCATCACACGGAGGAAAAGCCACTCACAAAGCTGAACTAGGAGCATGAGCTGAAGTTGTGTAGGTGAACAGTCATAGACATAAAATTGCACTGAATGTGTCAATACAGGTTATGACAATGCCTCAAGGTGGTGTTGTACAATCTATTGTATTCATCTGCCCTAACCCATCTGGACAAGAGGAATACCTATGTAAGAATGCTGTTCATCGACTACAGCTCAGCATTTAACACCATAGTACCCTCAACACTTGTCATTAAGCTCGAGACGCTGGGTCTCGACCCCACCTTGTGCAACTGGGTCCTGGACTTTCTGACGGGCCGCCCCCAGGTGGTGAGGGTAGGAAACAACATCTCCACCCCGCTGATCCTCAACACTGCGGCCCCACAAGGGTATGTTCTCAGCCCTCTCCTGTACTCCCTTTTCACCAATGACTGCGTGGCCATGCACGCCTCCAACTCAATCATCACGTTTGCAGACGACACTACAGTGGTAGGCTTGATTACCAACAACGACGGGCCGGCCTACAGGGAGGAGGTGAGGGCCCTCGGAGTGTGGTGTCAGGAAAATATCCTCACACTCAACATTAACAAAACAAAGGAGATGATCGTGGACTTCAGGAAACAGAAGAGGGAGCAGGCCCCTATCCACATCGACGGAACAATAGTGCAGAAGGTGGAAAGTTTTAAGTTCCTCGGCATACACATCACGAACAAACTGAAATGGTCCACCCACACAGACAGCGTGGTGAAGAAGGCACAACAGCGCCTCTTCAACCTCAGGAGGCTGAAGAAATTTGGCTTGTCACCAAAAACACTCACAAACTTTTACAGATGCACAATCGTGAGCATCCTGTCGGGCTGTATCACCGCCTGGTACGGCAACTGCTCCGCCCACAACCCGTAAGGCTCTCCAGAGGGTAGTGAGGTCTGCACAACGCATCATCATGGGCAAACTACCTGCCCTCCAGGACGTCTACACCACCCGATGTCACAGGAAGGCCAAAAAGATCATCAAGGACAACAACCACCGAGCCACTGCCTGTTCACCCCGCTATCATCCAGAAGGCGAGGTCAGTACAGGTGCATCAAAGCTGGGACGAGAGACTGAAAAACAGCTTTTATCTCAAGGCCATCAGACTGATAAACAGCCATCACTAACATTGAGTGGCTGCAGCCAACATACTGACTCAAATCTCTAGCCACTTTAATAATTAAAATTGGATGTAATAAATGTATCACTAGTCACTTTAAACAATGCCGCTTTATATAATGTTTCCATACCTTACATTACTCATCTCATATGTATATACTGTACTCTATACCATCTACTGCATCTTGCCTGTGCCGTTCGGCCATCGCTCATATATATATTAATTTCTACATATTCTTATTAATTCCTTTACACTTGTGTGTATAAGGTAGTTGTTGTGAAATTGTTAGATTACTTGTTAGATACTACTGCATGGTCGGAACTAGAAGCACAAGCATTTCGCTACACTCACATTAACATCTGCTAACCATGCGTATGTGACCAATAACATTTGATTTGATTTGATCTGTCGAATGCAAACATGGTGAAACTTAAATGAATCTTAGTTTCACTTCAGGTATTCCATTTCTTACTCATAACATAGAATGTATTCGTAAAGGCTGCCCCCTTCCAAACCCGCCATGCATGTCTTCACTTAAGTTTCATTGTTACTCAGCCTGTCTGGTTATGGCTATACTCAAATAAAGAAAGCCTGTTACATTCCTGGAAGTAAGCGCACGTTTGCCTCAGCAACATTTTAACTTGTCAGTACGGAAAGTTGTAAGGTCTCCAGATTTACGTTTAGTACCAGATTCTGCTCTGTTAGACATTCTGTCCTGTGGTAAATTATATCTTCCTGTCCTGTAGCCTTTGAACTGTATGTTGGGTGAGATGGCTGCTCCCGCTCTGTTGTTCATCTAGTTTACGGGACTCTAGACTTCTCTCATTCCACCTCTGCCACTTAAATGTATCTGCTTGTACTTGCTGGTACTTCACCACAGTCATGGTTTATCAACTAGTCTATTATTCTTGTCTTCCCTAGATTTTGTAATGGCATGAGTTGATGCTTAAGTCAAGAAAATATTGAAACAGTAATTACATTTTCAAATATGCTTGTATGAGCGCATTACATTTAAATGAAATGTTATTGAATTACTTACGTTGTCAACCTCCAAGAAGGAGAGGTCCAATAAATTAGACTGAAAGAAACATCTGCAGGCCTATAAACATCTATCGGCCTATACAGGCCAAGAGTTGGACTTGCAATGACAGTCTGTGTTTGACTTTGTCATACTGACACACCCCATCATAATAGACAATACATTTGCAGGTAGTTATCTAAATATTGACCATTGATGTTTAAGCCATATTTGCATACATTGTAATATGTCACGAACCGGCTCGAAGTCCGGTGGTACAGTTAACAAAAAGTGAGACAATGTGGAGATAAGGAATAACAAAATATATTTATTAACTAAAGTAAACTAAATACAATTAGCAATGGTGTGTGTAGTCAGTAATCAGTAGTGTAAGTGGTTGAGTGTATAAATGTGATAATGAGGGGTGTCGAAAGGTGCAAAAGCAAACAAATAAAACGGCCACAAAAAAAAACATGCCACAACCAAAAACTATCAGTGTGTCTGCATGGCGAGAGTCTCCTCAATAAATGGGGAAGAGGTGTATTTATCCCGGGACACACCTGAGCCCAGGTGAGCAAAGAGAAAGAATTCGGCAGACAGAGTGGAAGGGTCATCACAAATGCAACAACTACAAATGGACAATCACCTCTATAACCGCGATAAAATGTGAACACAAAACATCAGAAAACACTAGTAACTTAGCACGTTAGTGAGGGTATGAGGTTCCACAGACACAAACACCCAATGTCCAATCTTGCTTCATTATTTAATCAAGTAAATATACAATAATCCTAATAAAACTCGGTCAAATGACTTCCTGAATGTTTCTAGATATTGCACAGGAAAACGTAAGGTCAGTGTTCCATTTCTCAGCCAACCTATTTCTATTTTATTTCCACTGGTTCCACTCTTACAAGTGTCTTGTGTATTTTGGCCTGCATATCACTGTCTGCTCAACCCAGATCTTTAGAACCAGTAAATTCTTTGCTTACCTAGACTTCAGTTTCACCCCTACCCTGGGATGTCAGGGAAAGGTCAAGTACAAGAGCACCTGGCGTAGCATGGAGGGAAGGTCCACTATTAAATGATGCTCAACTAGGAGCATGTTCTGGAGGTTAAGTTGGTGAACAACAGTCATGGGAACAATTTGTATCACAATGTTATCACAATGCCTACAGGTGTTGCAGTACATGTAATGTAGGGTATGTAAATACTAGTAATTTTACATTTAAGTCATTTAGTGTAATATTTGTGTAGATCACAGATACTACACTCCTCCCCCATAGTGTTTAACTCCCAGAGAACAAGGTAAATATGATAGGGAACTACTAATGCAATATCTGAACAGTGCATTCTTAAACATTTTTCAACTACTGGGTTGAAGCAGACTTTTCAGAGCCCAGCACAAATCCAGGGGATTATTCTGCCCCGAAGATGGAATTTGTGTCCTAATAACTAATACAGGTAATGTCCTTTTTCTTTCCTTTTATCTAGGACATATTAAAGTGTTTGTTTGTTTTACTGTCTGTTACCTCCTGAAACAGCTCAACTCACAGGTCAAGCTTTTGAGGTGCCCTTCGCTGTCGAATAGGATATCTCCGCTCCTCCTGGGCTTCCGGGGGTGGGCCAGGTTCGGGTGGAAGGTCAGGCTTCGTCTCTCCCGTACGTCCACAGTCAGGAGAATAGTCCTGGGGGTCGTTATTGTTCTTGTTCTCTCGGCATGTCTCTGCTGGGGCGTTGGACCGTAGCAGATGATCCACATGAACGTTGACATGGCAATGACCAATTTGGACTTGGTAAGTCAAAGGTCCTCTGCGTTGCAAGATCACACCTGAGTTCCACAGGCGCTTCGGGTGTCTGAAATCACGTACCATCACCCTCTCTCCCACTTTGAATTCTCTGACAGTCTTTGAGTGTCTGTCATGAGCTTTCTTCTGCTGTAGCTGGTGCTTTGCCACAGTGCTTAGCAAGTCTGGTTTCAACAATGTCAGGCAGGTACGTGGTTGGCGTTTCAGAAACAGTTCAGCTGGTGTACGTTCTGTTACTGTGTGTGGTGTGTTACGGTAAGTGAACAGGAACCGGGGAAGCCTTTGGTGGGTGGGCACAGACTGAACCTCGAGTCTAGTCCAGGCCTTCTTAAAGGTTTGCACGGCTCTCTCCGCTGCTCCGTTTGATGCCGGATGGTAAGATGATGCGCCTTACTCCGTTGTTCTTGAGAAACATTTCAAAATCGTTTGACGTAAAAGGAGGGCCATTGTCCGATACGAGCTCCTTGACTAGTCCAAAGGATGCGAACAGGTGTCTGAGAAGATTGATGGTCTTCTCAGCTGTGGTCAGTTGAGTAGGGAACACTTCCATCCACTTGGAATGGACATCAACGACAACAAGGAAATGTTGCTTGTCAATCTCGGAGTAATCCACATGGATGCGTTCCCATGGTGTAGCAGCCCATGACCATGGATGAAGAGGTGCAGCAGCAGGCTTGTTGCGAACAGCTTCACAAGGTGAGCAGTGGCCTACATGCTGTTGAATGTCCTGATCCAGTCCAGGCCACCACAGATAACTGCGGGTGAGTGCTTTCATTCGAGTGATCCCTGGATGTCCCTCATGCAGGTCAGACAGCAGTCTCCTTTGGAATTGTTGAGGTACCACCACCCTTGATCCCCACAGAACACATCCTTGATCAGTAGACAATTGGTCTTTCTTGTCAATGAATGGACGAAGGTTATCGTCATTTTCGAAGGTTGGCCAACCGCCTAATGTTAAGTCCAAGACTTTGGAAAGCACGGGGTCTTTTCTCGTTTCCTCTGCTATGTCTGAAGCAGATATGGACAGTTCGTCGATGAGAGAGATCTGGAAGACTGCTCTATCATCTTCACTGTCGGAGTCACTATTGCTTGGTAATCTTGATAGTGCATCTGCATTTGTGTGATCACTGGATTGTCTGTACTCGATCTCGTAGTCGTAGGCTAGCAATATCAGAGCCCAACGTTGCATTCGAAGTGCAGCAAGGGTTGGTATGGCTGATTTTGGTCCAAGGATGGCCAACAGAGGCTTGTGATCTGTCAGCAGTTGGAACCTTCTTCCGTAGAGGTATTTGTGAAACTTCTTCACTCCGAATATTATGCTCAGGGCTTCCTTCTCAATTTGAGCATAATATTTCTCACTTGGTGACAGAGTCCGTGATGAAAATGCAATAGGGTGTTCTTCACCTGACGGTAGAACATGTGAGATGACGGCTCCTACTCCGTATGGAGATGCATCACACGCGAGTTTCAGCTTCATCTCTTGTGTCATAGTGGGCAGCCACTTGCTCTTTAGCAGACGCTGTTTGCAGGTCTTGAATGCTTCTTCGCATTGTGGGGACCAATTCCACTTTGTATCGGCCTGCAGCAGTTGGTGAAGTGGATGCAACACTGTGGACAAGTTTGCCACAAACTTTCCGTAATAGTTCAGGAGCCCCAAAAATGACCTCAGCCCTGAGATATTTGTGGGTGCTGGTGCATTTACGATTGCTTCCACCTTGCTGTTGGTTGGGTGCAGGCCTTGTGCATCAATCTTGTATCCAAGATACTCCACTGAGTCCTGGAGGAACTCACACTTGCTGCGTTTCATTCTCACTCCATATTTCTCCAGTCTTGACATCACTTTGTCCAGCACTACAAGGTGCTCTCCAATGGTTGATGCTGACACGAGTATGTCGTCCATGAAGCACACAACATTGTCTATACCGTCCAAGATCTGATCCATTGTGTGTTGGAATATCGCTGGAGCTGTCAAGATTCCATAGGCCAAGCGATTGAATCTGAATAGCCCCTTGTGTGTATTGATGGTCAGATACTGTTCTGACTCCGGATCCAGCTTCAGTTGCTGATAAGCGAATGCCAGGTCCAGCTTACTGAAAACCTTCCCACCAGCTAGAGTGGCAAACAGATCTTCAGCGTTTGGTAGTGGATATTCCTCTGGTAGTATGCAGCGATTTACTGTGACCTTGTAGTCTCCGCACATTCTGACGGTCTTGTCTTTCTTTGGGACTACAACGATCGGAGCGGCCCAGTCGCTCCTCGCTACTTTCGTGATGATTTTCTTCTTTTGTAGGTGGTCCTTCTCTACTGCTTCCTTAAGAGCATAGGGAACTGGATGTGGTTTGTGAAAGATAGGCTTGGTTCCTTCTTGCACTCTGACTTTTGCTGTGAAGTCTTGTATTTCGCCGTAGCCATCTTTGAACAGTTCTTTGTGCTTCTCCAGCATGTTAGTGAGTGTAGCCTGACTCACTGGTTTGTCATTCCTCAAACTGAAGATTTCTCCCCAGTTCAACTTGATCTTTTGTAGCCAGTTTCTGCCTAGCAAGGCTGATTTTTCTCCCTTAACAATGACAAGCGGCAGCGTCCACTCCTTCCCCTCATACCGGAATGGTACCTGGATCTGCCCTAACACAGGAATAGTGTCACCAGTGTATGAAGAAATGCGGATGGACGCTGGCTGAAGAGGACACTGTTTGTTTTTCTTTATAGAGTCTCTCTGGAACCAGAGATACTGACGCTCCGGTGTCCAGCTGCATTTGTACTGGTTTTCCCGCTAACTCCATGCTGAGATAGATTCCATATTTTTGTTGTTGAGCTGTGTACACTGTGAATAGTTCAAATACTGAATCAGTTGTACCTTCCTCTTCTTGTGCTGCGTCTGACATCGTGTGCGCTCTAGCTGTGCGTTTTGGAGCTTTATACACTCTCTGTAGATGTCCAACCTTTCCACAATTGTGGCACTTTTCAATTTGAAATCGACATTCACTGTGCTGATGATTATCTCCCCCACATCTGTAGCAACTTGGCTTAGACCTATGTGATGTGGGACGTTTAGTTCTTGTGTAACCTTGAGGACGGGACTGAGAAAAGTGTGACTTTTGTGAGCCTTTTTCACCACTTGCATCACTGACCTTGTGAACACCTTTCTGATGTTCTGCGTGTCTTGATAGCTCAATAGTATCCCTGTGGGCAAGCTCGAGTCCAAGTGCGATATCACGGGCTTTCTTAAAGGTCAGGTCCTTCTCTGACAGAAACCTTCTGTGATATGCTTCACCTGTGAGACCACATACAAACTTGTCTCGGAGAGCGTCATCAAGAAATCGTGCAAACTCACATGTACTTGCCAGCCTTTTCAAAGCAAGGATGTAGTCAGCCACGGTTTCCCCTTGACTCTGGTGATGTTGGTCAAATCTGAAACATTCTGCAATGAGAATTGGCTTAGGCTTTAAATGCCTTGAAAGAGTCTCAGTCAGTTCTGCATAGGTCAACTCCAATGCTTTTATTGGTTCAATGAGACCTTTCAGCAATCCATACTCAGTTGGACCCGAAACACTGAGAAATACGTCTGCTTTCTTTTCATCTTTGATTTCATTTGCAGCCAGCCAACGCTCAAAACGCTCTAAATAGGAATCAAAATCCTCTTTTGTAGCCTCAAACTGGTACTCGACCAATGGTTGCCATTTTCAGTTAATTGTTCAGTTTCCTTATGCCTTGTATTCCTTAATTTTCATCTAATTCTTCCCTTTCTGCACTTACTTCATTCACTGAACTCATTTGTAATAATGTACACACGGTGTAATGTTTCTTCTTCCTTAAAGGTAAATGTAAAAAAATATTTTTTTACAAGATTTCTCCACTGAGATCGCCTAATTTCAATTGTTTCAATGAGTTTTCTTATTTGTTTTACCACCAGAGGGCAGCGTCGCTATTCTGGACTCCAATAGGCTTGCTACTTGGCAGCTCCTGAATACTGTACCTAATAGCAGTGCTAGCAGTGCCTTTTCTACTGGCGAAAAAAAAATACAAATAACTGACGATTTACATCATTCTTTTGAGTTTCATTACTCATGCAACATTCTTCCCTTCAAGCGAAGTCCGTTTAAGAAGCTTAATCACCTCGTCGCCACTGTAATATTTGTGTTGTGGAGAAATGACCAGG
Organism: Brachymystax lenok tsinlingensis; assembly: GCA_030435695.1. Taxonomy (NCBI): domain Eukaryota; kingdom Metazoa; phylum Chordata; class Actinopteri; order Salmoniformes; family Salmonidae; genus Brachymystax; species Brachymystax lenok. The sequence continues at coordinate 32,064,772 of CM059785.1, forward strand.
CAGAAGACGGGAGAACAGTTAGTCTCGTTTAGTCAGCCCCCGGCATAATAGTGCGCATGTGCATTTCCTATTAGGTGTAGTAACTTAACACTGCCGTAATACATTACTGCTTAGTAACAGCATAGTAACTAATATAAACAGATGTAGATCACAGATACTACTTTTAGCAGACACTCTTATCCAGAGCGATTTACAGTAGTGAGTGCATACATTTAAAGAAAAGAAAATCGGTCCCCGTGGAAATCGAACCCACAACCCTAGCGTTGCAAGCGCCATGCTCTGAGTTAACGGCGAAATCTTGGCAGCATGTCACGCAAGTCTGTACTTTCGTTTTCGCTTTATATATTCTCCTGTTGTGTAAACGTAGTTACATAACAGAAAAACTTTGCCTCAGCCACATTTGAGCTTTTCGGAACTTTTTCAGGTTTTTAAGACTTTTCAGTCTTCAGATTTACATTTACAACCATAACCTGTGCCGTTAGACGTCTATCGTTTGGTAAGTTATCTTCCTTTTCTAACGTTTATTCTTAGAAGTACTGAAGCTGGTTAACTTGAGCCCTGTGTGAAAACCAGACATTGTTTGTCAAGTTTACTTTACGTCCACCAATACAATTAACTGCTGGTGTTTTGTAGGCCTACTGCCACACAGTTATGGCTTCTTGCCTGAATACGTTTTTAGGTATTCAGTCTTATGGTCATATTTTATTAACTTAGAAGGTACTAACTTTATCATAGAGTGAAATTGCAAGGGTTAACAGGATACCAGAAAGGGTGACATGGTATTTTACTTTGTTACAAGATCATAATATAAGTATAATTGTTTGTTCTACTTAATAACATTAAATCCTGATGCACTCAAAACCTGCAACCATTGGTTGTTTAATACTCCAAAACCACCTTGGGTAAACCAGAATCACGCCTTAATAAACATTATATTGGTACAGTTAAACTTAGTTTGCCACCAACCTATACAAATATTGCACTGTTTTACCCAACAGACATTTGTTTATTATTTCCAAATAGGCCATGGAATTTCTGAAGTCATACAAGAAGGACCTGTGCAAGTGGTTATCAACGATGGATGCTGAGTATATCATTGGCAAGTGTGAAGATATCCTAACTGCTAAACAGGATAAGGCTATAGGCAAAGAAACAACTGATGCAGGGAAGATCAGTCTTCTTTTGGAGACATTAATTGAAATGGAAGATAGTAAATGTCAGGACTTTCTTAAGATTCTGAAGGAAGAACAGACACGTTATCCAGGCCTTCAACAACATTTCAGCAAGAGCACACAAGGTAAAGTAGTATACATCAACATTTGTAATGATAAAAACCATTTAGAAATACTTCATATGGTTATGTTAAGAAAACATACACTCTTAGAGTAAAGCTTTTAAATACGTGTTACTATACAATACATAAGGCACCAGGTAGCCTGGCGGGTAAGAGCGTTGGACCTGTAACCCGAAAGTTTACTGGATCGTATCCCCGAGCTGACAAGGTAAAAATCTGTTGTTCAGCCCGAGCAAGGCAGTTAACCCACTGTTCTCCGGGCGCCGAAGATGTCGATTAAGGCAGCCCTCCGCACCTCTCTGATTCAGAGTGGTTGGGTTAAATGCGGAAGACACATTTCAGTTGAATGCATTCAGTTGTACAACTGACTAGGAATCAACTTTCCCAATTTAATGGTTGGGTTTGCTGGTACAATGTTTTTATTATATGCTGTAAGGTCATTATCTAACATGGCAGAAATGAATGTGTTTTGAAGCTTCATCCAGCCCAACGGTGTATGCGGATGGCAACAGCATTGTTGATACCAGGAAAGTCACCAATGTCCGAGTTAAAAAAGACTTAGACATGCATGTAACCGTTCAAGCAGGATCGGGGAATCCATCTGGTGAGTGCAACTGTGAATAAGCCAACATGGTAATACTGAGACAGTTGTGTTGCTTACTAACAGCTAGCATCATATGAAGAACATAACTGTTAGAGTTGCGAAAATCAAATCTGGTATCAGGACAAAAGGTGACACAGAGTCACTGAGAATCTTCTATGTTTTTTATTATTAGTCAAGCAATAAATGGTTAATGCAATTTTCGTATATACAGGTAACACCACGCAGGGCAGAACAGAGAACTGGCCAGCGCCTTACAATTTCTTCTTTTAATACTCTGACAGAAGTAGTTCCCGCTTCTGAGCTGGCCTGGCAGAGTTTAGACTGAGTGTGGTTTATACTCACTCAGCCTATCGTTGGCGCACAGGCTGGTCCCAGCCCCCAGGCGCTTCAGCTTTCAGGCGTTGTTGCTGTGCAGACTATCTATGCGCTCACACCCTAGATACTGAGGCCAAAAGTTCAGCTCCTGTTTTTGTGTCTCAACCTAAACTGCCTGTTTGCAACATTTTTCTATTCATGTGTCCCTAGCTCAACATACTGTTATCTCCCAAGGTTAACCACAGCCCTTCAGCCAGTCACACCAGGTGTTCACACAACTCAAACACATTCAAGCTTAGCAAACAAAACATATTCCAAAACCTCACAAAAGAGAAGAACAGAGTACTCTCTGTTCTTTGTTTCATCCACATATGCAGCCCTTCTTGGTAAATACTACAGTTAAGTTTACAATAAAGATATTAAGTAAACACAAAGATATTAAGTAGGCATAGTCACAAAATTCAAAACCCCACATAACACAATTGTATATTTACTTGGACAAAAATGTCTCTTTCAGGAATGAACCTCAGCCAACCACCCCCACATGCAGAAATGGTTGCAATAGAACACAGCCATATATTTGCATCAGAGATATCAAACTGTACATTCGATGGCAACCTCAATATGTCTGTGATCCAGGCCCCAGCCCCCCAGGCCCCACTGTGTCCAGGTAAACTACTGCATTTAGGCAGGTTTTATCTTCACATGTCTCAGTGGTAGCAGTGCTAGAGAACAGGATCATCTTGACAAATAACCTTGACAAATAAGCTCAGTGCACATATATTTTAATTGAAGTTACTTTCAATCATGCATTTGATATTTGAAATAAAATACCGGCATCTTAATATATTTCAGTGCTACCGATGCAAACAGAAGGTGTGTCCTCTTCTCAGGTAGTCAATCCCAATTTTGTATTAGATGAAAAACGCAATTATTAAACATAATTATTGTTTTCTTTGAGAAACAAACAATTTATCAGTAAAAATTGCTTCTCTAGGGCCCTGCCATGAAAATGATCATTGAGAATAAGGTGAAACTCATTGACTGGCTCCGGGCAGATTCTGTCTTCATTCTTCAACATGTGCACTCCAAATGCATTGTTACCGATAGAGAGTATCAAGAGCTGAAGAGCATCTCAGTAGCAGAGGCTGCTGTGACTGACCTGATTGACAAGATAATTCTCAAAAAGGAAGAGACATGCTCTCAGTTTCTTGATACTCTCAAAGAAAGTGAGGTGAATGACACCTATCCCGAACTTAAGAAGTGGATTACCACCTTATTCTGACTAGGTAATTTGGAATGTTAACTGACTAAGTAACACACTAACAGAATGTCATATTTGAATCAATAACATGTATTTTGAAGAATACGACCAGCCTTAGGAATTCTAGAAATAGCTTAGTACTGTCTTTACCTGATCATAACCTCAAAATATGATTTTCAGGGACGTTAAATATTGTTATGTTGTTTACTTTTGGATTTCTGAGTACCAATAGTGATCCAGGAAGAGACTGCTGTTTGTATACACTGAAAGAGGCCAGTCCAGCTGAACAATAATACATGGATTTTCTCCTGATTCAGACTTACTAACTTGCTTAGTCCTCTTCGTTCCTATGTGGAACATAAGGCTAAGCCTGGTTTAGAGGTCCTATTAAAATGGCAATCCCTGTAGCATGAGGCAGGGGTGACTACCTTTTTTGCACTGCGGACCAGAGTAAACATTTCTAACACTGTCGTGAACATTGCAAAAAAAAAAAGCTGACCAATTTAGCTGGGTTAGACTCTCTGCTAGTGTGTTCCCATAGTACGTTTTCATGTTAGTGACATTGGTGCACTATTTCTCAATGTATCACCTTTTCTCTTTTAGGACCATCACAGCCCAGGAACAATATATTTTCTCCATCGATCTCTTCAATTTCAGGTAGACAAATAACCTTGACAAATAAGCTCAGTGCACATATATTTTATTGATACATGAATCTTACTTTAAGAATGTAATTTGATTTATCCTAAATATATTTATTTCTCTTCCCTGTGAAAGACAAATATGGGTTTTTGAAAAGAAACCGCACAGCTCTGGTTAGCCAGGTGAAAAACGTGAAGGCCATTGTCGATGATCTGCAGAGCAAAGGTTATCATGATGAAATGGCTGCCACCGTGAATGCCCAGTTGATACCACAAGAAATGATGAGGAAGCTCCTGGATAGCGTGACCAGCACCGGGGCCGCTGATGCCCTGATTCAAGCCCTTTTTACTCACCAGAAGGATGTCATGGATGACCTGATTGCTGAAAATGCTTGAAGAGGTCAATTGGTTATTTATTATAATTTCTCTATATCAGGGCAATTGTTTACCTTTTTGTATCACTATTTTATTAATCTTAGCCACCAGCCTGGTCTCATAGACTAGATGTAACATAGTAAACTTAAATCTGGGACACTTAAATATGCTACAGCACATTTGGTACTGTATGTTTACATAAAACAAATGTAGAGTGGTTGGTCAGGGTGGATGGGTACTGCATATGATGCAACCTTTCAACTGCTTACTACTTTTTAGCTACTTTGCAACTACTTAGGATGTTAGCTAACCTCTCCATCTTAAATAAGCATGCCCCATTCAAAAAATGGAGAACTAAGATCAGATATATCCCTTGGTTCACCCCAGACTTGACTGCCCTTAACCAGCACAAAAACATCCTGTGGCGTTCTGCATTAGCATCGAATAGCCCCCGCGATATGCAACTTTTCAGGGAAGTCAGGAACCAATATACTCAGCCAGTTAGTAAAGCTATGGCTAGCTTTTTCAAACTGACATTTTCTTCCTGTAGCATTAATTACAAAAGGTTTTGGGACAATGTAAAGTCCATGGAGATTAAGAGCACCTCCTCCCAGCTGCCCACTGTGCAGAGGATAGGAAACACTGTCATCACCGATAAATCTACAATAATCGATCATTTCAATAAGCATTTTTCCACAGCTGGCCATGCTTTCCACCTGGCTACCCCTACCCCAGCCAACATCTCAGCACCCCTGCAGCAACTTTCCCAAATCACCCCCACTTCTCCTTCACCCAAATATAGACAGTGTTCTGAATGAACTGCAAAATCTGGATTCCTACAAATCAGCTGGGCTTGACAATCTGGACCCTCTCTTTCGAAAATTATCAGCCGAAATTGTTGCAACCCCTTTTACTAGCCTATTCAACCTCTCTTTTGTATCGTCTGACATCCCCAAAGATTGGAAAGCTGCCGCGGTCATCGCCCTCTTCAAAGGGGAGACACTAGACCCAAACTGTTATATACCTATATCCATCCTGCCCTGCCTTTCTAAAATCGTTGAAAGCCAAGTTATCAAACAGATCACCGACCACTTCGAATCCCACCGTACCTTCTCCACTATGCAATCTGGTTTCTGAGCTGGTCATGGGTGCACCTCAGCCACGCTCAAGATCCTAAACGATATCATAACCACCATTGATAAAAGACAGTACTGTGCAGCCGTCTTCATCGACCTGGCCAAGGCTTTCGACTCTGTCAATCACCGCATTCTTATCGGCAGACTCAATAGCCTTGGCTTCTCAAATGACTGCCTCGCCTGGTTCATCAACTACTTCTCAGATAGAGTTCAGTGTGTCCTGTTGTCCGGACCTCTGGCAGTCTATATCGGGGTTCACTTCTCGGGCCGACCCTTCTTTGGACACTGTGCTAACAAACCTCCAAACGAGCTTCAACGCCATACAACACTCCTTCCGTGGCCCCAACTGCTTTTAAATGCTAGTAAAACTAAGTGCATGCTCTTCAACCGATTGCTGACCGCACCCTCCCGCCCGACTAGCATCACTACTCTGGACGGTTCTGACCTAGAATATGTGGACAAGTACAAATACCTAGGTGTCTGGTTAGACTGGAAACTCTCATTCCAGACTCACATTAAGCATCTCCAATCCAAAATTGTATCTAGAATCGGCTTCCTATTTCGACAAAAACAAAGCCTCCTTCACTCATACCGCCAAACATACCCTCGTAAAACTAACTATCCTACCGATCCTACCAAAATAGCCCCAATACTCTACTCAGCAAACTGGATATAGTCTATCACAGTGCCATCCGTTTTATCACTAAAGCCCCACATACTACCCATCACTGCGATCTGTATGCTCTCGTTGGCTGGCTCTCACTACATATTCGTCGCCAAACCCACTGGCTCCAGGTCATCTATAAGTCTTTGCTAGGTAAAGCCCCGCCTTATCTCATCTCACTGCTCACCATAGCAACACCCACCTGTAGCACATGCTCCAGCAGTTATATTTCACTGGTCATCCCCAAAGCCAACACTTACTTTTGCCACCTTTCCTTCCAGTTCTCTGCTGCCAATGACTGGAACGAATTGCAAAAATCTCTGAAGCTGGAGTCTTATATCTCCCTCTCTAACAATTTGGAATTCATAACATATCATACGTTCAGCAAATTCGTAACATATATTACGAATTGTAATTCATAACATATTGTATGAATTGAAATTCGTAACATATCATACAATATGGATGATGGTCATCCACAAATGAATACATACCATACGAAAAGTAACATATCATACTAATTTATATTTACTATGTTACATCTACCCCTGAGTCCAGGTTGTTGCCATGTGTAATTATTGGTGGTGGTGCTATTTTTTATTGAGAAAATTGGTACAATATCATCTTTAAGGGAAATATTTTTGTAAAATATGCAAGACAATATATTTTGATTATGTTGACTATGGTTCTTTACATTCCAAATATAAAATGTAAAGGTGTAGTTTGAAGATTCACCACCGCATTACATTTAAATGAAATGTTATTGAATTACTTACGTTGTCAACCTCCAAGAAGGAGAGGTCCAATAAATTAGACTGAAAGCAACATCTGCAGGCCTATAAACATCTATCGGCCTATACAGGCCAAGATTTGGACTTGCAATGACAGTCTGTGTTTGACTTTGTCATACTGACACACCCCATCATAATAGACAGTACATTTGCAGGTAGTTATCTAAATATTGACCATTGATGTTTAAGCCATATTTGCATACATTGTATTGCAACAACTAGAATTTGACAATCACCTCTATAACCCTCATAAAATGTGAACACAAAACAGCAGAAAACACTAGTAACTTAGCACATTATTCAAATCACATACACTACCATTCACTTAAAAATGTTCTTGTTTTTGAAAGAAAAGCACATTTGCAAAATGGTTTTCCAATGATCAATTAGCCTTTTAAAATGATAAACTTGGATTAGCTAAACCAACGTGCCATTGGAAAACAGGAGTGATGGTCTCTGTACGCCTTTGTAGATATTCCATAAACAATCACCCATTTCCAGCTACAATAGTCATTTATAACATTAACAGTGTCAGTGATTGGGTCTCAATGTAGGCAGCAGCCTCTCTGAGTTAGTGATTGCTGTTTAGCAGTCTTGTGGCTTAGAGGTAGAGGCTGTTTTTCAGTCTCTCGGTCCCGGGTTTGATGCACCTGTACTGACCTCGCCTTCTGGATGGTAGCGGTGTGAACAGGCAGTGGCTCGGGTGGTTGATGTCCTTGATGATCTTTTTGGCCTTCATGTGACATCGGGTGCTGTAGGTGTCATGGAGGGCAGGTAGTTTGGAGAGCCTTGCGGTTGAGTTGCCGTCAGGTCAGTTGCCGTACCAAGCTGTGATATAGCCCGACAGGATGCTCTCGATTGTGCATTTGTAAAAGTTTGTCAGGGTTTTGGGTGACAAGCCAAATTTCTTCAGCCTCCTGAGGTTGAAGAGGAACTGTTGTGCCTTCTTCACCACACTGTCTGTGTGAGTGGACCATTTCAGTTTGTCTGTGATGTTTACGCCGAGGAACTTAAAACTTTACACCTTCTCCACTGCTGTCCCTTTGATGTGGATAGGGGGCTGCTCCCTCTTCTGTTTCCTGAAGTCCACGATCATCTCCTTTGTTTTGTTGACGTTGAGTGAGAGGTTGTTTTCCTGACACCACACTCCGAGTGCCCTCACCTCCACTTTGTAGGCCGGCCCGTCGTTGTTGGTAATCAAGCCCACTACTGCAGTGTCATCTGCAAACTTGATGATTGAGTTGGAGGCGTACATGGCCAAGCAGTCGTTGGTGAACAGGGAGCACAGGAGGGGGCTGAGCCCATGTTGAGGGTCAGTGAAGTGGAGATGTTGTTTCCTACCTTCACCACATGGGGGCGACCCGTCAGAAAGTCCAGGACCCAATTGCACAGGGCGGGGTTGAGACCCAGGGCCTCCAGCTTGATGATGAGCTTGGAGGGTACTATGGTGTTGAATGCTGAGCTGTAGTCAATAAACAGCATTCTTACATAGGTATTCCTTTTGTCCAGATGTGCAGTGTGATGGAGATTGCATCAACCTATTTCCTTTTTATTTAAACTGGTTCCACTCTTACAAGTGTCTTGTGTATTTTGGCCTGCATATCACTGTCTGCTCAACCCAGATCTTTAGAACCAGTAAATTCTTTGCTTACCTAGACTTCAGTTTCACCCCTACCCTGGGATGTCAGGGAAAGGTCAAGTACAAGAGCACCTGGCGTAGCATGGAGGGAAGGTCCACTATTAAATGATGCTCAACTAGGAGCATGTTCTGGAGGTTAAGTTGGTGAACAACAGTCATGGGAACAATTTGTATCACAATGTTATCACAATGCCTACAGGTGTTGCAGTACATGTAATTGTAACGGTGTAATTAAGTTGTTAAATTCCTGCATAAAATGGGTATTATGCCATCTCCTGGTTGATTAGTGTGTTTACGTTGTCTAATACATTCAGTGATAAAGGTATGGGATTCTCGGGTATCCACAGCAGATTTATGGAGAATTTCTGTGAGTGAGTTGAAAATTGAATGTATAAAGTTGACATTACATCATAAAACCACCTTTTACATTGTAAATTGAAGTTGGTAGCTAACTCAAAAATGCATCTTCCTTAGGAGTGCTATTTATGTGTTGAAACCAGTCAGGATGCTCTCGATGGTGCAGTCGTAGAGCCTTTTGAGGATCTGAGGACCCATGCCAAATCTTTTCAGTCTCCTGAGGAGAATAGGCATTGTTGTGCCATCTTCACGACTGTCTTGGTGTGTTTGGACCATGATAGTTTGTTGGTGATGTGGATACCAAGGAAGTTCAAGCTCTCAACCTGCTCCGCTATAGCCCCGTCGATGAGAAATTGTATTTGTCACATGCGCCGAATACAACAGGTCTAGACCTTACAGTGAAATGCTTACTTACAAGCCCTTAACCAAAAACGCAGTTTTAATAAAAATAAGTGTTAAGAAAGTATTTACTAAAATGAACTGAAGTTAAAAATAAATGAAGAAATTAAAAAAGAAGAAAATAATAGTAGCGAGACTACTGGTACAGAGCCAATCTGCATGGGCACAGGTTAGTCAAGGTAATTGAGGTAATATGTACATGTACTGTAGGTAGAGGTCAAGTGCCTATGCATGGGGGGGGGCAATGCAAATAGTCCGGATAGCCATTTGATTAGCTGTTCAGGAGTCTTATGGCTTGGGGGTAGAAGCTGTTAAGAGGCCTTTTGAACCTAGACCTGCTGCTCTGGTAACGCTTGCCATGCGGTAGCAGAGAGAACAGTCTATGACTAGGGTGGCTACGGAGTCTTTGGCAATATTTTGGGCCTTTGACACCGCCTGGTATAGAGGTCCTGGATGGCAGGAAGGTTTGCCCCAGTGAATTACTGGGCCGTAGGCAATACCCTCTGTGTAATACAGTGGGTGTAGCTGGTGTAGGAGTCAGGCGCAGGAGAGCAGAGATGAGTGTACTAAGTAACTTTACTAGGCAAAAAAATACAAAATACACATACAAAAATACTGGTAGAACAAAGCACGGGTGAAAACATAACCCGGCGAAAACACAACATACCCAAATCAAACAATTCCGCACACAGACATGAGGGGAACTAAGGGTTAAAAAGAAAACAGTAATGAGACAAAATGAAAACGAGGTGTGTGAAAAAACAAGACAAGACAAATGGAAAATGAAAAGTGGATCGGCGATGGCTAGAAGACCGGTGACGTCGACCGCCGAACGCCGCCCGAACAAGGAGAGGAACTGACTTCGGGCGGAAGTCGTGACACTCTGTAGTGCCTTGCGGTCGGAGGCCGAGGCCTTGTCATACCAGGCTGTGTTGAAACCAGTCAGGATGCTCTCGATGGTGCAGCTGTAGAACCTTTTGAGGATCTGAGGACCCATGCCAAATCTTTTCAGTCTCCTGAGGAGAATAGGCATTGTTGTGCCATCTTCACGACTGTCTTGGTGTGTTTGGACCATGATAGTTTGTTGGTGATGTGGACACCAAGGAAGTTCAAGCCCTCAACCTGCTCCGCTACAGCCCCGTCGATGAGAATGGGGGTGTGCTCAGTCCTCCTTCAAATCAAATCAAACTTTATTCGTCACATGCACCGAATACAATAGGTGTAGACTTTACAGTGAAATGCTTTCTTACAAGCCCTTAACCAACAATGAGGTTTTAAGAAAAATAAGAGTTAATATGTACTAAATAAACTAAAGTAAAAAAAAAAAAAAGAAGAGCAACAATAAAATAACAATAACGACGCTATATACAGGGGGTACCGGTACCGAGTCAATGTGTGGGGGTACAGGTTAGTCGAGGTAATTTGTACATGTAGGTAGGGGTGAAGTGACTATGCATAGATAATAAACAGCAAGTAGCAGCAGTGTAAAAAACAAATGGGGGGTTGTCAATGTGAATAATCCGGTGGGCATTTGATTAGTTGTTCAGCAGTCTTATGGCTTGGGGGTAGAAGCTGTTAAGGAGCCCTTTGGTCCTAAACTTGGCGCTCTGGTACTGCTTGCCGTGCGGTAGCAGAGAAAACAGTCTGACTTGGGTGACTGGAGTCTTTGACAATCTTTTGGGCTTTCCTCTGACACCGCCTAGTATATAGGTCCCAAATGGCAGGAAGCTTGGCCCCAGTGATGTACTGGGCTGTACGCACTACCCTCTGTAGCGCCTTACGGTCAGATGCCGAGCAGTTACCATACCAGGCGATGATGCAACTGGTCAGGATGCTCTCGATGGTACAGCTGTAGAACTTTTTGAGGATCTGGGGACCCATGCCAAATCTTTTCAGTCTCCTGAGGGGGAAAAGGTGTTGCTGTGCCCTCTTCACGGCTGTCTTGGAATGTTTAGACTATGATAGTTCGTTGGTGATGTGGACACCAAGGAACTTGAAATTCTCGACCCACTCACATTGAGGGAGAGATTGTTGTCCAGGCACCACACTGCCAGGCCTCTGACCTCCTCCCTATAGGCTGTGTCATCGTTGTCGGTGATCAGTGTCGTCAGCAAACTTAATGATGGTGTTGGAGTCATGTTTAGCCACGCAGTCGTGGGTGAACAGGGACTACAGGAGGGGATTAAGCACACACCCCTGAGGGGCCCCAGTGTTGAGGATCAGCATAGCTGACGTGTTGTTGCCTACCCTTACCACCTGGAGGCAGGCCCGTCAGGAAGTCCAGTATCCAGTTGAAGAGGGAGGTGTTTAGTCCCAGGGTCCTTAGCTTAGTGATGAGCCTTTTGGGCACTATGGTGTTGAACGCTGAGCTGTAGTCAACAAACAGCATTCTCACATAGGTGCTCCTTTTGTCCAGGTGGGAAAAGGCAGTGTGGAGTACGATTGAGATTGTGCCATCTGTGGATCTGTTGGGGCGGTATGCGGATTGGAGTGGGTCTAGGGTATCCGAGAGGATGCTGTTGATGTGAGCCATGACCAGCCTTTCAAAGCACTTGATGGCTACCGACGTGAGTGCTACGGGGCGGTAATAATTTAGGCAGGTTACTTTCGCTTCCTTTGGCACAGGGACTATGGTGGTGCTTTAAACATGTAGGTATCACAGACTCGGTCAGGGAGAGGTTCAAAATGTCAGTGAAGACACATGCCAGTTGGTCCACGCATGCTTTGAGTACACGTCCTGGTAATCCGTCTGGCTTGCGGCCTTGTGAATGTTGACCTGTATAAAGGTCTTGCTCACAACGGCTACCGAGAGTGTTATCACACAGTCATCCAGAACAGCTAGTGCTCTCATGCATGCTCAAGTGTTGCTTGCCTCGAAGCAAGCATGAAAGGCATTTAGCTCATCTGGTAGGCTTGCAGCTGGGTTTCCCTTTGTAGTCCGTAAAACTTTGCAAGCCCTGCCACATCCGGAGGCGGTGTAGTACGATTCAATCTCAGTCCTGTATTGCCACTTTACCTGTTTGATGATTCATCGGAGGGCATAGCGGGTTTTCTATAAGCGTTCGGGTTAGTGTCCCACTCCTTGAAAGCGGCAGCTCTACCCTTTAGCTCAGTGCGGATGTTGCCTGTAATCCATGGCTTCTGGTTGGGGTATGTACGGTCACTGTGGGGACGACGTAATCAATGCACTGATGTTTAGCCAGTGACTGATACCATCGGAAGAATCCCGGAACACATTCCATTCTGTGCTAGCAAAACAGTCGTGTAGCTTAGTATCTGCGTCATCTGACCACTTCCGTATTGTACGGGTCACTGGTACTTCCTGCTTTAGTTTTTGCTTTTAAACAGGAATCAGGAGGATAAAGTTATGGTCAGTTTTTCAAATGGAGGGCGAGGGAGAGCTATGCACGCGCCTCTGTGTGTGGATTAAAGGTGGTCTAGAGTTTTCTTCCCCTCTGGTTGCACATGTAACATGCTAGTAGAAATTAGGTAAAACGGACCATTCATCCATACTGTGTGTGTCCCATCAGTTTTATAAACTCAATATAGCCTTTTATTCACCAGACAATATAGCGTATTATTCTGTTTTTTTGTTAGTTTAGGAAAATATGTGGTACATTCTAGGTGTATTATATTTCTTCGCCACAAGAGTGTGGCATTGAGTAATTCTTCAGGAAAATTTTTATATATTTTGAATACTAAAATGGATGATAGTTTATTCTGTTGTTGTAAATAGGAGATTACACATGGAAACTATGTTTTTTTTTTAAATAGTAAATTAAGAATTATTAAACATTGTTAAATTTACTATACGATCAATATTATTTTGATAGACATTTCAATAGTTTTTTTTTGTTAGTATATTAGACAGCAGATTTATGGAGAATTGCTGTGGGAGTGCTATTTTTATCCCGCCACTACTGACCATTGTGAGCTGTCTGTTTCTCAAACTAGACACTCTAATGTATTTGTCCTCTTGCTCAGGTGTGCACCGGGGCCTCCCACTCATCTTTCTATACTGGTTAGAGCCAGTTTGCGCTGTTCTGTGAAGGGAGTAGTACACAGCGTTTTACGAGACCTTCAGTTTCTTGGCAATTTCTCGCATGGAATAGCCTTCACTTCTCAGAACAAGAATAGACTGACGAGTTTCAGAAGAAAGTACTTTGTTTCTGGCCATTTTGAGCCTGTAATCGAACCCACAAATACTGATGCTCCAGATACTAGCCTAAAGAAGGCCAGATTTATTGTTTTCAGCTGTACTAACATAATTTACAACATTAACAATGTCACACTGTATTTCTGATCAATTTGATGTTATTTTAATGTACAAAAAATATGCTTTTCTTTCAAAAGCAAGGACATTTCTAAGTGACGGTAGTGTACATAAATACATACAGTGAGGGAAAAAAGTATTTGATCCCCTGCTGATTTTGTACGTTTGCCCACTGACAAAGAAATGATCAGTCTATAATTTTAATGGTAGGTTTATTTGAACAGTGAGAGACAGAATAACATCAAAAAATTCCAGAAAAATGCATGTGAAAAATGTTAGAAATGGAATTGCATTTTAATGAGGGAAATAATGAGTTTCATTCTCTATTTCTTCAAGGTCACGATAGTTACATAGTCTTTCCTCTTCAATTTCACCACAATACCTGTTTCAATACGCAGAGGCAATATCCCTGATCTTACTTGTGCACACAGCGATCTCTTGCTTTTAGGTAGGTTATACATAATATATCTCTAACACACAAATTCAAACAAAAGGTTCTTATTTTCATATTGCATCAGTTGTTTTTTATTCATATCTATGTCTCCCTTAATTTGGTTTTCCTACAGATCACAGTCAGACTGTTGAAAAAGGTCAGACATTTCAGTTGCCCAGGCTCCCTCTATGATAGATCCCATTGAAAAACTTTACTAGCTATTCTGGCAGTTGGCATATCCAGCAGTCTATTCCAAAGTCTCACTATACTCGCCTTCCATCTCACCTCACAGGGTTCCCAGCCCATGTCCCCAGTTATTGCAAGTATAGGCGCAAACTGTTTTTTACCACTAGAGGTCCTCAGAGTCAAACTTTGCTTTGCTTTGCTTTGCTTTCATAAGAAATACAAAAAAAGTTCATAAATGGTTGTTGTGAAAAGTGTATTTAATTGTGATCAAATAATTTATAGTGTGGACAGATATTCAGTGACCGATGATGGCTCTTAAATAATGACCCCATTTATATTTAGAAAATGTAATAAAGCATTATATTGCATTTGATATCCATTGCCAACACTATACACTATACATATTATTTCAAAGTAATTTCAAGAGAATAATATCAGGTAGTTTACCACTTACCACTATTTTGAAATGTACAAAAATTGACACAGAGGAAAGTACTGTACAGTAGGTAATACTTTGCAGTGGCAGGAGGACAATTATTTTTTTTCATGAGCATGGCCTTATTTCTATTACAGCATATTGGATGATTGTCATTCAGATTTCATTCACTCAGTTCAATGTAACACCATCGGTTTAACATACTACATGATACTCTGATTTTCCCTATACCCATCATGAGGTTGCTACAACCTAGCCTATGAATGAAAGTTTACAATGTAGATGCACACAGGTTGAGAGAATTTTGAGGTGACAGACAGTGACACTTGAAGTACTGCCTTACACACTCTTGCCTGCATATAGCTGATCTAGGTATGCTTATCCCCATTTCGTTCCGTTAGCTTCCGTTTAAGAAACGTTTTTCAACAGAATCGGCGGAATGGATACACCCCTGATAACGGGTAAACACAGTTCACTTTCATAGCAGCCACGTTGTATTTGTTCTCGGGTCTATGCGCATTGATGTACTCTCCCTCTCGTTTGTGGACTTTAATGCACAACATATCAGCTGTATGTGACCAGGCGAAAAAAACTTTCTAAGCCAAACCATATCATAACCGCTACTCACAGCCTACATCGTTGTCACCATATTAGCTAAATTAACATCATAGTCAACATAGCTAATATAACTAATGCGTTAGTAAACCCGCTACAATCATGCAGTAACGTTACAGTGTATAGTCAGTAAGCAGTTCAGCAGTTACACCGGCAGGCCCCGGTGGTAATAAATTAGTTAAACCAAAAGCTTACCTTGACTTAAGAGTTCCAGTGTTGTGTTGGATAGTCATAGTCAGCTAGCTAACATAGCATCCCTCTGTTTGAGAAGGGTGTTTGAGTAGGCTAAACTAGCTAGCTGCAGCTGCTAGCTAAGTAAGTAAAATGGAAATTGAAAAAACATCTCTCTTTCTTGCATTTCCTTCATTTTTGGAAGAAATTAATTTGTTCAAGACTGTTCAACTATTGTCTTTTTCTCTCATTGAGACAACTACTCACCACAGTTTATGCACTGCAGTGCTAACTAGCTGTAGCTTATGCTTTCAGTACTAGATTAATTATCTGATCATTTGATTGGGTGGACAAGATGTCAGTTCATGCTGCAAGAGTTCTGATAGGTTGGAGGATGTCCTCCGGAAGTTGTCATAATTACTGTGTAAGTCTATGGAAGAGGGTGAGAACCATGAGCCTCCTAGGTTTTGTATTGAAGTCAGTGTACCCAGAGGAGGACGGAAGCTAGCTGTCCTCCGGGCTACACCATGGTGCTACCCTACAGATTGCTGTTGAGGCTACTGTAGACCATTGCAAAACGGCATGTTTTAATCAATTTGTTGACGTGAATATACGTATTTAGTATAGTGTTATCTAAAAAGGATCACTTTTGAAATGTTAAAAAATATATTTTTTTTATTAAATTCACTGAGGATGGTCCTCCCCTTCCTCCTCTGAGGAGCCTCCACTGCTACCTTGTCACTATGTATTTACATAGTTATTCTCTAGTATAAAGCCTATGTGATATGTGTAAGGGATAAACGCAGACGCTCTGTACATTATCTTGAAATAATTGATGACGTGGTAGGAACGTGATATATTGTGTGACTCAGCCTCTATCAAACATCACCACCACTGATATGAAAAGAGTCAGCGCTTATGACCAAACACAGTCTTGTCTGTCATTCTATTGTGTCAGTATTGAATGTCAAGAGGCTGCAGTGTAATACAGTTGATTAGATCTCTAAGGAAAACAAGTTAACAGTGATTTAACAGGTGAATGGATTTACCAGGGTTTTACCTGCTTCGTGGTCTTTTACTCTTTTCTCATTCCTGGCTGAGAAGGAGAGAGTCAAGTCCAGGATGGGATGATTGAGATTGCGTGTGAGGGCACAGCCAGGACAGTACATTGACTGCGATTAGTGGTTGGAGAGGCCATAAACATGCAGGGTTGGAAGTGTTCACAAAGACTGGACTGTGCCACTTGCCTGGGCAAAGGGAATGAGACCAGGGAGGTTGGAAAGGGTAGTTCAGGGGCATATTGACTGCATGAAGGTGCAGTCTGTAACTTATTTTTACCTCTGGGATCAATTGTCAAAATCTATGATGAAATGAAACCACATTCATGCAGACGCCACACACAAACATTGCAAGTGCGCACGCACACACATTCCAGTGCTTATGTCTATGATGTAACATAACACAACTATATGCAATAAAGACTACTTTGTAAAAGTTTCCTAAAAGTGAAACTCTTCTCCCTTGTTGCCCGTCTTATTGTGGAAGCCACGAAGGGTTATTATAAGACCTCAGAGAATCCTCCCCTTTTACATCATGGCATCCGTTCTGTAAGATCCCAACAGTCTTAGCAATCATCTTAACTTATCCTGTTGCCATCCTGTCCGCCGCTGTTCTGCTGCTCACCAAGGGAAGCTCACAAAGGCACCCATTAGTCTTGCTTGATAGGTATGTCTGGAATGTTCTGCCCTGTGGTCTGATAGAACCTATAAGTAAGAGCCATAGCAACAGAATCCAACAACATGTATTGTATGCAAGGGAGCAATCAGGGGGAACAGTTGGTTTCAAGTTGGTTGAAGAATGTAGCAAACGGCAGGGCAGGGAAGCGAACCCAGGTTGCTGGCGTGAATTAGAAACACCCTACACATAATGCAAATATGGAAATCCACTTGGTGTGAGGATTGCTACACTATTATTGAACTGATTACTTATAAACTTATTATTGAGAGGTTAATTGTATCATAGGGCTCTACAAATCATACATTTCACTGAAGCTAATGTTATCCCTTGGGTATAGTGAAGAATTATTTTAAGTTTGCCTTGGAAAAAAATATTTTCCTAATGCTGGTCTCCAGACTGCTAAACCCATTTTGTGAAATGCTCTAGCCTGGTTCCACATCTGTTTGTGCAACATACTATGGTCATTGTCATGCCAATGAGTTGACAAGAAAGCAGAAACAGATCTGGGAACAGGCTAGAAATTCTCCCGTCAGATTCTTTGACAGAATACTGAGCCATCCAGGGATGACTTAGTTGGATGCAGACAACCAAATGCTTGCATAATTTAGATGGCAATGGCAAGAGACAGCTCCCTTTAACATGGGGTGCAGACAGTTCTATTTCCAAAAATGGCTCAATGATGCCAGTATTTTTAGATGTTAGATGTAGTGTAAAGAAGGTTGGCAAACAAGTTATGAAACGAAAATAATCACTATAAGCCTAAATACTTTCCACTAATTATTTTCTTTTGTGACATAATTAATATATTGGTTTTTGCTTCTTGAAAGTCCAATATTTGCTTCTTGAAAGTCCAATATCTTGAAACTTGACTGTTGATATGCAAAGTTTTTAAGTGTATTTTTCCTTTAAGAATCAGCACTCACTTTGTACCGTGGGGGAATGGATAGATTTAAGCTGGTATTTAATAACAAATGGGAGTCTGGCATTGATTTCAAGTCATTTAAACAAAACTTGATTCTGGGCTAAAAACAACCTATTTTGGGTTATTTGGTAACCCACACTCTGAAAAATGCTTGGTTAAAAACAACCCAATTTGTGTAAATATTGGACAGAACACAAGTTGGGTTATTTTGACCCAGCCAGTTGGGTTACAAACAACCCATAGTTTTCGTTAAGTTGGGTTGTTGATGCTGGGTTATTGAGCTATGTTCCACCAGGACAGATCAGAAGACTGGAGATGCGGCTTAGTAGGGCGTGGCTTTCAGATAGTTATTTTTGAGCACCCATGAGAGTAAATGTCATTCCGGTTCATCTTATGTGTTGTATTGTCAACACATATTAAGGTTGAGTACTGGCACTTTTGTAGCTTTACTAATGCTTACACAAAATTATGAGTTGCTATGCATATCCCAATGATGGGCACCTTAATGCCTTATAAAATTTTCTTAAAAAAATAACTATCTGAAAGCCACACCCCCAATACGCCATGCATTTGGATTGCCCAAATATGGGTGAATTTAACCATCGTTTGGTTTTTTTATTCACTTTCATGAAGTATTGCAAATTCACATTTCCTCATATTTTTTTTTTTATAGAAAAATTATAACAAAGTGGTAACTATCTTAACATTGGGATACGCATACACACTTGAAGAACTCAATTTGTATAAGCCTCATTAAAGGTCCTGAACAGTTATTCTTTCATGGTTAACTACAAGGAAGTTTGAAAAGACAAGTTGAGTGGGCATGGAGCTTATATTCATGAGCTCTCCTTGACTGAGACTTTGTGTGAGCCTCATTAAAGGTCCTGAACAGTTATTCTGAAAAGTACTTTTTTTCTCATGGCTAACTACAAGGAAGTTTGAAAAGACAGGTTGAGTGGGCATGGAGCTTATATTCATGAGCTCTCCTTGACTGACAGCTCTTTGAAACGCCTATGTCAACAACTTGAACGCAGTGAGCAGTGTTGCAGTAAAATCATCTCAAGCAAATTTGGTGATACACAAAGCAACTCAAACATTGAAATTGCATCAATGATATGTATTTCCTATATACACTGAACAATTTCAAAGATTTTCAAAGATTTTACCGAGTTACAGTTCATATAAGGAAATCAGTCAATTGAAATTAATTAATTTGGCCCTAATCTATGGATTTCACATGACTGGGAATACAGATACCTTAAAAAAGGTAGGGGCGTGGATCAGAAAAACAGTCAGTATCTAGTGTGACCACCATTTGCCTCATGCAGCGCGACACATCTCCTTCACCTATAGTGATGTTGATTGTGGCCTGTGGAATGTTGTCCCACTCCTCTTCAATGGCTGTGCAAAGTTGATGAATATTGTCAGGAACTGGAACACGCTGTCATGCGTGAGCAAACATGCTCAATGGGTAACATGTCAGTTGTGTACTGTATGCAGACCATGGAAGAACTGGGCCATTTTCAGCTTCCAGGAATTGTGTACAGCAGTGGAGGCTCCTCAGAGGAGGAAGGGGAGAACCATCCTCCTCAGTAATTTTCATAAACTTTATCCTTTTTAGATAAAACTATACTAAATATTAACACGTCACCAAATAATTGATTAAAACACACTACAGTAGCCTCAACAGCACTCTGTAGGGTAGCACCATGGTGTAGCCAGAGGACAGCTAGCTTCCGTCCTCCTCTGGGTGCATTGAATTCAATACAAAACCTAGGAGGCTCATGGTTCTCACCCCCCTTCCATAGACTTACACAGTAATGAACTGACCTGTTGTCCACCCAATCAAAGGATCAGAGAATGAATCTAGTACTGAAAGCATAAGCTACAGCTAGCTAGCACTGCAGTGCATACAATGTGGTGAGTAGTTGACTCAAAGGAGAGAGAAAGAAAATAGTTTAACAATTTTGAACAAATTCATTTCTTCCAAAAAAAGGAGAAGCAAGAGAGAAATAGAGAGAGAGAGAGTGTCATTTTTTTTTTCACTTTCAGTTGCACTTACTTAGCTAGCAAATGCAGCTAGCTAGTTTAACCTACTGAAACACCCTGCTCAAACAGAGGTATGTTATGTTAGCTAGCTGGCTATGACTATCCAACACAACACTGAAACTCTTCCATGTCAGGGTAAGCTTTTGGTTTTACAAATGTATTGCCGCTGGTTTAACTGCTTAGTGACTTCTACACTCTAACGTTACTGCATGATTGTAGCGGGTTTACTAACACATTAGTTATGTTACTAACATCACTTTAGCTAATATGGTGACAACGATGTAGGCTGTGTGTAGCAGTTAGGCTTGGAAAGTTTTTTTCGCTTGGTCACATACAGCTGATGTGTTGTGCATTGCAGTCCACAAGCGAAGGGAAGAGGTGAGAGGAGAAGAGATGCGAGAAGGAATACAACGTGGCTGCTATGAAAGTGAACTGTGCGTGATCAGGGGTGTATTCATTCTACTGATTCTGTTGAAAAACGTATCTTAAATGGAAGCAAACGGAACAAACCGGGGATGAACATACCTGAATTAGTCCAATAGAAACTCTTGTTTTGGAGTAATGATTACACCCTATATCAGCTAGATGCAGGCAAGAGTGTTCAAGGCGGTATTGAACATCAAATCAAATTTTATTGGTCACATACACATGGTTAGCAGATGTTAATGCGAGCGTTAATGCTTGTGCTTCTAGTTCCGACCATGCAGTAATATCTAACAAGTAATCTAACACGTCACTGTCTGTCCATGTGTCACTGTCACCTCAAATTTGTCTCTAGACCTATGTGCACCTACGTTGTAAACTTTCATTCATAGGCTAGGTTGTAGGAACCTCATGAAAATTTGAGTATCATGTAATAGCCTAAACCTGTCGCTGTTACATTGAACTGGGTGAATGGAATATGAATGAGAGTCATCCAATATGCTGTAATAGAAATAAGGCCATGCTCATGAAAAAAATCATCCTCCCTCATCTAAAATGTCACTGACCACCACTGGTGTACAGATCCTTGCCATGTTGGGCCGTGCATTACCATGCTGAAACATGAGGTGATGGCGGCAGATGAATGGCATGACAATGGGCCTCAGGATCTCATCACGGTGTCTCTGTGCATTCAAATTGCCATCAATAAAATATTACTGTGTTCGTTTCCCGTAGCTTTTGCCTGCCCATACCATAACCCACCGCCACTATGGGGCACTTTTAAAAACTTTGACATGAGCAAACACCATTCACGCTCTGCCATCTGCCTGGTATGGTTGAAACCAGGATTCATCCGTGAAGAGCACACTTCTCCAGCGTGCCAGTAGGGATCAAAGGGGAGCATTTAGCCACTGAAGTCGGTTACGACGCCAAACTGCAGTCAGGTCAAGACCCTGGTGAGGACGACGAGCACGCAGATGAGCTTCCCTGAGACGGTTTCTGACAGTGTGCAGAAATTCTTCGGAGGTGCAAACCCACAGTTTCATCCGCTGTCCGGCTGGCTGGTCTCAGACAATCCTGCAGGTGAAGAAGACGGATGTGGAGGTCCTGGGCTGGCGTGGTTATACGTGGTCTGCGGTTGTGAGGCCAGTTGGACGTACTGCCAAGTTCTCTAAAACCACGTTAGAGGCAGCTTATGGTATAGAAATGAAGATTCAATTCTCTGGCAACAGCTCTGGTGGGCATTCCTGCAGTCAACATGCCAATTGGCACACTCCCTCAAAACTTGAGACATCTGTGGCCTTGTGTTGTGAGACAACTGCACATTTTATAGTGGCCTAAAATTGTCCTCAGCACAAGGTGCACCTGTGTAATGATCATGCTGTTTACTTCTCCTTTTTGATATGGCACACCTGTCAGGTGGTTGGATAATCTTGAGAAATGTTCACTAACAGTAATGTAACAGTAAACATTTTTGAGAAATAAGATTTATATTCCCCCCCTTTTGCACCATGCTGGCTGATGACCTAGCTAGCCAGTAACTAGCTAACACCAGACACAGATGAAACATATAAGTATCTTTGCCATAGATCAATAGGGTAAACGTTTAATTATATTTGTTGACACCCTACAGTCATATTTTGGCACCAGTAGAGAAGCTATCTAGCTACAGTGCATTCGTAAAGTATTCAGACCCCTTGACTTTTGTTACGTTACAGCCTTGTTATAAAATTGATTAAATCGTTTTTTTCACTTCAAAATCTACACACAATACCCCATAATGACAAAGCAAAAACAGGTTTTTCAAAATGTTTGCAAATTTATTAAAAATACAAAACTGAAATATTACATTTACATAAGTATTTAGAACCTTTACTCAGTACTTTGTTGAAGCACCTTTGGCAGTGATTACAGCCTCGAGTCTTCTTGGGTATGATGCTACAAGCTTGGCACACCTGTATTTGGGGAGTTTCTCCCATTCTTCTCTGCAGATCCTCTCAAGCTCTGTCAGGTTGGATGGGGAGAGTCGCTGCACAGCTATTTTCCGGTCTCTTCAGAGATGTTCGATCGGGTTCAAGTCCAGGCTGCGGCTGGGCCACTCAAGGACATTCAGAGACTTGTCCTGAAGCCACTACTGCATTGTCTTGGATGTGTGCTTAGGGTCGTTGTCCTGTTGGAAGGTGAACCTTCACCCCAGTCTGAGAGCTCTGGAGCAGGTTTTCATCAAGGGTCTCTCTGTACTTTGCTCCGTTAATCTTTCCCTTGATCCTGACTAGTCTCCAAGTCCCTGAAAAACATCCCCACAGCATGATGCTGCCACCACCATGCTTCACCACAGGGATGGTGCCAGGTTTCCTCCAGATGTGACACTTGGCATTCAGGCCAAAGAGTTCAATCTTGGTTCTCATGGTCAGAGTCTTTAGGTGCCTTTTGGTGAACTCCAAGTGGGCTGTCATCATGTGCCTTTTACTGAGAAGTGACTTCTGTCTGGCCACACTACCATAAAAGCCTGATTGATGGAGTGCTGCAGAGATGGTTGTTATTCTGGAAGGTTTTCCCATCTCCATAGAGGAACTCTGGAGCTTTGTCAGAGACCATCGGGTTCTTGGTCACCACCCTCACCAAGGCCATTCTCCCCCGATTGCTTAGTTTGGCCGGGCAGCCAGCTATAGGAAGAGTCTTGGTGGTTCCTTCTTCCATTTAAGATGTATATATATTTTTATATACATATTTTAAGTATATATTTTACTAGGCAAGTCAGTTAAGAACAAATTCTTATTTTCAATGACGGCCTAGGAACAGAATGATGGAGGCCACTGTGTTTTTGGGGACCTTCAATGCTGCAGAATTTTTTGGGCACCCTGCCCCAGATCTGTGCCTCGACACAATCCTGTCTCAGCGCTTTACAGACAATTCCTTCAACCTCATGGCTTGGGTTTTGCTCTGACATGCACTGTCAGCTGTGGGACTCAAATCATGTCCAATCAATTGAATTTACTACAATGGACTCCTGTAGAAACATCTCAAGGATGATCAATGGAAACAGGATGCACCTGAGCTCAATTTTGAGTCTCATGGCAAAGTGTCTTAATACTTACGTACATGTGACCTGTTAAAGGAAACTAGGCATATGTCGCAAGTCACGACTTCACAGGAGAACCGTTTGAACGTAATTATATATATTTTTTTATCAAAATGCATTTTTTGGCAGAAATACCTTCTTGAACATGTGAACTTTCATGTGCCTTAATAACAAACTTTTATGCCATCTGTAAATACGAATAATGTTGTTAAATTACGAGCCTAGATGGTTTAGCCAAAGAAAAAGTCAGAAACCTTCCTGCTATCAATGATTGGCTGAGATAATGAGTGGGCTGGACTTGCCGAGAGATGCGTTTCCGATTGGTCTGCGGTGAAGCGTATTGTGTCTATAAAATGAGCTGCTCGTTATGCGTAGATAAACCTTTCTACTGCATTTTCTTTTTGGAAAGATATAACATTAGCCATGGAGAACTGCAAATATGTTGCTACTGCTCTCAATAACATTGCTGCCCTGAATTTATCAGGCGTTATTGAGAAAGGTCAGTGGGAAAAAGTTGTGATGGACTACTTTCTGTAGGATGATCGTGCCATGCTGACTCTCTCTGACTCTGAAAAATGAATCAGACGATGAGGAAATCCTTGATTTAGGTAAAAATATTTTTATTGAAGACATTGGAGAGTCTTCTGATGACAGTGATGGGGAAGAAACGGCGATCAACGTGTATGAACTGTGTGTAACGTTAGTGATGTTTTCTCAGAATACCATTTTGCATTGCTAGTTATAGCCTAATGTTAGCTAACTAACTAGTGGCAGTCTATATATATATATGGAATCATGTAGCAACCACGAAAGTGTTAAACAAATCAAAATATATTTTATATTCTTCAAAGTAGCCACCCTTTGCCTTGATGACAGCTTTGCACACTCTTGGCATTCTCTCAACCAGTTTCACCTGGAATGCTTTTCCAACAGTCTTGAAGGAGTTCTCACATATGCTGAGCACTTGTTGGCTGCTTTTCCTTCACTCTGCGGTCCAACTCATCCCAAACTATCTCAAATGGGTTGAGGTCAGGTGATTGTGGAGGCCAGGTCATCTGATGCAGCACTCCATCACTCTCCTTATTGGTCAAATAGCCCTTACAACACAGCCTGGAGGTGTGTTGGGTCATTGTCCAGTTGAAAAACAAATGATAGTGGGACTATGTGCAAACCAGATGGGATGGCATATCGCTGCAGAATGCTGTTTTAGCCATGCGGGTTAAGTGTGCCTTGAATTCTAAATAAGTCACTGACAGTGTCACCAGCAAAGCACCCACACCATCACACCTCCTCCTCCATGCTTCACTGTGAGAACTACACATCATCATCAATATCTTTAATATACTGTTCATACCCGATAACAATAATACAGAACAGACTAACCGGATTGGCATTTTCTCTCACCGGTGGCCAAAAATAACTCTGAAAGCCATGCCCCTACTAAGCCTTGCCTCCGGTCTTTTGATCTGCTCCTCTGCGTCATATCTCACTAACCCAGCATCAATAACCCAGCATCTAGCATCAATAACCCAGCAGTAAGTGTAGTAGCTGACTCAATACTGTCTTCAATGAATCCCTATGAAAACAAAGCAAACAACAACATGTTGTTGAAATGTTTTCTAAAAATATCAGCGAAATAGGCAACTGTTACATAACATTCTACCCTAATAGAAAACAGTTATTTGACGGCAGTAGGATGGGCATTACTAATTGAGAGCGGTATGACCTCTCAGTGTGGAAGGCCTTCGCCTGAGCATACCAGACACGTCTAAGTAAGACGGGATGCTAAATAACAAGAATGGTGTGTACTGGGTATTGTTCCTGTATTCCTCGTGACCAAGACGGGGAAATGTGTCACATGCCACTGTCTTACCAAGTGGTTGTAACGTGAGCCCAGATGAGACAGTCAGAACACAAAGCTTGTTGGAGAGAGAGAGAGAGAGAGGATATTTGTTACTCAGTCTGGGGGTCTATAGCTGCTGTTATCTAGACAGATATGTTTCAGCATAATATGTACACTGCTCCTCATTTGTAAACAACGGGGAAGTGCACTGTGCTCTTCTGTTTGGTTATATGCTCACTTCCATCTTAATTGGTCAATGATTGATATGTCATCTGACCAATCGTTTGATGTAAAGCTGGGCTCAAAGTTCATCGTGGACTGCCTGAAGTCACAGACTTCCATAGGTCAGATCCCAAATCATAACCTTGCCCCCAAGCCCTCTTGCCGATTAGGTGGAGATTCCACCTGTAAAGCTTCCACTTATCCAGTCCTTTCAGATATGTGAGGGGAGAATCAACAAAGGCCTGAGGCTACTCAGTAAGAGATGATTCTCCAAACATCCTTGACCCGGTTTGTTGTGGTTGCTGAGAAAACGCCCCAAAACAACTTATTAGTGACACAACATTTTCAAAACAATGCAGGACACAACAGTGCGTTATTACTGTTTAATATGACTCCTCTTATTCATAGCCAAGAGGCTGCTATTCTAAGACAAGAGGCTGCAGGAGAGGAGAGAAGGAAAGAAGGAGAGTGTCGGCTGACAGTTTTAGAATCCATGGAATTTAAAATGGGTATGCCTCGCGTGAATTGCAGCATCTTAACGATGCTTCCTAGAACTTGTCGAGCCCTTAAAATAGAATCGCCGGGCTTAGTAGGGCTCCAAAATAGTTCTCGCTTGAAAGTGGGGGTGATCAGGAGACACTGGAGAGCCCGGTTTCAGATGTCAACTCACTTCCTATATTTTTTCCATGCCA
Organism: Brachymystax lenok tsinlingensis; assembly: GCA_030435695.1. Lineage (NCBI taxonomy): Eukaryota > Metazoa > Chordata > Actinopteri > Salmoniformes > Salmonidae > Brachymystax > Brachymystax lenok. Next base: position 32,091,335 of record CM059785.1, read on the forward strand.
GAAACGGAGCTGCTATACTGACTTAACTGCGGGCCACTGTCCAGGGCAGCTATGGAAATAACTGCATCTGCTGGTAAAAACCCTGGTCATAGAGTTATGGCATGGACAGTAAGCTTTGGTAGAGGATGTCAGTCCTCTGGTGTGAAGGACAGTGTACTAGGCCTGTATGATAAATATTAGAAGACTTCGTCATCACTCCTGTCATTCAGGAAGTCAGGAGCCTGTCTCAGCTCAACTTATCACAAATACAGGAAACTCACTTATATGGACTCCTTTCATTCATCTTCAGCAATTGGCCAGTAAGTTGCTGTTATTTATTTTACAGTACAGCTACTGTAATCCATTTCACGGTAATCCATTTTACGGTACCATACATGTTACTGTACGGGAGTGAATGTTATTTATAATAAGGGTTACATGTAGAAAATCTGACCTCTGAAATGAAAATGGATGGCCCTCCTTTCAACAAAATATATTTGACCCAAACCCTCCCTGAACATAAAAAAAAACAAGTGACCCACCCCTATACCCCAAATAATAATTAAAACAAAGTGGATAGCAGAGAACCTGTCTACCTTTTACCCTCACTTCCTGGACATACCAGAGCATTAGATATGCAGATTTAGAAACTATTCTTCATCCTGTAAGCATTACATGGCAACGCAGCTATTTTGCTAGTACTCAGAGCTGCAGGCCAGAAGGTTGTGCGTTCGCTGACCACTGTTGACAAGAGTAGGGGTGGAAAGATCTCATTTATAGTAAAAGCATTGCATGAATCTATCATGTTATTTGCAAGTCCGAGAAAAAATAGCCTTTTATAAAAAGTCATTTTACATATTAGCGGAATCTTTTTTTTTTATACTACACAAATGACCTGAAATTACAGGCTAAGAATGGACAGAGAGATAGGCCTATGTGTTAATCTTATCATATTTCTCCAATGCCAAAGAAACGGTCCCTGTTTGCAAATAATTATATCTGAGACATCATGAGGAATCATTGTACTTTCAAAAGTTAAGCCTACCTTTCCACACCAGACAGAGTAGGCCTACCTTCCCACCATAGACAGAGCAGGCCTACCTTTCCACCCCAGACAAAGTAGGCCTACAGATGCAGAAAAATGTAAGCTTTAACTGCTGGCTACTCTTCTTACATGACTTAACTTAACGAGAGAAGGTCACAAGTGTTTCCCTAAAAGTTGTCTGGGTTTGTATTGGATTTGTTTATTCAATTCAGTCTGGTATGAGAACGGTAGCCCCTATCTGCAAAAGCAGGGTGTCTGCAGAAAGCTGAGTATCTTGGCTATTGATCTTTCTTGGCTATTGATCTTTGTGTGACTTACTACCTTATATGAGAATACGAATTTATGAAGGCAGGCCGAGCCAATGACCTCATTTCAAGATGGCTGCTACCTACATTGCGGTTAGCGTTGTGAAGCATAAACAAAATATACACGGAATACGTTGATACAGATCATGAGGATATCTTATTTGTCTGCCTGTAACCTACCGTTTATTGATCACCAGCCCCGAGAGTCAAAATGTTTATTTTACACAACGTTTTCACCAAACAGCAAATGTTATCTGATGATGTATGACTTAATGGCAACATCGAATGTCCACCGAGTGACTACATCTTTGCGCATCAAAAATATTATGTTGCCTGCTTACATGCTGTAGGCATCCATTACACAAGGGATTGGCTACTATGGCAACTTTACAGTCTTGTTGCCAATGAGATAAGCTTTCCAGGGATATGCAGTTGACCTGGGTGGGACAGAGCAAGAGGCACATCAAGTGTGAAAAAACTCAGGGTTGTGTAATGCAGCTTAGTTTTACGTACACCATCCCAGCAGCTGTCTTAGAAATATAACTTTGCTCTTTGTTTCTCCAAGAATGTAGCCTATAAGCTATGGATCACTTGATTGAGACCACACTAAATAGCCTACAGACGCAATTGATAGTCCCACTAAGCACAAACCAGATGGCATGGCGTATCGCTTCAGAATGCTATGATAGCCATGCTGGTTAGGTGTGCCTTGAATTCTAAATAAATCACTGTCAGTGTCACCAGCAAAGCACCACCACACCATCACACCTCCTCCTCCATTCTTCATGGTGGGAACCACATATGCAGAGATCATCCGTTCACCTACTCTGCATTTCACAAAGACATGGCAGTTGGAACCAAAAATCTCAAATTTGGACTCATCAGACCAAAGGACAGATTTTCACCAGTCTAATGTCCATTGGTCGTGTTCCTTGGCCCAAGCAAGTCTCTTCTTATTATTGTTGTCCTTTAGTAGTGGTTTCTTTGCAGCAATTTGACCATGAAGGCCTGATTCACGCAGTCTCCTCTGAACAATTGATGTTGAGATGTGTCTGTTACTTGAACTCTGTGAAGCATTTATTTGGGCTGCAATCTGAGGTGCAGTTAACTCTAATGAACTCATCCTCTGCAGCAGAGGTAACTCCGGGTCTTCCTTTCCTGTGGCGGTCCTCATGAGAGCCAGTTTCATCATAGCGCTTGATGGTTTTTGTGACAGCACTTTCCGGATTGACTGACCTTCATGTCTTAAAGTAATGATGGACTGTCATTTCTCTTTGCTTATTTGAGCTGTTCTTGCCACAACATGTACTTGGTCTTTTACCGAATAGGGCTATCTTTTGTATACCACCCTACCTTGTCACACCACAGCTGATTGGCTCAAACGCATTAAGGAGGAAAGGAATTCCACAAATGACCTTTTAACAAGACACACCTGTTAATTGAAATGCATTCCAGGTGACTACCCCATGAAGCTGGTTGAGAGAATGCCAAGCGTATGCAAAGCTGTCATCGAGGCAAAGGGTGGCTACTTTGAAGTATCTCAAATATAAAATATATTTTGATTTGTTTTACACTTTTTTGGTTACTAGATGATTCAATATGTGTTATTTCATAGTTTTGATGTCTTCACTATTATTATACAATGTAGAACATAGTAAAATAAAGAAAAACCCATGAATGAGTAGGTGTGTCCAGACTTTTGACTGGTACTGTATATATATATATATATATATATTTTATGAGCATGGCCTTATTTCTATTACGGCATATTGGATGACTGTCATTCATATTCCATTCACCAAACTCAATGTAACATCGATAGGTTTAGGCTAATGATACTCTAATTTTACCTGTACCCATCACGAGTACAATATTGGATAATTACTTAGGATAAAATGGGTTGATATTGCCACACCTGTTTGCCATATCTTCAATCTAAGCCTACTAGAAAGTGTGTGCCCTCAGGCCTGAAGGAAAGCAAAAGTTATTCTGCAACTCAATAATAGTAAAGCCCCATTTACTGGCTCCAATAGCCAACTAATCAGCCTGTTACCAAACTGTAGTAATCTTTTGGAAAAAATTGTGTTTGACTAGATACAATGCTATTTTAATGTAAACAAATTGTCAACAGACTTTCGGCATTCCTTATAGGGAAGGACATTCAACAATCACAGCACTTACACAAATGACTGCTGATTGACTGAGAGAAATTGATGATAAAAAGATTGTGGGAGCTGTTTTGTTAGACTTCAGTGCGGCTTTTGACATTATCGATCATAGTCTGCTGATGGAAAAAACGTATGTGTTATGGTTTACACCCCCTGTTATACACTGCTCAAAAAAAATAAAGGGAACACTAAAATAACACATCATAGATCTGAATGAATGAAATAATCTTATTAAATACTTTTTTCTTTACATAGTTGAATGTGCTGACAACAAAATCACACAAAAATTATCAATGGAAATCAAATTTATCAACCCATGGAGGTCTGGATTTGGAAAAATTAAAGTGGAAAACCACACTACAGCCTGATCCAACTTTGATGTAATGTCCTTAAAACAAGTCAAAATGAGGCTCAGTAGTGTGTGTGGCCTCCACGTGCCTGAATGACCTCCCTACAACGCCTGGGCATGCTCCTGATGAGGTGGCGGATGGTCTCCTGAGGGATCTCCTCCCAGACCTGGACTAAAGCATCCGCCAACTCCTGGACAGTCTGTGGTGCAACGTGGCGTTGGTGGATGGAGCGAGACATGATGTCCCAGATGTGCTCAATTGGATTCACTGTCTGGGGAACAGGCGGGCCAGTCCTTAGCATCAATGCCTTCCTCTTGCAGGAACTGCTGACACACTCCAGCCACATGAGGTCTAGCATTGTCTTGCATTAGGAGGAACCCAGGGCCAACCGCACCAGCATATGGTCTCACAAGGGGTCTGAGGATCTCATCTCGGTACCTAATGGCAGTCAGGCTACCTCTGGCGAGCACATGGAGGGCTGTGCGGCCCCCAAAGAAATGCCACCCCACACCATGACTGACCCACCGCCAAACCGGTCATGCTGGAGGATGTTGCAGGCAGCAGAACGTTCTCCACGGCATCTCCAGACTCTGTCACGCCTGTCACGTGCTCAGTGTGAACCTGCTTTCATCTGTGAAGAGCACAGGGCGCCAGTGGCGAATTTGCCAATCTTGGTGTTCTCTGGCAAATGCCAAACGTCCTGCACAGTGTTGGGCTGTAAGCACAACCCCACCTGTGGACGTTGGGCCCTCATACCACCCTCATGGAGTCTGTTTCTGACCGCTTGAGCAGACACATGCACATTTGTGGCCTGCTGGAAGTCATTTTGCAGGGCTCTGGCAGTGCTCCTCCTTGCACAAAGGCGGAGGTAGTGGTCCTGCTGCTGGGTTGTTGCCCTCCCACGGCCTCCTCCACGTCTCCTGATGTACTGGCCTGTCTCCTGGTAGCGCCTCCATGCTCTGGACACTACGCTGACAGACACAGCAAACCTTCTTGCCACAGCTCGCATTGATGTGCCATCCTGGATGAGCTGCACTACCTGAGCCACTTGTGTGGGTTGTAGACTCCGTCTCATGCTACCACTAGAGTGAAAGCACCGCCAGCATTCAAAAGTGACCAAAACATCAGCCAGGAAGCATAGGAACTGAGAAGTGGTCTGTGGTCACCACCTTCAGAACCACTCCTTTATTGGGGGTGTCTTGCTAATTGCCTATAATTTCCACCTGTTGTCTATTCCATTTGCACAACAGCATGTGAAATTTATTGTCGATCAGTGTTGCTTCCTAAGTGGACAGTTTGATTTCACAGAAGTGTGATTGACTTGGAGTTACATTGTGTTGTTTAAGTGTTCCCTTTATTTTTTTGAGCAGTGTATTATGGACAAAGAGTTACCTGTCTAACAGAACACAGAGGGTGTTCTGTAATGAAAGCCTCTCCAAAATAATCCAGGTAAAATCAGGGTTTCCCCAGGGCAGCTGTCTAGGCCCCTTACTTTTAAAAATCTTTACAAATGACATGCCACTGTCCACTCAACACTATACACGTCAGCTACTACTGCGAGTGAAATGACTGCAACGCTTAACAAAGACATGCAGTTAGTTTCAGAATTGGTGGCAAGAAATAAGTTACACCTAAATATTTCAAAAACTAAAAGCAATATATTTGGGACAAATCATTTCCCTAAACCATAAACCAAAACTAAATCTTGTAATAAATAATGTGATAATTGAGCAAGTTGAGGTGACTAAACTGCTTGGAGTAACCCTGGATTGTAAACTGTCATGGTAAGGTCTCTTCACAATCTCCAAGTCATGAACAGACTATGGGAGGCGCACAGTACTACATGGCTACATGGAACTCTATTCCACATCAGATAACTGATGCAAGCGGTAGAATCGGATTTAAAAAACAGATAAAAAAGTGAGGACTGTGAAGATACACACACAGGCACAGACACCCATACATATGATAAGACATGCACTCTACACATATGTACACATGGATGTTGTATTGTAAATAAGTGGTGGTGGAGTGAAGGCCTGAAGGAACCAACTGAATGTGTTGAGTAAGGTGTAATGAAATGTAATGTCATGTAGTATTTTAAACTGTATGTAACTGTATTATGTTGCTGGACCGCAGGAAGAGTATGGGGATCCATAATAAATGGATACAATAAGGTTGTTACAACCTAGCCTATGAATGAAAGTCTGAAATGCATGAGCATTGCCTTATTTCTATTAGGTGCAAAGGTCGAGAGAATTTTGAATAATCAAGGTGACAGACAGTGACACATTCAATATCTCCTTGCCCACTCTTGCCTGAATCTAACTGATCTAGAGTGTAATCATGAGTCCAACAGTTGCAAATTAGAGTTTCTTTTGGACAAATTCAGGTATGTTTATCCCTGTTTCGCTCCGTTTGCGAAACATTTTTCAACAGAATCGGCGAAATGAATACGCCCCCTGATCACATGCACAGTTCACTTTCATAGCAGCATGATCATAACTAACCGCTACACACAGCCTACATCATTGTCACCTCATAGTCAACATAGTTACTAAAACAAACATGTTAGTAAACCCGCTACAATCATGCAGTACAATGTACAGTCAGAAAGCAGTTTAGCAGTTACACCGGTGTGCCCCGGTGGAAATAATAAAACCAAAATCTTACCTTGACTCGGAAGAGTTCCAGTGATGGTTAGCAATAGCCAGCTAGCTAACATAGCATCCCTCTCTGTTTGAGCCGGGTGTTTGAGTAGGCTAAATTAGCTAGCTGCATTAAAAATACATATAAAAATAGAACCAAATATGTATAGATAGCTCTCTCTCTCGCTTCTCCTAAATTTTGGAAGAAATTCATTTGTTCATGTCACGACTTCAGCCGAAGTCGGTCCCTCTTCCTGTTCGGGCGGTGTTCGGCGTTCGGCGTCACCGGTTTTCTAACCATCACCGATTCCTTCCTGTGTGTCTAATTGTGTTGGTTTTGATTGTTCACACCTGTTTTGTATTTCTCCCAATCACGCCCCTGTTATAATTTCCTCCTTTTCCCGTCTTCCCTTGTGCGTGATTGTTTTGTCTTTGACTGTGTAGGTTGCTACCCGTTTACGCCGTGCTCTGTGTAGGGCATTTGTTTTGTTTATTCGGTACTCCGGGTTATGTATCTTACCCGTGTTTATTTTGGGGTTTTGATTTGATTGAGTATATCTACATTAAAATATACTCATGTTTGCATATCTCCTGCGCCTGACTCCTTCCACACACCCTGGACACTTACAGTTCAAAACTGTTCAACTTTTGTTTCTCTCTCTTTTGAGTCAACTATTCACCACATGTTATGCACTGCAGTGCTAGCTAGCTGTACTTTATGCTTTCAGTACTAGATACATTCTCTGATCCTTTGATTGGATGGACAAGATGTCAGTTCATGCTGCAAGAGCTCTGATAGGTTGGAGGACGTCCTCCGGAAATTGTCATAATTACTGTGTAACTCTATGGAACGGGGGTGAGAACCATGAGCCTCCTAGGTTTTGTATTGAAGTCAGTGTACCCAGAGGAGGACGGAAGCTAGCTGTCCTCCGGCTACAAAATAGTTCTACCCTACAGAATGCTGCTGTGGCTACTGTAGACCTTAATTGCAAAACACTGTGTTTCAATCAATTATTTGATGACGTTAATATATTTAGTATAGTTTTATCTAAAAACCATTAAAAAAAAAAATATCACTATTTACATTTTTATGAAATTCACTGAGGAGAAATGGTCCTCCCCCCTTCCTCCTCTGAGGGGCCTCCACTGTTGGACTCTCTAGACTATCACTGGGCTCCCTCACTCTAATGAAGAGATAATCGAGTCTTTGTCTGGATAAGCCAGAAAATGTGACACGTCACTCCCTATGCAAATATTGTGTCTCAAACATGACAATTCAAGTCAACTCCGCTTAGAGAGTGGAAACGGAGAGAAAACACATGGGGATTTTTGCCGTGAATTCTTTGTACACCAAAATGTCAGTCGGAACCAGTCCAAAACTGCCTAAATCTAAGACCGTATTAATTCATACATAGCAAGCATGTTACCTAACCCTACCCATAACATTAACCCCTAGCCCTAACCATCATAACCTTAACCACTAACTCTAACTCCTAGTCTAGTTAACGTTAGCCACCTAGCTAACATTAGCCACAACAAGATAATTGTGTACTGGACACAAATGCATTAAGAAGAAAATTGTGTGGTGGACATGAAAAAATGTACTTTTTCATATGCCTATCATGGATTTTGAAAAATTTATTTGTGTCTATTTGAGGAAAGTTTTTGATAGTGTGTAAAAATCACTCACTTAGCTGATCTCAGTTGCAACCATCATCCATCACCGATTTACAGCTCCATAACTCAGACGTCGGGCTATCTTTTTGTCCTGATTGCAGCTAACCTTTTTCAAGATGATTTTGCCTTCTGGTGGGTATTATCATCGGAACAATTTGATCTTGCAACTTTAACTGACTAAGGGATTTATCTATTTGAACATAATCTCCTCGTTTACCAAGGCAAATCTGATGTGAATGGAAAACTCATGGTGTAGGATGCATTTAATGATTCACTTGTCTGAATCAAATATGGCCATTTATTATCAAGAGGGGAAAAGGAAATAATCCTGAACATTTGATATTTGAAAGTAAATCATGATTGTGTTGTATTTTGAATCAAATTATATTGTATTCTAATATTGTGCGGATAGCAAAGATTATTTATTTATTTGTATAACAACAAAAAATGGTGAACCTTTATAATTTCTTACAGGGCTACACTAGTTAGGCCAGTAGGCCTACATATTGTAATTCATTGAAGAAACAATTGAATTGGAAAGAAATGGGGTAGTGAGAGAAATGTCTTATTATTTGGAAGTTGTTATCCAAGAAACAAATGCAAAGGTTTTTGTTTTATTTTGATATTTAAATTGTCTATCGCACATGTTGCTGCAATCCATATTATTTTCATTTTCAATGTGGTAATTAATTAGAAGTTAGTCTTCAATAACTTAACTTACGATCATCATAATTGACAAGTGTAATGTGTCTGTGTGGAGCTTGCACAGGACAGCAGAATTGAGATATAATAGTTTTTTTCTCAAAGATAAATATTTCTCAAAGAGAAAAAACAATAGATGTCAAAATATATCCAAGCCCACAATAACGGACTGCAATACAATAATCAAACACTCACAAACAAACATGGGGGAACAGAGGGTTAAATAATGAACAAGTAATTGTGGGATTGAAACCAGGTGTGTTAACTTCTTAGGGAGCGGCAGCAGAGGTGACGGTTTTGGAGAGTCTGGCGTGCCCAAAGTAAAATGCCTGCCACTCAGGCTCAGAAAATATGATATGCACATAATTAGTACTATTGGATAGCAAACACTCTGAAGTTTCTAAAAGTGTTAACATAATGTCTGTGAGTATAACAGAACTCATATAGCAGGTGAAAACCCGAGGAAAATACATCCGGAAATACCGTTTTTGGTGACCTTTGCTCTGTTTGACACTCTCTCCATTGACTTCAAGGCAATCCAGCTCCTGGATTGCAGTACCTATGGCTTCCACTAGATGTCAACAGTCTATATACAAAGACTGGGAGTGAATGGAGTAAGAGGAATGGATAGGAACAGGAAATGGTAAGGGGACCTGAAATGTCAACAAGTTTTCTCGGGCGCGAGTCTGGGTGCGCGCCCCACTTTATTTTCCTTTCATAACGTTTAGGTTACCATCCGAGTGAAATATTATCGCTAATATTCATAAAAGGATAGCTAAGGATACATTATAACTGGTATTTGATTTGTTTAGGAAAAGTTTATAGGTATATTTGAACGCGTTCTCTTCACGTTTCAATGGGCGATTCGACGTTGGATTTTCTGAACATAACGCGCCAACCAAACGGAGATTTATGGATATAATAAATGACTTTTTCTAACAAAAGAACCATTGGATGTCTTCGTTGGACACTTGGGAAGCCCTCAGCAGAAGTTCTTCAAAAGGTAAGGGATTTGTTTTCGCTGTGAAATGGGTTTTGTGTGAACCGCGATGGTTTATGAATTTATGCTAATGGTTAAATATTGTAGGTGCTACCCTCAAACAATCAAATGTTGTGCTTTCCCGGTAAAGCCTTTTTGAAATCTGACAACGCAGTGATATTGCCAAGAAGCAGAGCTTTTGATGACTATGCAACACTTGTATATTGATGAATGTTTAATAATTAAACTTTTGGATTTTGAATTTGGCGCCTTACATTTCACCGGTAGTGTCGGGAGTTAACTTCTTTGGCAGCAGCGCACGAGGTGACCGTTTTGGAGAGCCTGGCGTGCCCAAAGTAAAATGCCTCCCATTCAGGCCCAGAAAATAGGATATGCACATATTTAGTACCATTGGATAGGAAACACTCTGAATCTTCTAAAAGTGTTAACATTTTGTCTGTGAGTATAACAGAACGGATATGGCAGGCGAAGAGGAATTTCTGTCCTGGAAAAAGTGATTTTGACAGATTGCCTCATTTAGAACCCCTCCCTTATGAAAATGCCCATATAAGGGCATATGAATGCAGTACCTATCGCTTCCTCTGGATGTCAACAGGCTCGAGAAAGTGTTCTGATTCTTTTTAGATGCTTTTAGAGCAGAGAAGAAGACGAATAAGGAAGTGTCCACGCAGATGTCAATACAAGTAAATGCGTGTTCACGGCTGGCACGCTCTGTGTTTTTTTCCTTTCTTATCGCCCAGTTTATATTCCGGTTGAAATATTATACTATTTATACATAAAGGTGTTCCTAAGGATACATTTAAAATTATGTTTGATTGTTCTTGGACAAGTTTATAGGTATAAGTTGAACGAGTTCTCTTCACGTTTCAATGGAGGAGTCGACGCTCTATTTTCTCATTATAACGCGCCAACCAAACGGAGATTTATGGATATAATACATTACTTTTTCTAACAAAAGAACCATGGATTGTCTTCGTTGGACACTTGGGAAGCCCTCAGCAGAAGTTCTTCAAAAGGTAATTGATTTGTTTTCGCTGTGAAATGTGTTTTGTGTGAACCGCATGGTTTATGAATTTATGGTAATGGGAAAAATATGTTAGGTGCTACCCTCAAACAATCAAGTGTGGTGCTTTCGCCGTAAAGCCTTTTTGAAATCAACGCTGTGATATTGCCAAGATGCAGAGCTTTTGATGACTATGAAACACTTGTATATTGATGCATGTTTAATAATTAGGAGGGGCTTCAGTACGGCGGGAAGTCGTGACACATATGTCTCTCTATTATATGTGGGAATACTTGGGAACATATTTCCTGAATTAATATCCTGATTTCCTGGTGTTTTTACAGTCTTTTATGTACAAAAAAAAAAAGAAAAGCCAGTTGGGGAACCCGATAGACTGGCCATACTGAACAAAGAGAACAACGGGGCATATGTCTAGCAGACAGGGAGGATCAAAGTTGCTTTATGAACAGCTTTCAAAAGAAGCCAATGTAATTTATGGCCTGGCCATCATATGATTTCACCACGTTACAGCTGACTAACATACAAACAACATCCTCACTTGCATGGGTAGAACACACCAATGTTGCCCAGGTGTCTTTTCGCATTTTCAGAATGCGCTCCAATATTTACACAGCCTGGGAAAGAAATGCAGAGCAGCTGTTTCTCATGCTGGGGTTGGGTTAAACGCTAGCGCAACAAGATCTCCAGTTTTAGGTTCACTGGTTCTGCGCTCCCTCTCTCCATAGAGCTACAAGAGGTTTTACTTTCTTTAATCTGTCTCGCAGAGAAATCATGATTAAAATAGTCACTGGCTTCCCGTAAACAGCGAGGTGCGCTTTGATGATGGGGATGTTTTGTGACTCGGCTTGTTTTACTTGTTCCAGATCATTACAATCACACGATGCTCAGATCTCAGTTGTTTATGTGTGTTTTCTATTAGTTGGTCCCATCATTAAAAGTATATATATTGAAGTCAAGGCTTTACATTAATAGAACAAGTTGCTTGAAGGATCTCTTACTTCCACTTAAAGACATGAACATCTCTCATTGTCATTATTATTATTTGTTTGCATTCTCTTCGACATTCAAGTTCCAGCCTGGTCACAAATGTATCTCTCACATGTATCTCTCACATTCCTCATTTTTGCAGCTAGTATGCCCTTCTGTTTAGTCTAAAAGACACTGAATAAGCCTTGCCTACTTAAAACAGAATAAACAGAGCCTTGCCCTGAGAGAGGTGATAGAGTCATGGGAAATGTCATGTGTGGCATCAGCGACAGCCGAGCAGAGTATAAAACCATAACAGCCTACAGCTCTGTCAGAGATACTGTACAGTGGTGCACCGGATATAACTCCAGCAGATCAAACCCCTAGACCATGCCCTGTTTGCTTAGTCTGACTTTCTCATGGAAACCCCTCATCTCTTCTGCAACGCAAGTGTATCGCTGCGGTACCTTGGGTTGGATCTTCAGCTGTTCAAATAAAGGGAAACGCTCCCCTGCTGTGATGCGTCTGGGTTGCTATGTTTGCAGTTTGACACCTGTACAGAGTAAGATAGACAAAAAGGCAGAGCTGAATCTGGATTTGACACAAAAAATAAACTAAACTTCTGGCTGATGACTGATTAAAACAAAATACGATACAAACACATTTTTAGGTGAGTGCCGTATCCATATAAACCCAGCATCGTGGACCTTTTCATATCACGTTATATGTTGCTGTCCAGTGTTGTCACATATCCAGTCTTTGGTTCATTCATGTTCTATACTACTAAAACTAGAAAGCCAAGCCCTTTGATAAATTTGACAGATCACAAAAAGCAGACCAGAGGTGGCTACAATAAGCTTTCACTTTGAGTTCACGGCAACTAAACAAATGCCAGTTGAAATGTTACCACAAAACTGGCTAGAAGGATCAGACCTAGTATGCTCACAGGGCAAGTAGAGTGCCGGTCAGGAGTATAGTCCACTAACAGCAGGCTATAGTATGAGGTGCACCCAGTGAGAGTGAAATAAATTAAAGGCTAGCATGCAGATTGACATACAAGGTTTGCTGGTTCGAATCTCACCCCAACCCTTAACTCTAAATTTAACTAATCACATTTCTTAAACTCAACCAATCTTAACCAATTGGAATTACTTGCCTAAATGCAGCCAATCACATTTCTGCTCTTGAGGCAGAGCTGCCCTGAGAACAGGATTGAACTGCCTTGTTATTGACACATTGCACTTTAAAGCTCCACTCATAATTGTACTTTACTTAGTTCCTTACTTACAATAGAGTTTGAAACATTACTTAATCCAGCTTTTAAGAAGAGTGACATGTTATATAACATTATGAGCAATCTAATCCATATACAGTGCATTTGGAAAGTATTCAGACCCCTTCACTTTTTCCACATTCTGTTACGTTACAGCCTTACTCTAAAATGGAGTATATAATTTTTTCCCCTCATCCATCTACACACAATACTCATAATGATGAAGCAAAATCAAGTTTTTAGAAATGTTTGCAAATGTATAAAATAATAAAAAAAAGAAAATATCACATTTACATAAGTATTCAGACCCTTTACTCAGTGCTTTGTAGCACCTTTGGCAGCGATTACAGCCACAAGTCTTCTTGGGTATTTGGGGAGTTTGGATGGGGAGCGTTGCTGCACAACTATTTTCAGGTCTCTCCAGAGATGTTCGATCAGGTTCAAGTCCGTGCTCTGGCTGGGCCACTCAAGGACATTCAGAGACTTGTCCCGAAGCCACTCCTGCGTTGTCTTGGCTGTGTGCTTAGGGTCGTTGTCCTGTTGGAAGGTGACCTTTTGCCCCAGTCTGAGGTCCTGAGAGCTCTGGAGCAGGTTTTCATCAAGGATCTCTCTGTACCTTACTCTGTTTATCTTTACCTCAATCCTGACTAGTCTCCCAGTACCTGCCTCTGAAATACATCCCCACAGCATTATGCTGCCACCATCATACTCCACCATAGGGATGGTATTGGCCAGGTGATTAGAGGTGTCTGGTTTCCTCCAGCCAAAGATTTCAATCTTCGTTTCATCAGACCAGAGAATCTTGTTTCTTGTGGTCTGAGAGTCCTTTAAGTGCCCTTTGGCAAATCCAAGCGGGCTGTAATGTGTCTTTTTGCTCAGTTTGGCCAGGCGGCCAGCTTTACGAAGAGTCTTGGTTGGTCCAAACTTCCATTTAAGAATAATGGAGGCCACTGTGTTCCTGGGGACCTTCAATGCTGCAGATCTGTGCCTCTACACAATCCTGTCTCGGAGCTCTACGGATTCCTTCAACCTCATGGCTTGGTTTTTGCTCTGACATGCACTGTCAACTGTGGGACCTTATATAGACAGGTGTGTGCCTTTCCAAATCACATCATATCAATTGAATTTACTATAGGTGGACTCCAATCAAGTTGCAGAAACATCTCAAGGATGATCAATGAAAACAGGATGTTTCGAGTCTCATAGCAAAGGGACTGAATACTTATGTAAATAAGGTATTTCTAAAAAACTGTTTTTGCTTTGTAATTATGGGGTATTGTGTGTAGATTGATGATAAAAAATGAATTTAATCAACGACTAACATAACAAAATGTGGAAAAGGTGAAGGGGTCTGAACACTTTCCAATTGCACTGTATTATGACAGACAGACAGTGTTTCCCTACCTCTGATCCTAGCAGTTCTTTCCCCTTCGGGCTCCAACACAAAGATAAATCTAACAGTAGCGGTGCGTGGGTATAATCACCAGGGAAGCCAATTCAGAAAAAAAGCCATATTACAACTTACTGTATGTTTTGTGATAATTGCGTTGTTTGCTCTATAACCTTTTAGTGCATATGCCTTTTGACCGTGGTATATAAGCTTAAGGCCGAGACAATAAGAAGACACAGTGGCAGAATAAATTCAAACACACCATTGTTTCATCATAAAATCAGAGACCAACATCTGTCCGGTGAACAAACAAACAGTTACATGCATGGTCAAGCAAGTTAATGTTTCAAAAATCTTCGGATCAAGCAAGTGTTTCCAAAATCTTCGGACCACATTTTGGGACTACTAAAGAAGTACTGATTTAGTGTTACCGTAAGTCGCAAAGAAAACAGGTGATGCCTCCACTATTCCATCCCCATTTCTACTTCAACATTTCAACATCAGCTAATCCCCTATGCTTAGTCTAATACAGTGACAACTAAAAGTAAAAAAAAAAAAAAACGATTTAGTCACAATCAACGTGAGCTAAATATGATGCGTCTGTCCATGATACTGAATTCTGTGTGTGTGTGTGTGTGTGTGTGCTTGCGTGCAAGTAGAACAAACCTGTTGACTCACCCTACTTGTGGAGAAACGCCTATGCCATCCTCCTATTTCATGTTGCCTGAACTGTCTATGACTGTCATACAGTACACGCTTTTTTAGTTGTTGTTGTCCTAGGCTACCTGCTAAAATGCATGCTCGCTAGCCTAACTTCATTTCATGGGCAATGATGTGCCACACCAGCTAGTTAACATTAGCCAGCCAACTAAATCTAGCTACATGTGGAACTTCCATCCTCTCAGGCCACGGGCACAATGTATTAATGTATGGTTGGATCAGAATCACTGTTAGAATCATTGGCTTGTATGGTGATTTAAGTAAAACCACAAGTCTAAATCCCTCTCCATCCTTGGCTAATTTAAGATAGGGCCAATTTTAGCTAGCTAGCCACCGGAGGACAACAACATAACGAGATGCAACAATTCAAGTTTTGTCAATAACATTTGATTCAATTTTTTTTGGGGTGCACCAGAACCATTCACAGCAGAGCTCACTTAGTTTAGCTCAACACTGATTGGCTATTATTTTATTTAAAAAAATATCAAAGGAAGCCAAATTCTCGCTGGCTTCCCTTGCATTCAATGCTATGGGCGGCAACAATATCATACTCTGACCTGACAGCATAGATTGAGTACACATACAGAGACAGAGGGGCGTTTTTTCGTTCACTTGGATGCTTTCTCCAGGTGAGATACATTCAGCCTCTTACGAATTGAAGAAAATGTATGAAACACAGAGATACGAAAGATTAATTATTTTGTATGTTTTTTTCTTTATAATTGTTTGGCATCCATGAATACACACCACTGGAAGCTAAATTGCCATTTGGTGTCTGCACACATTCAGACAGACTTTTGTGTGAGTGCAGATTGTGCTCTTTTCATCTCTAAATCGGATGAAGTAGGACAGAGGTAGAGTTTCAAATGTCTGTTTCATTGAGCAAAATAATGTTGTTAGGTCCCCCATATAAGGAGCAATAAATATAGCATTGTCTTTTGCAGAAGGTGGCCATCTGGATAGAGACGATAACAAAGTCAATTTTTTTGTCCACTGTGAACCCCTCTGCCCTTTGAAAACAGGAGGATAACCTGGTTAAATAGCAGGCCAAGGAGAAAGTGGTCAGTAATATGGGTAATTGTCTTCCATGGAGTAGTAGTGGGTGTTCAGAGATTCTTATTTGGCCTGGAAAAGCAGTAAATAGCTAAATAGCCACAAGACTGCTAAATAATGAATTCAACGTTTACATGGACTGTCTGCATTGACCCTATCTCGCACTGACATCATATGAGTCTACCCACCTTATTTTACATTTCTAATTGAGTCAGAAAGTAATTTTCATTGCAAGTTAAAGCGTACTGTTCGCTAGCTAGCAAACGTTATCTTGCTGGCTCGCTAGCTAATGTTACGCGTATGATCTGTATAGTAATATTATTCGTATCTCAGAAAGCCATTTGCATTGCTAGTTATAGCCTAATGTTAGCTAGCTAGCTAGCATTGAACCTAGTTGGTTAGCTTTAGTTACCTGCAGATACTTTTTTTGTTCCATAAAGTAATCCAACAATATGTGCGCTGGTGTCGTGTTTATTTAAAGTCTTCTCACTCATTGATCGAGACAGGTCTGTCATCATGACATGCAGCACTTTGTGTTGGACAGCTACTTGTCTCGATCAATATGAGAGGACTTGAAATACACAAGATGGCTGCAAAAATATTTGGTTAAATCAAATCTGGTGTAACAATCTGTAGCTACAGTTCTCTGCACTTGTGTCTCTACACCTGAGACGCACTCGGACACACTGAACTGTACTACACTGTTCATAAAATAAATTGTGTGTTACTTTTACCATATAACATTCTTGTTGAATACCCAGTTCTCTTGAGTTAGCATTAAATAGTGTACCCTTCCCTGTATTTTAGAATTTGACAAAATGTTTTATGCTACACGTGGTTTTCATGTGTTTGATACCATTCCACTTACTCCATTCCAGCCATTATTACGAGCTGGCTTCCCCTCAGCAGCCTCCTGTGTTGTCCTCCTTTCAGCAGCCTCCTGTGTGTTCTACATCTACTTTTGCTGATCCACACTGGCTGCGTTTACACAGGCAGCCCAATTCTACTAATTGGTCTTTATCACAGATCTTCTCAGAACTGATCTGATCGGTCAAAAGACCAATTAGTGAAAAAAGATCAGAACTGAGGTCCCTGTGTAAACGTAGCCATAGTCCTTTATCCGGCTTCGGTACACTGTTAATTGTGTTCAGCGTGGTGGGCTGGGGAACCTGAGACTCTTTGTGCTTATGGCGATGGACTTGTCCTGTCTGCGGTGAACAGCCAGCTGGATAAGACTCTGCTGAAAGTGGTGTAAGGCTTCTTAACCACCAACTGCTTGGTCCTCTTGCAGAAGATTTGCTGCTACTGCACGTCTCATGAAAAGACATGGTTGTGGTGTAAGCAATTTACAGTTTTGGTGGAAGGGATATAGGGCAACACTCCTTTGTTGGTTAAGGTATCATCCGAATGGGACCATTGTTTATGGACAATGAAGGGAGCGCATTGTTTATGGACAATGAGGGGACATTGGGAGCCGCTTTTGAAAGGAAAGATCAGTCAACAATGTGAATGGGCTGGAGGGGCTAAAGAAGGTGTGAAAAGTCTTAGGAAGTCAGTTCCTACACAACAATTCATACTGTGTATGGGAGATTGAGGAGAAATGTCACCTCAATCGCTCTCATACACAACAATACATTTACTGTCTAAGCACAACCCTGCACAACCAGCCCATTGACATTGACAGATCATTCTTCTCAATAAAAACCTTTTGCAGGGGAATTTTTTAGACATGTCTTTGTATTGTATTTTGAGAATCTGCAGAGAGAAGACTGAGGTGGCTGTGTCATTACTGTTCACCTTTATTTAACCAAGTTCTCAATTTACAACTGCGACCTGGCCAAGATAAAACAAAGCAGTGCGACAAAAACAACAACCCAGAGTTACACATAAACAAACGTACAGTCAATAACGCAATATAAACATCTATGTACAGTGTGTGCAAATATAGAAGAGTAGAGAGGTAAGGCAATAAATAGGCCATGAAGGCAAAATAATTACAATTTAGCATTAACACTGGAGTGATAGAGAGATGATGATGTGCAAGTAGAGATACTGGGGTGCAAAAGAGCAAGAGGATAAGTAACAATATGGGGATGAGGTAGTTGGGTGTGCTATTTACAGATTGGTTGTGTACAGGTAGTGATTGGTAAGCTGCTCTGACAGCTGATGCTTAAAGTTAGAGAGGGAGATAAGACTCCAGCATCAGTGATTTTTCCAATTCGTTCCAGTCATTGGCAGCAGAGAACTGGAAGGAAAGGTGGCCAAAGTAAGTGTTGGCTTTGGGGATGACCAGTGAAATATAACTGCTGGAGCGCGTGCTACGGGCGGGTATTGCTATGGTGACCAGTGAGCTGAGATAAGGCAGGGCTATACCTAGCAAAGTCTTATTGATGACCTGGAGCCAGTGGGTTTGGCTACAAATATAAAGTGGGCCAGCCAACAAGAGCATACAGGTCGCAGTGGTGGGTAGTATATGGGGCTTTGGTGACAAAACGGATGGCACTGTGATAGACTACATCCAGTTTGCTGAGTAGTGTTGGAGGCTATTTTGTAAATGACATCGCTGAAGTCAAGGATCGGTAGGATAGTCCGTTTTAAGAGGGTATTTTTGGCAGCATGAGTGGAGGCTTTGTTGTGAAATAGGAAGCCGATTCTAGATTTAATTTTGGATTGGAGATGCTTAATGTGAGTCTGGAAGGAGAGTTTACAGTCTAACCAGACACCTAGGTATTTGTAGTTGTCCACATATTCTAAGTCAGAACCGAAGATTTTAGAAAGGCAGGGCAGGATGGAAATAGGTCTACAACAGTTTGGGTCTAGAGTGTCGTCCCCTTTGAAGAGGGGGATGACCGCGGCAGCTTTCCCAATCTTTGGGGATCTCAGACGATACGAAAAAGAGGTTGAATAGGCTAGTAATAGGGGTTGCAACAATTTCGGCGGATAATTTTAAAAAGAGAGGGTCCAGATGATTTTTAGGGATCCAGATTTTGCAGCTCTTTCAGAACATCAGCTGTCTGGATTTGGGTGAAGGAGAAGCGGGGGGCCTTGGGCAAGTTGCTGCAGGGGGGTGCTGAGATGTTGGCAGGGGTAGCCAGGTGGAAAGCATGGCCAGCCATAGAAAAATGCTTATTGAAATCATCGATTATCGTAGATTTATCGGTGGTGACAGTGTTTTCTATCGACAGTGTTTTCTATCCTCAGTGCAGTGGGCTGCTGGGAGGAGGTGCTCTTATTCTCTATGGACTTTACAATATTGAATTGTTAATAGTTAATTTCAGGATTTTTGGTGGCCTTCCTAAGCCAGGATTCAGACACAGCTAGTACATCTGGGTTGGCAGAGTGTGCTAAAGCAGTGAATAGGGTGCGGAAGAATAGATTCAGGGCATAGTGTACAGACAAGGGTATGGTAGGGTGCGAGTGCAGTGGAGGGTAAACCTAGGTATTGATTGACAATGAGAGAGGTTGCATCTCTGGAGGCGCTAGTTATGCTAGGTGCGGTCTCCGCATGTGTGGGGGGTGGGACAAGGGGGCCGACAGAAACAAAATTAAGTACCGTGTTAATGAACAGTTCAGCAGGCATCAGCTGTGTAGTCGAGTGATCATAGGGTCCAATGAGCAGCAATAGATGAAACAGGGAGCCGTTCGGTAGTCGATTACTACGCTAGGAGAGCAGGAGACAGTGTTCAGGAAACTAGCGGGCCGGGGCTAGCAGATGGATCTTCACCACATCCACGACGCAGAGGCCGGTTGAGAGCACATCGGCCAAATTACGTCAGCAGATCAGCAGACCAGTCGTGATGGGTCGGCGGGGCTCTGTGTCGACAAAGGGTCCAGGCAAAATTGGCAAGAGAGGTATTGTAGTTGGTGTACTTTGTTTGATAGCCGGGAGATGGGCCTAGCTCGAGGTTAACTGGCGCATGCTTCTGGACAAGTGCGTTAGCCATAATAGCCACTCGGTAGCAGCTAGCTAAGCCGCGAAGATCCGGTGTAATGGTCCAGAGCTTGCGGCAGGAATGTAGTGGAAAAAAGAAGCAGTCCGATATCAGCCCTGAGCATATCAGACTGCTTCTTTTTTACACTACATTCCTGCTGCAAGCTCTAGACCATTACACCGGATCTTCGCGTCTTAGCAGACTGGCAGGTATTATCCAGGCTATCCGGGCTAAAGCATTTGGTGTCTGTGCTAAAGGTAACGACCGCTAGCAGTGGCTAACAATGACTAAATAGCTAGTAGCTAACTAGCTGGCTAGCTTCTGATGGTCTAAAAAATTGCCAAATTGGGTGACGCGGGTGCAGGGAGGTATATTTAAATGAAAAAAAGAAGGCCTACAAGCCCTCAGTCCAGCCACTGATGGAGGGATTGAGCACTGATGGAGGGATTGTGCGTTCCTGGTATAACTCGGGCAGTTGTTGTTGCCATCCCGTACCTGTCCCGCAGG
This sequence comes from Brachymystax lenok tsinlingensis, assembly GCA_030435695.1. Classification (NCBI taxonomy): domain Eukaryota; kingdom Metazoa; phylum Chordata; class Actinopteri; order Salmoniformes; family Salmonidae; genus Brachymystax; species Brachymystax lenok. Next base: position 32,112,074 of record CM059785.1, read on the forward strand.
TGTGATGTTTGGATGTACCGATCCTGTGCAGTTACACGTGGTGTGCCACTGCGAAGACAATCAGCTGTCCGCCCTGTCTCCCTGTCTTAGGCGTGTCACAGTACGGACATTGCAATTTATCTGTAGTCCTCATGCCTCCTTGCAGCATGCCTAAGGCACGTTCACACAAATGAGCAGGAACTCTGGGCATCTTTCTTTTGGTGTTTTTCAGAGTCAGTCGAAAGGCCTCTTTAGTGTGCTAAGTTTTCATAACGGTGACCTTAATTGCCTACCGTCTGTAAGCTGTTAGTGTCTTAACAACCGTTCCACAGGTGCATGTTCATTAATTGTTTATGGTTCATTGAACTAGCATGGGAAAGTGTTTAAACCCTTTATAATGAATATCTGTGAAGTTATTTGGATTTTTACAAATTATCTTTGAAAGACAGAGTCCTGAAAAGGAGACGTAACTTTTTGTTGTTGAGTTTATGCACAAACCACTTTTCCATTTGTAATTTTTTAGAATTCTTTGAAACAAGTTATTTTTTAATTTCACTTCACCAATTTGGACGATTTTGTGTATGTCCATTACATGAAATCTAAATAAAAATCCTTTCAAATTACAGGTTGTAATGCAACAAAATAGGAAAAGGGGGGATGAATACTTTTGCAAGGCACTGTATATAGAGCGTGTGGGCTGAGCAGACATTTAACAAAAAACACAAACATAAAGCAAAGTATGTCTTTTTACTTGAGGCGTTATGCCGTTTTAGGGCTTTAAGCTCCAACTCTCCTAATGTATCCCCACCAAAATAATGGATTATGTCATTGTACATACATTGAAGAAAGACTGCCGCTTAAGTACTATGGTCAGTTTGTATTACCTTATAAATTAAGTTAAAGTATTGTGGCTGGTGGGGGTTTACTTGGGGAGAGTGGGTTCACCGAGAGACTGAAATGAGATAAGTGAAGGCCCCACGTACACCTCAGAGAAGTGTCTGATGCCCTCCCAGTCACCCCATCCCAATCTCCCCGATAAAGCCCCTCTCACTTCTCACCAATAACCACCATTGAATCTTAGTTATAATGACAAAGAAGGAATACTAATGATTCAACATCCTTATATAATCTGTCCAGAACTCTTCTTCATTTTTCAGCGTGTTTGCAAAAATAAATTATTAAGTCCTTCCTTTTCTCTCTCTCTCACAAACCAAATCCATCCCTCTCCACCACCCCCTCCCATTTCTCCCACCTTTAACCCACCCAAGCCAAGCTTATCGCAACCTCCCACCCAGGCCAAGTTTATACCAACCTCTCGTCTCCCCCCTCCCTCCTTCTCAGACACATTTACACACCTCTATACATTATTTACTCATCCATTCTCCTTCATTCACACAATAACACATACACTATGCCTCTGCACACCCATTCTCTCCCCCCTCATACACATATTCACCCTCCTTCACTCTCCCATTCATATGCACAGACACATACCCACACATACACCCACTCACAGCCTCTCGCCCACACTGTACACACATCCCTAGAACAGTTATTGACAATTGACATACATGCAATATTTTCTCTTTTATATGGTATTTACAGTGTCCATGTATCTCATTGGCATTGTCTAATTCTATCGTTACTTCCTAGAGAAGAACAACTACTTGTGGACAGTAGAGTCTAGATTGTATTGGGGGAAGGGGGGAACAATATTGTCGCAATTTACGATAAGCTGGTCTTGGGCATCACTGTATGTAGCCTAGTGTGTTTATCACTTTTTCCCGCTTCTTCCTCTCCTCAGGGCATTGGGCTCTATTTCAACTGGAAAGGTTTCCTGCAGCCTGTTCAGTGCTTTATTGGCACATGTGAACTACATCCTCTGTGTTCCCTTCCATACCCACAGCACTGCTGGGAATGACTGTCTGATCGGAATGAATTTCTTGCGTTTTCTCTTCATTTTAGTAGACAGGTCCTGGACAAATCAAATGGACTGGCCATAGATTCTGATCCCCCTGTGCCTTCAGAATGTTGACTTTGGTCAGATAGTTCAACAGCTTAAAGATTACCATTCTAGGGTATTTAGATCTGATGGCATAAGTGGTTAAATATGTGTGTGTGTGTGTGTGTGTGTATATATACACACACACTACCGTTTGGGGTCACTTATAAATGTCCTTGTTTTTTAAAGAAAAGCACCATGCCTCATTTTTTTGTCCATTAAAATAACATCAAATTGATCAGAAATACAGTGTAGACATTGTTAATGTTCTAAATTACTATTGTAGCTGGAAACGACTTTTTATGAAATATCTACATAGGCGTACAGAGGCCCATTATCAGCAACCATCACTCCTGTGTTCCAATGGCATGTTGTGTTAGCTAATTCAAGTTTATACTTTTAATAGGCTAATTGATCATTAGAAAACCCTTTTGCAATTATGTTAGCACAGCTGTAAACTGTTGTCCTAATTAAAGAAGCAATAAAACTGTCCTTTAGACGAGTTGAGTATCTAGAGCATCAGCATTTGTGGGTTCCATTACAGGCTCAAAATGGCCAGAAACAAAGAACTTTCTTCTGAAACTCGTCAGTCTATTCTTGTTCTGAGAAATGAAGACTATTCCATGCAAGAAATTGCCAAGAAACTGAAGATCTCGTACAACGCTGTGTACTACTCCCTTCACAGAACAGCGCAAATTGGCTCTAACCAGAATAGAAAGAGGAGTGGGAGGCCCCGGTGCACAACTGAGCAAGAGGACAAGTACATTAGAGTGTCTAGTTTGAGAAACAGACGCCTCACAAGTCCTCAACTGGCAGCTTCATTAAATAGTACCCGCAAAACGTTAGTCTCAATGTCAACAGTGAAGAGGCATGCTCGCTCGTTGGCTCGTTAGCTGGCTCGTTAGCTAACGTTACGTGACGTGTGTGATCTTACATGTTATTTACCTAGTTAGGTTCATTGTTTACCTAGCTAGCTATCTACATGTCTTAAGCTAAAGTGTACAACACCCTTTGAATATGGTAAACGCAAGTAAACGTTGCCAAAAAAGCATAATGAAATTGTGGCCAGCAGAGCTGGTTAGGCTGTTTATGTTATCCAGAGGTAAAAAAAAAAATCATTGGCCAGAGCGTTAAGTGTGTGCTCTGAACACTCCGAGCGAAACGAGATGGGTGGGGCTAAAGCTAATTAAGAGGGTGTGAACGATGCTGATTGGGTGTAGACAAAGAAGAGCTCTTCACTAGAATTAATTGTAGTTCAGGCCAGTGAAATACAAATTACAAAATAGGTATTGAACATATTAAAATACATGTATCAAATACATGTAACAGAAATACTGCATGTTGTAGGCACTAGCTACCTGCACTGTGCTTCCAGTAATGCATTGTACATTCTAGAAATAAAGCATGTTGCTGGAGTCAGGTGTTCCAGTAATATGCTGTAAATATGTGTTTCAGTAAAGGTCCTGTAAATCTACAGTAACCTACTGGCTAATGTGATGCAAGTAATTGATCTAAACTAATTCAATCTGTTAGTAGTTGGATTTATTGCACCCGTTACTTCGATGGTTGTTTCAGTTTAGATGGTTGAGGTAGTCTTAGTAGTCAAACTTCCGTATCCCAGCAGTCATTCTGAATGCAGGTTTCAGGTGATTACAAATTCCACTTCAATCAATCAAATGTATTTATAAAGCCCTTCTTACATCAGCTGATGTCAGAAAGTGCTGTACAGAAACCCAGCCTAAAACCCCAAACAGCAAGCAATGGAGGTGTAGAAGCACGGTGGCTAGGAAAAACTCCCTAGAAAGGCCTGAACCTAGGAAGAAACCTAGAGAGGAACAGGCTATGAGGGGTCGCCAGTCCTCTTCTGGCTGTGCCGGGTGGAGATTATAACAGAACATGGCCAAGATGTTCAAATGTTCATAGATGACCAACAGGGTCAAGTAATAATAATCACAGTGGTTGTTGAGGGTGCAACAGGTCAGCACCTCAGGAGTAAATGTCAGTTGGCTTTTCATAGCGATCATTCAGAGTATCTCTACCGCTCTTGCTGTCTCTAGAGAGTTGAAAACAGCAGGTCTGGGACAGGTAGCATGTCTGGTGAACAGGTCAAGGTTCCATAGCCGCAGGCAGAACAGTTGAAACTGGAGCAGCAGCACGGCCAGGTGGACTGGGACAGCAAGGAGTCATCAGGCCAGGTAGTCCTGAGGCATGGTCCTAGGGCTTAGGTCCTCCGAGAGAGAGAAAGAAAGAGAGAAAGAAGAGAGAATTAGAGAGAGCATACTTAAATTCACACAGGACAGCGAATAAGACAGGGGAAATACTCCAGATATAACAGACTGACACATAAACTACTGCAGCATAAATACTGGAGGCTGAGACAGGAGGGATCAGGAGACACTGTGGCCCCGTCCGACGATACCCCCGGGCAAGGCCAAACAGGCAGGATATAACCCCACCCACTTTGCCAAAGCACAGCCCCCACACCACTAGAGGGATGTTTGTTGTTGGATATCCAAACTCTTCCTGGATTCCAATAGGAATTACACATCACATTGAAAGCCAGCATAATGTGACTGGTCTGATGTGGCCGGTAAACCAGGTGTTTCCTAACACCACTGTGTTGGTGGAATCATTCATAGACAGTTCTAGGAAGAATCCTCCAAATAAAATAGTTCTCGGTAGAACCCTTCATACAGAGTTATAGGTAGAACCATATACAGAGGGTTTTATGAGATCTAGGCAGATCCCTTTGCAAAGGGTTCTACCTAGCATCGAAAAGGGTTCCCCTATGGGGACAAACCGAAGAACCCTAGATATTTAGCATCTTTTCTATGAGTGTAACTTTGATATAGATATTACACAACTAAAATATAAACACAACATGGAATAATTTCAAATATTTTACTGAGTTAAAGTTCATATAAGGAAATCAGTCAATTGAAAGACATTCATTAGGGCCTAATCTATGGATTTCACATGACTGGCAACAGCTCTGGTGGTAATTTCTGCAGTCAGCATGCCAATTGCACGCTCCCTCAAAACTTGAGACATCTGTGGTATTGTGTTGTGTGACAAAACAGAACATTTTAATGTGGCATTTTATTGTCCCCAGCACAAGGTGCACCTGTGTAATGATCATGCGGTTTAAATCAGTTACTTGATATAAGCCACACCTGTCAGGTGGATGGATTATATTGGTAAAGGAGAAATGCTCACTTACAGGGATGTAAACAAATGTGTGCACAAAATTTGAGAGAAATAAGCTTTTTGTGTGTATGGAACATTTCTAGGATTTTATCTTTTAGCTAATGAAACTTGGGACCAACGCTTGTTGCATTTATATTTTTGTTCAGTGATATAAATATGTATTTTCCATACCCATCCACACTTAATTTCACCTTGCCAAAAGCTATACAATTGGATGTACATTACTAACTTTACACTATGGCAAGAGCATGCCCTGACATGGCAATGCAAAGGTAAATACAGAGGTAGTCACTTAATTTTAGCCAGTTTGCTACAGCAGGAAAATAATCCTGCAGCAAGAGGAAATGTGAATTATTATTTGGATTAAAGTTAAGGGACATTTTTGTAGGGGTTGGTAAATTATTTGTTAGGACAAATCAAGTCTGAAATTTCAAATGGAAATGACAAACTTTAGAAGCCTTTGAAATACACTACATGTTTTCATTTTCTGATGTTCAGGAAAACAAAAGTTATCAAATTAAGGTCCTACATCTGTACATGTCTGCTTATTTTAAAGGCTCCCAATTAGACCAATTAGCTATTTGAGAAGAGTAATTGATTTTGATCAATGATAAAGGAACATGGTATCTAAACTGCGCCCCGTCTGCCGAGTATAGAAAGAAAACAATGTACTTATGTGCAGCTATTCATAATGCTGTGCATTATAATGCATTATGCATACTTCATAAGGAGCTATACATTTGCTTATTAATGCATTATTAAGAGGGTTCGATTAATGAGCATTCAAAGGCTTTCCTCAGTCTGGTTGGAGTTTACACGTAGTTAGATCACAGATTGGTATAATTCTGAACTGATCGCTACATCTTTACCCCAAGTCCATGGATGGTGTGAAGACAAGGCTACATGGCTCATAGTCTCTGTATACTAAGTAATTCACATTTTCAGTTGGGGAAGTCTCATACCATTGTCTCAATGATATGACTGTTATTTTCCATGCTGTAATTAGTGGTGACCATTTTGAGACATTCTTCATAGAGTAATGTGATCCCTATATAATTTGGTCACATATAACTTTTATAAGAAATATGAAACATGTAACCTGTTTTTTATTGGCCAAGGAGAATGTAAAACACTAATAGTTGAGGTCATGAACAGTGCATTAACAGCCATTCTATTCCTCACCATAGATCCTGTCTTTCCTCAGTTTCTCCTATATGATTTTGACATCTCCTCAAGCTGAACTGTTATCACAAAGCAGCAGGGGGATGCTTGTGAGAGAACCAAAGCTGCAACAAACCCTTGAGGTAAGCAGTTTTACTGCATGTGGTTCCCTTTGTCTCAATGTCAAAGCCAACGACAGTGTACTGTATACTGATATTTGTGGAGGTCTCTCACTGCAGGTTTGAAGTAGGCTATACTAATGATGATCGACAACGAAGCTGAATCTGGCCACGTTGATCCAACTGCATTGATAAAGCAGGTGGAAGTAACAAGGAAACTACATTGACAAAACCATCCTCCCACAAGAGATGTTGTTCAGAAATGTGTGAGGTGGATTGTAATTTGAAAGTAAATGTATTAGGAGTACAGCAGCTTCTCTTATTAGGTTCAGGATTACCATCTCTGTTTGGTTTACCTCAAATGGTCCAACATTTAAGAATACATATTATCAGCCAATTGGTCATTGATTTGGTTTGTGAGGGTTCTGATCTACACCATTCGTTCTCTTCTATACCATATACCACTCTTCTATACCATTGAGTCCATTAACCCATAAGAGTCTAAGCCCTATTTTAGCCGGCAGAGGGGGGAGTCCTACTCAATTATATGTAATTGTTTTAAGAAAACATTTATTTGGCCTTACTGCTATTAGCCCATACAAACGCACTGAATAACAGATTCACTACATGGAACAACAGATAGTCCCCCACCCAATACATCGAAAGGAAGTTTGTTCTGAAGTGTCTAGCGTATATCTGAGAGATATAAGAAAGATCAGCAATCATTATAATTGTTTTTTTTTTTTTTTACATGTATTTTATCCCCTTATTCTTGGCACTAAACAGTCTAACAGTCTTTTTATAGTCCCATACCCCTTCAAACATTCAACCTCCAGCTGCGTACCCCCTCTAGCACCAGGATCAGCACACTCTCAAATGTTTTTTTGCCATCATCGTAAGCCTGCCATACATACTATACGATACATTTATTTAACATTAGAATGAGTGTGAGTTTGTCACTTCCCACGAGCCGGGTTGTGACAAAGAGCTCTTATAGGACCAGGGCACAAATAATAATAATCAATAATTTTGCTCTTTATTTAACCATCTTACATATAAAGCCTTATTTGTTCATTGAAAATTGTGAATAATTCACCACAGGTTAATGAGAATGATGTACTTGAAAGGATGCACATAACTCTACAATGTTGGGCTGTATTGGAGAGAATCTCAGTCTTAAATCCTTTTCCACACACAGTCTGTGCCTGTATTTAGTTCATGCTAGTGAGGGCCGAGAATCCACTCTCACGTGGGTACGTGGTTGCAAAGTGCATCAGTGTCTTAACAGCTCGATTTGCCAAGGCAGGATACTCTTAGCGCAGCCCAATCCAGAAATCTGCCTGTGGCTTCTGATTAAATCAAATTTTCACAGAACCGCTTGTTGCAATTTTGATGAGGCTCTCTTGTTCAGATATCGGTAAGTGGACTGGAGGCAGGGTATGAAAGGAATAACGAATCCAGTTGTTTGTGTCGTCCATTTTGGGAAAGTACCTGCGTAATTGCGCACCCAACTCACTCAGGTGCTTCACTATATCACATTTGACATTGTCCATAAGCTTGAGTTCATTTGCACAAAAAAAAATCATACAATGATGGAAAGACCTGTGTGTTGTCCTTGTTATTGCAGACAGAAGAGCTCCAACTTCTTAATCATAGCCTCAATTTTGTCCCGGACATTGAATATAGTCCTAAATTCAGATCATTCAGGTGAGAAAAAACATCACCCAGATAGGCCAGTCGTGTGAGAAATGCGTCATAATGCAAGCGGTCAGACAAGTGAACATTTTTATCAGTAAAGAAAACTTTAAGCTCGTCTCTCAATTAAAAAAAATACATGTCAATACTTTGCCCCTAGATAACCAGCGCACTTCTGTATGTTGTAAAGCGTTACATGGTCGCTGCCCATATCATTGAATAGTGCAGAAAATACACAAGAGTTCAGGGGCCTTGCTTTAAGTTAACCATTTTCACTGTAGTGTCCAAAATGTCTTTCAAGCTGTCAGGCATTCTCTTGGCAGCAAGAGCCTCTCGTGGATGCTGCAGTATACCCAAGTGGTGTCGGGAGCAACTGCTTGCACACAAGTTACCACTCCACGATGTCTCCCTGTCATGGCTTTTGCGCCATCAGTACAGATACCAACACATCTTGACCACCAAAGTCCATTTGATGTCACACAGCTGTCCAGTACTTTAAAAATAACCTCTCCTGTTGTGCTGGTTTCCAGTAGGATGTCTTCCTTAATTGCCCCCCCCCCATAAACGTAACGGACATATACCAGGAGCTGTGCCAGGCCCGCCACGTCTGTTGACTCATCCAGCTGTAACGCATAGAATTCACTGGCTTGCATGCAAAGAAATTGTTCTTTCAAAACATCTCCTGCCATGTCACTGATGCGTCGTGAAACAGTGTTGTTTGAGAGAGTAATTGTCTGTATAGTTTTGGGCCTTTTCCCACAGCATTGTCCTAAGCCATATCCGCAGAAGCAGGAAGAATTAAGTCCTCCACAATAGTATGGGGCTTGCCTGTCCTAGCCACTCGGTAGCTCACCATATAAGACCCTTCTTGCCCCTTCATAATAATGGTATCTGTTGCTTTTATACATGTCTTACTACTCGAAAGTCGTCTTAATTCTCGCTCAAAAAACTCCTGTGCCTTATTTTTCAAACTGGCATGTTTTGTTTTCATTGAGATGTGAGATAGTACTTTTGCACATATAACACACTACTCCCAAAGGCACTACTCCCAATATAAGTGAACCCCAAATCAATGTAGTTCTCATCATACTTGCGGCTCATCGATGGTCCGACATCCCTGTCTGTTGTTCGGTGCTTTCCTGGGTAAGGGGGCAGTAGCTCCTCGGCTGCATCATATTCACAACTGTCAGTGTCCATGCTAGCTAGGCTAACAACAAACGTTAGAATTACTGATGCTAGCATTGGATGTGCTCGTGGAAGCAGAACAACCTGTGTCGTCAACAGGTGCAGGTGTAGTACTGCTGGTTGTAGCAGTACTACTAGTAGAGCTGGTATGTGTCTCTATGGACGCGGGCCTTATTTTCTTTTAACCATTTATCTATTTTCGAGCAAACGGAATGAGCAGCAGCTATGTTTGGCTACATACGGACCGTTAGTGGAATTCCCGCGAGAGAGTAACGGCTAATGTGATTGGATGTAAATGATTTGACTAGGCTACCTATATTTGACATTGTGTTGTTATTTCGCTGAACACTAGATGGTTTAATTTTATTTTTGGCAGTGAAACGAGGCTAATCAGGCGAGCGAAAAAAAAACTCACCCAATTTGAATGACATTTTGGGGGTGGGGGTTCTACTAAGCTATATGGAATTGTTTTTAAAAAGGTCATACCAAGGATCCTTTTGCTATTTGATTTGGAATTTTAAGACCCCTTGAAGTGTCCCAAAAATATACAAAATAAATATTTTATGAAAATGTATTTATATTAGCCAATATAAATGGATTGGATAACAGATTCACTACATGGAACAGATAGTCCCCCCCCCAAAAAATCTAAAGGAAGTTTGTTCTGAAGTCTATCCTATATCTGAGAGAAATAAGAAAGATCAGGAATTATTATTATATATACATTTTTTTTTTACATGTATTTTAACCCATTATTTTTGTCACTAAAACAGTCTCCATATACTGTATACTTCCATAAATGTTTTCAACTGGTACCGGGGGGACCTTCAGTGCAGCGTCTGGTTGCTCCACATTACACACAAATATTCTTTACATCTTCAACAGTGGAATCACTACAAAACTTCTTGTATGACCACTTATACACAACAATATATTAGTCCCAGCCTTTGGAACTTAAGTTTTCCTAGATATGGCTACTATATTATGATCACTACCTCCAATTAATTTGGATACTGGTTTAGAGCAGATTTCTGCAGCATTAGTAAAGATGTGATCAATACATGTGGATGATTTAATTCCTGTGCTGTTTGTAAATACCCTGGTAGGTTGACTGATAACATGAACCAGGTTGCAAGCAATGGTTACAGTTTGAAGCTTTGAAGCTTCTTAAGTGGGCAGCTTTATGAAAGCCAGTGAATATTTAGGTCACCCAGAAAATATACCTCTCTGTTGATATCACATACATTATCAAGCATTTCACACAAATTGAGAAAACTGACTGTTGATGGTCCATAGCAGCTTCCCACAAGAATGGGCTTTAGGTGAGACAAGTGAACCTGTAGCCGTATTACTTCAACAGCATTTGACATGAGACCCTCTCTAAGCTTTACAGGAATTTGACTCTGAACATAAATGGCAACACACCTCCACCATTGACATTCCTGTCTCTTCTGATGATGTTGAAACCATGTCTTGCTACCACTGTATCATCAAAGCTATTAACTAAGTGAGTTTCAAAGATAGTCAGTATATGAATGTTATTTGATACTTGCAAGTTATCGATTTCATTAACCTTTTAGGCTACATACACTACATGACCAAAAGTATGTGGACACCTTGTCGAACATCTCATTCCAATATCATGGGCATTCATATGGAGTTGGTCCCTCCTTTGCTGCTGTAACAGCCTCCACTCTTCTGGGAAGGCTTTCCGCTAGATGTTGGAACATTGCTGCGGGGACTTGCTTCCATTCAGCCACAAGAGCATTAGTGAGGTCGGGCACTGATGAGTGATTAGGCCTGGCTCGCAGTCGCCGTTCCAATTCATCCCAATGGTGTTCCATTGCAAAATGCCTCCTGTGGGGGCGGGGGCTGGGATTAAAAATAAAAATATAGGACAAAAATACACATCACGACAACACTACATAAAGAGAGACCTAAGACAACAGTTTCACGTTGTATAAACGATTGGAGATAGGCGAAGGAATTTGTAACTGGGGGGTTTGATACTCCACCCAAAATATACAACGTGCCATGAAAAGGCACGGGGACAAAGCCCAAAACAAACATGTATACAAAAACACAGGAATGTAACCCATTTCTTTTATTTAATCTTTATTTAACTAAGCAAGTCAACCCAAACAAAAGAGCGAGGTAATAAATACACGGGACTAGACCCGCAATACACTACACGGGGTGAAACCCGTAATCAGCTTGTTGCAGCTTGTTCCAGTCGCTAGCCAGAATGTGTGTGCTTTGGGGACCTTTAAGACAATGTGACTGGCAGAATGGGTGTTGTATGTGGAGGATGAGGGCTGCAGTAGATATCTCAGATAGGGGGGAGTGAGGCTTAAAAGGGTATTATAAATAAGCATCAACCAGTGGGTCTTGCGACAGGTATACAGAGATGACCAGTTTACAGAAGATTATAGAGTGCAGTGATGTGTCCTATAAGGAGCATTGGTGGCAAATCTGATGGCCGAATGGCAAAGAACATCTAGCCGCTCGGGAGCACCCTTACCTGCGATCTATAAATTACGTCTCCATAATCTAGCATGGGTAGGATGGTCATCTAAATCAGGGTTAGGTTGGCAGCTGGGATGAAAGAGGAGTGATTACAAAAACAAAGTCTAGATTTAACTTTAGCCAGCAGCTTTGGTATGTGCTGAGAGAAGGACAGTGTACCGTCTAGCCATACTCCCAAGTACATGTATGCGGGGACTACCTAAACCTCTAAACCCTCAGGAGGTAGTAATGACACTTGTGGGGAGAGGGGCATTCTTCTTACCAAATTCCTTTGTTTTGGAGGTGTTCAGAACAAGGTTAAGGGTAGAGAAAGCTTGTTGGACACTAAGAAAGCTTTGTTGTAGAGCATTTAACACAAAATCCAGGGAGAGGCCTGTATTATCTGCACATACATGGATGTGAGAGCTTCCTACTGCCTGAGCTATGTTGTTCATGTAAATTGAGAATAGCGTGGGGCCTAGGATTGAGCCTTGGGGTACTCCCTTGGTGACAGGCAGTGGCTGAGACAGCATATTTTCTGACTTTATACACTGCACTCTGAGAGAGGTAGTTAGCAAACCAGGCCAAAAGACCCCTCAGAGACACCAATACTTTTTAGCCGGCCCACAAGAATGGAATGGTCTACCGTATCAAAAGCTTTGGCCAAGTCAATAAAAATAGCAGCACAAGTGCTTAGAATCAAGGTTAATGGTGACATCATTGAGGACCTTTAAGGTTGCAGTGACACATCCATAACCTGAGTGGAAACCAGATTGCATAACAGAGAGAATACTATATACATCAAAGCCAGTCAGTTGATTATTGCCAAGTTTTTCCAAAACTTTTGATAAACAGGGCAAAATAGAAATCGGCCTATAACAGTTGGGAGATCAAGCTGATCCTCCTTTAAATAAAAGACGAACCGTGGCTGCCTTCCAAGCAATGGGAACCTCCCCAGAGAGGAGAGACAGGTTAAAAAGGTCAGAGATAGGCTTTGGCGATTACAGCAACCTTAAAGAAGACAGGGTCTAAACCATCTGACCCAGAAGGTTTTCTGGGGTCAAGTTTAAGGAGCTTCTTTAGCACCTCGGAAAGCACCACATTTGATTGTTTGAGGGTAGCACCTAACATATTTTTTCCATTACCATAATTTCATAAGCCTCCACGGTTCACAGAAAACATTTCACAGCAAAAACAAATCAATTACCTTTTGAAGAACTTCTGCTGAGGGCTTCCAAAGTGTCCAACGAAGACAATCCATGGTTCTTTTATTAGAAAAGGTAATGCATTAGATCCATAAATCTCTGTTTGGTTGGCGCGTTATAATGAGAAAAAACAGCGTTGACTCCTCAATTGAAACGTGAAGAGAACTCGTTCAACTTATACCTATAAACTTGTCCAAGAACAATCAAACATCATTGTAAATGTATCCTTAGGAACACTTTTATGTAGAAATAGCATAATATTTCAACCGGAATATAAACTGGGCGATAAGAAACGAAAAAACAAAAGAACGTGCCTGCCGGGAGCGCGCATTATTTGTAAAGGACATCTGTGGGGGCACTTCCTTATTCGTGTTCTTCTCTAAAAGAATCAGAACACTTTCGAGACTGTTGACATCCAGAGGAAGCGATAGGTACTGCATTCATATGCCCTTAAGGGCATTTTCATAAGGGAGGGGTTCCAAATGAGGCAATGTGTCAAAACCACTTTTTTGGGGTTTCGCCTGCCATATGCGTTCGGTTTTACTCACAGACAAAATGTTAACACTTTTAGAAAATTCAGAGTGTTTCCTATCTAAATATGTGCATATCCTATTTTCTGGGCCTGAATGGGAGGCATTTTACTTTGGGCACGCCAGGGTCTCCAAAACGGTCACCTCGTGCGCTGCTCCCTAAGAAGTTAACCTGTCTCCCCCTTTCATCTACACTGAAGTGGATTTAACAGGTGACACCAGTAAGGGATCATAGCTTTATGTTCAGACTTTAGGGGGTCTCAGAGTAAGCAAGCTGTTGGAAACAGAAAGGATTGACTTTAGTGAACACTTGCCAGTGAAATGGAAAGCATATTAATACCCACAAATGGAAAACTCGCTCTTCCTCATTTCAGCACTCTAGTCTCTTCCTTCCCTAGGCCTTTATCATTTTAACTGGATTTGTGTTATGTTATGAAATGTTTTCAATTTCATGGTAATGTTTGATTCATGATGATCATTAGACAAACATGTTTATTTTAGTTGATATATGCACTCCGGACATGGTTCATTATGAGCCAATCTTTATTTAATGTAATGCAATCTTAATTGAAACAACAGTGTTGGAATATTTTGCGTGAAACAGAGTTTTGCTTTCCAAAATGCTTCAGATTTTGAAAGTTTGAGCCCATAGAGAAACAGTGACAGCATGCATTTCCTCTCTGTGAAGCAGACCTAGGTTAAAAAACTATTTGAAACAATTTACAAAAAAGATTGAGCTTGCCTGTTGTAATGTAACCAATAGAAAAGTCCCAACATTGCAAACCCAGTCTACCTGGCACTCCACGCAGGCTCAAGCAAATGTTCACAGTATTTGAAAGATTGCAAATATTATTTGAACCCAGGACCGCTCTATACCAGAGCCTAATATCCAACAGGAAAAAGCATGGCAAGGGTTCAGCTAGCACATGTTGAAAGGTCAACACACGGCTTTATAGCTTCACTCAGAGGCAGGACCTCACTGTACTGTAGCTTCATGGTGACAAGGTTCCGGTGTTGACATCGATTTAGACCACACATCCATTTACATTTTTTGTAAATGGTGAATTAGTATAAAACAGTTCATATTCACTTGTTCTGTTGACATGAACTGTGATCGTTTGCCCATAATTTAACAATGTTGTTTCCTTGTTTCTTCAATGTTATTTTATGTGCAGAAACTATGGATTGGACCGCTATACACATATACTACATTTTTCTGCCTCATCTGTTGCTCATCTGTTGCACACCATTGATAATGAACTGCCCCTCTTGTTTGAAATGATGAACACATTACAATTGGGAACTTGTAAAAAGAAAGGAAAGCGATGATCACTGGGACATGAACAAGCTAGAACCACTCTCTGACGAGTACAGTAACCCATTAGAACACTGCACCACTGAAGAATAAACCTACTAGAAGGAAGATAATGAGGAGATGACAATGACAGCGTTATCACAAAGGTTGAGAGAGTTGTTTCTGGAAATCTTGAACGGTAAGCTCCTAATTACAGAGCTTCTACAGAGCAATTACAGGCATTAATTACTGTACATAAAGATGTTTATGTTGGTCCATGATGCAGATCTCCATACATTTTCAATTGGATCTCTTTATATAGGAGGATAGCTAGTCTCCATCCTCCTCTGGGTACATTGACTTCAATACAAAACCTAGGAGGCTCATGGTTCTCACACACTTCCATAGACTTACACAGGAATTATGACAACTTCCGGAGGACATCCTCCAACCTATCAGAGAGCTCTTGCAGCATTAACTTATATTTTGTCCACCCAATTAAAGGATCAGAAAATGAATCTAGTACTGATAGTATAAGCTACAGCTAGTTAGCACTGCAGTGCATAACATGTGGTGAGTAGTTGACTCAAAGAGAGAGAAAGACAATAGTTGAACAGTTTTTAACAAATACATTTCTTAAAAAATGAAGGAGAAGCAAGAGAGAGCTAGCTATATTTCATTTTTTTTTCCACTTTAACTTACTTAAGCTAGCTAGCTAGTTTAACCTACTCAAACACCCGGCTCAAACAGAGAGGGATGCTATGTTAGCTAGCTGGCTATGGCTATCCAACACTGGAACTCTTCCAAGTCAAGGTAAGCTTTTGGCTTTATTAATTTATTGCCACCTTGGCCCTCCGATGTAAATGCTAAAGTGCTTGGTGACTGTACACTGTACTGCATGACTGTAACGGGGTTACTAATGTATTAGTTCTACTGGCTATGTTGACTATGACGTTAGATGTTGACAACAATGTAAGCTGTGAGTAGTGGTTAGCAGTTATGATTTGAAGGTTTGGCTTGGAAAAGTTTTTGCCTGGTCACAGACAGCTGTTGTGCACTGAAGTCCACAGGAGAAGGGAAAAGGTGAGAGAGGAGGAGAGCGCGTAGATGTGAGAAGGAATTACAACAAGCAAAGTGATCATGCTGTTTGTATGTGGCTGCTATGAAAGTGAACTGTGTTTGCATGTGATCAGGGGTGTATTCATTCTGCCAATTCTGTTGAAAAACATTTCTTAAAACGGAAGCAAACGGAATGAAACGGGGATAAACATACCTGAATTTGTCCAATAGAAACTCACAAGAGTGTGCAAGGCCGTATTGAATGTGTCTGTCTGTCACCTTGACTACAAAAAAAATTCTCGACTTGTGCACCTACAATGTAAACTTTAATTCATAGGCTAGGTTAAAACAACCTCATGATGGGTATAGGGAACATTTGAGTGTCATGTAGTAGCCTAAATCTATCAATGTTACATTGAGTTGGGTGAATGGAATATGAATGACAGTCATCCAATATGCTGTATGAGAAATAAGGCCATGGCACCGACCACCACTGGTGCATGCGTGTTAGGGAGAGACATAAAATAGTGGTGTCTCCATGGTGATTTAGGGATGGCAGATGAGTGAAGTTCAGTGGGCTATGTCCCGCTGCTCTTCAGCTTCAGTAAAACTCAGAGCTCCAGTCAACTTTGACTCTCCTTAGCAAACGAAAATGTTACCACCACACGCTAACAAGCTTTCCTTTATAAAGCCTCAGCATGAGAATTGCCTGCTACATTATATTAATTTATATGGTTTTCTGGATGTAGTGATATCAGATGTGAGAACATTTTGTATTTTTTCATGAGAATATCAAGACTTCTGTGAAATACTTCAGTTGCCTGGTCAGATTAATTACATTACAACCAGTTAAAGACATTACAAATACATCATTATAGCACGTTTTGGGCTGAAAATGTTCCCTGAAATTGTTTCTCTCACTCTCAAACATTTTGAGGAAACCAATTACCCCCCCCAAAAAAAATTCAGTTAAGAAACTTAAATAGCTGAAGTGGGCAATACTATCTTCATTTGAGTAATACAAATGCATTTTTTTGTAAGGTATACTTAAATTTAACGTACCCACTAAGCCACACCTCCAATAATTTTCCATTATGCCTTTGATTGCAGTCATGAGTTACCACCCAGTGACAGAGACATGCATGTTGAATTCATTCATTTTCAATTTCAGTTTACTGAGTGAGTTCCTAGGTGAGTATTAGAATTGTACAATTAAATATGTCATGAGACATTGTACTGGTGGAACTCATAGGTTGCAGGCCTGCAAAATTCCCCTCAAGAATTTCCCAACCTATATTTCTGGAATGCCTGAATTCTGTAACCCTAACTGTGTCACATTATACTGGCTTGCAAAGTGATATTTAATTTCAATTGGCATCTAGCCAGCGTTAGGCTAGCCAACAGTTGAAATATGTATTTACCCACAACCTGCATTCATAATCACTGCCAGGATTAAGAGTAGTGGGAGGACACTACCTAACCCATTTTTAAATAGTTGGTGTGACTTCTCATTAAGTTAAGTCAGAACCACATACACATTTTAAGTAATAAGGACTTCCCATTGACTTAGAGTAAAATTTACTAGATGTATTTGAGTTAAAACTGTCCTGGGGTTTACAGTGCTCCTACACTGTAAACCTCAATGTGCTGTCATTATCCAAAGCCTTTGAGGAAACCTGTTGGACTTATATTATCTGAGTACAATTACATAAAGTGATGTTGTAGTCATTACTCAAAATCGATAGTCACTGTGACCCTGTAGGGAGTCCAGATTTAAGTTTTATCAACCTGATTTCTTTTAGCAACACCCACACTAAGCCACACCTCCAATATAATTTCCCAGTGTGCCTTGCCTTTCGAGTGAGTTGTAGAGTCTGATATAGTTGTTGAATTTGTTCATTTTATGTCGTGGTCATTACTAAGTAAGTTCTCTAGGGAATGTTGGCATTAGAATTAAGTTTTTAATGTCAATGCATTCATATTTAATTAGACCTTGTTTCAAGGGCTGTCTTTACCCTGAAACTGTGGCCTAAAGCTCTTGCTCTACAGGCTGGTGTTATTGGAGACTTTTGTAGACTGATGTGAAAGCACATATCGTTCTTACTCTTCTCAACGAGCAGCGGGTGCTGCCGTGGGCCCCACCCCGTCCCAAAGCACTCACAGGCGGCCCAGTCCTCGGGCAGCAGTCCCTCCCAGCTGCAGTCAGAGCAGGAGATGTTCACCCCTCCTCGTCCAGACGGCAAATGAATCGGCATGCGGGAAGCCGCCGTTGGCTAATCCCGCCCTGGCTTACATTCAGGGTGGGATGTAAATGTAAAATTTTATTTTGTCTAAAATAAATCACTGCACAAAAATAAAATCACTGCATTTGACTCACACAGCCTCAGTCACTTACTCACCTTGTCCACTGTGTGTGCGCGCCTCTCTGTGACACAAGCTAAACATCTAGTTGGCTAGCTCATCATATCTCAGTCTAAACTGTACACTCAAAAATACAGAAAGGAGTGGGAATCAAACCCTGAATTCAAAGGCTGGTTGAAGCAGTTTATTGGAGATGATACACAGGCATACTGCCTGTATTGTAAGGCTGATTTCTACACCAAACTTAGTGATGTAAAAAAAAAAAAACACATGACAACACAAAAACATACTCAAAAAGGCAAAGCCTTATAACAGTTCCACCCAAAACAAGTTGCCATTTATGGTTAAAAAAAATTACTCTGCAAAAAAGGCTGAGGCCACCATGGCATTAGCTATCGCTGAACACTGTTCCATGCTGGCATGTGATCACATTGGAGAAGCATGTAGAGCTGCTTTCTCAGACTCCACTCCTGCTACACACTTCAAAATGCACAGGACAAAGTGCACAGAAATGATTAATGGTGTTCTAGCATCATACTTTCTGAAAAAGTTGGTCGCAGATGTGGGTGACCAGCGTTTCAGCCTCCTCCTCGATGAGTCCACGGATGTAAGGGTTTCTAAGTACCTGGGGGTTGTGATAAGATACTTTAGTGACACCAAGCAGACAATTGTATCAACATTTCTGGGGCTTGTTGAGTTGGAAGGAGATGCCAAATCTATAGCCCGTGCTGTTGTGGCTTTCCTCGAGAAGTGTTGTCTTAAAAAAGAGAAACTTGCTGTAAGTCATGCTTCCAATGACACCATCCCCCGTAGTGTGGAGTACTTGGTACGAGAGACTTATAGCTGGTTTTCAGTGTCTCCAAAGCGCAGGGAGGCCTACAAGGCCATATATGAGACCATCAACTGTGGGGAGAAACCTTTACAGATAACCAAGGTGTGTGCCACGCGTTGGCTCTCCATTGAACCCGTGGTTTCACGCAGGTAACTGAGCTAGCCCCGTAGCACTCACTTCCGTCATCATGAAGTGCTTTGAGAGACTAGTCAAGGATCATATTAGCTCCATCCTACCAGACACCTTAGACCCACTCCAATTTGCTTACCGTCCCAATCACACTGCACACTGCCCTAACCCATCTGGACAAGAGGAATACCTATGTAAGAATTCTGTTCATCGACTACAGCTCTGCATTTAATACCATAGTACCCTCCAAACTCGTCATTAAGCTCGAGACCCTAGGTCTCGACCCCGCCCTGTCCAACTGGGTCCTGGACTTCCTGACAGGCCGGCCCCAGGTGGTGAGGGTAGGAAACAACATCTCCACCCCGCTGATCCTCAACACTGGGGCCCCACAAGGGTGCGTTCTCAGCCCTCTCCTGTACTCCCTGTTCACCCATGACTGCGTGGCCAAGCACGCCTCCAACTCAATCATCAAGTTTGCAGACGACACAACAGTGGTAGGCTTGATTACCAACAACGACGAGACCGCCTACAAGGAGGAGGTGAGGGCCTTCGGAGTGTGGTGTCAGGAAAATAACCTCTCACTCAACGTCAACAAAACAAAGGAGATGATCGTGGACTTCAGGAAGCAGCAGAGGGTGCACCCCCCTATCCACATCGACTGGACAGTAGTGGAGAAGGTGGAAGGTTTTAAGTTCCTCGGCGTACACATCAAGGACAAACTGAAATGGTCCACCCACACAGACAGAGTGGTGAAGAAGGCAACAGCGCCTCTTCAACCTCAGGAGGCTGAAGAAATTTGGCTTGTCACCAAAAACACTCAAACTTCTACAGATGCACAATCGAGAGCATCCTGTCAGGCTGTATCACCGCCTGGTACGGCAACTGCTCCGCCCACAACCGTAAGGCTCTCCAGAGGGTAAACTACCTGCCCTCCAGGACACCTACACCACCCAATGTCACAGGAAGGCAAAAAGATGAAGGACAACAATCACCCGAGCCACTGCCTGTTCACCCCGCTATCATCCAGAAGACGAGGTCATTACAGGTGCATCAAAGCTGGGACCGAGAGACTGAAAAACAGCTTCTATCTCAAGGCCATCAGACTGTGAAACAGCCATCACTAACATTGAGTGGCTGCTGCCAACATACTGACTTAAATCTCTAGCCACTTTAAACAATGCTTTATATAATGTTTACATATCCGACATTACTCATCTCATATACTGTACTCTATTCCATCTTGCCTATGCCGATCGGCCATCGCTCATCCATATATTTATATGTACATACTTGTATTCATTCCTTTACACTTGTGTAGTAGATACTACTGCATGGTCGGAACTAGAAGCACAAGCATTTCGCTACACTTGCATTAACATCTGCTGACCATGTGTATGTGACAGATAAAATTTGATTTTAAATAGATCCTCTTAAGCTACTTGACAGCTTGGTTAGCCTGATCAAGTCTGTGAGCAGCAGGGTGCTGAATCCACTGGCAAATGTTGATGTACTCAAAGGGCCAATAGATGGATACAGTCCCAAACTGTACCTTGGTTACCTTGGTCAAAGGCAGCTGAGCTCCACCTTGCGCCTGAAGATTAAAACAAGTCTGAAAGCGGTGTGTAGCCTTCACCATCTCCCTCACTAATGAATTGAGGGTGAGACTGCCGGACAACATCGAAGCATTGCAGTACATGTCAGTTTTCAATGTGGAGGAAACTCTAAAGCACAATAAGAGCCTTGGAGAAATAGAAAGAATAGCCAAGCTCATTGGCTTCTCCCCTGCAGAGATAGACAAGATTGTCCAGCAATGGCGTGCCATCCATCTTAGTAAATGGAATGAGACAAAAAAACACTGAGCTTCTGGAGTGAGATTTGGAAGTTCAGGGATGCAGCTGATATCAACCCGTTTCAAGAACTTGCCATGGCTGCTGTGTCTGTGTTGTCCTTGCCACACTCGAATGCTGAAGTCGAGAGAGTATTCAGCCAGATGAGTGTGGTAAAAAGCATACTTAGAAATCGGATGTCCTTGCAGACCCTTAACTCCCTCCTATACATTCGATATGGACTGAAGCTGTCTGGTGAGGCTTGCTATGAGCACCAGTTGCCTGATAATGTTTTGCAGCTTTTTGGCACATCAGCTGCTTACTCATTTAAGTCAGCACCCTCAGTTGCTGAACCTGCCATAGAGAGCCTTGACCAAAATGACGATGACCCACTCTTTCTGTGAGCCAGCACAGCCTGTGTGTGTGTGGAGGGGAGTCTGGAAAAAAACATTTTTTTTTTACCTGAATTAGGGCGACTAGTTACCATAATTTTCTCACATTGACAGTTTTTTCTATTGTATCTTTTTGGTCCATTTAGATTGCTAATGTAGATTGTATACAAAAAAAAAAAGAAAAAATGTTATGGTTAAATTTTTTTATGTTTTACTGTGACTTGTTGTAGGTTCCTAAGTGGACCATAAGGTTAAAAACTAAACCAAATTAAGAAAACTAAACAAAAAAACATAATAATAATAAAATAAACTAAGTAACTCCACCAGTGTCTCTTTTGGGTCACTTTTGCCGGTCACAAGCCCAGATAAAGGAGGAGGGTTTGAATTGTGACATAAAAAAAAAAAAACATGAATCGACAGAAGTTCATTTGTAGTTCTAAACATGTTTATGGTGTTTACTCACTTTTTATCTCTCCCACGATGTTATTCCTCTCTCCTACAGTGTCCATCACAATTACATGCACATGGCCAATTATGCAAATTAGATGTCATTTAGCGACCTCTAGCGACTTTTAGCACAGCCAATAGCTACTTTCCTTACTGAGGAGTTAGCAACACTGTCTGCAAGTAGGGTTGCATAATTCCAGTTACTTTCCAAAAATTCCCAGATTTAAAAAAAATTCTGTCTAAGGTTACAGTTTGCGTGCATAGATGTCAAACCTATAGAAAGTACATTTATTGTTAGAGTTTTCTGTGAATATGCAAAAGTAAGAGGAGAACTGTTTTTTTTTTTTATCCCTTTATTTAACTAGGCAAGTCAGTTAAGAACAAATTCTTATTTTCAATGAAGGCCTGGGAACAGTGAGTTGACTGCCTTGTTCAGGGGCAGAACGACAGATTTTTACCTTGTCAGCTCAGGGATTTGTGCAATTTGCAACCTTTCGGTTACTAGTCCAACGCTCTAACCACTAGACTACCTGCCGCTTTAAGCAAAATATCAATTCGCTGTCTATCATTTTCACAGACCTAAAAAGTGAACAGTGAACAAAATGTAGTCAATATGAGCTGGGAGCTGGTAATTCCTCTGTAGGCCCCTGATGCCTTCAATGTCAAAACGGCATTTTACTTAGTGAAATTGTGAGTGTGAAAGATCTTTTCTTTTTTGGGGTAGGGGCTGCCTCTGCAATGCAAAGTAACAAATGTGTCAATTCAGATAGAATAGAACAGGAAAATGTGTGAGGCTACCTCCTCTCATCATTATAGCCTCACTTTCTAACTGTGTGTCATCTGAAAAGACTTGGTGGCATGAATCCCCATATCCCCTCCCCCAGGCAGAAGCACTCAAGTGTGGTGCTGTCTCGGTCTCCACTACAAAAAAAAGGAAGGGGGAAGCACTTCCACACTTTCTATTTTTCTCATGGCGCTGTTTCTTCTTTGGTTGGTGGGGTGCTACGTCTGGTAGTTCATGATACTACTTTCGCTAAGGGGTTTGTAGACAGACACAACAAATGCATTTAAAAGAAATTGCTTGCAGAATTCAGTCTGTCCTTAAAGTTTAGGGGTCCTTGCATTTTCAAGTTCATTGCGTTGCTAGAAGCAGTGTATTCTTTCTTCAAACAGCTTTTGAGGGCTGCTCATCTTCCATTGGACAGGGTTAGCCTGAGATGAGACATGTGCAGGCTCTGACTAAAGAGGGACCCCTCGGGCGCTACATGCTCTCTGACTTTTTTTATTCAGACTCCGCTCTTGACTTAGTAAATGTTACAAATAAGACTCCCATTCACAATAATTTGCATACAGGATGTGGCTATAGTTGCTAAAAACAAAATGATTTGCACCAGAGCTGCAATACAGTTAATTTGAGAATGTTTGGAGCAACTATAATTCTACCATCCCAACACAAGCTGGTCTCAGGTGAATTCGTAGGATTTGGTAAGTAAATCGGGTCCCTACATTTAGTATGACCTATTACATTACGTTGAACACACAACCTTTGGATTGCTAGATGGTTGCAGTATACGCCCACCCATCCTCCCCAACCAATCTCAAATAACTAGACCATTTGTACATATCATATGTCTTGGAGGTGCTCAGAAATACATATAGTATGTTTTGTATGCCTCTGAGACCAGTCTGCCCATCAATGGGAAATAATGGAGATCACATTTAGAGTCTTTGGAATTGTGATAAAATGATGATTGTAACAGCTTTTTGGCCAAAGACACAAATAAATAATGTCATCAGGTGTGCTCTTTTTGACTCCATCATGTGTGGAAAGTTATATTTGCCAACTGTTTAATTTGCTTTTCCTGAAAATGTCCAATCCATGTCAGTGTTTTCAATGCGAGTGGATGCACCTGTAATGTAACTCCACAGTTTGAGGAAGCCACATGTGTGATAAAACATGAATGGCAAAGGACAGTCAAGACACCAGCTTTCTTCATGTTTTGGAGACAGCTGCTTCCTTTGGGAGATTTTCCAATAGATTGGCCACTTCCTCGTGGAAAGTACTTGTTCTATTTTATAACTTTTTATATCATCAAAACAATGATATCATAGCTGTCGGGGTAGCCAAATGCTATTTTTGGTTGGATTAATGAGAGACGATTGTTGTACATTGTCAGGACCACAAATGATTCTTGAACGTTCTCAAAATGTTCTTGAACGATCAGCGTATTTGCCCCACTGTTGACCTCAAACCTTTCCAAAGACTCCGGATAATAAGGTAAAACTCTTTCCTTTACTAACTGACGTTAGTACTATGCATCATTTATTATTTGTCTTATGTTCAATCATAAGTGACTAAGGAAAACCACAGACAGCTTAAACCATGTTCAACAGATGTGTTACTCTCTTGCCAGACTGATTCACAGTGATGAAACATACTGTGATTCCCAGCTGCACTTGCAGCGATGTCTGAACTGTCAAATCAAGAAGCAGTGATGCAGTAAAAGGTCACAAATATCACTGACTATCCTGACACGACTCAATGTTGTAACTAGGATAACATCTGTGAGAAGTGTTAGTTATTCATAGCCAAAAATCATGGAAAACATCCAGAGAACATTCAGACATAGCCAAAGATCATGGAAAACATTCAGATAGAGAACCGTCAGAGAACATACCCAAAGATGTGAAGGGCATCTCTTGGTCATGTAAAACCAGAAGCCATCTTCTCTGGGGGCTATTACTGAGGACAATTTAAATCTGTTTAGTTTGTTTTTAAGCTGCATGGAAATCCTATTGAATGAGCTGTGGTTAGGTCTCATGAGAAAGAAGGAAATGGACTCGCATACAATAAAAGTACTGTAGTAATTTTAGAAAACAACAGAGTAACACCCTTTACACATCCCAAACTCAAGTCTTGAACCTGGGTCTCTGAGCTTGTAGGCAGACCTGATAGCCACTGCTCCAATAAGGGTTAACTAAGGGTTGTGGGAGGGGGTAGAACCCTAGGCAAGGTTTGTTACACTACCATCAGTAATATTGTAGTCTTTACCTTTTCAATTATTACTGTCACGGTCTTCTGAAGGGACGGACCAAGACGCAGCACTGCTTTCAGTATACATATTTATTAAACGACGTAACTGGGAAAATAATCAAACAACAAATGACAATCGTAACATAGACAAAACACTTAAGCTATGCACAAACACAATAACCCACAAAACCCTAGTGCAAAACCACAAACATATATATGGTTCCCAATTAGAGGTAACGACACTCAGCTGCCTCTAATTGGGAACCATTTACCCAACATAGAAATAGAACACCTAGAACAGAAAACCCCTACACCAAAAACTAAACTAAACCTGCCAGCCTGTAGACTCAGGCCTGGATGTGACAATTACCCACAATGTTAAAGAAATCCTGTTGTTTTTATGGTAACTTACTGACAGTCAGTTACCTGCATGTTACTGTAAGTAAAGGTACAGTATGCTACCGTAAAATCAAAATAAACGTTGGTTTAACAGTACATTACTGTAAACATTAACAATTGGCTATAACATAGAAAATGCAGCCTTAATAAGTAACAAAATCAACATTCGTCAAGGTTTTCATTAATGCTATTGATATTGGACTGGCACTAGTTCAGTCCACTGTCTCATTAGATCGAACAACATTGTAATTATGAGAAACGATATCCTGCTGCTCTGTGCAATTATTATCTCCGCTGTGACAATATTTGCCGCCTTCCTCCAACTTAATTTTCTAGAAATATCACTGGCCTACTAATGACGTTCTTTCTGTGTCTGGCTTCATTTTGCACGGAACAAAGCCTTGGCTCTCTGCTTAGCCCTACACACTCACTAGACTGATTCCAGATTCCCCCTGCTCTGACCAACTCTGTCGCTTTTCTTTTAATGATTTCCAAGACAAAATGCCTTAAGGCAATCCTTTGCAAACCCCAGCTGATGTAAATGAGACAGAGGGCTAAGAGAAGAAAAGGAGGCAAGAGATGGAACAGTGGAAAAATAAATAAAGGAATGCAAGCAGCTTAAAGATCCTTGCACTTCTTAGTCTACAACGCCCTGTCTTGGGGGATTTAAACATGGGTGGAGGATAACATCATATGATGGTGGTGGTGGTGGGGGAAGGTTCACTGAGATTGTCCTCATACGTGACCGAATCTCGACACATTGGCAGGCACGTTCACTCTGGCTGTGATGGAGAAAAAAAAAGTCATAACATGGACATTAACAGCCAAAGCGGAACGAAAGAGAGTGCCACTGAACCCATTGTTGTTCTAAGAAAAGAAGGACAAATGGGGGCAGTGGTCGCTCTGTTCCAAATGGACACAGACAGATTAATCTGGCCACATGCATGAAGTTTCCACTGGGATGGCTAGTTCCAGTTAACATTAATCCCCTTTCCTATCCCTCCACTCAGTCCCTTGTTTGCACTGTAGGATACCCTTGGGCAGATGTTGCACAAATCCCAGCAACCTCTTGGTGCTCTATGTTATGCACATGACCTCGGGATAGCTTGGCAGCAAAGCTGGACTCCTGCCTTATCCTTCCTGCCCATCCCTTATAAGTGCTAAATCATTGAGGACACTAGGCACTCTTCTTCACCCAGCCACCACACCCTTGGTGTACAGGATTCAGGAACACTTCACAGCCAATGTGTGTTTGTCCAAATCAAATCAAATCAAATCTATTTATAAAGCCCTTCTTACATCAGCTGATGTCACAGAGTGCTGTACAGAAACCCAGCCTAAAACCCCAAACAGCAAGCAATGCAGGTGTAAAAGCTGAGCACTCTAGCATTTCCACCTCAGTGTTGTTTGATTTTCTGTTGGTCCTAGGCCTACCTCGCCTTTGTAGTAGTCCTCAGCACGTTTCCATTGCATTCACTGATAATAGCCCACAAAATGGAATCAGTGGGCATGGTTTTCTGCTATCCGTGTGTTAGTTAGTGCATGTCACTCTAGGCAATTGAACATGCAATTGAACATTTCAGATGAAGTTATAAGCAAGGCCGTAACTGCATATGAGGAGGTTCGGACCTCGGTCACAAAAAAATTCTACAAATATCTATTTTGTACGCAATAAAGAAAATCTATTACGGGTCAACATCTAAATATTGTTCCCAGCATTGATCAAAGTTCAGAACACGTATATGCTTGATCTGAGTTATAATCGTGCCTGCCTTTTTGCGAATGAGTGGAATCATGAACACAGTGACGTGTATTCATGGGTGCCAAGAGAAGCCAGGCTTCCCCAAAAAATGTAATAGGAAAAAAAGAAAGAACGTAAAATAATGTATATTTCATTTCTCTGTGTTTTAATAATTGGCCATCAATTCGCAAGAAGCTGAATGTACTGTATCTTACCGGAGAAAGCATCCGAGCAAGCGATACAGGGTCCCTCTATCTATGTATGCATTGGGCCAGTAACCGAAAGGTTGCTGGATCGAATCCCTGAGCTGACAAGGTAAACATATGTCGTTCTGCCCTTGAAAAAGGCTGTTAACCTACTGTAGGCCGTCATTGTAAATAAGAGTTTGTTCTTAACTGACTTGCTTAGTTAATAAAGGTTAAATAACATTTATTTAAAAAAATATTGTGTAGGCCATCTATCTGATGCAGTCTGGTCATAAAGAGTATAACATTGTTGCCACCTGTAGCATTGAATGCAAGTGAAACCAGTGAGCATTTGGCCTCCCTTGATAAAAAAAAGTTATAAAATAATAGCCAATCAGAGTTGAGCTAAACTGAGTGAGCTCAACTGTGAATGGTCCTGGCGCACCAAAAAGAAGTGTCAAGGGAAGCCAGTTTGGATTTGGCTTCATTCCAATCACAGAGAAATACATAATCGATAGAAACAACTTGCATTGTTGCATCTTTTTGTGTTGTTGTCCTCCGGTGGCTAGCTAGCTAGTTAAAATTGTTCCTTTCCTAAATTAGCCATGGATGGAGATAGGGATTTGGACTTGTGGTCTTACTTAATTTTCGTACTGGCCAATGATTATAACGGCTATTCTGATCCAACCATAAAATACATTTTGCCCCTGGACTGAGAGGATGGAAGTTCAATATGTACTGGCTTCCCCGGTCAACTATAAGTGCTGTTATTGTGAAGTGGAAACATCTAAGAGCAACAGCTCAGCTGCAAAGTGGTAGACCACACAAGCTCACAGAACAGGACCGTCAAGTGCTGAAGCGCGTAATTCGTAAAAATCGTCTGTCCTCAGTTGCAACACTCACTACCGAGTTCCAAACTGCCTATGGAAGCAAAGTCACCACAAGAACTGTTCGTCAGGGAACTTCATGAAATGGGTTTCCTTGGCGAACCAGCCGCACACAAGCCTAAGATCACCATGCGCAATCCCAAGCGTCAGCTGGAGTGGTGTAAAGCTCACCGCCATTGGACTCTGGAGCAGTGAGCAGTGGAAACGTGTTCCCTTTAGTGATGAATCACACCTCACCATCTGTTCTCTGGGTTTGGCGGATGCCAGGAAAATGTGACCTGGCCGAATGCATAGTGCCAACTGTAAAGTTTGGTAGAGGAGGAATAAGTGTCTGGGGTTGTTTTTCATGGTTCGGACTAGGCCCCTTAGTTCCAGTGAAGGGAAATGTTAATGCTACAGCACACAATGCCATTCTAGACCATTCTGCGCTTCCAACTTTGTGGCAACAGTTTTGGGAATGCCCTTTCCTGTTTTAGGTCCATACAGACGCGAGGTCCATACAGAAATGGTTTGTCGAGATCAATGAGGAAGAACTTGACTGGCCATCGAACACCTTTGGGATGAATTGGAACGCCGACTGCGAGCAAGGCCTAATCGCCCAACATCAATGCCCGACCTCACTAATGCTCTTGTGGCTGAATGGAAGCAAGTACCTGCAGCAATGTTCCAACATCTAGCGGAAAGCATTCCCAAAAGAATGGAGGCTGTTATAGCAGAAAAGGGGGGACCAACTCCATATTAATGCCCATGATTTTGGAATGAGATGTTCGACGAGAAGGTCCACATACTTTTGGTCATGTAGTGTATGTTGTAATATGGATTTTTTTCTGGCTTGGTTTCCCCAGTGATTTTACCCTCGCACCGCTACTGCATGAACAGTGATTCATTTGTTATGTTCGCCTGCGTCCCGATTTACCTTTTTAGCAGCACATTCACCACTCTCCCAAACGGTTAACTCTCGTGACACAGGCCATGACTGATACGTGACACAAACTACCGCAGTTTGGAGTCAGCTCAAGTAAGCAACTAGACACGTTAGTGACAGTGTGTTTGCAAGACGCCAGACAAAAGGCAATTTTAAAACTGTCCCACAACTCTTGCTGTGTTTACAGACATCACCAAAACAAACAAAAAAACTGACTCTGAGAATGAGTGCACAGCTGGTAAATAGTCGCTTATAGTAATGTCAGTCAGTAAGGTGGCTAGCTGCCGGCAGAGACTTCTATTGCAGTAGCATTGAGCTCTGGCTATTATTAGTTAGCCTGCTAGATGGATGAATTAAGAAGCTAACGTTGAATGGAGCTTACCTCAGAAGGAGCAAAGAATAGGTTGTTAAGTTCTCATAATAACTTTACAGATAGTAGGCTACTGAGACAGACAGTGATGTGACACTCAGTGGTGAGGATGAGGCAGGCTGTAATGAACAATGCAGTATTAAGAAAAATACCTTAAAAAGCAGCAGTTAATAACAATAGCGGGGCTATATACAGGGGGTACCGGTACAGAGTCAATGAACAGGGGCACCGGTGTCGAGGTAATTGAGGTAATATGTACATGTAGGTGGAGTTTTTAAAGTGACTATGCATAGATAATAACAGAGAGTAGCAGCAGCATAGAAGAGGGTGTGGGGGATGAGGAAGCTTTAACATGTGGATTCACATTTTCACAGGTGATGCCTTACAAACAATGATGAGATACACACAGTGCTTTAACGTACAGTGGTTTCAACTTATATATTTGACTCAATTGATTACATTGTGTATGTTTCTTTACACAGTAATTATAAATCAACATCCTACCCGGGATTTGAACGCACAACCTCCATGTCTGTGTCAGCAACTGATTTCAACTGCATTGAAATCTGCAAATCACTTCAAACTGCAATTGGACTTCAAAGTAAATCTCATATTTCTTAAAAATACACTAAATAGAACCATATAAGGTTCTTCAGTTTGTTCCCATAGGGGAATCCTTTTTGATGCCAGGTAGAACCCTTTCTACCTATAACCCTCGATGTAGAGTTCTTCATAGAAGCTCCTGTATATGGTTCTATCTAGAACCCTCTATGAATAACTGTTTTATCTTTGGAGAGTTCTTCCAAGATCCGTTTATGAACGGTTTCACCAGCCTTACTAGCCATTAAAATTATTTCTTTATGATAATGATTACATACATTGAGTCTACAAAATATTAGAAACACCTTCCTAAATATTGAGTTGCACCCCTTTTGCCCTCCGAACAGCCTCAATTCATCAGGCATGGATTCTACAAGGTGTTGAAAGCCTTCCACAGGGATAATGGCCCATGTTTACCCCAATGCTTCCAAAGTTCACAGGGGTGTTAGGAACCTTCTGGTTTACAGGCATAATCAGGCCTGCAAATCACATATTGCTGGTTTGCAAAGCAACTGTGTAATCCCTTTTGAAATACAGCCAGAGTTACAATCTCCAACAAGAATATATATATTTTTTAATCACCTGAAATTTGCATTCAGAATGACTGTCAGATATTACCATACCAAGACTACCTCAATCAAATGAACTGGAACAACTATCCCAGTAACGGGTGCAATAAATCCAACTACTAATCGATTAGAGTAGTTTAGAAAAAATGCATGTTATTTATCTTTGTGTAGCATAAAAGTAATCAACTAATCAATGTAAATGCAAAAATACAGCTATTAAAACAAACAATTGTGAAAATTACCCTGCAATAGAGCATGCTGGGAAATATGATATATGGCTCTATGTAAAACCCTTGCCTTCCAAAGAACACTTCTTGCCTTCCAAATAATCATCAAAGATGTTAAAAGTTCTAGGTAGAACCATTTGCCTTAAAAATAACCTTGTCTTCCAAAAAGGGTTCTTCAGATCAAAACAATTAGAACACACAGAACCCTTTAGGAACCCTTTGTTCTAAGAGTACAAGTGTGCATAAATTAACATATTTACAAGAACATATATCCACAGACTCTGTTAAGATAAAGTGTTGTTCCCTTGTCCACAAAAAATGTCAAAGGTACACATAAGGTACCTTCAGAGGTGCAAATAGGAACTCACATGGTACTGGTCGGTACCTTTTAGGATATATGTGTGGATAATCTAGTACTGTATAATGGTAAATTTTTCTACCCAATATATTAAATATAAAGCTGTATTTGAAACCAGGTCAGAGTTTGGAATTTACCAGTTGTCAAGTTGAAAATACCAGTTCGATACATGGTTTAAAATCGTTGAAAACGGCAATTGGCTAATGGCCAACAAGCTGTGTCAATTATAAATTCAAAGTACAGCTATCACACTTGTAAACCAATTATAGAGTTCAAGAACCATATTTATAGATTGCTTTTTATCAATTATGTTTTGTTGTTACATTTAACTGCAGAAAATGCTGTTATGACAGTCATTTTCCAGTAGCTTAATGGCAGCTGGATCACAAGAAGTTAATGTTTCATTTTTAATAACTAACTGTTACATGTGGGTTATTGTAAAATTCACAGGAACTTACTGTAGCTAATCCATCACACTCACTGACCTGATGGTCTGCTAGGAAAGTGAGTACTACAATTACACTGAACAAAAATATAAATGCAACATGTAACAATTTCAAAGATTTTACTGAGTTGGTATTTGGGATTTTATTAGGATCCCCATTAGCTGTTGCAAAAGCAGCAGCTACTCTTCCTTGGGTCCACATGAAACATAATACAGAATGACATAATATAGAACATCAATAGACAAGAACAGCTCAAGGACAGAACTACATACATTTTTTAAAAGGCACACAGCCTACATACAGTGAGGGGAAAAAGTATTTGATCCCCTGCTGATTTTTTACTTTTACCCACTGACAAAGAAATGATCAGTCTATAATTTTAATGGTAGGTTTATTTGAACAGTGAGAGACAGAATAACAACAAAAAAATCCCGAAAAATGTGAAAAATTGTATAAATTGATTTGCATTTTAATGAGGGAAATAAGTATTTGACCCCTCAGCAAAACATGACTTAGTACTTGGTGGCAAAACCCTTGTTGGCAATCACAGAGGTCAGACGTTTCTTGTAGTTGGCCACCAGGTTTGCACCCATCTCAGGAGGGATTTTGTCCCACTCCTCTTTGCAGATCTTCTCCAAGTCATTAAGGTTTTGAGGCTGACGTTTGGCAACTCAAACCTTCAGCTCCCTCCACAGATTTTCTATGGGATTAAGGTCTGGAGACTGGCTAGGCCACTCCAGGACCTTAATGTGCTTCTTCTTGAGCCACTCCTTTGTTGCCTTGGCCGTGTGTTTTGGGTCATTGTCATGCTGGAATACCCATCCACGACCCATTTTCAATGCCCTGGCTGAGGGAAGGAGGTTCTCACCCAGGATTTGACAGTACATGCCCCCCCCCCCCCGTCCATCGTCCCTTTGATGCGGTGAAGTTGTCCTATCCCCCTTAGCAGAAAAACACCCCCAAAGCATAATGTTTCCACCTCCATGTTTGAAGGTGGGGATGGTGTTCTTGGGGTCATAGGCAGCATTCCTCCTCCTCCAAACACGGCGAGTTGAGTTGATGCCAAAGAGCTCCATTTTGGTCTCATCTGACCACAAAACTTTCAGCCAGTTGTCCTCTGAATCATTCAGATGTTCATTGGCAAACTTCAGACGGGCATGTATATGTGCTTTCTTGAGCAGGGGGACCTTGCGGGCGCTGCAGGATCTCAGTCCTTCATGGCGTAGTGTGTTACCAATTGTTTTCTTGGTGACTATGGTCCCAGCTGCCTTGAGATCATTGACAAGATCCTCCCGTGTAGTTCTGGGCTGATTCCTCACCGTTCTCATGATCATTGCAACTCCACGAGGTGAGATCTTGCATGGAGCCCCAGGCCGAGGGAGATTGACAGTTATTTTCTGTTTCTTCTGTTGTCTGTTGTCACCTTCTCACCAAGCTGCTTGGCGATGGTCTTGTAGCCCATTCCAGCCTTGTGTAGGTCTACAATCTTGTCCCTGACATCCTTGCAGAGCTCTTTGGTCTTGGCCATGGTGGAAAGTTTGGAATCTGATTGATTGCTTCTGTGGACAGGTGTCTTTTATACAGGTAACAAACTGAGATTAGGAGCACTCCCTTTAAGAGTGTGCTCCTAATCTCAGCTCGTTACCTGTATAAAAGACACCTGGGAGCCAGAAATCTTTCTGATTGAGAGGGGTCAAATACTTATTTCCCTCATTAAAATGCAAATCAATTTATAACCTTTTTCACATGCGTTTTTCTTGATTTTGTTGTTGTTATTCTGTCTTTCACTGTTCAAATAAACCTACCATTAAAATTATAGACTGATCATTTCACTGTCAATGTACAAAATCAGCAGGGGATCAAATACTTTTTTCCCTCACTGTATCAATGCATACACACAAACTATCTAGGTCAAATAGGGGAGAGGCATTGTGCCGTGAAGTTACAGTTCATATAAGGAAATCCCTCAATTGAAATAAAGTCATTAGGCCCTAGTCTATGGATTTCACATGACTGGGAATACAGATATGCATCTGTTGGTCACAGATACCTTAAAAAAATGTAGGGGCGTGTATCAGAAAACCAGTCCATATCTGGTGTGACCACCATTTGCCTCATGCAGTACAACATATCTCCTTCGCATAGAGTTGATCAGGCCAGTGGAATGTTGTCCCACTCTTCTTCCATGGCTGTGTGAGGTTGCTGGATATTGGTGGGAACTGGAACACGCTGTCATACACGTCGATCCAGAGCATCCCAAATATGCTCAATGGGTGACATGTCTGGTGAGTATGCAGGCCATGGAATAACTGGGAAATGTTCAGCTTCCACAAATTGTATAAATATCCTTTTACCATGGGGCCATGCATTATGATTAAACATGAGGTGATGGCAGCGGATAAATGGCACAACAATGTGCCGCAGGATCTCATCAAGGTATCTCTGAGCATTCAAATTGACATCGATAAAATGCAATTGTGTTTGTTTGTAGTTTATGCCTGCCCATACCGTAACCTGACCCCCAACATGGGGCACTCTGTTCACAACGTTGACATCAGCACTCCGTTCGCCCACGTGATGCCATTTTTAACATGTTCTATATTGTAGAATAATAGTGAAGAAATAACACATATGGAATCATGTAGTAATGAAAAAAGTGTTAAACAAATCTAAATACATTTTATATTTGAGGTTCTTCAAAGTGGTGGATACTCTTTGCCTTGATGACAGCTTTGCACAGTCTTGGCATTCTCTCAACCAGCTTCATGAGGTAGTCACCTGGTATGGATTTCAATTTTTTTTATATACCTTTTTTATTTCACCTTTATTTAACCAGGTAGGCCATTTGAGAACAAGTTCTAATTTACGACTGCGACCTGGACTAGATAAAGCAAAGCAGTGTGACACAAACAACACAGAGTTACACATGGGATAAACAAACGTACAGTCAATAACACATTAGAAAAATGTATATACAGTGTGTGCAAATGTAGTAAGATAAGGGTTTTAAAAACATAAACGGTAGGAATAAAAGAAGTAGTCAAGGATTTTTATGGGTAACTGTTTGGAGTGAAAGATGTGTGTGTGAGGAAACCGTGGGGGATGTTTAAACATACATTGACAGGACCTTACTCAACACAGACGACCTAACAAAAGACCTGACGATGACAGAAATTGACAAAGGACTGAAACATTTTAAGAGGGGTAAGTCACCGGGGGAGGACGGCCTCCCCTTGGAGTTTTATCTGACCTTTTGGGATGTTTTAGCCGACAAACTTCTGACTGTTTTTACTGACTTTGAACAACTCAACAAACTACCAGATAGTTTTGGAGTAGGTATCGTGACCCTTTTACACAAGAAAAATGACAGGACTGACCTGAAGAACTGGAGACCGATTACCCTTTTAAATTTTGATTGTAAACTTTTTACCAAGGTTTTAACACTCAGAATGGCTTCTGTTTTAGGGGAAGTGATCCACCTGGACCAAACCTGTGCCATCCCCGGAAGGAAGATCACGGACAGCCTGGTACTGATCAGAGATGCCATCTGTTATGCGAGAGACAGAAACATGCGGCTTGTAGTCCTAAATTTAGATTTTGAAAAAGCTTTTTATTGGGTCTCGCACCAGTACCTCTTCAAGGTACTGCAAAAAATGGGGTTCCCAGAAAAGTTCTTAGCTTGGATGGGACTGCCTTATGGGGATATCACCAGCAAAATCCTTGTAAATGGGCATTTGTCAAAAGCAGTGAGAGTACACTGTGGCGTCCGTCAGGGCTATCCGTTATCTTCTCTTCTGTTCATGGCCTGTACTGAACCACTGGCATAGGTCTTGAGAAGGGACCAACAGATCAGTGGGGTGTGTATTCCCGGGAGTGGGGGGATGTCCGCCAAGTGCATATTTTACATGGACGATGTCAACATTTTATGTACCAACCTTTTATCTGTCAACAGGACCCTAGACAGGACAGACTGGTACGGACGAGCCTCTGGGGTGAGACTGAACAGAGAAAAGACAGAGGCCCAATTTTTCGGACCATGGGCTGACCCAGCCTTGACCAGACTACCACTGACTATTAAAATGACTGACATAAGGGTACTGAGAGTAGTTTGACCAGGAGGGAGGAGGGAGCGGTAATTGGAGTGGGATCCTGAGGACAGTACGACAGAGACTGGGTTTTTGGGGACTTCGACAGCTGACTTTTGAGTGCAAGGTTTTAATCATTAAAATTGTGATTTTATCTGTGCTTTTATTAAACAGTTCTGTTTTTTATCCCCCCACAAACAACTCTTTTAGCTCTGGAACAGATGCTGTTTTACTTCCTGTGGGGAAGAAAGTGGGAGAGCCTGAGAAGGGAGGTGGTCAAGAGGCCCAGGTCCAAGGGGGGGAAAGGCTTGCCTGACCTCTACTTGCTCCTGGGCAGCTGCTATACAGTGTTACATCTTACTCTTGCCACCTCCCCGGTCAACAACAAGACTCATGCCCTCGCACGATTCTGGCTGGGATCTTACCTCAGAACCCTGAGGCTGATCCCAGCCGACCTGCAAGCCCCAGTCTCTTTCCTGCTCCCCACACACTACACCCAGCTCCAGAAGTTTTTAAGACATTTCAAATTGGAAAAAGAAGCAGTCACGGTTTTAACTAAACACCTCTCTCTTCTCTCCCTTCTGCAGGACGAGAACCAGTGTGTCCAGTGCGCGGGCTTGCTATAGGCGAGCCCATAACGGTTTGGCGTAACGTGGCCCATCCTGCTCTGCTGAATCGGCACCGGGACCTGTCCTGGATGGTCACCCAAGAGATTCTTCCGGTCAGGGCCGTTATGCACTCTCAGGGGGCATGGCGAGGATATCCGCGTGCCCCCGACCAGGATGCGGCCAAGAGGAGTCAGTGAGGCACTTTCTCTGGGAGTGCAGAGCCACCAGGGACCTGTGGAAGGAAGCAGGCCCCCTGATCTCCCCGTGTCTGCCAGCAGGGGAGGACCTAACGCCCCAGCTCATGCTGTATGGGGTGGGCTGAAGGCCTATTCCACCAAAGGCCTTCACAAAGCTATGGCCCACCCTCACATGTCTGAAGGAAGCACTGTGGTCCTCCCGCAACCTGCTGGTAGCGAAACGAGTAAAGACCACCCCCCAAGCAGTGGCCATGGTAGCCACGGAAGCCCTGGGGTGGTACAGAAGAAAGGGGGCCTCGACCCCAAGCGGGGTCCCGCACAATACCCAATGTTCCGGCTGCCACACCTGACAGCGCTGTGGTGCCTAGGGCGATGCGCCTAGGGGAGGGATCTCCTCTGGGCCCCGAAGGACCGTAATTGATTCGGAAGACCAGGAGGAGGCGAATTTGATCCTGTACAGCTTTTTACCAAAGTGACTTTTCATGTCTAAAAAATGTTTTACTTTTGTTAAATCATTTGTACACATTTTAAATGGCTTTTACAGATGTTATGTTTTTACAACGAAAAGTACTTTTATTCATGGTTGTTTCCATTGTTTTTAACAACATGTACTTTTTAACAAATTTAAATCTAATATCCAAATGCTGTTTTTATGCTTTTATGCTGTTTTTATGTGTTTAAAATGACGTACAAAAATATATATGAGCTGTTTTAAAAGGAAATGTGACACATAAAACTTTTCCAAAAGATAAGGGAGGTAAGGAAATAAATAGGCCATCATGGCAAAATAATTACAATTTAGAATTAACACTGGAATGATAGATGTGCAGAAGATGAATGTGCAAGTAGAGATACTGGTGTGCAAAGGAGCAAAATTTTTTATAACAATATGAGGATGAGGTAGTTGGGTGGGCTATTTACAGATGGGCTGTGTAAAGGTGCAATGATCGGTAAGCTGCTCTGACAGTTGATGCTTAACCTCTCTCCGCTAGGTGGGACAGTCACGTTCCACATCTTCAACTTCAAATTGCAGAGCGCCAAATTCAAATTACAGAAATACTAATTTCAAACATTCATGAAAATACAAGTGTTGCACACCATTCAAAAGCTTAGAATCTTGTTAATCGAACAGCGTTGTCAGATTTCAAAAATGCTTTATGATGAAAGCAGAACATTTGATTGTCTGAGGACAGCGCCACGCACACAAATTCAATTAGCATAATAACATCAGCATCTGATGGCATACCCAAGCGTCACGGTTACACAAAAAAATGTCATTTTGCTCGATAAAGTCCCTCTTTATATCCATAAAGCTCCGTTTGGTTGGTGCGTTTTGTTCAGTAATCCACCTGCCCAAAGGCGTTCATCCATGCAGACAAACAATATCCCAAAAGTATCGGTAAAGTTCATTGAAACAAGTCAATCAGCATTTCTAATCAATACTCAGATACCAAAAACTGAATATAAACAATTATATTTCAGACGGAATATAGCCTGATGAATAGAAGAGAAAAAGAGCTGAGAGCGCGCTGACTGTTACACGCGAAATCCATAATAGGACACTTGACGTGACCTCAGGAAGAACTTCTCTAATTCCTTGGTTTTTCAAGAGAAAAGCTTGAAACCTTTTTCTAAAGACTGTTGACATCTAGTGGAAGCCATAGGAACTGCAATCTGGGAGCTAATCCCCTATATAACCAATAGGCCTTCAACTGAAAACTGGTCTCCTCAAAAAATCCCACTTCCTGGATGGATTTTGCTTGGGTTTTTGCCTGCCATATCAGATATGTTATACTCACATACATTATTGTAACAGTTTTTTCTATCCAAATCTACTAATTATTTGCATATCCTAGCTTCTGGGCCTGAGTAACAGGCAGTTTACTTTGGGCATGTTTCACATCCGAACTTCGAAATACTGAAGGTAGGGCTTGAAAATTATGTGGATATATTGAAGCAACATCTCAAGACATCAGTCAGGAAGTTAAAGCTTGGTCACAAATGACCCCAAGCATACTTCCAAAGTTGTGGCAAAATGGCTTAAGGACAACAAAGTCAAGGTAATGGAGTGGCCACAAAGCCCTGACTTCAATCCTATAGAAAATTTGTGGGCAGAACTGAAAAAGCGTGTGCGAGCAAGGAGGTTTACAGTTACACCAGCTCTGTCAGGAGGACTGGGCCAAAAATAAGTTTAGTTCGGGAGATGGTAACTCTTTAAACAAATGCTCTCGTGGTGCCCCAAATTCCAAATGAGTTAATTATTATGATTAATTTAATCGGGATTGGGATTAAAGAGCTTATGTTTGGTAATGTATTATTGTTATATGACTGCTTTATATAAAAGTACCAGGTTTGTAAAATGTGTATGTAAAATGTATATGTAAAATGTATAAGTAAAATGTATGTATATGTAGCAGAAAATCTGTACAAAAAATATATATATATATATATTTGTCCTCCAAAGAGGGGTGGTTGTGGATGGTTAATTAAAAAAAATGTATATGTAAAAAAATTTTTTTTTAAGAAATTGATAAACAATTATTCATAGTTAGTTGATTCAATAAATAACAGTCATCAGATGAATGAAAGTAAAGTCATGACAATACCTCATGTCAAGTGTCCTGGAGCACTGCTCGATTTATGTTGATTTTACATTAGTGGTGATAATTGAACAATTATTTACTTGATTCTAGGCAGCTTTTAACAAAGTGCAGTCTGTGGCCATATCTCTTTCACGCTCACAGATCTGGTAGTGTAGCTGAGTCCCAGGTGTGGTCACAGTACAAAGTTTATTTACACTAATTGAAATCAGAATACAGCAGCATAAAGTCATTTTATAGAAATAATACCAAGTTGTATATATTTAACAGATTGTTACTGCAACTTTAGTCAAAGAAATGTTTTATTGACAATATCCATTATGTCCACAGACCTGGTGGTACAGTAGGAACATCAGGTAGCTAGTAACCTATAGGTTCTGAGTTCAAATCCCTAAGAGAGGTTGAGTCCCAAGTATGCAGCTGCATTCTGTCCTCTAACATGGAGTAACTAGTTGTCAATGTAATATATTTTTACGGCAACTAGACAAAAACCTCCAGGGGACAATGACACAAAGGTTTGTCTAGTTTCCTGGAACAAACCGAGAGCTAGACAAACCTTGCACGGGACCATAACTGTTTAAATGTAATTAATATAAATTATGCCATTCAAAGTAAAATATTCAAATTACATTTGGCACTTGGGTTTTCAAATGTTGTCACGTGAAGTTTCATGTTATCATATGTTGA
This sequence comes from Brachymystax lenok tsinlingensis, assembly GCA_030435695.1. Taxonomy (NCBI): domain Eukaryota; kingdom Metazoa; phylum Chordata; class Actinopteri; order Salmoniformes; family Salmonidae; genus Brachymystax; species Brachymystax lenok. Next base: position 32,151,920 of record CM059785.1, read on the forward strand.
AATTTTGCATCCCTATGTTGTCACATTTATTTCACATGAGATCATGCTCTCAGATGTTTATTCTTTTATTTTTTTTATTTCACCTTTATTTAACCAGGTAGGCCAGTTGAGAACAAGTTCTCATTTACAACTGCGACCTGGCCAAGATAAAGCAAAGCAGTGCGACACAAACAACAACACAGAGTTACACATGGAATAAACAAGCGTACAGTCAATAACACAATAGAAAAAAAAGAATGTCTATATTCAGTGTGTGCAAATGGCGTGAGGAGGTAAAGCAGTAAATAGGCCATAGTTGCGAAATAATTACAATTTAGCAAATGAACACTGGAGTGATAGATGATGTGCAGATGATGATGTGCAAGTAGAAACACTGGTTTACAAAAGAGCAGAAAGTAAATAAAAACAATATGGGGATGAGGTAGGTAGATTGGATGAGCTATTTACAGATGGGCTATGTACAGCTGCAGCGATCGGTAAGCTGCTCAGATAGCTGATGTTTAAAGTTGTCACGTGTAGTTTTATGTTTTTACATGTTGCATCACATGTTGGCACATGTTGCTTCACATGTTGACACGTTATCGCATTAACTTCACATTAAATCACGTGATCACACGAGATTGCATGTGTTCACATATGAAATTCATGTGGTTTTTCTTTAAGGGCCTCTATGATGTTTGGCAGGCACTCCACAACCAGACAGGAAACTGCGTGCTCCCACATCCCACCTTTTCCCAAAGCCTGTGATAGGCATTTTGTGCAGGGGCAGAACAATGGCAGGAAACAGAGAAAGATTACACTTCATTCCTAGAGGTGGAACCTTCTTCAGAGGCACACCTAACTGAACAGGGCTGCCACTCAAATCAAGCCCAGAATGTGAGGCAACCAGATTGACCTAAAGCCAACAGTGGGCCAGATGACCATTTGCTGGAATGGATGATCCTTTACTACACACTCCCAGTGTGCATCTAAAAACATCTAAAAACAAGGAAAGCAATATGGAGGATGCTTACCAGGAATATTGGTAAAAGGGGGGCCTCGGATTTGAAGACTACTGAGATGTCACTTTGACCTTCTAACACTCTTAGAAAAAGAAAGTGCTATCTAGAACTTAAAAGGGTTGTTCGGCTGTCCCCATAGATAGGAGAACCCTTCGAAGAAGCATGTTCCTTCCAAGTAGAACCCTTTTGGTTCCAAGTAGAACTGTTTTGCATTCAATGAAGAACTCTTTCCACAGAGATTTCTACATGTAACCCAAAATTGATCTATCTGGGACCAAAAAGTGTTTTTACATGTAATCAAAAAGGGTTCTCTTATGGAGACAGCCGAAGAACCCTTTAGGTACCCTTTTTTCTAAGAGTGTAGCATACACTTCCCCATTCATTCGATAAAGCTCTAATGTCAGAACAACACCCATGACCTGCCTATTATGGCAACCCTCTGCTTGCTGTTGACCAACATGGAAGCAAATATGAATATACAGCACTAGTAGTGCAGTTGTTGCACAAACAAATTATATTATGCATGTTTTCTGGCGATATTGTCAAAAGGAACAATTTCAACTGGCTCAAGTCAAGTTTATTTTAGTGTCAGCATATTAGATTACCCTGTTCTCATCGTAAATCCATTGTTATAAGAAATATGAAAAGGATTATTGCATTCTCTTTCAACCTGAGTTCAGACAATCATGCATTCAGTGGAGCTGCAAAGAGGAGGGGTGATGTCATCTCTTGCTGTAATGGGAAGAATTAGAATTTATTGCCCTGTGAATCCTTGCGGCATAATGATTCCGACACTTCCTGCAGCGCCACCCAAAACCAGGTTGCCATAGGAACCAGGATTCCGAGTTCTTGACCTGCCGTGTCACTCTTCAGCACCCCATTCCTATAGCAAAAAAGGTTAATATATTGTTCCCTAGAGTCCTAGGTCTTCAATCTTAGTTAGCTGGCTAGCTAGCAGCATTTTCAAGCGAAACTTTTATAGAAAAGTTTATTCTTTCCTATGCATGCTCTACGTCAGTCCTGAGCGGAAATATATGATACTCAAGCAGCACAGGAGGCTGCTGAGGGGAGAACGACTGATAATAGCCAAAAGGGAGCACATGGAATGGCATCAAACACTTGGAGACCATGTGTTTGATGCCATTCCACTAATTCCGTTCCAGTCACTACCACAAGTCTGTTTTCCCCAATTAAGGTGCTACCAACCTCCTGTGTCAAGCAGACCGGGTCTTGACCAAGGTCATTTCTGTTCCCTTATGAAACCAGAGGTCACAGACTTTATGTTTGATGCTATTGATAGTACTTTGTTGACATGTCACTGTTTTGCAGCATGTACACGTGAAACTGTCAGTTGTCATGAGTGGAAAATACAGTATGCTGCCATTTAAAAGCTTCGACAGATGTGTTACCATTAATATGACAGTGCAAACCAATCTCGTTTGGACAGTGCTACAGAGATTATGACAAAGGTCAAATAATCTATTACTGTTTTAAACTGCTTTCTCTGTTCTTTTACAAAGGCACTTACCTCAAATAAGATCAATGTTATATTTATGGATACATTTAATAAATTACCCTTTAACACCAAGTGTCTTGGGAATATGACACTTGGACACCCCTGGGACTGAAGAGAACTGCTGAGCCACACACACATTCTACTCTCCCTTAGCAGGAGTCTGCGTAACGGTAACCAAAGAAACCCTGTCAGTTGGCACCCTTTAAAAGGTTTGGCAGGGGACTATGCTTCACGAACGGGTAATACAACTCTTATGATCCCTCAGTTGTGATGATGCAAATCCCACAGGCTGCTGGATTGGATCGTCGTTGCATTTTTTAATTTTGTATACTCTGTTGAACTTGCACGTCAGTGATGTGTGGTTTTTGTCAGGCTTCACAGTAAGCTAGCAGATCTAGTTCTCCCAGTGGATGCTGACTCACACTGAGCATAATTGTAATTTTCAACAAATGTAAAGGTTTAAAGACTAAATGTTTCTTTAACCTTTAATGACAGTTTTATAATGCAGTAATGACAAACGACAATAGGTAAATACTGAACATATTACATAATACACATCATTTTATGTATTTTAAACATATTTGTATAATGTGTTAATATTAATATAATCTGACGCATCAATCATATCTTTATAGATACATATATAGTTCTTAAATAAATCTGTAGCTATAGAGCAGCTATATTACATTTTATATAACATCCAATATCTCCTGTATTTTAGGGAATGTCCAGGGTTGAGCCAACACCCAGCCACAGATCCAGAAAAGGTCCATTATACAAAATACTTGTGCTCTAAAGATATACAGTGGTGTAAAGTACTTAAGTAACAATACTTGACTAAAGTTCTAAAGTACTACTTAAGTAGTTTTGGGGGGTATCTGTACCTTACCTTACTATTTATATTTTTGACAACTTTTACTTTTACTTTACTACCTTGCTAAAGAAAAGTATGTACTTTTTACTCCATACATTTCCCTGACATCCAAAAGTACTTGTTACATTTTGAATGCTTAGCAGGACAGGAAAATAGTCCAATTCACGCACTTATCAAGAGACCATCCCTGGTCATCCCTAAAGCCTTTGATCTGGTGGATCTGTAATCTTTGATTACTTTTAACCTTAATCTATGCCACTTCTGTTGACTGCAGCTTGAAGTGGATTCATAGGCCAGGTTAGTCATTGTTTCTATGACTCATTCCCATTGTACACAATGCTAGGTTAAAAACCACCCAATTTGGTTAAATATTGGACAGAACACACATTGGGTTCCCATTGTTTTCTCTAAGTTGGGTTGTTAATACTGGGTTATTGAGCTATGATCCACTGGGACAGATCAGAAGACTGGAGGTGTGGTTTGCAGGAGTGTGGCTTTCAGGTAGTTATTTTTGGCCACCTGTGAAAGTTAATGTCATTCTAGTAAATCTGTTCTGTTGTATTGTCAACACATGTTAAGGTCGAGCAGTGAGACTTTTGTAGCTTTGAAAAGGCTTACACAAGAGTTTGATTTAAGTGCCTATGCATATCCCAATATTGGGATTGTAACCACTTTATTGTAATCTTTCAATGTTAATGTTATACATTTCATATAATAGTATGTTATTGGTATTTTATTTGGGGGTAATTAACGATTGGCAAAGTACAAACTGAACATGACATTTTCTCCAAAAATAACTACCTAAAAGCCATGCCTTTGGATTGCCCAAACATATAATTTAAAGGTCAAGAATAGTCAAAATCACGTTTTTCATGAAAATGTATGATATTTGAAGGAAACCAGATCAAATATGACAACCAAAGTATGAAAAATGACTGTTTCTTCTACATTGATAAAGTTTGATTATAAAGTTACTCCCCCATGTCAAACGCTTGTATTCATTATTAAGTTAAGGTGATGCCACCTTATGCCCTTAATTAATAATGAATCCAAGTGTTTCAGTAACTCTAAGATCAAACTTTATCAGTCATTTTTCATACTTTGGTCATTTATTTTACCTTTATTTAACTAGGCAAGTCAGTTAAGAACAAATTCTTATTTTCAATGAGGGCCTAGGAACAGTGGGTTAACTACCTTGTTCAGTGGCAGAACGACATCATACTTTGATCTAGTTTCCTTCAACAGATTTCATGAAAAAAAGTATGTTGACCTTGAAAAAAAGACTGCTGGGTCAACCCGATAGTGATGTTACATTTGATACTGGAGCTTCAAGGCATGTGTTGAAATCGCTAAGCAACTAACTATGGGCTCCTGAGTGGGGCAGCGGTCTAAGGCATTGCATCTCAGTGTAGGAGGTGTCACTACAAACACCCTGGTTTGATTCCAGGCTCAATCACAACTGGCTGTGATTGGGAGTCCCATAGGGCGGCACACAAATGGCCCAGAGTTGTCTGGGTTTGGCCGGTGTAGGCCGTCATTGTAAATAAGGATTGGCCCTTTTTTGAATTTTTTGCCTAAAATGACATCCCCAAATCTAACTGCCTGTAGCTCAGGCCCTGAAGCAAGGATATGCATATTCTTGGTACCATTTGAAAGGAAACACTTTGAAGTTTGTGGAAATGTTAAAAGAGTGTAGGAGAATATAACAGATCTGGTAAAAGATAATACAAAGAAAATAACAACCATTCTTTTGCACATTTTTTTGGTACAATAATCTTTGAAATGCAAGAGAAAGGACATAATGTATTATTCCAGCCCAGGTGCAATTTATATTTTGGCCACTAGATGGCAGCAGTGTATGTACACAGTTTTAGACTGATCCAATGAACCATTCCATTTCTGTTAAAAAAAATGGTATCAAGACTGTCCAAATGTGCCTAATTTGTTTATTAATAACTTTTTTCATGTTCAAAACTGTGCACTCTCCTCAAACAATAGCATGGTATTAGTTCACTCTAATAGCTACTGTAAATTGGACAGTACAGTTAGATTAACAAGAATTTAAGCTTTTGAAACTGGAGCAGCACGACCAGGTGGACTGGGGACAGCCAGGAGTCATCAGGCCAGGTAGTCCTGAGACATGATACTAGGGCTCAGGTCCTCCGGGAAGAGAGGGAGAGAGAGATAATTAAAGGGAGCACACTTAAATTCACACAGGACACCATTTAAGAATTACACCAGATATAACAGACTGACCCTTAGCATGTCAGCTAACCATTCCCCTAAACCTAACCCTAACCTTAACCATTTAACCTAACTCCTAAACTGAACCACTAACCTTAAGGCTAACCCCAAGCCTAGCTAATGTTAGCCAGCTAGCTAACATTAGCCATCTAGCTAGAATTCATAACATATTGGTTTGCAAATTCACAAACATATAATACAAATTGTATTTTGTAACATATCATACGAAATGGGTGATGGACATCCACAAATTAATACATACCAAATTAAACGTATTATATCATACTAAATGGAGAATCCCGGATTTACGTACAGAATAATACGAAATGCTCTGAGACCAGGTTGGTTTGTGACCTGCAGCTATTCTAACCATTCTCCTTAGACCTCTCTCATCAAAGATCTGTTTTAGCGAACAGGGCTGCCACTGACTGGATGTTTTTTGTTTGTCGCCCAATCTCGGTAAACCCCAGACACTGTTGTGTCTAAAAAGCCCAGGAGGGCGGCCATTTCTGAGATACTGGATCCGGCACGCATGGCACCGAAGATCATACCATGCTCAAAGTCTAATGTTCAATCGAACAGTAACTGAATGCTTTGATGCCTGTCTGCCTGCTTTGTATAACAAGCCTCGGCCATGTGACTCAGTGTCTGTAGGAGCGATCCATTTTCGTGAACATGATGGTGTAGCTAATAAAATGTCAGGTGAGTGTAGGATGAAAGGAGGCCACAAAATTGTGAACCACTATAAAGAAATGGTATAGAAAAGTATTTTGTATTTTGAAAATTACAGCTTTCGAAAGTATCTTCTTACAAAATACAGTTGGAGTGCAGTTTAGCCCATTATAATACAAAATACTCAGATGTAATTAAAATACGTATTTCAAATACATGGCCAACTGGTCATAGCTCAATAACCTAACTATGTGACCCAACTGCCGGGTCAAAAATAACTCAGCTGAGGGACTCCCATTTTTCATCTCTATCTCTCTAGAATTATTAAGGAATTGTTACACAATCAGATGTAATACTAAAGTCAATAAAAGCCATAAAAATGTTCCTAGAGGGGAAGATCATTCGAGGCACATCACCATCTGACCTTTGGAATAGCTATGGGAGAAGGTGAACTGATGCGTTATTCAGTAATTTCCATTGTTCAAGATTGGTAGGTCTCTCCTCAAGCTTGGCAGGTCTCTCCTCCAGCTTGCTAGGTCTGTCCTCAAGCTTGGTAGGTCTCTCCTTCAGCTTGCTAGGTCTGTCCTCAAGCTTGGTAGGTCTCTCCTCCAGCTTGCTAGGTCCGTCCTCAAGCTTGGTAGGGTTCTATGCGTACAAACAGCTGCAGTCTCAATCTGCATTAATCTGACATTACTGTCTTAATTGCCTTCATTTCCGAGCTAAGGGCAGAGGAGCAAGGGGACATTTGTAAATAATCCCTCCCTTGTTTATTGAGCCCTCTTATCTAAATACATGCACGAGATTTCATATTAGACCCATTTGTTGTTGTTGGCATGTCCAAGGGAACATACAATACCTTAAGTTAAATAAATGTCAGCTGTCTCCTTGTCGGTTTATAAACATAGAATATAAACCAACTTTATCCAAGCAATGATTTGATTAATGATGGATTGTTTGATTTGCATTGGCATGCCAAGTTTAAACTAGTTCTTCAAAGCACTGCGCTAGTTTCTCTTCACAGCACAATAGAAAGGGAGGTCTCACTTGAACCACATCCTATTGATTTGAAATTTATATGAAAGTTTGAATTGCAGGATTATGCCTAGGTGATTTCATTGGAAAGCATTGTTAGACAGTTGAAGAATTTAAACTCTTTCAAATCTCTATCAGGGTCGATTCCCATTAGCAGTTGCTTATATAATCTATAGCCTATGCACAAGATATGATTGACCTTTATGGGAGTCCATAAGGTTGACATACTTATGTAGCCTGATGACCACAAGTAAAGACAAAACCCTCTCGCCTGTGATTTCTTACAATCACAGGAAAGCTGCATATAGTGCTCTTGACCCTCTTACTTGAGAGTGTGGAGCGACCTGAACAGATATTTCCTAATCTGAGAGAGGAGTTACTCTAGTAGTAGTTACCATTGTTAGTGGTCATCAGTCTACCGGCTCCACAAACATGTAATCTACAGACTCTTTCCTGGTTTTCTTAGAGTAATCACTGCAAACTGTGCCACTATACAATCCAAAGCTTTACTTGTCTTTGTGAAACAAATAAACCATGCTCTCTGACCTATCAGGGAATAAGCTACTTTGCACTGATGGACCTGATGGCACTCCCATAAAGGCATACAAGTCTGTGCAAGTAAGCTCTGAAGATTTATACTGAACAAAAATATAAACGCAACATGTAAAGTGTTAGTTTCATGTGCTGAAATAAAAGATCCCAGAAATGTTCCATACGCACAAAAATATTATTTCTCAAAGATTTTCTGCAGAAATTTGTTTTCATCCTTGTTAGTGAGCATTTCTCCTTTGTCAAGATAATCAATCGACCTGACAGCTGTGGCATATCAAGAAGATGATTAAACAGCATGATCACTACACAGGTGCACAATGTGCTGGGGACAATAAAAGGCCTCATTAAAATGTGCAGTTTTGTCACACAACAGAATGCCACACATTACTCAAGTTTTGAGGGAGCGTGCAATTGGCATGTTGACTGCATCAATGTCCACCAGAGCTGTTACCAGAGAATTGAATCTTCATTTGTCTACCATAAGCCGCCTCCAAAATAGTTTCATTTTTCAGTACGTCCAAACAGCCTCACAACCGCAGACCACGTGTAACAACTCCTGCCCAGGACCTCCACATTCGTCTTCTTCACCTGTGGGATCGTCTGAGACCAGCCACCCGGACAGCTGATAAAACTGTGGGTTTTCACAACCAAATAATTTTTTGACAAACTGTCAGAAACCGTCTCAGGGAAGCTCATCTGCATGCTCGCCATCCTCACCAGGGTCTTTACCAAACTGCAGTTTGGCGTTGTGACTGACCTTAGTGGACAAATGCTCACCTTTGATGGCCACTGGCACGCTGGAGAAGTGTGCTCTTCACAAATGAATCCCGGTTCAACTATACCGGGCAGATAGCAGACAGCGTATATGGAGTCATGTGGGCGAGCTGTTTGCTGAACATTGTGAACAGAGTGCCCCAAGGTGGCAGTGGGGTTAAGGTTGGGCAGGCATAAGCTACATACAATGAAAATGTTTGATCGATGGCAATTTGAATGTAGAGAGATACAGTGACGAGATCCTGAAGCCCCTTGTCATGCCATTCATCCGCCGCCGTCACCGCAATGTTTCAGCATGATAATTCACGGCACCATGTCGCAAGAATTTGTGCACAATTCCTGGAAGCTGAAAATGTCCCAGTTCTTCCATTGCTTGCATACTCACCAGACAAGTCACCAACTATTGAGCATGTTTGGGATGCTCTGGATCGACATGTACAACAGCGTGTTCCAGTTCTCGCCGATATCCAGCAACTTCGCACAGCCATTGAAGTGGAGTGGGACAACATTCCACAGGCTACAATCAACAGCCTGATCAACTCTATGCAAAGGAGATGTGTCACGCTGCATGAGGCAAATGGTTGTCACACCCAGATACTGACTGGTTTTCTAATCCACGCTCCAACTTTTTTTAAGGTACTGTATCTGTGGCCAACTGATACATATCTGTATTCCCAATCATATGAAATCCATAGATTAGGGCGTAATTAATTTATTTAAAATGACTGATTTCCTTATATGAACTGTATCTCAGTACAATCTTTGAAATTGTTGCATGTTGCGTTTATATTTTTGTTCAGCGTACATACCCAGGGAGAAGAAGTCACACATTGATATATGATTTGCTGACAGATCCGAAGGAGGATTATCCAGATATTCCGATAGTTGCCTGACACAGAGGCTCAGACCTGCAAATTATTGTTTGGAAAAAGACTGACGCAAGAAATGGAACAAGACCCTTGGGTGTCAAGCTCAATAAGCTCTCTGATTTCCTTAGGGAAAGTCTTATATTACAACTAAGTCAGTAACTTTGTAAAATGAAGTGGGATGACCCATGTTAGTTAAAGTGGATTTAAATATGTTTTTTTTCTCTCACTGAAATGTGCTTATAGGTCCAATGCAGCCATTTTTTAAAATCTCAATATCGAATCTTTTCTGGGTAACAATAAAGTACCTTACTGTGATTTTTGTTCAATTGACGTGGTCAAAAGGAAACAAAAATTGCTTCTTAGCAAAAAGCAATTTCTCAAACAAAAATGTCACCAGGACCGTCTGGGAGTGTTCTGTATTTAACCTGAAATCTAGCTGTTATTGGTCTATTAACTTCCACCAGGCGGTCCAAAACCCCCCCCATGCAAAACGACCTGACAACTATTACACTAAAAGGGCATTGTGCTAATTTTCACAGTGTTATTCCAACCTCAGTGTGGAAAGACATATAAAACCCAGGAGAACCCCGTTTTTGACTGCACTGCCCCTTTAAGATCATCGTTCACTTCACTTTAACTCAACAACGTACATTCAGTGGCTGTCTCAGTGACCGTTTCCTTTTAGAGGATGAACAAAAAAGAAGGAAAAATCTGATATTCTATCTACAATGTTAACTTGACCCAGTGCTGTGTTCCTGATGACAGTGGGTGGTTTTAGCTGTGAGCAATCCAAGCAATTCATTTCAAGGACATACATTATCTCAACAACTGAGAAGACTGTAGTTACTGGTCTGTTGGGGACACATAAAATTGATTTAATTGTCATTTTTTGTCAACAATCTACACAAAATACTCTGTAATGTCAAAGTGGAAGAAAGATTAAAAAAAAATTATAATAGATGAATAGAATTAAATAACTATAAAATATAGTCGTTGCATAAGTATTCAGCTCCCTGGGTCAGTACATGTTAGATAAACCTTTGGCATCGAATGGAGCTGTGAGTCTTATTGGGTAAGTCTATCAGTGTTTTGCACACCTTGATTGTGCAATATTTGCCGATTATTTTTTTGTTTTAATTCTTCAAGCTCTGTCAAGATTACTGTCAATTTACAGGACCTTTACTGTAACACAGCTGTACAGCATATTACCTGGAACACCTGACTACAGTAACATGCTGTATTTCTAGAATTTACAGTGCATTACTGGAAACACAATGGCTAGTAAACTGTTTCAGATTTAAAATTCAGGTAGCTAGTGCCAATGACGGGCAGTATTTCTGTTGCATTTGATATAGGTATTTCTAGTGATATTATGTTTGATTCCAGAGCTCCGAGGCATGCTTTGAGATCGCTAAGCAGCTAACTTCAAAGCAGTGTGCCGGTGTGTGTTTCACTTTATCAGAAGTACGTCATCAATGACATCCGAAGCTTCGTTTGATCACATGCTTTTTCAAACCTTGTGTTGCAAATACGAGATCCTACTGATTTCGCCGTGGTTCCAGTGCTTTCTTCGATTCCAAGCTGACCTCTACTGGACACCGTACTTACAAATATAGTTAGGATTTTGTACATATAGTTTAACCTGACAGGTAGTTTAGCAGGTAGAGTAGGGAACTACAGAACATTCAGGGTATTGAGGGTATGAGGTTGAAAACCATTGAAGACACTGTTTTGAATTATAATTTTTTGATCCACACCTTCTGCACTGTTTCTCAAATATTCTTTATTTATTTAGTATAAGCTTCTGTCTTAAGCATCCTAAATAATGCCATAGATTGCGTTTTTGAAAAACAGTAAACTTGAATGCAAAATAGGGAAGTATGATGTAAGATGTAAACCTGGTATTCCAACTGATTATAGGCTACTAAAGCCAACAACTCTTCATAGCATCACAGAGTGTTCCAGAACAATTTGGTGAAAGCACCGAAGCCTTCAGAAATCCTTGGTTTCCCATCACTAGGTATTTCTATACCTATTTTGTAATCTGTTTTTCACTGGCCTGAACTATAATTCATGCTGCCTACTTCGTAAGAGTTTAATTAGAACACATGTATTTTGTATTTTCTAATACAAATATACTTGTAAGTAGCACCCTTAACTACAATCTTCTCGGTAACTATGTTTTTTTTAACTTGCTATGACTGTGGTACAGTACATTCTTATTTACCTTAGTTTAATACATTGACTGTAAGTTGCTGTGGATAAGATTTTCTGATAAACGACCAAAATGTAAATGTAAATGTAAAAATAAACACTTGCAACGCACACTGCTGGGTATTATTCTAATGACCACTGCCATGATTGATTGACGGTAGGTCGGGGCAGGCGATCGTTCAGTCTTGTATAAACACAAACTCACTTGTTGACAACTTCCTTCACAACAGCTCTGCTCTGTGCCTTGAAGCGCAAGAAGTATGAATGCCCTGATTTTTTATTTTGGCTGTTCATTACCTTTTATTTGGTAAAGAAAACACATCTTTACAGATAAAATGTAAACTTAAAATTCAATCAACATTATTTTAACATTCAAAATAATAAACAATTCAAAACAATAAGCAATCAATTCAAATTAGGCAAACCAAATGGTCATCTAATCAACCAAAAGCAAAAACAAAACAATCAAAAAACTAAATAAACGGGAGAATAATTCCGTCAGTCAATCAGTCTGTCAGCCAGTCAGTCCACAATGTGTCTGTGTCTTTGTGTTGGGGAAGGGGTGGGATCTGGGCTGGCAGTTGCTGGATGGAGGTGGCACTTGTGGTTGGTCGGCACCGTGTCCAGGGTTAGTGCTGGTGTTGGGGCTGGGGCTGGGAGAAAACTGGGTTGATGCTGGTGCTGGGTTCGAACCTGGAAGTCATGGTGGTACCGGGACTGGAGACCAGGGGTTCTTCTCCAGTCCACCTGGCGATTGTCTGCTGGACAAGAGAGACAGGGCCATTCGAAGTTAAGCCACTACCGTTGCGAACTCCTGGTCCATCCAGTCCAAAGACAAGGATAGAGAAAAGGACACCACCTCAGAAAATCTCCACCAAGCAGAGATATGGATAATGAAGAGAAACCATTTACGGTTTGAGACTTGTTGCCACTCTGATTTGTCCTCTATATACATTTAATTGCTGGGCATCTACTACCACATATCACTTAGATTGGTACAGCACTCTCACTAACGGGTGCAACAAGTATAGCCTCCAACAAGGCACGCCTCAAAATGTGTTCATGAGCCACAACACGATGCACCCACAAAAGGTTTTTGCCGCAACAAATGTACATTATGATATTGTATTCTGTGGGGGTGGTACTGAATTACAGTAAATTACTGGCAGCACATTAGCCAGTAACTTGTTGTTGATTCACAGGAAATGGTTTTTAAATTCCAAAAATATTTGTATTGTTCTTTTCACTCATTTAGGCCATTATTGTGGAGTCACTACAATGTTGTTGACCATTGAACTCTGTAGCTGTTTTAAAATCATCAACAGCCTCATGGTAACATCCCTGATTTGTTATTGATTTGTTATTGTTACCCATCTACCAATCACTGCCCTTCTTTGTGAGGCTTTCGAAAAGCTGCCTGGTCTTTGTACTTGAATCTATGATTGAAATTCCATACTAGACCGAGGTACCTTACACATGTTGGATGTATGGGGGACAGAGAAGAGGTTAGTCATTTTAGTCATTCAAAAATCATATCAACCCATATTATTTCACACAGAGTGTGTCCATGTAACCTATTATGTGATTTGTTAAGCCAAATTAAGTGGTGTAAAGTACGTAAGTAAAAATACTTTAAAGTACTACTTTGACAACTTTTACTTTTACTTCACTACATTCCTAATGAAAATAATGTACTTTATACATTTTCCCTGACATCCAAAAGTACTCGTTACACTTAGCAGGACATAAATGTTTAGCAGGACAGGAAAATTGTCTAATTCATGCACAAGAGAACATCCCTGGTTGTCCCTACTGCCTCTGATCTGGCGGACTCACCAAACACACATGCTTTGTTTGTAAATTATGGCTGAGTGTTGGAGTGTGCCCCTGACTATCCGTAAATAAAATAATAAACAAGAAAATGGTGCTGTCTGGTTTGCTTAACATAAGGAATTTGAAATGATTTATACTTTTACTTTTGATACTTAAGTATATTTTTGCAATTACATTTACTTTTGATACTTATGTATATTTTTACTCAAGTTGTATTTTACTGGGGGACTTTTACTATCTTTACTTTTACTCAAGTATGACAAGTATTAGGTACTTTTTCCACCACTGGAAAAAACAAAGGGGCTGAATACTTATGCAACGTCTCTATTTTAGTTATAATTTGTTTTCCATTTTGACAGACTATCCATTTTAATCTCACTTTGTAACACAATAAAAGGCAATACTTTATCCTTCAATTCTCATTTTCTGTTAACTTCTTTGGGAGCAGCGCACGAGGTGACGGTTTTGGAGAGCCTGATGTGCCCAAAGTAAAATGCCTCCCATTCAGGCCCAGAAAATAGGATATGCACATATGTAGTACCATTGGATAGGAAACACTCTGAAGTTTCTAAAAGTGTTAACATTTTGTCTGTGAGTATAACAGAACGGATATGGCAGGCGATAAACCCGAGGAATTTCTGTCCTGAAAAAAGGGATTTTGACACATTGCCTCATTTGGAACCCCTCCCTTATGAAAATGCCCATATAAGGGCATATGAATGCAGTACCTATTGCTTACTCTGGATGTCAACAGTCTCGAGAAAGTGTTTTGATTCTGTTTAGATGCTTTATATGGCAGAAGAAGAAGAATTAGGAAGTGGTCACACAGAATGTCAATAGAGGAAAAGGCGCGTTCCTGGCTGGCGCGCTCTGTGGTTTTTTCCTTTCTTATCGCCCAGTTTATATTCCGGTTGAAATATTATACTATTTATACATAAAAGTTTTCCTAAGGATACATTATCAATTATGTTTGATTGTTCTTTGACAAGTTTATAGGTATAAGTTGAACGAGTTCTCTTCACGTTTCAATGGACGAGTCGACGCTGTATTTTCTCATTATAACGTGCCAACCAAACAGAGATTTATGGATATAATACATTACTTTTTCTAACAAAAGAACCATGGATTGTCTTCGTTGGACACTTGGGAAGCCCTCAGCAGAAGTTCTTCAACAGGTAATTGATTTGTTTTCGCTGTGAAATGTGTTATGTGTGAACCGTGATGGCTTATGAATTTATGGTAATGGGAAAAATATTGAAGGTGCTACCCTCAAACAATCAAATGTAGTGCTTTCGCCGTAAAGCCTTTTTGAAATCTGACAACGCTGTGATATTGCCAAGAAGCAGAGCTTTTGATGACTATGCAACACTTGTATATTGATGCATGTTTAATAATTCAACTTTTGGATTTTGAATTTGGCGCCTTGCATTTCACCGGGTAGCGCTAGCGCCCCACCGCTCCCTAAGAAGTTAATGGGGCCTCCGTTACGATACACCTGTCTTTGCGCGCCAAAGACTTACAGTCCTCAAGAAACTTTCGGGCTGATGCAGGTTGGCCACTGCTCAGAACTTCTCTTGGTCAGATCTCAACAGATGGTTGGCACCATCAGGTGGTTTACGCAAATAGCATTGGACGTGGTAATAAAGGGCCTCGTTAGGCATGAATTATTACAGTGGGTGTGCAGGTCAAACATACTGGTTGTGGGACACAACTATTTGGGGCACTCTAATTGTTGGGCTTCCAAGTGTAATCCTCTACAGATATTTCATTACCATTCTCATTCCTTTTCTTTTTAAGAGGACAAACAGGCAGCGTGTTGTTTGGCAGCCGAAGCCATTAGAGAAGAATTGCCATTGATTGCTCAGCAAACAGCCTAACTAGGGTCCAGCCTTCAGAGCATGCTCACAAAGATAATGCTTTCATTTGTGCTATTATTTATTCATGGTGCTGATTTGACCTCTGGGGATGAGGGAAGCATCCAGGCCTGATCTTTTCGTTTCAATTAATTTTTATTTCAGGGGATGAAGTGATGCTCTTCAATTTAGTAAAACTGTGCCTGGGTGAATATGTCCTTATAGTGTTTAATTTACATTACATTTACATTTTAGTAATTTAGCAGACGCTCAATCCAGAGGGACATACAAGGCAGATTACACTGCTTTAACAATCTGTGCCATGTTAGAAATTTGCAACAGCCATCACAATAACACACAAAAGCACAACACTTGTGATATGACAACACTTTGTTTATGTCATTACCTCTTTTATAAGGGCACTGCAATATAATACATGTATGTGACCTGCACACTGTTTCAGATAACATACAGGGTTAGTATAGCTGCTCTGTGAAATGACAAACAAAGAGTGCATTGCCTTGGTCACCTCACGCCAAATCCCCCTTGGGTATTTCCCAAGGCACGGAAAGACAAATCCGACCAACCTGACTCTTCTTCGCAGCTGTGACCCCTGCAAAGGGACAGAGGGGTGACGACCGGACACCCTCTCAAATATCAGCTCCTGTCCCTGTTGTGTTTCCAGGGGGCCCTGGGAGGGGAGTAACAAGAGGCAGAGAAAGAGAGAGAGAGAGAGAGAGAGAGAGAGAGAGAGAGGAGGGTCCTACTCTTCCCAGAAAACCACGGTCAACCAGTAAACAACACCACGACCACCAAGAGTGCCCCCACGTTGATCCAACTGCATTGATAAAGCAGGTGGAAGTAACAAGGAAACTACATTGACAAAACCATCCTCCCACAAGAGATGTTGTTCAGAAATGTGTGAGGTGGAATGTAATTTGAAAGTAAATGTATTAGGAGTACAGCAGCTTCTCTTATTAGGTTCAGGATTACCATCTCTGTTTGGTTTACCTCAAATGGTCCAACATTTAAGAATACATATTATCAGCCAATTGGTCATTGATTTGGTTTGTGAGGGTTCTGATCTACACCATTCGCTCTCTTCTATACCATTCCAGACACAACCAAATAAAGAGGGAGAGCTATTGAGTCCGTTAACCCATAAGAGTCTAAGCCCTGTCTTAGCTGGCGGAGGGGGGGTACTATGTGGAATTGTTTAAAGAAGGTCATAACAAGGATAATTTAGCTATTTGATTTTGAATGTTAAGATCCCTTGAAGTATAAAAAAAGATACAAAAATTATTTGATGTAAAATTATTTTTGGCCTTACTGCTATTAGCCCATACAAATGCTCAGAATAATAGATTCACTACATGGAACAACAGTCCCCCCAAAAGTATATATGAAAGATTTATAAAAATATATATATATATTTCACCTATATTTAACCAGGTAGGGTAGTTGAGAACAAGTTCTCATTTACAACTGCGACCTGGCCAAGATAAAGCAAAGCAGTGCGACACAAACAGCAACACAGAGTTACACATGGAATAAACAAGCGTACAGTCAATAACACAATAGGAAAAAGAAAGTCTATATACAGTGTGTGCAAATGGCGTGAGGAGGTAAGGCAATAAATAGCCCATAGTAGCGAGGTAATTATAATTTAGCAAATTAACACTGGAGTGATAGATGTGCAGATGATGATGTGCAAGTAGAAGTACTGGTGTGCAAAAGAGCAGAAAGTAAATAAAAACAATATGGGGATGAGGTAGGTAGATTGGATGGGCTATTTACAGATGGGCTATGTACAGAAGCAGCGATTGGTTGGCTGCTAAGATAGCTGATGTTTAAAGTTAGTGAGGGAAATATAAGTCTCCAGCTTCAGCGATTTTTGCAATTTATTCCAGTCATTGTCAGCAGAGAACTGGAAAGAAAGGCGGCCAAAGGAGGTGTTGGCTTTGGGGGTGACCAGTGAGATATACCTGCTGGAGTTTGTGCTACGGGTGGGTGTTGTTATCGTGACCAGTGAGCTGAGATAAGGCGGAGCTTTACCTAGCATAGACTTATAGATGACCTGGAGCCAGTGGGTCTGGCGACGAACATGTAGCGAGTGCCAGCCGACTAGAGCATACAGGTCGCAGTGGTGGGTGGTATATGGGGCTTTGGTGACAAAACGGATGGCACTGTGATAGACTGCATCCAGTTTGCTGAATAGAGTGTTGGAGGCTATTTTGTAAATGACATCGCCGAAGTCGAGGATCGGTAGGATAGTTAGTTTTACGAGGGTATGTTTGGCGGCGTGAGTGAAGGAGGCTTTGTTGCGAAATAGGAAGCCAATTCTAGATTTAATTTTAGATTGGAGATGTTTAATATGAGTCTGGAAGGAGAGTTTACAGTCTAGCCAGACACCTAGGTATTTGTAGTTGTAGTTGTAGTTGTAGTTTGTAGTTGTAGTTGTCCACATATTCTAAGTCAGAACATGAAGTTCAGGAAACATTTAGTATTTTAGTTTTAACATTATTTAGCATTTTACATTTAACCCATTATTATTGTCACTAAACAGTCTCTATATACTGGATATGCACATACTTCCATACTTCCATACTTCCACATATGCATATACTTCCATAACTGTTTTCAACTGGTACCGGGGGACCTTCAGACGAGTCTTAGGAGGCCTGTGGGCATCCTAGAGCAAATCAACTGACATGCAAGTGTTCGTGAGAGTCTAACCTTTACACAGAGGACTCATATTAGTGTGTAGCCCTACTGTTTGGATGCTACATACAGAAGTTGGCAGATCGGCTATACCGACTTCAGACAAGTCCCAAGACGCTTGTGGGGGTACTTTGTAGGCCAAACCGTTTGGATGATACAGATGATTTTGTGAGAAGACCGATTTTCAGGATGTCTCATGGTCTGACAAACATCACTCTAGCTCTGTCACCTTTCACCGCAGATGCGGAAGTATTACATAGGCGGTGGGTTGAGATGTATCCAATGCAAAAAGACAGATATCTGTAGCTTAAACTGACAGATTTCTATGGGGATTTTTTTATTATGCTAATTCAATTTCCGCAGGGGTGCAGACATCGACCTTCGGGAGGTTTAATGTGTCCTTACAAAACCTCTCAACCCTGCTTACATAATGGCTAGTTCAGCCAATCAAAAGAGTCCAATCATTAGTCTAAAAGTTGCTGAAGTCCAGTTGCACTCAAGCCCGGCTATTGTTGTTCTTGCTCAAAAAAGTATTGTTTACTTTGCAGATAACCATTTCCAAAGTTCCGCAAGTAAACAGACCTTTCTCTCAAGAAAAGGTTTCCGCAGTTCCTAAGGATACATTAGAGCTATCAGCACGAGCCTTTGTAATTGTTCTTATTAAGCAGAGACCCTCCCTTCAACCCATTTCCTCTTATATCAGAGAGGGGGTGATTAGGTAGGAAAAGCATACAAGTTGGCTCCTTCCTATCCTGTGTTTCCTGCCTTGCAGCTCTCAAGAGCCTGAGAAGGTCAGGACCTTCTTAGACGTGTTGCATAAAATCAAACTCATGGTTTGTCCTCTGTGTTCCACTGTGTCCATGTAAGAAAGGGACCTTAGTAGAATAGATTTTCCAAAATTAGACAAATCAAAATAAGGAAAATGTCTCTACTTCTAGGGTTTTAAAGCCATCCTCCTTATGGTGTGTCAAAAGTGATTGATGGCATTTTACTGAACACGTTTCACCACTCTTCAATAGATGATGTCATCCTGAGTCTCAGTAGGGTTGGACCGTGCTCCGTTATCCTCACTTAAGTGGTGGCCAGACCATACACATTGGGTTTTCCTGGCACCGCCGTTATGGTGTTGCCCGATTGTTGATGGATGACACCGGCGGTTGGTGTTTGGTTTGGCCAATCGTCAACAGGTTAACGTCTGTCAGGCCAGAGTATATAGGAAGGTCAGTCTATCATTAACTACTAATTAAACACCATGCACATGAAGAGGCCATGCCTAGTTAGATCATTTCCTAACTGATTTGTAACCAGGCATCTTGTTTATATATGGTCAAAACACGTTTTGCAATACTTTCAGCTTGAAAATAAAAGGTCTCTAAAGCATGCAATCAACATCTCAAGCCTCAAGTTCCCCATGAACTGCAGTGGATTTATTTAGTATTCAAGAATGAACCCCACAATCTGTCAATACCATTTCCTCTTGTCCCGTCATCTCCAAAGACCCCAAATATATACTCTCAATCCAGGGCAATATTTAACAGACATGTCAGTGGTACCATAAAGGTCAGAGACAGTCTCCAACGCACAGCTCCACAGACATTTCTCTCTTGCCACTTTTCCACTCCTCCGGATGTCTCTTTTTCCCCTTTCACTCATAGCACCCAGTGATCAAGGCTCGTTAGTGAGCTGTGGGAGAATGACACACTTCACTGGCACTCATAGCAGGATGAAAACAGCCTTCAAATGGAGTGCACTGAGAACAATAGGAAGTTGGATGGGATGAGGGCAGCGTTTTGCCATTTGGTTGCATTGGGTGCATGTGTTTTTTTTGGCTGTTTCAGCAGCAGTGCAACAGATGCTTTGCGTCTGTTTTAAACATGTCGGCTATCATTAACAATACAGTTAAAGGTGCGTCTCCTCCCTTTACTGTACTGTACCTATCAAAAGCAAGCCTACCTTGTGCATTATGCATCAGTATATCCCAGGCTGTGGCTGAAGACCTGTCGATGGGTCTCAACCAATTTCTTGATGTTGCGGCTTAAAATTGGGCTGTTGGAGGATACATCGTTTTGTTCACCTGGAGGGTTAATACAGGGAAATGATCTCTTGCGAGAGGAACACATTTGAAATGTCATGAGGTAGAGCAAACATGAAACAAAAGAATGGGGTGCTGAGAACTGTTTTCGTTGTACCAAATCTCATCCCACGCATCGTTCTGTCTGTGGGTATCTGAGTCACTGAAACAGAATTTGCTGAGTTAAACAGAACATTTTGATAATTATTTAACAGCAAAATGATTTGTACTGTATGCACCTATGTGGTTTGAAGAGCAGGGAGTCATCTACACTGAGCCTGTAGTTGTGGTTTGTGTAACGCCTGTTACCATCACATTTTGAAGCTAAGCACAGGTGACAGTGGCCCAAAGTCAACCTTGTCCTGCTATAACCAACCATCGGTGTGGCAGGCCTGCTATATTCAGGTCATTCTGCAGGAAGACAAGTTAGCAGCAGGAGCATTGGGCTGACATGAAAGTATTCTCTCTCAGGCAATATACTGTAGAACTGAACTCAAAAGAGGTGTTGTGCAATGTTTTTTCTTCTTGTTTTATGCTGCCATTTAAAATAAATATCTAAAAACCTTCCATTTTGGACTGGTGTGAACGCATAAGGAAGTGTTGAATAATGCCTGAGTTTCCCCTCCCATGTGAAAATCTCACAAACGGTCATTTGAAATTCCAGCCGTCAACTCCAGCTAGTTGTGGCCAGTCAAGCAGCAGTAACCTAGCTGTACAGGGGAGTTGAAATTGGATAACGTGTGATATTGAAAGGGATTGGTGGTGAATACATCTCTTTTGCCATTTTGGAAGAATAACTTTAAGCTACAGTAGTAGCAGACATGGGTTTAAATACTATTTGAAATCTTTCAAATAATTGTAGCACTTGCTTTAGCCTGCCATGAGAGCCAGATGGGAGGTGTTTGCATTTTTGTGACTATTCTATTGGTTCCACTGCACCAGGCAAGCTCAATCAAGCCCAGCTATAGTATTTGAAATGATTTCAAATGGTGTTTGAACCCAGGTCTGTGTAGGAAGGTGTTGAACTGGTAAACTCCTCAGATAACTATTTGTGTAATGAAGAAAGATGAACCCATTCTAGCAGAGTGATTCTAACCCTAACCCTAATTCTAACCCTAACCCAAAACATGAACCTAACCACTAAGTCTCAATTAGCCTTTTTACAAGTGATAACCATCAAAATATCCTACATTCTCAGAATTTTAATTGGTTTACTATTCTTTTGGTACTCACAAATATAGTAAAACATGCACACACACAGTGAAGTTCAATTGATCATAACATTGATTATCATTCAGGTTTTGCATTGCAAACCTATATGACAATCATTATATTTTCTTATATCTCCACTCTTGATTGTTTATACCCGAGGCATGGAAAGAGAGAACACATACAAGGAAACGGCTTGACAATGCTCAGTGCTTGAGCTGAGTGATTTCATCTGGAACTTACATTGATAAAACAGTTTCAAAAAGCTAATTAGAATAATTTGTAGCAAGTACATGGTCTGCCCCAGAAATAATGTTCAGGGAACCATTTTGTAACTCATGTGGTATACTAAGTTGACTGTTTGAATTTGCTAGACTTCCATTTGGCTTGTATTCATATCCCATTTGTAAATAACTGAAATAACAACCAGTAAGTTATTGGGAAATAAAATGTGTCCTCAATGACTTACTAGGCTAATGCTACTAAAAATTGTATAACGTTGTATAAAGTAATGGATTGGATTGGTTAGTGTGATGCTTCAAATCTACCTATTGCCTTTGGCACAATCCAATACGACTAGCTCAAAACCGTCAACAGCACATAATAGCCCATTTTTACCGTAGGCATAAAAAGAGAGAATGACGCATGCACAAGTTGTTGAAGCCCACACAATTCCTCTAGTTACAATAAAACATATGGTGAAACAATAGCCTGTGGGTAGTGGGCAAGGCACTTGTTCTCCATTTGTCAAGCACTCTCTGTTTGTCACATCACCTGTTCAAGTGTTCCATTCTTTAAAAAATGGCTATCCACATTGTTGATAAAGAAAGTGGGATGCTGGTATGTTACTGTACATCTAGCTTGAGTATGCGTAACTACAGATGTAGAATCTTAATTTGATGTGTATTTGAGGTTTAAAAAGGCTTTTAAAGTTTGTAATTTCCACAATTTCCACTTTAAATAATACTTGATTTGCCCTAACAAAAAATGTATCAACTTCAACAAAAAATGTCCGTTAATTATAATCCACATAATAATTAACATTTCCTGTTCCTGCAGGATTATTTACCTGCTGTAGAAAACTGGCTCAAATTAAGACCCCAAATCTTTACCAATCAATTCCCCTCTACAGACAGAGCTGCTCATGAGAGCTATGGTGTGACAGACAGTCAGTTACCAATCATTGTGTAAACCAGCAGTACACAGATCCAGTCCTCAATGCCCACACCAGCATGCACTCCCCAGCCAATCAATAAAATGTGTTGATCAATTGAGTGCAGAGGACAAAACTGAAACCAGCAGGACTGCAGAACTAGAGTCAATCAATCAATCAAATGTATTTATGAAGCCCTTTTTGCATCAGCCGATTACACAAAGTGCTATACAGAAACCCAGCTTAAAACCCCAAACAACAAGCAATGCAGACGTAGAAGCACCTGAGTGACCTGAGTTGTGTGATGTTGGTGTGAACCTAGAAGTCAGTAACTTAGGGTCTTCAACAATTCTCCCATGATTGTATCTCCACAGACGAATAGTAGCATAGTCATTGTTTATTTCCTGCTCCGTTTCAAATAGGATAGGATAAGAGGTCCAAGGCAACTTCTGCAGCAGATGTTTCCTTGCACCAGCTCTTTCGTCATTTCTCCCAACACCAAACCCCAAGTAGTTTATAAATAATCTAACGTCATGAAGTGCAGACCAATGTACTCTCATGGATTTAATTGGATATTTGGAGAAGCACATTTGAATTTAATTTCAATTTCCCATGAGCACCCATCTGTTATGTAAATATTTCTGCTTTTTTGTTGGTTTCAAAAACAATCTATAGTGAACTCATAAACAGTATGGTCATGACAGGATTATTATAAGAATAATACATCTGAAACAAAAATCTAGGTTAAAGAATAGGACTAAATCAAATCAAACTTTAAATGAATTTTACATTTTTTTAAATTTGATTTAGTCCTATTCATTAACTTCACTTTTTTGTTGAGATGGAGAAGTAAATCCAACATAACAATTATTCATTTGTAGACAAACTGGAATTAAAGACAGACTACGTCAGTGACACAGATGGAACTATCCAAGCAGAAGATACATCTCCTTAAAATATAGATACTTCGAGAGTTTAGGATATTAAGACGATTCTGAGCAAATTGTCTTTAAAGTTCAGAACCCTCATTGGTTTCAAGTGTCAGCAATTTGTATATTGTATTCTTTTGAACTTAACAACATGGATTTGGGTATTTATAGTACTATATATGTGGTGAACATTGAACAGGCTATGCCAATAATTAAATGTTGACAAAAAAAATGCAGCTAGAACCTTCTAGTCTCAAGCCCTTGGTTTGGATGCATTGACAACTGAACACAATTGAATATCACTACAGTAAATATTATTACATTTTAAAATCAAACAGAAATTGAAATCCCAGGCCTATTGTATTGTCTATTTTTTAGGTGAATTCTGTGTTGAATTGTAACAATAGATGTTGATGACTTTGCAAATGCTATATTGATGATATATAAATGAGAGAGTATGGTCACATTTCATTTGCTCTGTTAAACCTACCCTTTGGAATGACTTTGATAGCAACAGTGAATCTATTTATTTTTTAAGTGGAGAACTCTCAACAATTATTCTCACGATAGCACATTGGTAATAGGCACTGACAAATATTGTAGCTAAGCAGGGTTGGGCTTGGTTATAAACCCTATATGGGAGGCAAAAGATTTGCTGTAGATATATCAGTTCTCCAGTAGGAGGTGCTGCCCAACCTGATTTTTTTTTCTGATAGTGGATATAACATTGAAAATCTGACATTGTTTTAAAGATACAAATTCAACATATTTTATACAAGGTTTGTCTATGTTGAAATGTCAAAACAATAGTTAACATTGATATATTCTTTCAAATCCAATGTATTTTTCAATGTGATTCCACGTCACAATACCTTGACATTACGTGACGTTCCTATTAAAATATAAAAATGTCAGAGTGTATCTTATTTTTTCTGTTGAAATAGAGAATATAAAAATTTCTAGTAACGTCTTCCAAAAAATAACAAAGAAAAATAAATGTTTCACAAATATATATTTTCACATCCAAAGAATAAAACACATACAAATTACATTCATACAGTAGAGTGGAGTCAGGGTGTAGACTTCCAAATATATATACACAGTACATTTTTAACATACAATACAGACATTATCCTTGAAAATACTTTTCTTCGTAGTAAGTGCTACTTCAAATGTCAAAGTCGTCCAACACCTTTGAATACCATTTTAAGATATCATTAAGTTCTTTAATAAGAAACTGTCCTGCAGTCCACGTCACATTCTGACAAATGTTACGAAACAGGATGCATGGAATTTACTTGCCATGAGTACAGGTAGCTAATATAGAGATGTATCTGAGAGTTGGCATTGACATGTCTTCTTGTCTCCATGCCACACTACACACACACACTTGTGCTGTGTAATAGTATCTGTTTAGTTACCAATGGTCACTTTATGATTATGATTGAATAATGTTCCAGTGGTAGATATCTGTTCCTCTTCCTACAAACTCAAATGGGACGGCCTAAACAACTCATGTTTCCTTGTTAGGAATTTACAGATGCAATTCAGGCATCATTCACCCTCCATCAGAGTGCACTGGCAAAATGGAGGAATGGCTTTGTTTGTACCCTTGTGGAAAGCTAGCAGAAATGGAAGAGACAATTCATTTGAATGTCAGTCCGATGGCTAAGGCCCATACACTAATGATCAGTAAAAGCATCAAAATGGTAAAAAACAAAACAACTTCCTGCTGACAACCTCCCACACACTTCTATATGACAGCTGCTTCATATTTGAATGCCTTGCATACACCCATAAATACTGCGTAAATATATACAGTATATGTACATAAAGCACCTTAATTGCATTTCTGCACTGCAAGATTTACAACATACAAAAGTATGTGGACACCTACTCGTCAAACATCACATAACAAAATCATGGGCAATAATATGTAGCTGGTCCCCCCTCCACTCTTCTGGGAAGGCTTTCCACTAGATGTTGGAACATTGCTGCGGGGACTTGCTCCCATTCAGCCACAAGAGCATTAGTGAGGTCAGACACTGATGTTGGGCGATTAGGCCTGGCTCGCAGTTGGCGTTCCAATTCATTCCAACTCCACAGTTGGCACTATGCATTCTAGCAGGTGGCGTTCTCCAGGCATCCAAAACCCAGATTCGTCCGTACTGCCAGATGGTGAAGCGTGATTCATCACTCCAGAGAACGTGTTTCCACTGCTCCAGAGTCCAATGGTGGTGAGCTTTACACCACTCTATCCGACGCTTGGCATTGCGCATGGTGATCTTAGGCTTGTGTGTGTCTGCTCAGCCATTGAAACCCATTTCATGAAGCTCCCGACGAACAGTTATTGTGCTGACATTTCTTCCAGAGGTAGTTTAACTGTACGTGTCGTAACCGAGGACAGAAGATTTTTACGCACGACGTGCTTCAGCACTTGGCAGTCCCATTCTGTGAGCTTGTGTGGCCTACCACTTCGCGACTGAGCCGTTGTTGCTCCTAGACGCTTCCACTTCACAATAACAGCACTTACAGTTGACCGGGGCAGCTCTAGCTGGGCAGAAATTTTACGAACTGACTTTTTGGAAATGTGGCATCCTATGACGGTGCCACGTTGAAAGTCACTGAGCTCTTTAGTAAGGGCCATTCTAATTCCAATGTTTGTCTATGGAGATTGCATGGCTGTACGCTCGATTGTATACACCTGTCAGCAACAGCTGTGGCTGAAATAGCCAAATCCACTAATTTGAAGGGGTGTCCACATACTTTACATAATCTGATTGTGAGTTGTTTCCAGCATTTGGATGAAAACAATCATTTAAAAAGTAGTGAAATTCACATGAATGATGCCGATAGTGAACAGGGGCAATTATATGGAATTTAGAATATATGAACATACAGTATGTGCCAGGCATATAGAGAACACAATGTTTTATAGGCATACTGTTTGCCACTGTGGGGAATGTAAGGTTTATCCTATAAATAATTATTCCATAGATTTAAAACAGTGCCAGAACCAAACTTCATAACTGAAATAACATTCAGTTGTACAGGACAGATATTGGCATAAATGACAATAGTTGATCATGGTATAGCATGTACCTTTTCAAAAGTTATTAACTACCAAAAAGGGACCGTACTGTATATCTGCGTAACTTTGCCCTTAACTTGAGCTTAGATTCAGCTAGAGAAACACAGATAATAGCCTCAGACAGTTCTTAGTGGCATAGATTGTTGTGTATAAAAATAGCCGACAAGGGCGGTTCTTGTTTTGGCACACAGAATGTCACAAATAATACTTTTGGGCAAACACCCAGGCTTTAACTGAACTGATAATATCTTCATTTGGATTGTCAAACCTCCTTTATACATTTTTTATGTACAGTTGAAAGGACTGCCTAACACTTGAATGCTTTAAGATAAATTATCAGAATATATAAATTTGGCTTCCTCTGAAAAGCAGCAAAGAAGCTTCATACATTGATACTTGAAAAGGGTGGCAAAAGGGATTCTCACTAAGCTGATAAAACGATTAAGTGCCCATTTCAATGTGTTAATCGAAGGTAGCAAAAAAAAATTCTTTTTTTTTTGTTTCAGTGCGTATACAAGTGGCCGAAAGTTTCTGTTGTTTATCCCTTCTTTCTCCCCTCCCTCAGTTAGCCCAGTAACAAACTGAAGCCTCCCCTTCCCCACCCCTCCGCTTCATTCTGAAAAATAGTCATCCTATCCTCAGGCGAACGGGTTCTCTGATTTTAAGATGGAGGTCTCGATGTCGAGGCAGCCCCCCTTGCCGTTCAAGTGTTCTGTGTGGCTGTCGATGCTGTAGCAGCCCTGGACCTCGGTGATGGACGAAGCAGTGTACGAGGCAGACCGCATGGCATCTGAGTGGGCGAAGGTGCTTCCGAACTGGATACGGTACTGGTTCCAATGTCTCCTCAGAACCCCTTGCACCTACCAAGACACGATGTCGAGATTCAGCACAAAGAAAATAAATCAATACATTTAGTAATAAATGACTAGTAATGATTGCAAGACCGTCCATGTATCCTCACACAGTGTTTGCCTGGCCATCTCCCAGGCATTCACAATTACCATATTAACCCTTGACCACTTCATCTGTTCCATAAAGCAACCCCAACCCCAATCCAAACACAAATAACTAATTTGGTAAGAAACCCTCTCAATTCAAGAAAACGTATAGTATCCCTTCCATCTTATATAGCATAAGTGAACAGCAAACCTGGTTTCAAAAAACAAATAAAGCAACACCTCACAGCACAACGCCTCTCCCCCATGTGACCTACTTGTTGTGTGTATTTACTGACATGTACTGTATTTGTCTGTAATGTCTTTTCGTTATATATGTCAGACCCCAGTAAGACTAGCTATCGCTATTGGCGACATGGGGATTCTAATAAATCAAATCAAATCAGCACTGCTCATACCACTGTGGACTGTCCCTTGACTGTCTCTGGATGCCTGCCAATGCTTTAATGATCTTCAATCTGAGAGAATCATCTCCAGAGGCCCACAAGCTCCCATGAAATGCTCTGGAAGGTCAACTTCCCCAGATGCATGCCCAGGTCAGGTCACCTCCCGGGAAGGGTTTGCACAGAGGAAGTTGCCTAACCTTGGCTTGATCGCACAGGGAACTGAGGACAAGAATGTACAGGGGAGGAGAGGGTCGCAAAATTCCTGAAACGGTCCCACAATTTCCTGTGAATAAGCTGCAAGGGAATCCTCCAACCTAGAATTCTATATCTGGGATTTCCGAAAACCTGATAAATTAATGTGGGTCAGAATCTTACCTCTCCGTTGAAGAAGCAGAAGATGGTGGCCACCAGCAGACCCTGAGAAAATAAAGCAAACAAGGGAGCCCAGTCAGTGCTTATCAGCGATAAACCCATCGCTTTAACGCCCTGGGAGAATGACTCAAGCTCTCAAACACCAAAAACAGTCAAGCCGTGGGGCAGAATGCTGATTTTGCCAACTTTGATGCATTTTGGCAGCGGCCCTTTCGAGAAGCATGTAAAACAAGGGCGAGAGAGGTACAGAGAGAGAGCAGGGAAAGAGAGAGCAGGGATAGAGAGAGAGGTACAGAGAGAGAGTAGGGGGAAAGAGAGCAGGGACAGAGAGAGGCGTTGTAATATATTATTTATTGAGCTGACTCAGCCTGGCACCAGAAGGCACTGACTGTACCTCATCATGAGTTGCAGCATTCAACCCTCCTCCTCCCTCCCAGACAATGACTTATACCATGAGACGCGGGAGTCGAAGGCTAATAGGGCGCCGACCTGGTCTTAATCCAATAATAAGAGAACACAATAAGAGACGGTGGCTACAGATGACTACTTCAGTTTTATTGTGGCAATGGGAATGTTACTGTTGCTTACTTCAGAGGGGGTATGGTTCTCTTTTTCTCCCCCAGACACCTTAGTATGCACTTACCGACAGTACGCCAATCTGGACAAGAACATCTGCCAAATTACAATGCACAACATACACGAAAGTCATCCTAACCTTGGTTGGAAACATGGAAGATACATTACTGTAAGCCTAGAAATGTATAATGTTATAGTCATATGTGAGCTAGGGTAACTAGCAGAGAATAGATAGTCTTACCTGATAATGCATTAAGATGTGCATGATGTAGTCGTAGATCTCAGAGGAAACCCGTCCCTCTGGTTTGTAGGGCAACAGGACGTACTGGATCCCTAGGAGAGGTACCAGAATCAGGGTGGCGCGCACCGCCTTCATGTAGAGACTGGACTCAGCCTGGTGGGTCACCTTCAGCTTGGTGATCAGGACACGCACAATGTTCAAAAGGAAGAACAGGTTCACCTTGAAGGAGATAGAGAGAAAAAGTCCAAATTTGTTAGAATATAGCCATTGAGAGGATATGTTTATCCAAAGAACCCTCAATCAACATACATAAAAAACAAGAAATACTGTTCACGACTGTTAGCAATAGTGTGTTTACTTCTTGATGTCATAAAATGGTGCATTATGGGTAATACATACATTTCTGAACCACGGATAAATTTATTAGTGGAGAGCAGATTAACATAATATTCATTACAATTCTCAAATTGACTAAACAAGAAGAAAATCAGGCAGAATTCCTTAAAATAAAGAAACATCAGCACATCTGATAAGACATGCAGCTCTACACCAGATTGGACCCACAGAAAATAATTGCAAACTTCAAGAGGATGCTTGATTGTCCGGTTTCCTTTGAAGTCATACCAATGGTTTTATCAGGTCATTCCTAGAATGCCAAAGGCACGTTGTTCTGCCAAAGGCACGTTGTTCTGCCAAATTACTAATGGGCGGGTCACAAATCTATCAACCTACAGGATAGTTCTGTGAAATTACTTATCTAGATATTTGTTTCCTGGGCTAGTTGAACAAAAACAAAGTGTGGTCTTTTTTTGTCCATAGACTACGTTCAAGGTAAGGAATCAAAAATTAAACCAACATCCTTGAACACTGCAACCCCTTTCCACTTAAGTTTGCACTCAAGAGAAGCAGGAATATAGCTTTCATCTGCATGTACCTAAATGTATTACAGACTTACCAACAGAGCAGCGCAGATGGGCCCATGGATGATGTAGAGGAGTGAAGTGTTGGAGCTTATCCAACAACTGTAGGAGGGGAAGAGACAAATTAGCATTCAAGGTCTGCCACCTTCTTTTATGGTTTAAATTTGATTTAACAAGAGCTGCTTACAGGAAATGTATTCATAAAATTGGATTGAAAGCTCTAGAAGTGTGCCAACAGGATTCTAATAGGCAATGGATACATGGTAGGGAATACTTGTAGCTGTAATAGAAACTAATTACAGCAAGATGTATTATGCTGTATGAATAGCTTGTAGTTGAAGAAATTATAAATTCACTGAAAAAAATTCACTGTGGTACAAAAAGCAGTATCTGAACGGAACTCACTTGTCATTGTAGTAGTAACTGCGAGCGATTGCATGTATAGATGCTGGAATTAGAGGAAAGCCTGAAAAACAACAGACATCCATTGTCCATGACAAACAGTGTTACTTCCATGAAATAACATCCAAACTTCACATCAAAATCATATAAGGGATACGGGGGTATCCCCAAAAACCTACCCCAGCCAAGAAGATAGTACCACATCAAGTGCTGTTTCTCAGCAAACACAGCAACAACGATGAGGGTGTGCAGGTATATTCCTTCACAAAGCATCCAGAAATAGTTGCAACCAAAAAGATAAAGATGGATAAACTGGGACACTTTACAGCTTGTCTGGAAAAAAAAGAAAATAAGGATGTTGGGCATGCAGTTTTTCTGTGCTTACTCTTTGAATATCTCTAAAGGCAGCAGCAAATCAGCAGTGTGTATAATGCCATTGCATTGGTGTGTGGCTGTAAAATATACATATTATAATATACATATAAAATGCTACTCTGTTTATCATATATGCATAGTCACTTTAACTATAAATTCATGTACATACTACCTCAATTGGGCCGACCAAACAGTGCTCCCGCACATTGGCTAACCGGGCTATCTATCTGCATTGTGTCCCGCCACCCTCCACCCACCACCCCTTTTTTACGCAACTGCTACTCTCTGTTCATCATATATGCGTAGTCACTTTAACCATAGCCACATGTACATACTACCTCAATCAGCCTGACTAACCGGTGTCTGTATGTAGCCTCGCTGCTGTTATAGCCTCGCTACTGTATATGGCCTGTCTTTTAACTGTTGTTTTATTTCCTAATACATTTTTTGCGCTATTGGTTAGAGCCTGTAAGTAAGCATTACACTGTAAGGTCTACACCTGTTGTATTCGGCCCACGTGACAAATAAACTTTGATTTGAATTGAACAATTTACAATCACATAATATCCATCCACCCACCCACCCACCCATCCACTTACAGGGTTTCTTTGTACCAGCTCCTGGTTATTCGCCACAGCGGTCAGCCAGATGATGGTAATGACCGAGTTCAACACAAAGGAGAAGAAGAGGTTTTTGTGGAGAGTGATTCGTTGACAACTTAAACTCCTACACAAAAGGGGAAAAATGTAGACTTTTTCATTGTGGCGTTAAATACAGAAAGTAATTTAACATCAACTGTCCGCGTCTAAAAACAGATCCAGGAACAAAACCTTTGAGTATTTAATTAGTTCTATTGTTTGGTTCATTTCTACTCACTTGAAATAGAAAAATATTCCCAGGGAAATTAATAGTGATGTCAGTGACAAGCCATGACCGATGAGGGCCAAGTAGAATAAATTCATGGCAGTCTGAAAGAGAGTAGACACAATAAGCCTCATATTGCCCTAGCATATTACTGTATGTGTTCTGAACTCCCTAAACCCAGCTACATAATGGCAATGCATTGATGAATCAATACAAAATTATATTGTAAGTTAAAGTCCCATGGCCCTGATAATCAAAGAGCAAAGAGTATTTTCAAGTACTTAATGTCCATTCAATCAAAATCTAGAAGTCTCTGCTGGAGGGCAAAGTGACATTCCTCACATGCAGCAAGCACTTGCGTTTGAATTAATGGAACATCCATTTGAGAGTAGTTTTTTTTTGGGACCGCAACGTACCATTCTGCCTTCATTAGTATGCTCGTTGCATCGTGTGTAGTTGGTCCATGTTCGGTTGCTCTCAGGATGCAGAAACCAGTGGCCGTTGTCACTGCATATTTTTGTCACCAATTCTGTAGAGCATTACATCAAAATGTAAGTAGATTAAACTATAAACACATCAAATACAGTCTTCAAAATGCAGAGACCTGAAGTTGCTTGGCCGTCTTTCCTCGTAGTAATATAACTTGCAAGTGCTTTTAAAGCAACATAGCTTCTGAAGCCTCTAGGGCAGGGCTGCCCAACCCTCTTCCTGGAGATCTACCGTCCTGTGGGTTTTTCAGTCCAACCCTAATTTAACACAACTGATTCTACTTATTAGCTGCTCAACAAGACCTTAACTAGCTGAATCAGATACGCTAAATTAGGGTTGGACTGAAAACCTACAGGACAGTAGATCTCCAGGAAGAGGGTTGGGCAGCCCTGCTCTAGGGCTTGAATACAAAGGAAGGTAGATTGAAAAAGGCATTTGATAAAAATTGAAAGGACTTTCCCATTCAAAACGACCAAACCAGCTCAAAAGGAGGAAGGATTGCGGTTTCTGCCTCAAACCCAGTGTTTTTCAATGTTGATCCTGGGGGGACCCACTGTAAGTTTAATTTCACTACCACTGATATCACTCAATTAGACCAAGGGTCTCCTACTCCCGTCCTGGAGAGGCAGCCTATAGGGAGGAGGTTAGGGACTGTTACTTGGGCTCCCGAGTGACGCAGCGGTCTAAGGCACTGCATCTCAGTGCTAGAAGTTTCACTACAGACCCTGGTTCGATTCCAGGCTGTATCACAACCGGCCATGATTGGGAGTCCCATAAGTCAAAGTCAAAAGTCAAAGTCACCATTATTAGTCAGTTGTACAACCGAATGCCTTCAACCGAAATGTTTCTTCCGCATTTAACCCAACCCCTCTGAATCAGAGAGGTGCGGGGGGCTGCCTTAATCAACATCCACGTCTTCGGCGCCCAGGGAACAGTGGGTTAACTGCCTTGTTCAGGGGCAGAACGACAGATTTTTTCCTTGTCAGCTCGGGGATTTGAACTTGTAACCCTCCAGTTACAAGTCCAACGCTCTAACCACTAGGATACCTGCCGCCCCATGGGGCGGCACACAATTGGCCCAGCGTAGTTAGGGTTTGGCCGGGGTAGGCCGTCATTGTAAATAAGAATTTGTTCTTGTTTGAATTGCCTAGTTAAATAAAAAACACAGTGGACCGTGAACAGTTTCTACCCCCACTGCTAAATAGCTAATCAGATGGCTACACAGACTACCTGCATTGACCCTTTCTTGCACTAACTCTCTGGGACTGACTCTATGCACACACACTGTACTCTACCCACACACTCACACATACTACTGCCACTCCAACACACACATTCAGTCGTGGCCAAAAGTTTTGAGAATGACACAAATATTAATTTTCACAAAGTCTGTTGCCTCAGTTTTTGATGGCAATTTGCATATACTCCAGAATGTCATGAAGAGTGATCAAAAGAATTGCAATTAATTGCAAAGTCCCTCTTTGCCATGCAAATGAACTGAATCCCCCCAAAACATTTCCACTGCATTTCAGCCCTGCCACAGGGCAGGGCTGGGCTGAGCAGGGCTGGGCAGGGCTGACATCATGTCAGTGATTCTCTCGTTAACACAGGTGTGAGTGTTGACGAGGACAAGGCTGGAGATCACTCTGTCATGCTGATTGAGTTTGAATAACAGACAGGAAGCTTCAAAAGGAGGGTGGTGCTTGGAATCATTGTTCTTCCTCTGTCAAACATGGTTACCTGCAAGGAAACACGTGCCTTCATCATTGATTTGCACAAAAAGGGCTTCACAGGCAAGGATATTGCTGCTAGTAAGATTGCACCTAAATTAACCATTTATCGGACCATCAAGAACTTCAAGGAGAGCGGATCAATTGTTGTGAAGAAGGCTTCAGGGCGCCCAAGAAAGTCCAGCAAGCGCCAGGACCGTCTCCTAAAGTTGATTCAGCTGCGGGATCGGGGCACCGCCAGTACAGAGCTTGCTGCGGGATCAGTCCCGCACCACCAGTACAGAGCTTGCTCAGGAATGGCAGAAGGCAGGTGTGAGTGCATCTGCACGCACAGTGAGGCAAAGACTTTTGGAGGATGGCCTGGTATCAAGAAGGGCAGCAAAGAAGCCACTTCTCTCTAGGAAAAACATCAGGGACAGACTGATATTCTGCAAAATGTACAGGGATTGGACTGCTGAGGACTGGGGTAAAGTCATTTTCTCTGATGAATCCCCTTTCCGATTGTTTGGGACATCCGGAAAAAAGCTTGTCCGAAGAAGACAAGGTGAGCGCTACCATCAGTCCCGTGCCATGCCAACAGTAAAGCGTCCTGAGACCATTCATGTGTGGGGTTGCTTCTCAGCCAAGGGAGTGGGCTCACTCACAATTTTGCCTAAGAACACAGCCATGAATAAAGAATGGTACCAACACATCCTCCGAGAGCAACTTCTCCCAACCATCCAGGAACAGTTTGGTGATGAACAATGCCTTTTCCAGCATGATGGAGCACCTTGCCATAAGGCAAAAGTAATAACTAAGTGGCTCGGGGAACAAAACATCGATATTTTGGGTCCATGGTCAGGAAACTCCCCAGACTTTAATCCCATTGAGAACTTGTGGTCAATCCTCAAGAGGCAGGTGGACAAACAAAAACCCACAAATTCTGACAAACTCCAAGCATTGATTATGCAAGAATGGGTTGCATCAGTCAGGATGTGGCCCAGTTAACTTCTTAGGGAGCGGCTCCCGAGGTGAAGGTTTTGGAGAGTCTGGCGTGCCCAAAGTAAAATGCCTCCCACTCAGGCCCAGAAAATAGGATATGCACATAATTAGTACTATTGGATAGGAAACACTCTGAAGTTTTTATATTGTCTGTGAGTATAACAGAACTGATATAACAGGCGAAAACCCGAGGAATTTCTGTCCTGGAAAAAGTGTTTTTGACACAATGCCTCATTTTGAACCCCTCCCTATTGAAAACAGACATATATGGGAGTAAGATTGCAGTACCTATTGCTTCCACTGGATGTCAACAGTCTCTAGACAGTGTTTGATGATGTTTAGATGCTCTGGATGGTAATTGAAGAAGAATTTCGAACTAGTCATCGGATGTAAACAGAAACTGAAAAGCGTTCCACCGCTTTTAACCATGGAAAGAGGTCTGGGAATATGTCTGAATATAACAGTGTAGCTATTCCCTCCGCAAGGCAATCAAACAAGCGAAATGCCAGTACACGGACAAGGTTGAGTCGCAATTCAACAGCTCAGACATGAGACGTATGTGGCAGGGTCTACAGGAAATCATGGACTACAAAAAGAAATCCAGCCACGTCACAGACACTGACGTCACGCTTCCAGACAAACTAAACACCTTATTTGCCCGCTTCGAGGATAATACAGTGCCACCGCCGCAGACCGCTAACAAGGACTGCGCCTCCCCCTCATTCTCCGTGGCTGACGCGAGTAAAATATTTAAACGTGTTAACCCCCGCAAGGCTGCTGGCCCAGACGGCATCCCTAGCCGCGTCCTCAAAGCATGCGCAGACCAGCTGGCTGTTGTGTTTACGGACATATTCAATCGCTCCCTATCCCAGTCTGTGTAAGAACGCTGTTCATTGACTATAGCTCAGCATAGTACCCTCCAAGCTCAACATCAAGCTGGAGGCCCTGAGTCTCAACCCCGCCCTGTGCAATTGGGTCCAATTGGTCCTGGACTTTCTGACGGGCCGCCCCCAGGTGGTGAAGGTAGGAAACAACATATCCACTTTGCTGACCCTCAACAGCGGGGCTGCCCCACAAGAGTGCGTGCTCAGCCCCCTCCTGTACTCCCTGTTCACCCACGACTGCGTGGCCGTGCACGCCTCCAACTCTATCATCAAGTTTGTTAGACGACACAACAGTAGTGGGCTTGATTACCAACAACGACGAGACAGCCTACAGGGAGGAGGTGACGGCACTCGGAGTGTGGTGTCAGGAAAACAACCTCTCACTCAACATCAACAAAACAAAGGAGATGATCGTGGACTTCAGGAAACAGCAGAGGGAGCACCCTCCTATCCATATCAAAGGGACAGCAGTGGAGAAGGTGGAAAGTTTTAAGTTCCTCGGCGTACACATCACAGACAAACTGAAATGGTCCACTCACACAGACAGTGTGGTGAAGAAGGCACAACAGTGCCTCTTCAACCTCAGAAGGCTGAAAAAATGTGGATTGTCACCCAACACCCTGACAAACTTTTACAGATGCACAATCGAGAGCTGTTTCACAGCCTGGTGCGGCAACTGCACCGCCTTCCACCGCAAGGCTCTCCAGAGGGTGGTGCGGTCTGCACAATGGATCACCGGGGGCAAACTACCTGCCCTCCATGACACTTACAGCACCCGATGTCACAGGAAGGCCAAAAAAAAACATCAAGGACATCAACCACCGAGGAACTGCCTGTTCACACCACTACCATCCAGAAAGCGAGGTCAGTACAGGTGCGTCAAAGCTGGGACCGAGAGACTGAAAAACAGCTTCTATCTCAAGGCCATCAGACTGCTAAACAGCAATCATTAACTCAGAGAGGCTGCTGCCTACATTGAGACCCAATCACTGGCCACTTTAATAAATGTATCACTAGTCACTTTATACAATGCACTCTAAATAATGCCACTTTAATAATGTTTACATATCTTACATTACTCATGTCACATGTATATACTGTATTTTATACCATCTATTGCACCTTGCCTATGCCGCTCTGCCATCGCTCATCCATATACTTACATGTGCATATTCTCATTCACCCCTTTAGATTTGTGTGTATTAGGTAGTTGTTGGGGAGTCATTGCTGACTTTGAAAAGGCCTTTGATAAAGTACGACTGGAATTGATGTATAAATGCCTGGATTATTTTAACATAGCAGAATCTCGTATAGAATGGTTTAAAGTTATGTATAGTAACCCCAGGTGTAAAATATTTAAAAATGGCTACTTCTTAGAAAGTATTAAATTGTCAAGAGGAGTAAAACAAGGCTGTCCATTATCAGCATATCTATTTATTATGGCCATTGAAATGTTATCCAAACAATAATATCAAAGGACTAGATAAAAAAAAACGAATTATGTTAAGTGCAACATATTACATATTGGATAAAAACATTCTCCTTTTACATTACCGTGTAGTTTACGAATCAAATGTTCCAACGGTGAAGTGGACATACTCAGTATTTATATACTGAAAGAAAGAAATGATTTCACTACAATATATTTTAATAGAAAATTAGCCAAATTATATACGATTTATGCTACCACACCTGTCTACATAGCTGGTAAATTCGCTCTGGCTATCTACTCCGATTTCAGAGCACGGGTAAAATAGTCTAGCTAGCTACATTTTAAGATATTAGAAGTTTCTAATTTTTCAAGTTAAATTGTACAGTTAGCTAGCTCGCTAACATTAGCTGACTGGCTCACTGGCTAACATTGCATGTATGATCTTATTATTCGTATCTCAGTGCAATTTTCTTTTGCTAGTTATAGCCTAATGTTAGCTAGCTAATATTGAACCTGGTTGGTTTGCTACCTGCAGATTCATGCAGGGCAGTAACATCATGAGTTGGGATTATGGTTTGTTGTTTACCTAGCTAGCTACATGTCTTAACAAAAGTCTCCACTATGCAGGTAGACATTTCATTAGAATGTCACTGCGACATCTGTTCACAGACATAGCTGGTAAATTTGCTCTGGCTATCTACTCTGATTTTTCAGAGCACTCTCCTCTGACTGTGCCAGAGCGCAGAATAATTTAAGAATTTACGAACGCTCAACAACCGTTGAATATGGCCGGTGTAAACTGTTGCCAGCAGCACAGTTGCAGTCACCAATGTTGTGGATACCATAAAAATAGCCTAACCAGCTCTGCTAGGGTGAGTAAAATGGTCAGTGAGCTGTTCTCTCATTTGTGTCTGGAAGTAGCTAGTAAGCTAGCTAACGTTAGCCAGTTAGCTTGGGTGCTTGACTGTTGTTGGGACAGAACGCTCAGATTAACCCTTAAAGAGATGGGTGGGGATAAAGCTTAAGAGGGTGTGAACGATGCTGAATGGGTGTAGACAAAGACCTCTCCCGTAGGTAATAAAACATTCAAAGACCATTTTCTCAAAAGTGAGGTTACAAGTTTATCAACTTTCAAAGCAGAATTACTTTCCCATTCTTCCTCAAATGCAGTGTATGATATACCATTTTGTACCTCTATGTCTCTGCTTTTATACATTGTAAAAAACAAAATGTTGCCACATAAGACCGAATCAAGGCGGTCGGTCACAATTGTGATAAATAAAAAAGAAGAGACAGAATCATTAGATCACTTGTTTTGGTACTGCTCATATGTAGCTTGTTTTTGATGGCAGGTTCAGGAATAGCTGACATTTTTTTAACATTTACTTGGAGCTAACTCTGCAAATAGCACTGCTGGGTGATTTGATAATCATAGTCAATCGATCAGTAATATATTAATAATACTCTTAGCAAAGGTGTTTTTCTTACATTTACAATCTGTAGAAACTATGAAACATACAAGCTTCAGAACTTTTGTGAAACATCACAGCACGAAGGAAAAATGGATGGTCTTCAGAGATAGATGGGAGGGGTTAAGGGTAGCTGTAGGCTGGGACTAAAAACAAACAAAAGATAACTAATGTAAAATATACTGTCCGTGAAATGTATGTAGTATGTATACGCTGGAAGTGGACGCCTAAGTATTGTTGTCCGTTAGTTTACTCTAATTAGGGGGAGGGGTTGTAGGGTTAGGGGGAAAATAATAAAGATGGGACATATTTGTAATTAGTTAACTCCAATTTGGGGAGGGGTGGTAGGGTTAGAGGAAAATAATAAAAAAAGGAAAATATCTAAATATATATATATATATACACAAATATACTTTTAAATAATATATATTTACAAAAAACTAAATATGGGTGATTGGAAATGATGCAGGCAATTACATTGATAGCAGCCACAATCTATCAAAAAAATTAATAATAGGACAGCACATGACACATCTGAAATAGCTAGAATGATTCAAAGTTACATTTTGGGCATTTAATTGAGCATTGTTGATGGGAGTTATGGGTTGAAATGACATAGGTCCGCAAGGTTACCTGAGGGGGTCAAAGTCCTGGAAGTAGTCAGGGCAGTACTGCTCTGAAGTGAAGCCTGCCTCTGTGTCGTCCCAGCACAGCCACCCATCCCAAGTCCGGTTACACACTGGCCCTGCAGCATAGAAACCATCAGAGAAGAAACCTGTTCAAATAAAGCAGGAGCACTGAGAGATGAGGTCACTGACACTGTCTGTTACACTAATCAGCACTGTGGTTCACCGAAGCAGGTCAAGCCAATACGTAGTTTAAATCAATATGTGATGTAAGTACATACAGTGTCTTCAGAAAGTATTCACACCCCTTTACTTTTTCACCATTTTAAATTTAGATTTTTGTTTTGTCACTGGCCTACACACAATACCCCATAATGTCAAGGTGGAATAAAAAATGAAAGGCTGAAATATCTTGAGTCAATAAGTATTCAACCCTTTTGTTTTGGCAAGCCTACATAAATTCAGGAGTAATAATTTGCTTAAAACCACTCAAATATCAGTGGGTCGCTAGCGGGATCATCCCGACTCTACTAGCAAAAATCTGAGGCGCCAAATTTTAAATCCGAAAGTTGAATTATTAAATATCCAGCTATATACAAGTGTTCCATACTCATCAAAAGCTCTGTTTCTTGGCAATATCACAGCGTTGTCAGATTTCAAAAAGGCTTTACGGCGAAAGCAGCACATTCATTTGTTTGAGGCTAGCACCTCACATATTTTCCAATAGCCATGTATCGATTAGCAATCATGGAACACACATAACACATTTCACAGCGAAAACAAAGTAATTACCTGTTGAAGAACTTCTGCTGAGGTCTTCCTAAGTGTCCAACGAAGACAATCCATGGTTCTTTTGTTAGAAAAAGTAACGTCTTTTATCCATAAATCCTCCATTTGGTTCATGCGTTATAATCAGAAACGACAGCCTCCATTACTCCTTTGAAACTCGGCGCCAGCTCGTTAAAATTATACCTATAAACTTGTCCAAAAACAATCAAACATAGTTTTAAATGTATCCTTAGGAACCCTTTTACGTATATGTACTATTATAAATCAGCCGGAATATAAACTGAACGCTAAAAGCGATAAATAAGGCACAGCGCGCCGTCTCATGCACGCGCACTCTGAAGAGTTTTCAGAAGAGGGTCCTCATTGCCATGCTGTTTATCAATGGCGAAATACCTCCAAGATGGAGTAAAACACCGTCTCGTGGTTGATGACATCATAAGGAAGCGACGTGCATTGCGTTCACATGCCTATATATGGTCATTTTGGATAGGGAGGGGCTCAAAAATGAGCAATGTGTCAAAATGACTTTTTTCAGGACAGAGATTCCTCAGGGTTTTGCCTGCCAAATGCGTTGTGATTGACGCACAGACAAATGGTTAACAGTTTTGGAAAATTCAGAGTGTTTCCTATCCAATGGTACTAAATATATGCATATCCCATTTTCTGGGCCTAAATGGGAGGCATTTTACTTTGGGCACGCCAGGCTCTCCAAAACAGTCACCTTTGCTGCTGGAGCCGGTGAAGTTTAACAAGTCACATAATAAATTGCATGGACTCAATCTGTGTGCAATAATAGTGTTTAACATGATTCTTTTCATGACTGCCTCATTTCTGTACCCCACACATACAATTATCTGTAAGGTCAACAATGGCGCCGGAGAAGAAGGCTGACGTTTTACGTGTCCCCAACCGATTAGGTTTTTTTGTTTGTTTATTTGCGTTGTTTGTAACTTATTTTTTTACTTATTTTGTACATAATGTTGCTGCTACCGTCTCTTATGACCAAAAATAACTTCTGGACATCAGGACTGAGATTACTCACCACGGACCGGCAGAATCCTTTTTCTCCTTTAATGAGTCTGACGAGCCCAATGCGAATGATATACTGCTTTCTCGGGAACAGGCCCAGATCCCAGCGATTTGCGTGAAGAGGAGGTGGAGAAAAAGGGGCCAGAGGGCAGGCTGCCTTCTGAGAATTCGTAGGCGATCGAATAAACCTCCACTTCCTTCCATTCTGCTAGCAAAGTTGCAATCTTTGGAGAATAAAGTAGATGACCTACGCGGAAGATTAAACTACCAACGGGACATTAAAAACTGTAATATCGTATGCTTCACGGAGTCGTGGCTGAACGACGACACTATCAACATGTTGCTGGCTGGTTATGCGCTGTACAGACAGGATAGAACAGCGGCGTCTAATAAGACAAGGGGCGGCGGACTATGTATTTTTGTAAATAACGGCTGGTGCACGATATCTAAGGAAGTCTCGAGCTATGCACGCCTGAGGTAGATAAGCCGTATACCACACTATCAACTAGAGTTTTCAACTAGAGTTTTCATCTGTATTTTTCGTAGCTGTTTACATACCACCACAGACTGAGGCTGGCACTAAGACAGCATTGAATGAGCTGTATTCCGCCATAAGCAAACAAGAAAACGCTCACCCAGAGGCGGCGCTCCTAGTAGCCGGGGACTTTAATGCAGGAAAACTTAAATCCGTTTTAACAAATTTCTATCAGCATGTTAAATGTGCAACCGGAAAGAACAAAACTCTGGACCACCTTTACTCCACACACAGATATGCATACAAAGCTCTCCCTCGCCCTCCATTTGGCAAATCTGACCATAATTCTATCCTCCTGATTACAATATTTTTTGAAGCAGATGCTAAGATACAGGACTGTTTTGCTAGCACATACTTGAATAAGTTCAGGGATTCCTCCGATGGCATTGAGGAGGACAACCACATCAACCAACCACATCAGTCATTGCATTGATGACTTCGTCCCCACAGTGACCATACGTACATACCTCAACTAGAAGCCATGGATTACAGACAACATCCGCACTGAGCTAAAGGCTATAGCCGCCCGCTTTCAAGGAGCGGGACTCTAACCCGGAAGCTTATAAGAAATCCCGCTATGCCCACCATCAAACAGGCAAAGCATCAATACAGGACTAAGATCGAATCGTACTACACTGGCTCTGGCTCGGATGTGGCAGGGCTTGCAAACCATTACAGACTACAAAAGGAGGCACAGCCGAG
Organism: Brachymystax lenok tsinlingensis; assembly: GCA_030435695.1. Lineage (NCBI taxonomy): Eukaryota > Metazoa > Chordata > Actinopteri > Salmoniformes > Salmonidae > Brachymystax > Brachymystax lenok. The sequence continues at coordinate 32,194,286 of CM059785.1, forward strand.
TGCTGCCCAGTGACACGAGCCAACCAGACGAGCTAAATCACTTCTATGCTCGCTTCGAGACAAATAACACTGAAACATGCATGAGAGCACCAGCTGTTCCGGAAGACTGTGTGATCATGCTCTCTGCAGCCAATGTGAGTAAGACCTTTAAACAGGTCAACATTCACAAGGCCGCAGGGCCAGACGGATTACCAGGACGTGTACTGCGAGCATGCGCTGACCAACTGGCAAGTGTCTTCACTGACATTTTCAACCTTTCCCTGTCCGAGTTTGTAAGACCAACATGTTTTAAGCAGACCACCATAGTGCCTGTGCCCAAGAACTGCTTAAATGACTACCGACCCATAGCACTCACGTCTGTAGCCATGAAGTGCTTTGAAAGGCTGATCATGACTATTATCCAAGAAACCATTATCCCATTACCCCCTGATCATGACCACATCAACACAATTATCCCAGAAACCCTAGACCCACTCCAATTTGCATACCGCCCCAACAGATCCACAGATGATGCAGTCTCTATTGCACTCCACACTGCCCTTTCCCACCTGGACAAAAGGAACACCTATGTGAGAATGCTATTCATTGACTACAGCTCAGCGTTCAACACCACAGTGCGCTCAAAACTCATCAATAAGCTAAGGACCCTGGGACTAAACACCTCCCTCTGCAACTGGATCCTGGACTTCCTGACGGGCCGCCCCCCAGGTGGTAAGGATAGGGAACAACACATCCGCCACGCTGATCCTCAACACAGGGGCCACTAGGGGTGCGTGCTCAGTCTCCTCCTGTACTCCCTGTTCACTCATGCCTGCACGGCCAGGCACGACTCCAACACCATCATTAAGTTTGCAGATGACACAACAGTGATCACAGACAACGGTGAGACAGCCTATAGGGAGGAGGTCAGAGACCTGGCCGTGTGGTGCCAGGACAACAACCTCTCCCTCAACTTGATCAAGACAAAGTAGATGATTGTGGACTACAGGAAAAAGAGGACTGAGAACGCCCCCATTTTCATTGACTGAGCTGCAGTGGAGCAGGTTGAGAGTTCCGGCGCCGACAGAAATGGCAGCCTCGCTTCACGTTCTCAGGAAACCATGCAGTATTTTGTTTTTTTATGTATTACTTCTTACATTGTTACCCCGGGAAATATTACGTTTTATTACATACAACCGGGAGGAACTATTGGATATAAGAGCAACGTCAACTTACCAACATTACGACCAGGAATACGACTTTCCCGAAGAGGATTCTCTGTTTGCTACCCCAACTAGGACAATAGACTGGATAGCACCCGGCGACTCAAAACAACGGCGGCGCCGGAGAAGAGGGAAACGCGCTGGTCTTTTGGTCAAGCTATGTCAACGGGCGCATCATGCACCTCTCCCGAGTATTTTAATCGCCAATGTACAGTCTCTGGACAACAAAGTAGACGAAATCAGATCAAGGGTTGCCTTTCAGAGAGACATCCGAGACTGCAACGTTCTTTGCTTCACGGAAACATGGCTCACAACCCTGGATCATTGTTATTCCAACTTCCGTGATGCATACAAGGCTATTCTCCGCCCTCCTTTCGGCAAGTCTGACCATGACTCCATTTTGTTGCTCCCAGCCTACAAACAGAAACTAAAACAGGAAACGCCCGTTCTCAGGTCTGTTCAACGCTGGTCTGACCAATCTGATTCCATGCTGCAAGATTGCTTCCGAGCACGTGGACTGGGATATGTTCCGGATAGCATCTGACAACAACATTGATGTATATGCTGATTCGGTGAGCGAGTTTATTAGCAAGTGCATTGGTGATGTTGTACCCATAGCAAATATTAAAACCTTCCCCAACCAGAAACCGTGGATTGAAACTGAAAGCGCGAACCACTGCTTTTAACCAGGGTAAGGATTCCGGGAAACATGACTGAATATAAACCGTGTAGCTATTCCCTCCACAAGGCAATCAAACAAGCTAAGCGTCAATATAGAGACAAAGTAGAGTCACAATTCAGCGGCTCAGACACAAGAGGAATGTGGCAGGGTCTACAGTCAATCACGGACTACAAAAAGAAAACCAGCCCCGTTGTGGACCATGACGTCCTGCTCCCAGACAAACTAAACAACTTCTTTGCTCGCTTTGAGGACAATACAGTGCCACCGATACGGCCTGCTAACAAAACCTGCGGGCTCTCCTTCACCGCAGCCAATGTGAAAATTTTTTTTAAATGTGTTAACCCTCGCAAGGCTGCCGGCCCAGATGGCATCCCTGGCCGTGGCCTCAGAGCATGCGCAGACCAGCTGGCTGGTGTGTTTACGGACATATTCAATCAGTCCCTATCCCAGTCTGCTGTTCCCACATGCTTCAAGAGGGCCACCATTGTTCCTGTTCCCAAGAAAGCTAAGGTAACTGAGCTAAATCACCATCGCCCCGTAGCACTCACTTCCGTCAACATGAAGTGCTTTGAGAGATTAGTCAAGGATCATATCACCTCCATCCTGCCAGACACCCTGGACCCACTCCAATTTGCTTACCGTCCCAATAGGTCCACAGACGACGCAATCACAATCACACTGCATACTGCCCTAACCCATCTGGACAAGAGGAATACTTATGTAAGAATGCTGTTCATCGACTACAGCTCAGCATTTAACACCATAGTTCCCTCCAAGCTCGTCATTAAGCTCGAGACCCTGGGTCTCGACCCAGCCCTGTGCAACTGGGTCCTGGACTTCCTGACGGGCCGGCCCCAGGTGGTGAGGGTAGAAACAACATCTCCACCCCACTGATCCTCAACACTGGGGCCCCACAAGTGCGTTCTCAGCCCTCTCCTGTACTCCCTGTTTACCCATGACTGCGTGGCCAAGCACGCATCCAACTCAATCATCAAGTTTGCTGGCGACACTACAGTGGTAGGCTTGATTACCAACAACGGACGGGACGGCCTACGGGAGGAGGTGAGGGCCCTCGGAGTGTGGTGTCAGGAAAATAACCTCACTCAATGTCAACAAAACAAAGGAGATGATCGTGGACTTCAGGAAACAGGAGAGGGAGCACCCCCCTATCCACATCGAGGGGACAGTAGTGGAGAAGGTGGAAAGTTTTAAGTTCCTTGGCGTACACATCACGGACAAACTGAATTGGTCCACCCACACAGACAGCGTGGTGAAGAAGGCAAAACAGCCTCAGGAGGCTGAAGAAATTAGTATTGTCACCAAAATCACTCACAAACTTCTACAGATGCACAATCGAGAGCATCCTGTCGGGCTGTATCACCGCCTGGTACGGCAACTGCTCCGCCCACAACCGTAAGGCTCTCCAGAGGGTAGTGAGGACTGCACAACGCATCACCGGGGGTAAACTACCTGCCCTTCAGGACACCTACACCACCCGATGTCACAGGAAGGCCAAAAAGATCATCAAGGACAACAACCACCCGAGCCACTGCCTGTTCACCCCGCTATCATCCTGAAGGCGAGGTCAGTACAGGTGCATTAAAGCTGAGACCGAGAGACTGAAAAACAAGAAGTCTTACCTCAAGGCCATCAGACTGTTAAACAGCCATCACTAACATTGAGTGGCTGCTGCCAACATACTGACTTAAATCTTTAGCCATTTTAAACATAGGAATTGGATGTAACAATGTATCACTAGCCACTTTAAACAATTTTGTATATAATGTTTACGTATCCGACATACTCATATCAAATGTATACACTGTACTCTAAACCATCTACCTAATCTTGCCTATGCCGTTCGGCCATCGACCCAAATCTCTAGCCACTTTATAATTGGATGAAATAATGTATCACTAGCCACTTTAAAGAATGCCATTTATATAATGTTTACATATCCTACATTACTCACCTCATATATATATGTGTATATACTGTACTCCATACCATCTACTGCATCTTGCCTATGCCGGTCAGCCATCGCTCATCCATATATTTATATTTACATACTCGTATTCATTCCTTTACTCTTGTGTGTATAAGGTAGTTGTGAAAAGTTTACTTGTTAGATACTACTGCATGGTCGGAACTAGAAGCACAAGCATTTCGCTACACTCGCATTAACATCTGCTAACCATGTGTATGTGACAAATAAAATTTGATTTGATTTGAGTTTAACGTTCCTTGGTGTCCACATCACCAACAAACTAACATGGTCCAAGCACACCAAGACAGTCGTGAAGAGGGAACGACAAAACCTATTCCCCCTCAGGAGACTGAAAAGATTTGGCATGGGTCCTCAGATCCTCAAAAGGTTCTACAGCTGCACCATCGAGAGCATCCTGACTGGTTGCATCACTGCCGGGGTATCGCAACTGCTCGGCCTCCGACCGCAAAGCACTGGAGAGGGTAGTGCAAACGGCACACTACATCACTGGGACAATGCTTCCAGCCATCTGGGACCTCTATACCATGCGGTGTCAGAGGAAGGCCCTAAAAATTGTCAAAGACTCCAGCCACCCTAGTCATAAACTGTTCTCTCTGCTACCGCACGGCAAGCGATACCGGAGCGCCAAGTCTAGGTCCAAGAGGCTTCTAAACAGCTTCTACCCCAAGCCATAAGACTCCTGAACACCTAATCAAATGGCTACCCAGACTATTTGCATTGCCCCTGCCCCCCTCTTTTACACCGCTGCTACTCTCTGTTGTTACCATCTATGCATATTCACTTTAATAACTCTACCTACATGTACATATTACCTCAACTAACCGCCCCACACATTGACTCTGAACCGGTACCCCCCCTGTTACAGTATATAGTCTCGCTATTGTTATTTTACGGATGCTCTTTAATTACTTGTTACTTTTATTTATTATTCTTATCTGTATTTTTTTAAATTGCATTGTTGGTTAGGGGCTCGTAAGTAAGTATTTCACTGTAAGGTCTACACCTGTTGTATTCGGCGCATGTGACTAATACTTTGCTTAATAGGGTAGTGCAAACGGCCCACTACATCACTAGGGCCATGCTTCCTGCCATCCGGGACCTCTATACCAGGCGGTGTCAGAGGAAGGCCCTACAAATTGTCAAAGAGAGTTAGGGGCTCGTAAGTAAGTATGCCTATATCTTTGTAGTAACTGGGTGTATTGATATACCATCCAAAGTGTAATTAATAACTTCACCATGCCCAAAGAAGGGACCCTATTAAAAAGGATACAGTAAATCCCCTTTGAGCATGGTGAAGTTATTAATTACACTTTGGATGGAGTATCAATACACCCAGTCACTAGAAAGATACAGGCATCCTTTCAAACTCCTAATGATGACTTTAAAACAATTACAGAGTTGAATGACTGTTACAGGAGACAACTGAGGATGGATCAACAATATTGTAGTTACTCCACAATAATAACCTAATTGACAGTGAAATGAAGGAAGCCTGTACATAATAAAATATTCCAAAACATGCATCCTGTTTGCAACAAGGCACTAAAGTAATACTGCAAAAAATGTGGCAAAGCAATTCACTTTTTGTCCTGAACACAAAGTGTTATGTTTTGGGCAAATCCAATACAACACATTACTGAGTACCACTCTCCATATTTTCAAGATTAGTGTTGGCTGCCTCATGTTATGGGTATGCTTGTAATCGTTAAGGACTGGGGAGCTTTTCAGGATAAAAAATAAATGGAATGGAGATAAGCACAGGCAAAATCCTAGAGGAAACCCTGGTTCAGTCTACTTTCCACCAGAGACTGAGAGATTAATTCCCCTTTCAGCAGGACAATAACCAAAAACACAATGTCAAATTTACAGTTTTAAAATGGTTGTCACGCAATGATCAACAAACAATTTGACAGAGCTTGAAACATTTTGAAAAGAATAATGGGCAAATGTTGCACAATCCAGGTGTGGGAAGCTCTCAGAGACTCATAGCTGTAATCACTGCCAAAGGACTTCTACAAAGTATTGACTCAGGGGTGTGAATATTTGAGATATTTCTGTTTCATTTGCAATACATTTGAAAACATTTGACATTTCACTTTTTCATTATGGGCTACTGTGTGTAGATGGGCGACACAAAAAATATATTTAAAACATTTTGAATTCAGGCTGTATACAAGTATATGAATACTTTCTCAAGGCACTGTATGTTGTTTGTTGACATCACATACAGAAGTTATTGGAGACACCTTCTGAAATATCTTGTTGCTAATGTCTTTGTTGCTTTTTGTCTACTTATCAGTTTGTTATGTACAAAACTAATGAATGAACAACTTTTGATTCTGACTAAGCCCCTACTTGTATGGTGGCAATGATAAATTACTGTGGAAAACCCAGATAATGAAACATCTCACATCAGACTGATTTCTAAATATAGAACTGCTTCCTGATTCTGTCTTCCATGCACCATAAAAGTCTAATTGACTAAAATCAATCTTAGGAAACAACATTGAATCAGAAAGGAAAACAAATGACCTTTATTGGGTTTAATTAGATATATTTTTTTTATCCCTGCTTGTCTCACTATTTACTTTTCTTCACTTTTATCTAATAGTCAGGAGTTTCAGACTTTGTTTTTGACAACAGGGTGGGATGTGGGTTTTAAAGCTTTGGATTGAAATTCACAATCCACTGGCATATGGTGACAATAATGCTTGAAATAATAGAAGAGCTAGACATTGCTCTTGATGGGGACACTTATTTTAGAAAACATTTCCCTGACAAAGATTGGGCCTTCTACTGAAGGAAATTTGTCATACCTCCCTACTGTAGCAGCCACCCACACAAACACTTTAATAAATACATATAACACTAAAGTTAAAAGCATTATTGAAAAAAGAAAAGTGGCAAATATAGTTCCCAAAATATCTCCAAATGTTTTGATTGAAATAGTCAGTTAAGTATGTTTAGAGTCTTTAAAAAGTTTTGGTATTACACCTGTAGGGTTACCCTAAAATTAGATACTGATTATAAGTGTGATAGGATTGTTAATTAGCCAAGACTCCAAGCGAACATCAGCTAGCTGATTGCTGGTGTGACTGAATGTTAATTAGGATTTGGAAGTCTTACCATTTCTGTACTATACCGGGGTATACGGTATTACCGGAAGTGCACACGAGGGGCACTATTTAAAAAATATATATAATTTCGGCCCCAGGGCAGTAGTGGAAAAAGTATACAATTGTGATACTTGAGTAAAAGTATTGATACCTTAATAGAAAGTTAGTCAAGTAAAAGTTAAATTCACCCAGTAAAATACTACTTGAGTAAAAGTCTAAAAGTATTTGGTTCTAAATATACTTAAGTATCAAAAGTAGATGTAATTGCCAAAATTGACCTAAGTATCAAAAGTAAAAGAATATATAAATCACTTAAAATGTCTTATATTAAGCAAAGCAGACGGCACCATTTTAATGTTTTTCAAATTTAAGGATAGCCAGGGACACACTCCAACACTCAGACATAATTTACAAATTATGCATTTGTGTTTAGTGAGTCCGCCAGATTAGAGGCAGTAGGGATGACCATGCATTCTCTTGATAAGTGTGTGAATTTAACAATTTTCCTGTCCTGCTCAGTATTCAAAATGTAACGAGTACTTTTAGGTGTCACGGAAAATGTATGGAGTAAAATGTTGATTATTTTCTTTAGGAATGAAGTAAAAGTAAAAGTAAAAGTTGTAAAAATAAATGTTATAGTAAAGTACAGATACCCCCAAAAACGACTTAAGTATTACTTGAAAGTATTTTTACTTAAGTACTTTACACCACTGCACCAAAGATCTTGATCAGGAGGGGCTTGAATGTCTCTGCTGTGGATCTTGACATATAGCCACTTAGCTAGCAAGTTAGCAAACCAGATGCATAGCTGGAGCCCTGAGTTAGATATAATATACTCAGCTGACCCCTCCCTGGATGTTGTGTTAAACGCTCTACAACAAAGCTTGCTTAGTGTCCAACAAGTTTTCTCTGCCCTTAACCTTGTTCTGAACACCTCCAAAACAAAGGTCATGTGGTTTGGTAAGAAGAATGCCCCTCTCCCCACTGGTGTGATTACTACCTCTGAGGGTTTGGAGCTTGAGATAGTAACCTCATACAAGTACTTGGGAGTATGACTAGACAGTACACTGTCCTTCTCTCAGCACATATCAAAGCTGCAGGCTAAGGCTAAATCTAGACTTTGTTTCCTCTATTGTAATCACTCCTCTTTCACCCCAGCTGCCAAACTAACCCTGATTCAGATGACCATCCTACCCATGCTAGATTATGGAGATGTAATTTATAGATCGCAGGTAAGGGTGATCTCGAGGGCTAGATGTCTTTTACCATTCGGCCATCAGATTTGCCACCAATGCTCCTTATAGGACACATCACTGAACTCTATACTCCTCTGTCAACTGGTCCTCCCTGTATACCCGTCGCAAGACCCACTGGTTGATGCTTATTGGGCGGCAGGGTAGCCTAGTGGTTAGAGCGTAGGACTAGTAACCGAAAGGTTGCAAGTTCAAAATCCCCGAGCTGGCAAGGTACAAATCTATCGTTCTGCACCTGAATGGGCAGTTAACCCACTGTTCCTAGGCCGTCATTGAAAATAAGAATTTGTTCTTAACTGACTTGCCTCAGTCCCCCCTATCTGAGATACCTAGTGCAGCCCTCATCCTCCACATACAACACCCGTTCTGCCAGTCACATTCTGTTAAAGGTCCCCAAAGCACACACATCCCTGGGTTGCTCCTCTTTTCAGTTTGCTGCAGCTAGCGACTGGAACGAGCTGCAAAAAAAAACTAAAAGTGGACAGTTTTATCTCAATCTCCTCATTCAAAGACTCAATCATGGACACTCTTACTGACAGTTGTGGCTGCTTTGCGTGATGTATTGTTGTCTCTACCTTCTTGCCCTTTGTGCTGTTGTCTGTGCCCCAAAATGTTTGTACCATGTTTTGTGCTGCTACCATGTTGTGCTGCTGCCATGTTGTGTTTCTAACACGTTGTTGTCATGTTGTGTTGCTACCATGGTGGGTTTTCTTGTATTGCTGTCATGCTATGTTGTTGTCTTAGGTCTTAGTGTTGTGGTGTCTCTCTTGGCGTGATGTGTGTTTTGTCCTATATTTGTAATATTTTTTTAGACCCCCGCAGGAGGCATTTTGCGTTTTGGTAGGCCGTCATTGTAAATAAGAATTTGTTCTTAACTTACTTGGCTAGTTAAATAAAGGTTAAATACAATTTAAATGAAGAAGAAAAACATGTATACGGTATTGAAAATCATACAGTCGGTATCTTTAAATACCCCCGTTATACGGTATAAATGGTATGTCGCTCAAGCCTAAAGCTAATCAGACACAACGCTAGCGGATTAGCATCCAAATAAGAGGCTTATAGCCCCTTGTGTAAATGACACCAAATTACTGCAGCACAGATATATTGGCATTCCACTCAGTCCCTAAGCACCTTTTCTCTCCTCACCTGCCGATTGGCTAACGTTAATTGTCTGGATACAAATAAGAATGGTGGAATTATCAAACCTTGTCAGCCATCGACTACACAAAACTGAAGCTTTTTTTTCTCCCTATTAAATACCTGCTCGTTGGACATCAGTTGCTCAGCTCGAGTGCTTGTGTAACATGAATCGAACCACTTATGATTCAAACTCATACATGAGCACAAGCACTCGATAATCAAGTTATCCTACCTAATCGGCTGAGGATGTTGCCATTCACAATGAGTGGTACTATCTTCAGATTTTCTACAATAAAGAAAAAATAAGTATGTCAATGTAGCAACCTAATTTTGCTACAAGACAACTTTTCCCTATTTGGGTTTCACTTTCCCTCACACAAATAATAATTTTACCATGACCCACTATGCCAATGACAGTTGTGCCTGAACACCGGTCATGCATTTTTTATTATTTTACCTATTTTGTTGTGGTCGTTATCCTTCATGATTTTCTGGTAGCACTCAAACTGGGCTGTCACAATCTTTTTCCTGGTGACATCTGTGTCGTGGTAGACATTCACCAGTACGTGCTGCTGGGTCTCATTCACCTCTGGGCTAGCCACAACAAAGATCTACAAGTAAGAGAACCCAGCGCATTACATAACATAACACATAGCATCACATAGCATCACATGACAGAATAAATATAGAATATCCAAGGGAACAGTATCAAGTTAATAGCAGAAAATCATATGAATCATATAAATGCAAAGCTTAAGTGAAATTAATAAACATTCATTTAACATTTTTGCTAATCACAAAATAAAAATGGCCTAATTCATATTTGATAGAAGTCATCTAATCTAACTAGATTGTATGGAGATTGTTTGTCGTCTCCTTCATTAGTTTGTTGACTCATTTGGCTGTAAGCAAATAGCTAAACAACACAGTATATTTTTTAAATGTGTCTACACCCAGGGTTGTGTCTGAGTTCTATATTTGAACTCCACGGGGGACCGATTAAAACGCTCAGTCACCATATCCTCATTTAGGACACAGGAGGCAGTAATGTAGAGCGGAGCGACTCCCTTTAAATCCATGTGAGCTCTGTGGAAAATTAAACAAAGTAAATGGTGTACAAAGACATGTCAAACCACCCAATGTGAACCTAAATACTATGGGTCAATGTTAAACTTCAAGTCTTAACAAAATGTCATGCCAAAATAACAAAATTGTGGGTGTACTGGGTGGGCAGAACAAAAACATACTATTGCTGAATCATTAGGTGATCACTGGACTCAAAAGCAGGATACACTGCTTTTTATTCAATGATTTTAAGTTTGTCCTGCTCTTTTTTGTACAGATCAGTCCCGACAAGAATCAATTTAATGCATGTTTACCTACCAGTGTCTGGACCTATATGCCATCATATTGACCCCTTGCCAATCTCACATGCACTTTATTGTATATTCATCAATATAAACGTTCACCAAAGTTGGAGATTTTCTGCACAGAGAATTCACAAACACCAATTGATGTTCCCATCAAACGGTGGCGTTCTATTACTGAGCATGCCTTTTAAAATTGTAAACATGCACAGTATCTTATACGGTGTATGAACCCACCAATGAGACAGTAGACGTGAAAATAGCATTTCTCTGCGCTTATATGGCCCTGCACATATGTTTGTGTGTGTGCATGCGTGCGTATGTGTGTGTGTGTGTGTGAGGGACAGAAAAAGCGACAAGAAACAAAGACAGAAAAAGAGAGAGTAAAGAGAGTCAATTCTTACATCAGTGGGAGTGCAGAGTAGGAGACAGATGACCATCCAACACCAGCCGAAACCGTCCATCTTCTTTTTTGGCATATCAGACGATCCACTCTTTAATGGCTATCGATCTGCTAAAAGGAAAAAAGCCCATTCATATACAGATCCACATTTTCTCACTACAGCAATCAACATCATCCCTCCATCTCCATCCCTCTTTCATCACTCATTCACTCCAATATGAAGATGTACACCCATTTGCTGCTCTCTACCTAAATCCAATGCAATCGAATGAGCGCCTTCATGAGATTATTTCCAACCACGGACATCATATCGGCACCTTAGTGCAGCTGTGGGCTGTGCTGTGCCATCACCAGTATTTATGGCTACAGAGCATGCACATGCACTCCAGTTCACTTCAAATTGGCCAGTGTGGATAGTAGCGAGGTCAACACAATCCCAGAGGATGACCAGAGGAGACTGGGGAGAGTGGAGAAACACCTGATCTCTAATATGTTCAGACGTTACAGACTTGGAGGCGTATGTCTTGTACAACTGCCATTTGCTCCTCTTGATGTAGTCCTAATGCATTTGTATATTGTAAATATATAAACAGTAAAAATGCATTTACTAGTCCAAACAATCTTTGAGAAAAGTATTTTATATTGCTCTATTTGTATTTTGAAATTCACATAGTGTCACGATCCTCATAAGTGACAGACCAAGGCGCAGCGAGGCATCCAGTATACATGTTTATTAAAACGAAACGTAACTGGGCAAAATAACAAAATGAACGAAGATGGTAACTTAAACATAGACTGACAATACAAACAAAGCTATGCACAAACAATAACCCACAAACCCCAATTGAAAACTACAAACATATATATGGTTCCCAATTAGAGACAACGACACAGCTGCCTCTAATTGGGAACCATTCCCCAACATAGAAATATATAACCTAGAACATAAAAAACCCTACACCAAAAACAAAACTAAACACACCAGCCTGTCTCTCAGGCCTGGACGTGACAGTACCCCCCCCCCCCCCAAAGGCGCGGACTCCGACCGCGCCACAAGTCCATGGGGGGTCTTGAATGGGTCTTTTAGTCCCAGGTGGCGGCTCCGGTGCTGGCCGTGCTGGTCCGAAGTCACGCACCGGAGGCCCTGGGCCATTTGCTGGACTGGGGACCCTCACTGGCGGCCCCGGACTGGGGACCCTCACTGGCGGCTCCGGACTGGGGACCCTCACTGGCGGCTAAGGACAGGGGACCCTCACTGGCGGACCTGGACAGGGGAAGCACACTGGCCCTCTGGTGCGGGAGCAGGAACCGCCGTACTGGGCTCATAACGCGCACACTGGTGCGGGAGCAGGAACCGGCCGTACTGGGCTCATAACGCGCACTCTGGTGCGGGGAGCAGGAACCGCCGTGCTGGGCTCATAACGCGCACTCTGGTGCGGGGAGCAGGAACCGGCCGTACTGGGCTCATAACGCGCACTCTGGTGCGGGGAGCAGGATCCGGCCGTACTGGGCTCATATCGCGCACTCTGGTGCGGGGAGCAGGAACCGGCCGTACTGGGCTCATAACGCGCACTCTGGTGCGGGGAGCAGGAACCGGCCGAACTGGGCGCACTCTGGATCCTGGAGCGTGGAGCAGGGACAGGACGTGCTGAGTCCACGACCGGCACAGGGATCCTGGAGCGTGGAGCAGGGACAGGACGTGCTGTATCCACGACGGGCACAGGGATCCTGGAACGTGGAACAGAACGTGCTGGGTCCACGACGGCCACAGGAATCCTGGATCGTGGAGCAGGGACAGGACGTGCCGAGTCCACGACGGGCACAGGGATCCTGGAGTGTGGAACCGGAACAGCACGTACTGGGCTGTGGATGCGAACCGGAGACCCCACACGCAGAACCGGTGCAGGATATCTCGGTCCCAGAAGGTGTACTGGAGACCTAGCATGCAGAGCCGGCACCACACTTATCCAGGTAGCACACTCACCCTCCCCTGACAGATGAGTGGCGCTGGGATCTCACGCACCGGGCTCTGGACCCGCACCGGAGATACTGCACGCAGAACCGGTGCAGGATATCCTGGTCCAAGGAGGTGCACCGGAGACCAGGAGCGCTGAGCCGGCACCACCCTTCCAGGCTGCACACGCACCCTCCCCTGACAGATGAGTGGAGCTGGAATCTCTAGCTCCGGCCTATGAACGCGCACTTGAGACACCGTGCGCAAAACTGCATAGCACGGCGTCTTACTAGTGCGACGCTCCCTCCAACGCTCCCTCCAGAGAGCACGAGGAGTTGGCTCAGGAGTCCACCCTGAATCGGCCAAACTCCCGTGTGCCCAAAGTTTTTGGGGCTGCCTTTCAGGCTTCCGTGCCAGGCGAGGTCTAATAAACTTTTCTCTCTCCAGATCCCATGCTCCGTATAGCCTCACACCTGCGCCGCTCCGATCCTGCGCCGCTTACGACACCTGACCCGCTTACGATCTTCGTTCATTTTGTTATTTTGCCCAGTTACGAAACGTAACTGGGCAAAATAACAAAATGAACTAAGATCGTAACTTAAACATAGACTGGCAATACAAACAAAGCTATGCATCAACAATAACCCACAAACCCCAATTGAAAACTACAAACATATATATGGTTCCCAATTAGAGACAACGACACACAGCTGCCTCTAATTGGGAACCATTCCCCAACATAGAAATATATAACCAAGAACATAAAAAACCCTACACCAAAAACAAAACTAAACATACCAGCCTGTCTCTCAGGCCTGGACGTGACACATAGATCATTTGCATATAAATTACATTTTGAAATTCCCAATGCATACATGCCTTGTCAGGTGGATCAGAACACAGAGTCTTGGATGCTATATCAATCACTATCTAGAAGCGTCGCCCTGACACTTTGTTTGGACCGGACATCCTACGGACTGCACACTTAATGTAAGTGTTGTAGAATTGGGTCTTGTCAGGACCACAAAATACTATATTAAGACTATATGCTTTGAGGTTGCAGCATGGCTGGTGCACAGTTTAAGAGGCAAAATTCAAATGTTCACATGCCCCTCAGGTCGAACAAATGTGCTTTTCAAAATCGAGGGAAGATGAGGGAATTTCAATCTTAACCAAATGTGGTTGCCTAGAAGAAATGTCTGTCCAAATGCCTGCACTGGATTCAGAGTCTAATTCATAGACCCGAGGGGAGCCCATCTAGCACTTGTAAGCAATAATCCATCTTATTAACAAGACATAGATGCACAGATATGTTTGCAGAGTCAGAGTTCTGTATGATGCATTGGCTGAACCTTGCAGTAATGTTGCTAGCTGTTAGCCGGAACAGACCTGTCTAGTGAGACAGTAGGGAAGAGTTAGCATTCCTGACACACAAGCCACCATTGTGTATACAACTGTTATAACACAATATGTTAGCTAAAAAATGTCTGTTTAGCCTCAAGTGCTATGGGAAGGGAGATGTGCTATACTTGAGTGGTAGGGTTAAATGAGCAGAAATACCCTTAATGGCCTAAAAGAGTAGGACATTTTTATACCTCAAGTTGCATGGCTAATTTTATTAAACTGTAATGCAATTCACCCAGGATAATAGGAAATATATCTGAGAGAAAATTGCTGTTTTGTTTTCAAGAACTGCTGTTTGTATTCAAGAACATCCAGCAAACAATTCAATGTTTTTGTTCACAATATGACAGAGGTTAGTAACCACTATGCATGCTAAATAGACTCGGTGTGCACAGAAAGAAAATGACTTTCATAAAGAATTCACAACAAAAATATATCAAGGGCTACCTCCGCCTCAAAGCCCAACAAACATGGTCATGGGAAACCTCACTTTATCCTGCACTGTGCTATCTACTATTCTAGAAACCCTGAATCCAAGCCAGGGGAATGGATGCCCGCCTCCCAAGTCTGCTTGGAATTAAAACGCCATTACACCAGGGAAATGCTGGAACTGGGATTGTAAAAAAGCATGGCTAAGTGCAAATTGGAAACAGACAGGAAACTATCAGCTGCACTGTCACACACTAATGGTCCTCTGTGCCAAATCCCCCAGCTGTATTGGAAGGGCTGACATTTTACAAACTGAGACTAGAGCCAAGGATGGATCTGTCCAATGACAATATAAACATTTATTTTATTTCACCGTTATTTAACCAGGTAGGCCAGTTGAGAACAAGTTCTCATTTACAACTGCGACCTGGCCAAGATAAAGCAAAGCAGTGCGACAAGAACAACAACACAGAGTTACACATAAACAAACGTACAGTAAATAACACAATAGAAAAATATATGTACAGTGTGTGCAAATGTAGAAGAGTAGGGAGGTAACGCAATAAATAGGCCATAGAGGCAAAATAATTACAATTTAGCATTAACACTGGAGTGCTAGATGTTGATGTGCAAGTAGAGATTCTGGGGTGCAAAAGAGCAAGAGGGTAAGTAATAATATGGGGATGAGGTAGTTGGGTGTGCTATCTACAGATTGGCTGTGTACAGGTACAGTGATCGGTAAGCTGCTCTGACAGCTGATGCTTAAAGTGAGAGAGGGAGATATAAGACTCCAGCTTCAGCGATTTTTGCAATTCGTTCCAGTCATTGGCAGCAGAGAACTGGAAGGAAAGGCGGCCAAAGGAAGTGTTGGCTTTGGGGATGACCAGTGAAATATATCTGTTGGAGCGCGTGATACGTGCTATGGTGACCAGTGAGCTGAGATAATGCGGGGCTTTACCTAGCAAAGACTTATAGATGACCTGGAGCCAGTGGGTTTGGTGACGAATATGAAGCGAGGGCCAGCCAACGAGGGAATACAGGTCGCAGTGGTGGGTAGTATATGGGGTTTTGGTGACAAAATGGATGGCACTGTGATAGACTACATCCAGTTTGCTGAGTAGAGTGTTGGAGGCTATTTTGTAAATGACATCGCCGAAGTCAAGGATCGGTAGGATAGTCAGTTTTACGAGGGTATATTTGGCAGCATGAGTGAAGGAGGCTTTGTTGCGAAATAGGAAGCCGATTCTAGATTTAATTTTGGATTGGAGATGCTTAATGTGAGTCGGGAAGTTTACAGTCTAACCAGACACCTAGGTATTTGTAGTTGTCCACATATTGTAAGTCAGAACCGTCCAGAGTAGTGATGCTAGTTGGGCGGGAGGGTGCGGTCAGCAATCGGTTGAAGAGCAGGCACTTAGTTTTACTAGCATTTAAAAGCAGTTGGGGCCACGGAAGGAGTGTTTTATGGCATTGAAGCTTGTTTGGAGGTTTGGTAGCACAGTGTCCAAAGAAGGGCCACAGTGTCCAAAGAAGGACCACACCACAGAATGCTGTCATCTCTGTTTTATCAGAAATGATTGGTTATGGGTGCCTTCATGTGTTTGTAAAATATTACTGTTCTCAGATTTTATCCATTGCTTAGCTGGAATAGAATAGTAATATCCTGATTATTTGACTGTGATATGTGGGTGTCTCACCTAGCTCTCTTAAAATGAATGCATTTACCGTAAATCGCTCTGGATTAGAGCATCTGCTAAATGACTAAAATGTCAAATGACTAAAATGTCAATTGTAAATGTTTTACATACAGATCTCATTACACTGTATTAAGTAATTAAAAAAATATATAAATACTGATAAATAATACCGTTATTTATTAATAATGTAGTTATTTGTTACATTTGACTGTGGAAAATCTAGCAGTACTACTTATTTCTCATCCCTCCAGGTGGATATATAGCATTTTGCAAATAAAACATGATTATTTGTGTCTCTGAAATGAAACCATCAAGTGATAAACTGTAAATTCTCTAGTGTTAAATTCAACACTGGTCCAGTATCTATACCGGTCCACACTTCTCAGTGTTAAATTAACACACTGCTTAGTGTAAAGCCTTATTTGCATTTTTCCCAGTGCCCTGACTTTCGAGTGAATTGTAGAGTTACCCCCCATGACTGTATTTGTTAGTGAAAGAGACATGGTTGTTGCGTTCGTCAATTTTCAGTCCTGTGTCCTTCACCAAGTGTGATCTTAAACTAATATGTCATCTTTAAAATTAAATAACAATAAAACAATTATTTAATTAGGCCTTATTTTGGGGGCCTAGTTTTCAGGCATGAAACGCACATTATAATGGCTTGCAAAGTGATGTGTAAATCCTATTGGATATCCAACATTTGGATACCCACAACCTGCATTCAGAATGACTGCTGGGTTGGAAAGACTAAGATATGAGACTGCCTAAAGCAGGGGTGGGGAACCTTTTTGCCATCAAGGGCCATTTGGATATTTATAAATTAATTTGGGGGCCATATTATTAAAATGTGCTATGTCCTGCTTTATTCGTGTTTTAATGTGACTTTAATCACTGACATTGGTTTTACAGTTTATATATTACTTGTATGATGTTTCTTGTGTCCTTGAGTATTTAGAAAAGTGCTAGTCCTATTTAAATAAATATTAGTATTGTAAATAATGTTGTTTTTATGATTACTTGTTCAAACTCACCTCTAATGCGATGGCTGAAACTGCTTATCTTTGACGAGGCATTTGATGTCAGCTTGCAGTGAAGATGACGCTACTCACAGCTGGTTTTCCAGGTTCCAGTCAGCCTTCAGCGGAATCGAGTCTTTGCAAGAGTCAGTTTGGAAAAGAACTGCTCACAGCAGTAGGTCGTCCCGAACACAGATGCACATTTAAGCGCATGTCTCCTCAGAACAGGAAAATGCTCAGCGCTAACGTACATTTTGTAGAACTCAAGGGGAGGGAGGTTGTTGTACCTGGCTTTGAACTCGTCATTGCTTTGCAGCTCAATGACTTCGTGTTGTAGGCCTTCCGGCACATCCGCTGGTTCGACGTTAAACAGGGTTGCAAATATGTTCAACTCCAGTTGTTTACTTTTCACATCCTTAACTGCTCACAAAATGCCTTTGCGAGCTTTCCACACTCACCGGCATATTCCAACGTAATCTCAGGCTCTTGTCCTTGCAGAGTATGAAAATGCACTGTTACCCCTTTCTAGTTGGGCTTGCCACAGCTTTAATTTCGCTTCAAACGATTTCACGTTTGATCTGAGAAGCTGGTTCGGCCCTTGGAGCTTGACGTTCAAGTCAGACATATACTTGGTTATGTCCACCATGAATGCCAAATCACACATCCACTTGTCATCACTCAGTTCCGCGACAGGTTTCCCCTTCATCTCCATGAATTGTTTTACTTCATCCTTAAGTCCGTAAAACTGAGCGAGCATGTTTCCACGGCTCAACCATCGCACCCCACAGTGGTAAATCAAATCACCATACTCCAATTCAAGATCACTCAATAGCTCCATAAATTGGCAGTTGTTCAGCCCTTTGCTTTTGATCAAATTGATGGTCGACACTACAGTTGCCATTACATTGTTCGGCTTCAGGGACTGTGCAAACAGACTTTCTTGAGGTATGATGCAGTTGCATACAATTAAATCACTTGGATCAAGACTGAGACAACTCATTTATTTTTTCACTAATGCAGTTAACCCCTTTTTCGAGCCAACCATGGCTGGCGCGCCATCTGTAGTAAGGCCACTTAATTAGAGCTCTTTTTTTTTTTTTAAACAATGTTTTAATTATGAATTGGCTCAGGAGCCTGATCAAACAGTCTCGTAGGCTGACGTCCCCCACCCCTGGCCTAAGCATCTAAACTGGAATAACCTAGTAACAGATGGGATTAGTTTAAAATGTTTAAATGTATATTTGAGTAGCATACAATTAATTAATCAGTCAATGTACATGCAAAAACACTAATATTGAAACAAACTATTTTAAAAATCAACCTTTTATATGCTGGCCGGGGTTTTGGTGTAACACAATTCTTTTTATTTGAACCTTTAATTTAACTAGGCAAGTCAGTTAAGAATAAATTCTTATTTACAATGACGGCCTGGGATCAATGGGTTAACTGCCTTGTTCAGGAGCAGAACGACAGATGTTTACCTTGTCAGCTCGGGGATTCGATCTAGCAGCCTTTCAGTTGCTGGCCGAACGCTCTATCCACTAGGCTACCTGTCGCCCCAATGAATGCCAATGCTAGGGTTCTTTTACACAAATGAGTGTTAATTTAACACTTACATAGATAATGTAACACCTGAATTACCAATAGACACTAGGTAACACTGGCCAAATTGCTGTGTAGATTTTAAACAATTACATGTCTGTTATTGAACAACCCCTGCCGTGATTAGATAGTGAAAAACCCACCAATCTCATAACTTTCATAACTTTAAACAATAAAATATAATTTACCAACATTTCTGTGGATATACAGTATAGCATTTTGGAATGAAACTCTTCCAGCACAACTCACAGGAAGAAGTGTCTGTAAAAGGGTTTTTGGAGGACCACCCTGTCCCACCCTCTCCTGTCCTAATACACATAATGCTCCCGTGAATCATGTTGCTATGGACTACAGCTATTATTTACGATGGAAATAGCCACAATATCCTATGTCTGGGGCCGCACGCTACAAGACAAATGGAGGAACACTTAACACATGCATTACCTCCTAAGTGACATACAGTTTATAGAGATCAAGAAGAGAGAACTC
Source organism: Brachymystax lenok tsinlingensis (assembly GCA_030435695.1). Taxonomy (NCBI): domain Eukaryota; kingdom Metazoa; phylum Chordata; class Actinopteri; order Salmoniformes; family Salmonidae; genus Brachymystax; species Brachymystax lenok. The sequence continues at coordinate 32,214,051 of CM059785.1, forward strand.
CGCTTATCATATAGCTCAGATTTCTGGACAGGATAAGATACCACAAATGACTCATTCAATAGGGTGAATTGTGCATTGCAGGTAGAATTGTATTTTAATATTACAAAACAGATATGATTATTTTATCATGTGGAGTAGCCAATCATGCCCTCTCCATCCACTACATTTTTAGCTACAACAGAATGTTTTCTCTTTCTGAACACAGCCCACAGGTAAGCTAAGCAGGTATCAGGTCAGTTGTTGATCTATTTTGGTAATACAACTTTTATCGTTGTTTAGACACATCTATGTAGGGGGAAGACAGTGGGTGGTCTTCTACAAGCCATACATCAGAGTAGTAGGGAGGGAAGAGGTTAGTCACGGGGCCTTTGTAACAAGTACAATATTACTTCTTCTACATCTGAAGGCCGAGAGAGATCCCTTGGAAATATGAAGAACAGCTGTGAATTCTCACCTGCCACAACAAGCGAACTAACGAGCCAGCTAGTGAGCAGCCTTGGCTTATCAGCTCCATTGTCCGTTGATGTGGTTGTGTGTTGTAAACATCCTACTGCCCGCACAGGATGTTTGCGCCCCATCCTTCCCAAGTTTCTTTGTATGGCATTTAGAGAAGCAATTTATTTCCCTTTTTAGAGAATGCTTTGCATTCTTTTTCTCTCAATATGACCTGCTGCGATTACACTTATCGTTCAATAGCACACCAAATGCAGACCAATCGCACGGACACAAACGTAAACATTGGCCAATACAATGTTTACATAATTCCCATCACTGTTTAAGAATTCAAATAACAAAAGGCTACTGAAGCACCTAGATAAGAACTGTGTGTGTGTGTATCTGTAAACAAAAAAACAGTCCACTGGCAAAATATTGAAGTTGCTTATCTTTCTTTGTAGAAGAATGCAGTATTCAGCACTGTGGGTGTATTTTATAATTCACATATTTCAAAACGACTTCACCATTCACAAGTTTGAACATTGAGTTCAACAACCGTGTAGGGCGGATCCTTGGAGAGACAAGGAGGCCATTGTCCCATTTCTTAAGGTCATTGTTGCAGTCAACATGCAGCTTTAAAACATTATACTAGTGGCAGATGTCACCTGGGAGCTAAGGGAGGACAGTCTGACTTCTTGCTTCTTTTGGGCCTGGAGTAACCCAGATTAAACCTTCTCCTGGGCCCATATCCATAAAGTGCCTCAGAGTAGGAGTGTAGATCTAGGATCAGGCCATCCCTGTTCATTCATTAGAATCTAAAAGGCATAACTGAACTGAGATCAGCACCGCTACTCTGAGACACTTTATGAATACAGGTCCATGACAACAAAAAAACACTCATTACAGAAGCTCAATGGAGAATAGATTATCCGCTTTTCCTTCACTGTATTACACCTTCTCTTTGACACAAGCATGGACCTTGATGAAAAAGTCCCTTCATTTTCCCTGATAGTGTGCAGGTGAATGACGTGTGGCACTCTTTCCTACACAAGATACAGCACGTGCCAGGGCAGTTATTCAAGGAAACAGGTGGCTGAGTGCATAGGCATTATCAGCTGTAACCATTAAACACTTTTCTACGGACCCGACATAAGGATTCCAGGTGACAAATGATGTGTTGAATGAATTTGAGTCCAGCTTAATTGAAAGCAGATAATATGCATCCAGCTGGGATGTGTTTATTTGCATATGCACATGCTGGTTTTAAGAACTGCTAACATACCCTGTGTAATGTCAAGGGAATGAATTTGGCAAAACACTGTTCAAAGCCCATTTTTTGCTAGACCCATCTGTATGTTGTAATGATATGTAGTAAACACTATGTCTAGGAGATATGGGACACTTGGATGGCAAAGGGGGAGCAAATCAATCATCTTTAGTTCCCAGAATGTCTCCTGAAGGGAAACGATCTTTGGTTCCTAGAATGTCTCCGGACGTTTTCTGCATGGTCACACTCCAGGAACAGACCACAGGGGAGGGGGAGACATTTTGTGTATGCTGAAATATGACTAAATTAGATATTATATATATAATGTAATATCAGTGGGGAACCGTCAGAACATTCTAGACATTCAGAGAACTGATAAACAGCCAATACAGTAGGTGGCGGCAATACACTAATAGGTTGTAGTCTACCATGAAAGGAAGAAGAAGAAGAAGACCGCGCAAGAGAAAATATTCATGTAAATGCCATGTAAAGGTAAAAATTGAAGTAAGCATATGCCGATTAAAACACCTGGTTTTCTGAGCAATCTTTCAAATTATTAAGACATGTAAACCCCATTAATCGGTGTTCCAGCAGTGTATTTGATCTGTGCATGTGCTAGCACCAGCCAAGTGAGCCTCCCTCTTTAACGCGAGTGAAACAACTGAATGTATGTGTCTTGGATGTCGTTTTCACATAAAAACTTTAAAATGTACAAACTCAGAATCAAATATGCTTCCCAAAAATAACATGTTCACTGTGGTAAAACTTTTATTTTTATTTATAAGAGTGCCATCAGGTAGCCTGATTTCAGATGTGTCCATGTAAACAGAGTTATTAGGGAAATCGTTCTTCTTGCAAAGCATGTCAACATTTTAAATGAACTATTATATGAATCTGACTATGCACAATAATTGCATTTTTGTGTGCATGTAACCACAGTCATTGTTAGGTAGCTTGTGTTGTGGTAGTGTGACAATGGCAATGGCGGCTGTTGCTAATTTGTTAGCGTCACCCTTTTCAAGATTTACTTTCAAACTTTGTTTACAAATAATCATAATCTGGTGAGTGGCACTGTTTTTTTTGCAGCTCTTTGAAAAGAACAACAGTGAAACATCGTTGCTCTTAAACTTTATCACCGGGTAGTGTGTTGAACGTGATAAAATATATTTGCAATGGGAAGTAATAGCTGGTTCGTTCATTTCATTTTGGACATGAAATGGTTTTGCTTTTGTATTGTTATGATTTCATGGGGCCTACTGGAGAAAATGGGCTACTTATTCTTTAACGTTATTTGATGCTGTGTGTGACTGCTGTCGATTGTCTATCAGCCGTGTCTATGTGTTTGACCAAAATTGGCTCCCCTTCAGCGCCATGGAGTGCACAGGTATTACAGTCGCTGTCCTTTCAGTACCATGAGCCTGTTACCTTTGATGTGACACTGTTGTTGTCGCTATTGGTGATGGTATGATAGGGGTGTTTGCCTACCATAAATTGTGTAAACAATGCATTATTTTATGCTGTGTGTCATGTGTCCATGCCAGTTCTTTCTCTGTGTGCTGCAGCCCGAAGTGCGGCCAGGTCTGTTTGATTCATTCATAATGTCATCAAAAAGTATTTCTCCTCCTTCACTAGAGCTAGAATGGTCCGACTAAAGAAGCTATAATGTCGGGCGCATTAATTAGGTGATGCTGTTTTCTGTTATTTCCTAGATTTTTTCTAGATCACCTGCAGAGATGGAGCACCTTATGTACTCACCTATGGTTATAACTGGTTATAACTAGGTATGACCGTGTACAAAATCTAAATTACCTGACATATATGCTTAGTTGCAGTCAAAACAGCTCATAAAAGTCTATCAGTGGCATGAATAATTCGTAGAATTGTCATACAGAAACAAGCGACCCCCTAAATGTACACATAGTGATGTATTGGTGTGTACTCTCAGAAAACAGGAAATGTTATATAAATACCATAATTCCTGTAATATCTCCAATATTCCATATGCAACTTTTAAGCATTCTGCCATAGGCCCTACCAATCCCATTGTTTCACTAGCAAATAAAGAAAACTAAGACATATTTTTGGCAATTGTCTCTCAGGATCAATGGATGAATTGCTTTTTTGTCAATAAAATTAAGTATATTTAAAATGTTGGATGTAGCACCCCTTTAAATGGCAGTCGTTTTTTCCACATACAGTGGGGCAAAAAAGTATTTAGTCAGCCACCAATTGTGCATGTTCTCCAACTTAAAAAGATGAGAGAGGCCTGTAATTTTAATCATAGGTACACTTCAACTATGACAGACGAAATGAGAAAAAGAAATCCAGAAAATCACATTGTAGGATTTTTAATTTATTTATTTGCAAATTATAGTGGAAAATAAGTATTTGGTCAATAACAAAAGTTTATCTCAATACTTTGTTATATACCCTTTGTTGGCAATGACAGAGGTCAAACGTTTTCTGTAAGTCTTCACAAGGTTTTCACACACTGTTGCTGGTATTTTGGCCCATTCCTCCATGCAGATCTCCTCTAGAGCAGTGATGTTTTGGGGCTGTCACTGGGCAACACAGACTTTCAACTCCCTCCAAAGATTTTCTATGGGGTTGAGATCTGGAGACTGGCTAGGCCACTCCAGGACCTTGAAATGCTTCTTACGAAGCCACTCCTTCGTTGCCCGGGCGGTGTGTTTGGGATCATTGTCATGCTGAAAGACCCAGCCACGTTTCATCTTCAATGCCCTTGCTGATGGAAGGAGGTTTTCACTCAAAATCTCACAATACATGGCCCCATTCATTCTTTCCTTTACACGGATCAGTCGTCCTGGTCCCTTTGCAGAAAAACAGCCCCAAAGCATGATGTTTCCACCCCCATGCTTCACAGTAGGTATGGTGTTCTTTGGATGCAACTCAGCATTCTTTGTCCTCCAAACACGACGAGTTGAGTTTTTACCAAAAAGTTATATTTTGGTTTCATCTGACCATATGACATTCTCCCAATCCTCATCTGGATCATCCAAATGCTCTCTAGCAAACTTCAGACGGGCCTGAACATGTACTGGCTTAAGCAGGGGGACACGTCTGGCACTGCAGGATTTGAGTCCCTGGCGGCGTAGTGTGTTACTGATGGTAGGCTTTGTTACTTTGGTCCCAGCTCTCTGCAGGTCATTCACTAGGTCCCCGTGTGGTTCTGGGATTTTTGCTCACTGTTCTTGTGATCATTTTGACCCCACGGGTGAGATCTTGCGTGGAGCCCCAGATCAAGGAAGATTATCAGTGGTCTTGTATGTCTTCCATTTCCTAATAATTGCTCCCACAGTTGATTTCTTCAAACCAAGCTGCTTACCTATTGCAGATTCAGTCTTCCCAACCTGGTGCAGGTCTACAATTTTGTTTCTGGTGTCCTTTGACAGCTCTTTGGTCTTGGCCATAGTGGAGTTTGGAGTGTGACTGTTTGAGGTTGTGGACAGGTGTCTTTTATACTGATAACAAGTTCAAACAGGTGCCATTAATACAGGTAACGAGTGGAGGACAGAGGAGCCTCTTAAAGAAGAAGTTACAGGTCTGTGAGAGCCAGAAATCTTGCTTGTTTGTATGTGACCAAATACTTATTTTCCACCATAATTTGCAAATAAATTCATAAAAATCCTACAATGTGATTTTCTGGATTTTTTCCTCATTTTGTCTGTCATAGTTGAAGTGTACCTATGATGAAAATTACAGGCCTCTCTCATCTTTTTAAGTGAGAGAACTTGCACAATTGGTGGCTGACTAAATACTTTTTTCCCCCACTGTAAATATGACACAATGTATATTTACTTCTAAAAATTATAAAAATTATACTGATATCAAATGATGGTGAATCAGCATTTAAGTATGTGGATTACATGTGGATTGCACTTGGAAATAAATTATTTAAGTAACAATTTAAAATTACATTTTACAAAATATGCAAATTACTGTAATTTTGCTCAAATAACAGTCCTTTTTGACAAAAAAAAGTCAGATAACATTATTTACATGTCTAATGATATTTTGATATGAATTAAGTTGATATTTTGCTATGATTGTTGCTTTTTCCAATGACCCCAGTTGTTAATTCATGTACTATATGTAAAATATGTTGGTAGTATGAGGGTTAATTTATTCAAGATACCTGACTAATTAATTACATTCAGGGAACATTGTCTCTGAACATTATTTCATAACCAACCCAGAAGCAAAGGAGCAAACAAGAAAATGTTCTCAGAACATTCTAGGAACATTCTTGGAACATCATCCTGGTTGTGCACCAACTCTGTGTTATCAGACCCTATGGGTAATCCCTCCCATATGATCATGGATGTTCCTGGCCTCACATTTCAGGCAGCAGCCATGTAATCAGGACATGAGAATGGACAGACCACATCATGTCGACACGCAGTTCGCCTTGGGCACTACCAGATGTCAAGGAAAACAATAACAAACACATACAGATGCTAGGGAGGAGCCGCTTCACAAATGGACATGCAAGGAACCGAACGTCTTAGGCATGAGGGTTATGTTTACCTACCATAATAGAGGAAGGACATGCATCGCCTAATCTGGCCAATTGGACCACAGAGACATGCAGTATAATTCTGTAGATGAGAGTGAAGCAGACACTTGTGTTGGGGGAAGAAAATATGCTTCATATTGGCACTGCAAGGGGGAGTAGAGGAGCTTATGCCAACTTTCCTCTTCAACCCCAATGACAAACCCAGATGCAAAGCCTCTGTCTCTTCCCACACCACCTGCAGATGGTTTGCCAACCCTACCAGTGCTTGGCATGCACACTCAATAATCTTCCCACCATTGTATTACTCACTAGAGGCTAACTAAGACAAGGCCAGTGAAGGCATTCCCAACATTTGCTGAGAATGAGGAAGTCTCAATGAGGTATCCCTGCTGCTAAATAACAATTGGACACTCAATGGTAAAGCATTCTGTTAGTAAGGCAGCATTTCAAAAACACATCATACTAATGGCCTTGAAAAATATGCAAAATATCCGGGTCAAGAGAACAAGTTTATTTCTATATTTTTTTATAAACTTGCCAGTTCACAATGGATCTTCGAAGGTTAAAACTAAAGAGATGTTGATATTTTGACGAGATTAATGTGCAAACGTATAAAGTACTATGTAATGTACCTTGCGGAAATATCAGGACTGTGCCTACAGTAAAATGAGGCACAGTCAGGGCCCGGTTTCACAACTTATTTTACCTTTATTTAACTAGGCAAGTCAGTTAAGAACAAATTCGTATTTTCAATGATGGCCTAGGAACAGTGAGTTGACTGCCTTGTTCAGGGGCAGAACGACAGAGTTTTAACCTTGTCAGCTCGGGGATTCGATCTTGCAACTTTCAGTTAGTAGTCCAACGTGCTAACCACTAGGCTACCTGCCGCCCTGGTGGAATTTAGGCTTATAAGTGTTTTATTGATGCATCTTTCCTACAACGGCTGTAGATGTAACATGCACTTCCCAAAACACCAAGCTAACATAACATGAAATTCACTGAACAAAAATATAAATGTAAAGTGTTGGTCCATGTTTCATGAGCTAAAATAAAAGATCCCAGAACATTTCCACATGCACAAAAAGCTTATTTCTCTAAAATGTTGTGCACAAATTTGTTTACATCCCTGTTAGTGAGCATTTCAACTTTGCCAAGATAATCCATCCGGTGTGGCATATGTGTGGCATATCAAGAAGCTGATTAAACAGCATGATCATTACACAGGTGCACCTTGTGCTGGGGGTCAATAAAAGGCCACTCTAAAATGTGCAGTTTTGTCACAAAACACAATGCCACAGATGTCTCAAGTTTTGAGGGAGCATGCAATTGGCATGCTGACTGCATGAATGTCCCACCAGAGCTGTTGGCAGATAATTTCTCTACCATAAGCCGCCTCCACATCCGGCTTCTTCACCTGCTGGATCGACTGAAAACAGGCACCTGGATAGCTGATGAAACTGTGGGTTCACACAAGCGAAGAATTTCTACACAAACTGTCAGAAAACATCTCAGGGAAGCTCATCTGCGTGCTTGCCAGGGTCTTGACCTGACTACAGTTCGGTGTCGTAACTGAATTCAGTAGGAAAATGCTCACCTTCGATAGCCACTGGCACGCTGAAGAAGCATGCTCTTCACGCATGAATCCCGGTTTCAACAGTACCGGCCGATGGCAGACAGTATGGCATTGTGTGGGCAGGCGAGCGGTTTGCTGATGTCAACGTTGCGAACAGAGTTCCCCATGGTGCCGGTGTGGTTATGGTATGGGCAGGCATAAGCTACGGACAGCGAACACAAGTGCATTTTATCGATGGCCGTTTGAATGCTCAGAGATACCGTGACGAGATCCTGAAGCCCATTGTCGTGCCATTCATCCGCTGTCATCATCTCATGTATCAACATGATAATGCACGGCCCCATGGTGCAAGGATCTGTACACAATTCCTGGAAGCTGAAAATGTCCCAGTTCTTCCATGGCCTGCATACCAGACATGTCACCCATTGAGCATATTTGGGATGCTCTGGATCGACAGCGTGCTCCAATTCCCACCAATATCGAGCAACTTCACACAGCCATTGAAGAGGAGAGGGACAACATTCCACAGGCCACAATCAACAGCCTGATCAGCTCTATGCAATGAGGCAAATGGTGGATTTCCTTATATATGTATATAATAACTTATATATAACTGTAACTCAATAAAATCGTATACATTTTTGCATGTTGCGTTTATATTTTTGTTCAGTGTATATTGAGACAAATCACAAATAGCAAAATAGAACTCAATTGATTGAACATGAAATGTATTTCAATAGCAACCTTTTATACGTCACTTGTTTGTAAAATTGGCAACTTCGTATTTGTAGTCAACTTTATTCTGAAGTTATTGGCGGTCACAGAGAGACGGATAACCCATGTGATTCTATGTTTAGCGAAGATCCTTAGTGTATAAAGTGAGGCGGCAGGACAAAAAAAACATCTAACGACACACTTAGCTGTTCTACGAATGGCCTGAGTCAGGCGTTAGATTACCAGCGTTTTCAAGTGCAACATTAATAACGATGGTTTAGGAGAAACAGCTCTGAGATATAGCGACGCTCCTACGAAGGTTCTAACAACGAACTTAGCCCTAAGATGTTTTTGGGAAACCAGGCCCAGGATAATAAGACAATACATATATAGGTCAGAGTTTGATTTTACTATAATTAACATCACTATGGCAACTATATATCCTAATGCATCTACTTGTACATTGAACATCCAGTTGTACCTCAATTTTGCACTGATATTCTGAGATTTAAAACAATGTAATATGACAGAGACTGACATCTTGTATTTAAATAATAGATAAAAAGTTGACACGTTTCCCTTGTGGCTTGGTAGACTAAACTTAAGTTTTAATATCAACTTACACACGTACTGCCTTGGAGTAGACCATTTTAAATTACTCATGCAACAACAGTAGTTACTTTCTTAATTAAGAAAAAAACAATACAGACATTTCTGCCTGAAAACCACTTATCTTCTCACTGCGGCTGTTTAGCTGCCTACAATGTCATGTCATCCTTGAACAAGGCAATGTGTAATCATCTAATTTGTTTACCAGGCGAATATGAAAACAAGGGGATACTCAAAAGGTAGAAACACACACACACACACACACTCATAGGAAAGAATCCAGTTTCAAAGGTTTGCTATGTTGCACAGCGGGAAAAATACATGTGTAAAAATACACAGGTATAAATACAGCAAGGACGAGTAGCACCATAAACAGCACTTGTAGTGTTAATAAAAGTTCAGCTCTATATTAGGGGTATGATTTCAATGTAGACTTGATTAAATAGCCTAACCTGCCAAGCATTAGCCTACTTGTTTTTTAAGTTAAAGAACCTGAAGCAGTAGCATGTAAGAAAACTAGCTCATTATTCCATCATACTTTCCACTTGGCCAGACCACATTTTAAGGTCAGTTGATGATCAAATGCAGTCAAGTGCATTGGGCAAACATGCACACGCATGTAGTGTTGTGTCTAGTTATTACACTGACATCCATTCCCTAGGGGTTTTTAGGCCAAAAGTTGTTTGTTTACCTTTATGATCTAATCTCTAGATCTGTGGTCTGTTCACTTCCACAAAACATCAATTACATACTGGGCCTCTAGCCCTTAATCATGGCTTCTCATTGGATACCATTCCCCAAGTTCCCTATGGGGAATATAAAGTTATTCTATCATAAATAATGGCCAGTGAAAGAAAAGGCCAGTGGTGAGTGGACCTCTCAACCCACTGGAAGAGGACCATCCCTTGTCCCTCTGTAGTCTCAGAAGTGCAGCATGTCCAACAACATGTAACCACGTCACTCCATCCATCCCACTGCCTGAGACCAGCATACAAAAAACCCATCCACAGACTAGCATCCCCATCCTACGCTAATAAAAAGGAATTCCAAGGGTATGGGGGCTCCGGTTAGAAGCTGTTCTTGTTGATCCTAGGACCTACAGATCTAGGGTCATGCTACCCAAATCTTAACCATACTTATTAGAGGTGGTGAGAGTGGCTGTGAAAATGAATTAGGGCAACCTTACTGGACTGAACTGGTGGGGGCACTTTTAGTAGCCCACCCTATTTATTTATGACTTTTGTTTGGACAGGGACAATGTACAACAAAAACAGAGCACTTAGAAGTGATGCATTGCTCCAGATTTAGCTAACAGCTATAGAGCAGATTCAAACCATGTTTACCCCAGCATAGCTCGTGCTAGCCTGGCTTGGTTTGGCTCAGCCGTGTGAAAGGGGTATTCGACTTTCTGACAGATCCTGTTCTGATCTCCTTGGAGGCTAGCTGGCCTGTGAACTCGACCTGGGGTGCCAAAGGTGCCAAAGAATCCTCCCACACGTGCACACCATAGGCCTTAGACTTAACCTCTGAGACCATTCACCTCACACATGATAGACTCATGTAGGCTACTGTAGCATTAGTGTGTTCACATGTCAACTGGAAAAGAACAAGACATTTAAAATATGCAGACATGGAAATGAGATGCATATACAGGCAATGTACAACGGATTACAAAGGGTAGTAGTGTACAAAGCATTGCAAAATCAAGGATGTTGTGACGCACACAGGCAAATGTTAAAACCACAATATTGACATCTGAGTGGGAGGACAGCTATTGGAGATCATAAAAACAAGATTACTATTGTAAATACAGTATCTACTACGCAGACACTCAAGCTAGCTCACTAATAATATAGAATCTTATGGAAATAATAGGCCTGACACATGATATTGTTTTCGCTTGTACTATACTGGCCTGGGCAGGGATGAGATAGTACACTGGATGGGGAGGATACGCACACTAACTCCTAGGGACCCTTTCTCTCTCTCCGTGCCCCATCAGAAGCCACCTCCCACCCTCTAAATCAGGAAGGTTGTGTCAGCCGCTGACAGTTGGTTTAGCACGCATCAACATGGAACACCCCTGGAAATGGCCACAGATTATTTCCACTGTCCTATATTCTTCAAAAAGCCCTCAATCTCAGATAAACGTTAGCCGAGCACACACACGCAAGCATAGAAGCCGCTGTCCAAAGGGTCTGACTAACACACGCTAAGTCCAGTCAACACGACAGGGCTGTCAGTGAAACATACATAGTAATAATCAACGGGTCACTAACTAAAATAATGATCTGTAATACATGAGTGTGTATGTGTGTTGGGGGGTATTTTTAATGTCATTGGGTTTCGACTCAAAATGAAATATAGGGAATAGAGGGAAATTTGAGAGAGTGATGCATATCAGCATCATTGTAGTTGAGTGTAATGTGATAGCCAAAGCCTGGGGAGAGCGGAACACTAGACATATGATATGTGCCAAGGTTGTTGTTTAAACAGGGGTATTCAATAATGGGCCGATGCACTTAAATGCATACGAAGGGTAATAAAATATGGAGACAGGATGTGAGATGATGGTGTTATTAGCCTGCTCTCAGATTAATGACTAAACCACAGGCTGGTGAGAAATAGAGAGACAGAGAGACAGAGAGAGATAGATAGAGAGAAAGAGAGAGACCAATGAGAGGGGGAGAAAGAGTGTGTGTGTGCATGTGTGTGAGAGACAGACAGACAGACAGAGATAGACATACAGAGAGAGAGAGAAGCTCTATGTCGGACAATCAAGGGCCTCCAGCATGATGAAAGCATCACAATGCATTTGTGTTTGTGCGTCCCGACTTCAAAACATGGGAGATGATTTATTGGAGATGGTTTAGCAGTGAGCAGCATCCTCTCAGCAGCATGTATCCACAGTATCTGCTCCCTGATGAGATACCCTGGCTAACATATCCGCCTGAAGGTGTATTCATCTTCTGGGAGAGAGGATGCTGTCTTAAACTGTGTGGCAGCTGTTGGGTCAGATGATGTTTAGATATCGGAAAAAGTAAGGGGACATTTATGTTGAGAATTTGTTCAGAAGCTCATCTATTATGCAGACCAAGCTATGAACAATGTCAGATTGGAAGGTAGCTCTTGGGATAATACCATTCTTCAAAGACAAATAGGATGTATTTTCTTTTGTTTATTCCCCCCATGTTGTGGATATTTTGCATGCTTTTTCATAACATTGTGAGCAGTGAGTTCATATTCACATGTAATGTGAATCTCTAGGTAAGACAATAACGACCGATCTAAACCTATCCGAAATACAGTCCATTCTGTAGTTAGACTGGATGCCTCAGCATACTCTGTACCATGGAGATGGTTGAGCATCTAAAGGCAATGTCACCAAGTCACGGAGGCATATTTTTTACACTGACATTTAATATCCCACTTCGAGGCAGCATGCAATGCCCACTCCACAGGACTGATGCCACTCCACAGGACTGCTCGGGGGTGGAACCCACATCCAATGCTTTACAGTTCAAAACAAATACTCCCCTTTTACTATATGAGCTCATACAGATGAAGGATCTTAATTTAATCACACTTATTTTGCTACAAATTTTCCTGCACACAGTGTATTCAAGGTTATATAAGGAACCATACAAGGTTGTAAAAACACATCTTGAATAGAGCCTGAGAGTTAAAAATAATTACATATTGTAGGTTGTCTTCCTTATAAAAATGTAATGAAGCATGTTGCAGTGCAACCTTACTGATAGGCTACCTCCCACTAAGCATTTACCATCAGGCAACATCTTTTGGACGTCTTTTTTTGGTCATGTCCTCGACGTTGATTTCTGGTCCGGATCGGACCAAATCTGAACCAATCATAGTCTATATTTGGTTCAGATATGGACCGGCCTATGTTTGGCCCAAATATAGGCCGAGATAGGACTGGTGGACAGCACAGTACAATAGAGCACAGCAGAGTACAGTACATTACAGTACACAATAAAGAAAAGTACAGTACACTACCAGAGTCCACTAGAGTTACAGTAACGTAAAGAAAATTATATTATAGTGTACTGTAATGTACCCTACTTTACTCTAATGTACTTCACTGAACTAAACGGTACTGTACTCTGAATAAAACTCTACTGCCCTGTACCATATTGTACTGTATTCTTCTGTGTTCTACTGTGCTGTACTAAACAGTTCCGTACTGTACTGTGAAACATAGCCTAGACGTCTATGATTCGTTCAGACTTGGATCTGGTCCACACTGACCAAATTTGTACTTGTTTGGGTGTGGAGTTAATTAGAAAATAATACCCAGCATGCTTTGCTAGTGTTTGTTTTACATTTACATTTTGGTAATTTCTAACCTTTCATTCAGCACCTGAAATGCAGGTGATGTCAACGTCTGGAAAATACTTATAAAATACACATTTTCAACGTAATTTTACATTTGTTTTCTGTTCCAATCCTTTCAATTCCTTTAAAATGAAAACTCTTTATTGGAAAGGTTGTCATAGATTAAACAAATCCGTTTAACATTAACATAACCTATTAAGTATTCATAGGCTATTCCAGGTAATAGGCTATAGCATCGTTATTGACCTAATTCCTGATCTTCTTCCATACTGTCTCACAGGGGTATCGACCAAGCCTTCTCTTGATATGTTCTCATTTCCCCATGGAATTATGCAAAATATTACTGCAAATGACTAGCCTATCTGCCGTGCGCAATTGATTTTTGAGGACTACAAGAAATACAGTAGGCTATCCATGTAGACAGTGCACTGAAATCCAAAAGCCAATTTCAGGACAAAATTAATCCGACAGAAATGTAGCTCATTACAACAGATTCTTTCCGATTATCATGGTCTTGAATTGGATATTCATAGGCTCTTGATTTGAGAAATGCAAATCGCCTATGCATGGATACAATTGGAAAATAGTCATCCTAAAATAGATCTGTAAATATGGCCATTATAGGCTCCTCGAATATTTCTTACCTGATGACAATAGCTTAAAATCCAATGACAACGTGATTTAGAAAGTCATATAAACCGACCAAACACTCCAGAGACAGCTTTCCTTTGCTCAAATGCAACCTTCGGAGCGGTGATAGTGAACCAAACCCAACGGGTTCCAACGCTCAATGAATAAAGTGTCAGACTTGAACCGCTGTCAGGTTGTTGGAAGCCACCCACTATTGTTAGCCGACTTCCTCTTACATCACGAATTAGCCTACAGCGCTTTGGGAGAACCCACCAAGCTTTAATTATCCTTCACGCGTAACAGACGCCGATGGCATGTAGGGGAGACCGGGTTGGTTGTCTCTCGGGTTGGACCCGGTTTCCCAATAGCGATGGAACTTAAAAAGTGCGTCGTTGAGGCATGTGTCGATACTGATAGGATCGAAAGAAAGGCAGCGCTGGTCTCGGGTCATCTGTCTCCATCCAAATCTTATTTTAACATTAGAATTATTCCACAATACTGACGACGGATCAGCTCCTAGAGAAATATTATCACATCTGGCTGCAAATCTTCAGGCAGTTTATTCAATGCTTAGCTTATAATAATGCACTAAATCAACATTTTGCATGTCATTGCGCACATGTTAGGCTACACATAATTAAATATATTTAGGCAACAATTACAGTCGTCATAAATAGCAAAAATAAAACTACATTGAATGAACATGACATGTATGTAAATATTATTGAAATATTTAGGCCTATATGTAGCCTATAGGTTGAGACGGGGGATGGTTGCAACACTTTTGGCATTTTTGTCAATTTCTCCGAGATTGTTTGAGCTACAACATTCAAAATGTGGTATGAACAACTTACATTGGTCTTCTACAAATTGGTATAGGTAATATATCTCTAAATCAAACGGACAAGGTGTGACTTTGTCTCAAATACAAGGAGTGAAATGTTACAATTTACCGCACCAGCAAACCTCATTTGTAATAGGGGTGACATTTGTTTGTTAAAAAAAAAATGCATAAATTATGATATATAACAACATATTGAAAGCCTTTATTGAGAACATGAGAACAACATTGTCATGTTTAAAATTTTGTTTGGAAGAAATAATAACATATTTGTTACTATTTTTACACTCCACTAACTGGCCATTTTCAACTAAACAATAATGTCTGAAGTAAACAACTGAATGTTTGTGTGTGTGTGTGTGTGTGTGTGTGTGTGTGTGTGTGTGTGTGTGTGTGTATGAGTAAGTAAGTGAGTCACAGTTGTGATAGTGATATGGTAGTCCTGGGGAGCAGACTTGGTGGGCCCATAATTCACATTCCCAGCACTGCACCCAGACCTCCTAACACGGAACCCAAACTGGCTGCGCGCGTGTGCCATCGTGCATAAATGTATTTTGTCCCCCCAAACTAAACGCGATCACGACACGCAGATTAGAATATCAAAACAAACTCTGAACCAATTACATTAATTTGGGGACAGGTCGAAAAGCATTAAACATTTATGGCAATTTAGCTAGCTAGCTTGAACTTGCTAGCTAATTTGTCCTATTTAGGTAGCTTGCTGTTGCTAGCTAATTTGTTCTGGGATATAAACATTGAGTTGTTATTTTACCTGAAATGCACAAGGTCCTCTACTCTGACAATTAATCCACACATAAAATGGTCAACCGAATAATTTCTGGTCATCTCTCCTCCTTCCAGGCTTTTTCTTCTCTGGACTTTATATTGCGATTGGCAACTTTCATAAATTAGGTGCATTACAGTCACCGACCTCGTTCGTCTTTCAGTCACCCACGTGGGTATAACCAATGAGGAGATGGCACGTGGGTACCTGCTTCTACAAACCAATGAGGAGATGGGAGACGCAGGACTTGCAGCGATCTGTCACAAATAGAACTGACTTCTATTTTAGCCCTTGCCAACGCAGACGCTCGTTGACGCGCGCGAGCAGTTTGGGTGCAATAATTGAATAATATAGATTTCTACATTTATTTTGCAATGCTCGCGCATGCGACACGAGCGGTGTGGTCAGGATATTAGGCTTGCTACAACTAACCCTGACCCTTGAAGCTATTAGCTACACAGCAAATTCCCCTGTGTTAAATTAACACTGAAAATGTGGACCCGAGGCTTGGCTTAGTAGGGGCGTGGCTTTAATTAAGTACTTTTTGGCCACCTATGAGAGTAGGTGAGAGGTTCATCTGTTCTGTTGAATTGGTATCACTTGTTAGGGTTGGATTTTTTTTATTGCTTTAATGAACTGTATAAAAGTATGAGTTTCTTAAAAGCTTATGCAAATCCCAAAGTGATAGTACCCACCTTGTTGAAATATGTAAATGATAATTAAAATATTTTTCTACTACAATATGTATTGTGCAATAATATTTAAAGAAAATTATATATTGCAGTATACAAACTTAACAAGATCAACAGAAATAGCAATTTTTTTGCTGTTTCTGTTGATCTTGTTATCTAAAAGAAAGTTACTGGCTAGTTAAGTCTTCAGCCAGCATGGAACGAAAGGGGGTGAAGAGTCGTTCAAAACTCTGACACAGTTTTCAAGTCAATGCATCACAAGTGCCAAACAGGAGATGTATAATTATTGATGCAATTTCGACTCTGGTTTCCCTTCATTATGCACAACCCTGCATGGTTGATATTTTCTGGGTTTGTGTCCCTCTCTCTAACCTCTCTCTCATTATCCTTTTCTTTGGACGGACCAGGAGGCAGCAAAGGTGACGGTGGCTTGACCACGGCTGGCGCAGTCTCACTGGTCCAGCGGACAAGGCCAGAGTTTCTGGACGAAAATGTAACTGTGGCTTGACCGCGGCATGACCAGACTCCATGGGCCACCCCAAACCCCAGCACCAGACCAGCTGCCTGTGGAGGAAATGACAGACTGCAGGCCTTGAGGCGAGTAGAGTGCTGCCGAGGCGGGCCTTACTACCTCTACCCTTGGCCTGCAGCCCTCCTCCCCTGCCTTTTTTTTTTTTTTTTTTTTTACATCTGTCCTCCTTAGGCAACCACCGACCAGACTAGGACTAACAGGACGCCAACCATCCGGAGAAGACCAACAGAAAGAGAGAAAAGACCAGACAGTATCCCACCAGAACCAGAGGCATGAAGAAAGGATCAAAGACACCAACCTATGCCTGGAGTGAGCAGACCACAAGGGAGTGCCTCTATTGACCTAAAGGTCACAGGCTTCCAGGTGTGTCTGCTCACTCTGAGGTTTGTCCTTCCTCCCCCTGCAGGACCGGGGTAGATCAACACCCTCCTTCTTCAAATCCCCCCACCCAACCTGAACAAAATGACCAGGATGAACCCAGGAGTGATGCACAGCTACAACGCAGCGAAGCTGGCACTAATCCCCATCGAGGAGGCTGCCAAGTACGGAGCCGCCATTCGCTGGGGAGCAGCTGGAGCAACTTTAGCAGCAATAACAACCGCCAGACCAGAAACCATGACCCGCCTGGAATTCAGCAGTTCTACAGAGAGGTATGGGCTTTGTGAACTGCCTGGTGAAACCCCCAGGGCCAGGAATAATTTGAAGCCAGTTTCAAGACCCCCCAGTTACTAGAACAGTTTAGATTAAACTACAGAAATTGTAAAGATAAAGGTCCCATTTAACAAGTTCACAGTAATTACACTCTCAGACACAGAATCAAAAGTATATAGTTTTAGTCCAATTCCACAACAAAAGCATCCAAGAGTACGACAGAAGTTTGGTTTACACCGTTTTGCCACACAAGGCAGACAAAGACAATGTCTGGACTGTGGCACGAAAATGGCTGGTTCAGTTGAACCAGACCCAACAGGAGTGGGTGGAGTCTAACATCTCTCAGTACCATCACGCTCCGTCCACTACAACGGCATGCCCAAACTATGCAGGAACTGCGGACAACTTGGCCGTCTGGCCGCAGCCTGCACAGCCATCGTCTGCAGAAGCTGTAACATGACCCTGCAACCTGAGTGGGGAAGGGGGCAACTTCTTTAAAACCTGCCCCAATTCCTATGCCGGCAGGGCAAGGGCCACCGCCACCAACCCCACCAACCCAAATCCCAACCCCTCCACCCAAAATCCCAACCCCTGCACCAGACAATGAAGACCCAGACATTTCCATAAGTACTTTTTCTTTAATTCTGAGCATTTCTATGCAAAACCAATGTTATGGGTGATATTTTAGTCACTAAAAAGGATATTTTACATGGGAATCAGAATGACTGTTCGGGACCTTTAAAAAAAGATTCAGCTGCTTGATCAACCCAACATGAATGAAAACCCTATTGATGGATAAACTAACTTGTTGGGTTATTTGCGGAACCTGTTACATTATGCTGGCTTGCAAAGTGAGGTGTAATTCCTATTGAAATCCAGTCAGAGTGGGGATATCCAACCTTGTGAATTTGTAGGCTATTTTGTTTGGTTATGCATTAGTCATACATAATTCAAATACCATTCAAGTTAAAAAGTTTAAAGCAAGGTATTAAATCAATTCATATTTATATCATTTATATTTAATAAACGTAAGTTAAATTTTTCAATCAATGCACATGAAAAAACCTAGATATTGAAACAAACAATTCTTAAAATCAACCTGCAATAGAGCATGCTGGGAGAAATAATGATGGCAGTGGTTTCAGCTCAAGTCTGATTATTAACGGCCCTGTTTATCATGAAATTGGATGATATTTGAAAGAAACTAGATCAAAGTATGATGTTAATTATTTTTATACATCTCCTGTTTGGTAGGTCTCTTGTGACATGGTTTTCAGCAGCACTGACGGATGTGCTGACTTGACAACTGCGTTTAAGTTTTGAACGATCCGTCCTCTCTTTTGTTCCATGCTGGCTGAAGACCTAGCTAGCCAGTAACTAGTTAATGCCTGACACAGATGAAAGGGGAAACACAGTATAAGTATCTTCGCCACAGTTGAATAAGGTAAACTTTTAATTATATTTGTTAACACCCTACAGTCAAATGTTGGCACCAGTAGAGTAGCTTTCTATCTATGTAAACCACATCCCTCTGCAAGCATGCCTTCTCCTATGTTGGTTACAAGGCGGTAATGATTTAAATTAGGTAAATATCATGTTACCATTAGTGTATTAAAATGTGAGTTAGGGTGATGTCACCCTATCCCCTTAATAAAACTGCCTCCTTAATCCAAGTGTTTGACATGGGGAAGGGGACCAGTAACTTTATGATCAAACTTTGTACAAGGAACATTCATTTTTCATATTTTGGTCATCATTCTTATGTCTGGTTTCATCCAAATATCATCAAAAACATAATTTTTACTGTTCATGGCCTTTAAGGTAAGGATTATGGTTGAGGTTAGGGTTAAGGATCCTGTATAGTGTCTACGATATGGAAATGTTAGCCTATTCTGATAATACAACACTGCTCCCTTGTGTCTGAATAACAGACTTATCAGCGGAGTGAATTCCAACAGCATACATTTTGCAATATAAAAGGGGGCTTTGAACAGAATGAAAATATCCAGAAATGCAATGTTGATGACTATGCAACATTTTATTTAGGCTCCAATTGGTTGATTATATATATGTTCTTTCCAACTATGTTAAAATAAATGTAATGTGCATTTTTTCCACAGTAAGACATTACTCACATGAAAGAATGATCTTAACATGGGATTAAATAATTACACTGATAATGTAATTGATATAGATTGTGCTTTATAGTAATGATATTTAATGGGCAGTGCAGTGCTATTGGGTTCCTTAATGTTAATCATTTGTCAATAAAAACAAACTTGTCTGGTGTCCTCAGGATAAAATTACAATGATATACTGTTATTTAGGATGTGACAGTGAAAAAAGTCAACAATTTTGATATTACAAAACCACTCCTCGTACAAAGAGCTAAAAGGTTAAAATAACAAAATTACATAATAGGCCAAAACAAGCCTTTTATACAATTGCTGTAAGACTACAACATAATACCACAGTCAAATAAGAATTATATAAATAAAGTGTAATTAAAAAGTAGTGTAAGAATGATTTAATACAAGGCCTTGATTTAGACAGCTTGAAATAAGATGTTGGTGTTCTTCTTTTTGTGAGTGGAATCTGGAAATGGCACAACACAAATAGCAAGTTGCAATCTTTCAAACACTTCTCTATGGCACTAGTCAAGAAATAAACATTGCATTCTTAAGGTAAATGCTATTTAGCAAAAACACACCAGATTATTAAACGAAAGGTCAAAGAGTGAAACAAGTGTGACACTAACACACCTGTTTCAAATAATCAACTAATCATGATCTTCAGTCTGGATGTTGATCATTTGAATCAAGTGTGTTAATGCTGGGCGGGAACAAAAGCCTGCACACCCAGTATCTCTATAGGACCGGTGTTGGAGAAAACGGTAACTTGGATCTTACTCGGCTTCATACACATCTTCATGCAGTGTCTCTTGAGGACAAAGCTGTTCTTGTTGCCCACACAGCCCCTGTTACGCAACCAATGACATCTCTTTGTCTTGGGGTTGTACACGTATCTCTTTCCCGTTCTCCTCTCCTCTCTGTCACACGTCGTGCCCTTGTCAATGGTACTGAGACAGAACTCTGGAGGACTGAAGTCTGAAAGAATTACACAAAGGCAATAGTAAACTGACATTAAGTACAACAATGACTTCATAATACCAAAGACACATTTTATAACACTAAAGAAAGTGTGTAGGCTACATTGCCAATGCAACTCTGATAGAACATACTTTAATAAAAGCATTTTTTAATTTTACCTTTAAGGAAATGAGGTTAACGGTAACATACTGTAAAAGTGACTACCCACTGGCTGACAAGGTTATTTCCACACAATTTCAATGAAATTATACTGAACTAACGTTGAATAGACATTGAACTGACGTCTGTACCCAGTGGGTACTTGTTTCTACTACTTTTTCTTTTACATTTGAAATTTACCTCAACAAAGGAAACCTTGTTTTTACTACCTCAAGAGTCAAACTGTGGAAAAGCCACAAGATGTCAGCCTTGGGTTACGAGAGTACTGTAGGTATCCTATATCACTTCACTGGAATGACAAATACGAATACAGAAACACTCCTTTCCTGAATTCACTGACCTGGGTGGAATTTTGTAACATGAATCATAACTACTTGTCTGTGACTGAGGGATGGCAGACTCCCTGTGCCCCTTTTTTACTGTGTTGTGACCTCTGTATCAGACAGTGGTGGTCTATGAGTACTTACTCACTCCTCATACACCATACACTCCCATTTTAATAGCAGTGAATCAGTGTTACATGGAAGAAGGAGGTGGGAGGTATGGTGGGCGATATGCTGCCTTTATAAGATGTAGTTTGTTTACCTAACTGCTTCTGAAATGGTGCATATAAAATTAAATGTCCCTCTTACCTAGCTATTGCAGTTGCAGCATGGTATGTGTGCAATATTACACATGAGAACTGACTGCATTCCTGGGTTACAGTACTAACCTGTGGCCTGGTGTTGATGATTCTGCTGCACATGTGAGGTGCTTAAAGCAAACTCACATGAAGAAGAGGAAATATTCAGCATCCACATGCTGCTTTCAATATGAGACTGGAGCATGATGGAGCATTCATTTCTTCTGCCTTTTACTAGTATTAGAAGTTGTGATACTGTAGTTAACTTAGAGGGAGTTAATATCAACTCACCATGACAGAAGAGATATATACTGTCGCAATACAGTTCCACAGGGGTACATGGTGTTGTCATTTCTACTATCTCTATAAAGCTTTTTCCTCCCTCCCTTAGAATTCTCTTAAACAGAGCTGACAGGATATCAGCCCTTCCACTTAGTGTCTGTGGTTCATAGTCTTCAGAGACCCCACAATCCCACTTTCCTGGCCCTGCCAATCAGAAGGGCTGACAGAAGGGCAGACTGGCATGCTGGGAAAATGAAAAGCTTCTTGAACAAACAGTTTAATATACTCACGCTATGTACAGTACCATGAAGAAGTACTGTAGGCCTACATGCAAAATTAATGCACAAATGAAACAATTACTTTCTGTCTGGTTATTGAAACATTAGATCAATATATGGTTATGTTTATAGACATTACTTTTGTTAAATCAGATTAGGCCTGCCTGAAATATCTTTGGTGCTACTGCACAATTAATTGTCTTCTTTAATCAACTACTAGAGCGATCATTTGTTTAAGAAATAAAAAATACATAAACATTGTCTTACCAGTTACTTTGAGAGGTTGTACATTAGGATTACTAGTGGGTTCTGGGACGGTGTCCTCCAATTTAGGAGTCAAATCCAATTTAGGGGCCAAATTGGCGTTTTCTGCCATGAAACCAAAGCATGGTTAGAGTATACTTACATAATAAGTTACAGCATGTAATAGAAATGTAATATAATACAAACAGCGTACTACTCTATTGTTAAAACCTGTTTACAGAGGGACAATTGTAATATGACATACTGTACAACATACAGAAGTTATTATACTTATGGATTCAGATTTATTAAAGAGAAAAGGAAATTTCAGCCCAATGAAGATGGATAAGAAATTCTGATACAGAATGAAAATGTAATTATCTTTGAGTTGTCGTCAATATTGTTTTTTTTCCCCATTGTTTGTCCATTTAGATTAACACAGACTGCCGGCTAGCTTTGGTCACAGTAGAACAATTTATCCGTTATTTCTTTTGACAAATGCAGTAAGTAAATAAATGAATTTAAATTAATTCAAATCGGACTAAAATAATTAACTATGCTCAAAAGGCCCCAAAAAATATCTATATGCAAAATGAAGAAGAAGCATGACTTGATGGTTTGAAAAATAATCCATCAACTGTCACGTCCAGGCCTGAGTTGACAGGCTGGCGTGTTTAGTTTTGTTTTTGGTGTGGGGTTTTTCTGTTCGAGGTTGTGTATTTCTAATTGGGAACCATATATATGTTTGTAGTTTTCACTAGGGTTGTGTGGGTTATTGTTTGTTCATAGCGTAAGTGTTTTGTTTATGTTACGATCTTTGTTCATTTATTTGTTATTTTCCCCAGTTACGTGATTTAATAAATATGTATACTGGAAGCATCGCTGCGTCTTGGTCCGTCCCTCTAGAAGATCGTGACATCAACAAGATAATTTGCAAGGTAGAGCAATATCGACTGGGCAACTACATTTAAATGACATATCCTAACTTGCAGTGCATAATATCAGTGGGCATTTGGTATTTTAAAGACGTATGACTGCCTAAAAGCCCAGGCATTACAAAATTGACATAAATGCACTTTGGAGAAGTAATATACTCCTCTAGCACATTTCTATTAAAAGAAGCCTTGACAGTGCTGCTAGGGCCATAAGTCCAAACCTTTTTCCTTACATTTGAAAATATGGATTAGCCTCACTGATCAAATCTTTCTTGCAAACCATATGATTGGTTGGTCCCTTTTAGACTACTTGGATGTAATCTAGTGTTTTGAAGGGCAGTTTGCAATGCCAATGCCCTACCTGGGTTCTGGCACCTGGCCTGGCACTCTTTCATACTCTTGAAGTTATTGGCATTGCCGAAGCAGCCTCCGTAGTAAAAGTGCTTGCACTCCTGGCTCTGGCTGTCAAAGAAGTAGCGCGTCACCAGACCTCGGCATGGCCCCGGAGCCTCATCCAGGTGACAGGGACTCTTGTCAGCTGGAGAGAGATGGACAAAAAGAGATGGAGAGGGCAGAGAGAGAGAGCACATTATTGAGAAACTGAAAAGGGGAGAAATGGATACTAGTTACTGGGTCATTTGACAACCAGTCAATTGATTTCCAGGCAAATTGTGAATAATAGAAAAAAAATTGGTGGCACTAAGACTTGAGTGCTCGAGAGACTGACTGAAAAGATGGAGAAAGGAACAGAGAAAAGACATACTTAGGCATGGAGGAAGATAGTGTGGGCTGCTGACACAGTTAGTCATAAATAGATGGATGTAAAATAGATGTGGAGAGAGAGGTGAATTGACTGGAAACCGCAAAAGAACGAGAGAGAGAGAGAGAGAGAGAGAGAGGGGAAGGTGGAGGTAAGAAAAATACACCACATTATATTGAGGAGAAATGGAGGTGCAGAGATGAGTTGAGAATCTTACTGGAGCCATAGTCAAATGCTCTAGTGTTGATGAAGCATGTGATAAGAACTAAGCAGATACAGTGCATTCGGAAAGCATTCAGACTCCTAGACTATTTCCACCTTTTGTTACATTACAGCCTTATTCTAAAATTGATAAAATTGTTTTCCCCCCTCATCAATCTACACACAATGCCCCATAATGACAAAGCAAAAACTGGTTAAGAAAAAAAAACCTTAAATATCACATTTAGATAAGCATTCAGACCCTTTACTCAGAACTTTGTTTAATCACCTTTGCCAGCGATTACTCCTCGAGTCTTTTTGGGTATGACGCTATAAGCTTGGCACACCTGTACAGTCGTGGCCAAAAGTTTTGAGAATGAAACAAATATTAATTTCCACAAAGTGTCTTTAGATATTTTTATCATTTGTTACTATGGAATACTGAAGTATAATTACAAGCATTTCATGAGTGTCAAAGGCTTTTATTGACAATTACATGAAGTTGATGCAAAGAGTCAATATTTGCAGTGTTGAACCTTCTTTTTCAAGACCTCTGCAATCCACCCTGGCATGCTGTCAATTAACTTCTGGGCCACATCCTGACTGATGGTAGCCCATTCTTGCATAATCAATGCTTGGAGTTTGTCAGAATTTGTGGGTTTTTGTTTGTCGACCCACCTCTTGAGGATTGACCACAAGTTCTCAATGGGATTAAGGTCTGGGGAGTTTCCTGGCCATGGACCCAAAATATCGATGTTTTGTTCCCCGAGCAACTTAGTTATCACTTTTGCCTTATGGCAAGGTGCTCCATCATGCTGGAAAAGGCATTGTTCATCACCAAACTGTTCCTGGATGGTTGGGAGACGTTGCTCTCGGAGGATGTGTTGGTACCATTCTTTATTCATGGCTGTGTTCTTAGGCAAAATTGTGAGTGAGCCCACTCCCTTGGCTGAGAAGTAACCCCACACATGAATGGTCTCAGGATGCTTTACTGTTGGCATGACACAGGACTGATGGTAGCGCTCACCTTGTCTTCTCCGGACAAGCTTTTTTCCGGATGTCCCAAACAATTGGAAAGGGGATTCATCAGAAAAAATGACTTTACCCCAGTCGTCAGCAGTCCAATCCCTGTACCTTTTGCAGAATATCAGTCTGTCCCTGATGTTTTTCCTAGAGAGAAGTGGCTCCTTTGCTGCCCTTCTTGACACCAGGCCATCCTCCAAAAGTCTTCGCCTCACTGTGTGTGCAGATGCACTCACACCTGCCTGCTGCCATTCCTGAGCAAGCTCTGTACTGGTGGTTCCCCGATCCCGCAGCTGAATCAACTTTAGGAGACGGTCCTGGCGCTTGCTGGACTTTCTTGGGCGCCATGAAGCCTTCTTCACAACAATTGAACCGCTCTCCTTGAAGTTCTTGATGATCCAATAAATGGTTGATTTAGGTGCAATCTTACTGGCAGCAATATCCTTGCCTGTGAAGCCTTTTTTGTGCAAAGCAATGATGACAGCATGTGTTTCCTTGAAGGTAACCATAGGAAGAACAATGATTCCAAGCACCACCCTCCTTTTGAAGCTTCCAGTCTGTTATTCTAACTCAATCAGCATGCCAGAGTGATCTCCAGCCTTGTGCTCGTCAACACTCACACCTGTGTTAACGAGAGAATCACTGACATGATGTCATCTGGTTTAGTTTGCTATTCACAATAAGCATTGCCTGATGTGAACCATGCCTCGAACAAAAGAGACCTCAGAAGACCTAAGATTAAGAATTGTTGACTTGCATGAAGCTGGAAAGGGTTACAAAAGTATCTCTAAAAGCCTTGATGTTCATCAGTCCACGGTAAGACAAATAAATGGAGAAAGTCTATAAATGGAGAAAGTTCAGCACTGTTGCTACTCTCCCTAGGAGTAGCCTTCCTGCAAAGATGACTGCAAGAGCACAGCGCAGAATGCTCAATGAGGTTAAGAAGAATCCTAGAGTGTCAGCTAAAGACTTACAGAAATCTTTGGAACATGCTAACATCTCACTAAACAAGAATGATGTTCATGGGAGAACACCACGGAAGAAGACACTGCTGTCCAAAAAAAACATTGCTGCACGTCTGAAGTTTGCAAAAGTGCACCTGGATGTTCCACAGTGCTACTGGCAAAATATTCAGTAGACAGATGAAACTACAGTTGAGTTGTTTGGAAGGAACACACAACACTATGTGTGAAGGAAAAAAAAGGCATGGCACACCAACATCAAAACCTCATCCCAACTGTAAAGTATAGTGGAGGGAGCATCATGGTTTGGGGCTGCTTTGCTCAGGGCCTGGACAGCTTGCTTTCATCAACGGAAAAATAAATTCCCAAGTTTATCAAGACATTTTTCAGGAAAATGTAAGGCTATCTGTCCGCCAATTGAAGCTCAACCGAAGTTGGGTGATGCAACAGAACAACACAGAAGTAAATCAACAACAGAATGGCTTCAACAGAAGAAAATATGCCTTCTGGAGTGGCCCAGTCAGAGTCCTGATCTCAACCCAATTGCGATGCTGTGGCTTGACCCCAAGAGAGCAGTTCACACCAGACATCCCAAGAATACTTCTGAACTGAAACAGTTTTGTAAAGAGGAATGGTCAAAAATTCCTCCTGACTGATGTGCGGGTATGACCCGCAACTATAGAACATGTTTGCTTGAGGTTATTGCTGCCGAAGGAGGGTCAACCAGTTATTAAATTCAAGGGTTCACACACTTTTTCCACCATGCACTGTGAATGTTTACACGGTGTGTTCAATAAAGACATGCAAACGTATAATTGTTTGTGTGTTATTAGTTTAAGCAGACTGTGTTTGTCTATTGTTGTGACCTAGATGAAAATTAGATCAAATTGTATGACCAATTCATGCAGAAATTTAGATATTTCCAAAGGGTTCACATACTTTTTCTTGCCACTGTATGTCCTGTTGGAAGGTGAACCTCCGCCCCAGACTGAGGTCCTGATTGCTCTGGCACAGGATTTCATCAAGGATCTCTCTGTACTTTGCTCCATTCATCTTTCCCTCGATCCTGACTGGTCTCCCAGTCCCTGACACTGAAAAACATCCCCACAGCATGATGCTGCCACTACTATGATTCAACATAGGGATGGTGCCAGGTTTCCACCAGACATGACGCTTGGCATTCAGGCCAAAGAACTCAATATTGGTTTCATCAGATTAGAGAATCTTGTTTCTCCTAGTCGGAGAGTCCTCTGAGTGCCTTTTGGAAAACTCCAAGCGGGCTGTCGTGCATTTTACTGAGTAGTGGCTTCTGTCTGGCCACTCTACCATAAAGGCCTGATTGGTGGAGTGCTGCAGTGAAATTTCTTACATTTAAGAATGATGGAGGCCACTGCAATCTTGGGGACCTTCAATGCTTCAGAACTTTTTTGATAGCCTTCCCCAGATCTGTGTGAGGTTTTTGCTCTGACATGCACTGTCAACTGTGGGACCTCATAGACAGGTGTGTACCTTTCCAAATCATGTCCAATCAATTTAATTTAACACATGTGGACTCCAATCAAGTTGTAGAAACATCTCAACAATGATCAATGGAAACAGCATGCACCTGAGCTCAAATTCAAGTCTCATAGCAAAAGGTCTGAATACTTGTGTATTTTTTGGGCCAAAATTTCTAAAAACCCATTTTTGCATCGTCAAGATTGGGTATTGTGTTTGTATTTATTTAACGTAACAAAATGTGGGAAAAGTCAAGGGGTCTGAATACCTTCCGAATGCACTGTAGATTATGGATCTCATCTGCTTCATCAGGGCAGGTATACATAGCAAAGTTTTGATTGGAATTTTAACACCCACAGTGTTAAATATAACACTTTCTTAGTGTGTATATGTGACCCACCAAAACAGTGTCAAACTAACATTTTTCAAAATGTTGATAAACTAACACACCAAGAGTGTTGGGTCCCTAACATCATGGGTGTTGCAAATTCTGACTTAAATTAACACTTTAATAGGGCAGATGCTGTTACACTTCCTCAGTGTTAGTTGAATTATCACTTGTGGTGTTACAGTAACTTATTTTGGGGTGTTGTTTTAACACTGTAGGGTATAAAGCCTTATTTGAATATTTATCTCCCAGGGTGCCTCTCGAGTGTATTCTAGTGGTACCAGTACCACCCATGACTGTGTTTGCTAGTGACAGAGATATTCATGTTGCATTTGATGGCTTTCACCCTTAAAATCTTCAAAGTGAATATTTGATATTAAAAATGTAATTATTTATGGCAATATACTGTTTTTTTTTTACAACTGTTACATAACAATTATTGGAATCCAGCGTTAGGATATGCAACAATTTGAACTTTTAATCACCTGCAATATGCTGTTAGAATGATTGCCAGGGTAGGAAAGATGAATAAATGAGACTACCTAAACCATCTAAATAACGTGAAATAAATCCAACCACTTCCAGATTGGATTAGTTTAGAAAAATGTATGTTACTTACCTTTGTGTAGTATAAGATCAATTAATCATGTCTTTTTCCACACAGAGAGTTAACACAGTCGAGGAACAACAATACCACCTGGTTAACATTTTATTTATTAACTGCTGGTGGCATCAATTTCAATCCCATTGGTGTAAACCCCACTAGAATCAACACTCAGATATAACACTTTTTACCTCAACACTGCGATTTTAACACCCACAAATTTGTTGTGTAGATTTACCTCTGCTGTCTAATCAAATATCCAACAACAACTTGTCACTGTCTGAGCAAACCAGGTCGGCAGAAGGAGTTCTGTTTGGACTATTTTTATTTAGTGTGAACTTCTATTTTTGTATAGAATCGGGCTGGTCAAACCCTTTCACAGTACCACATGTCTGTTATCAAATTATTTGACAGGTGAACTCAAATTCCATTGCATTTGCTAGATGTCCTAGAACCTTTCACTATTTTCTCTTAAAAGCATCAAATAAGGGTGCTGCCAATCAATGTGGAATGAATATTTGACATACCAATAACCGTTAATTAAACAATTAAAACAATTTGTTCACGTACAGTATCTTTCCTAAGTTTGTACTTGTGGAGTCCTCATCGACTTCCCTTAAACAACGGACCTGGATGTAAGCCACATAAACATCATCCAGGAGGTTGGGTAATTGATTTGATTTTGCCCCATCGATAGGACATATCCCCCCTGCTGAAATGCCCCCAGAGATTAAAGTCACTGAATATCCTGACACTTCATGGCTATGACATGCCGTTTATTGATGAAGGCGCTTAATTAAAATATTCCATCGTCAGGCGAGACACCCCAAAAATGAAGAGGTCATGAATACAGTATGTAAATTCAAACGCTGTAATTAAAGCAGTGTGTGTACTACTAATAGTCTCGCAAGCTCTCTGTCTTCTACCAGATGAATAGAAGTCTAGAAGAGTCTGTCTGAGACCATCCTAATAACTGTGCCAGTGTCATCTACAAATATGTTGTGAATAATTCGTTTTCTATCCTACTGTTTATCAATTTATCACCAAATATATCATGTCCTTTTTAATTTCGGAACAATGCTTTACCTGACTGCATAAAAAAGAATGACATTGACCTTAACAGTAACACAACAAACAGAGTGCAGAGACTTTTCTTTTCATGTTTGAGTGATAAAAGATCAAATTCCAGCCCGCGGAATAATTCAAAACAGTGATTAACCCAAAATGCATCTAAGGTGGAAAAAGCGATCTGTGTTTTTGTGGTGAATTACTGGTGACCCATCAGAATAATAATATGTCCCTCTCTTTCAACATGACATATTCACTGGAACATTTCAGGTAAAGGAGTTTTCCAATACACTAAGGCCTGATTCTAATACTCTTACAATAATTCTTTCCCTCCTCCCTTCCTTGAAGTAACCATTGATCTGACACGACATAACTGGTGAAAGCAATGTTGTGGAAAGCTTGCTTACAACACTATAGAGATGACAGATCACTGAGGAAGGAAGTAAGGTATTTTAAGAGTATCCAATCAGGGCCATTGTATTCCCATACAGATGGATTAAAAGCCATTGGCCACTAGATGAAGCTACTCATACTCCAATGCAGTGGTTCCCAAACTTTTATAGTCCCGTACCCCTTTAAAACGTTCAACCTCTAGCACCAGGGTCAGCGCACTCTCAAATGTTGTTTTTTGCCATCATTGTAAGCCTGCCAGACATACACTATACGATACATTTATTCAAAATGAGAATAAGTGTCACAACCCGGCTCGTGGGAAGTGACAATGAGCTCTTATAGGACCAGGGCACAAATAATAATAATATAATAATAATCAATCATTTTGCTTTTTATTTAACCATCTTACACATAAAACCTTATTTGTTCATTGAAAATTGTGAATAACTCCACAGGTTAATGATAAGGGTGTGATTGAAAGGATGCTCAAAACTCTGCAATGTTGAGTTGTATTAGAGAGTCTCAGTATTTAATCATTTTCCACACAGTCTGTGCTTGTATTTAGTTTTCATGCTAGTGAGGGCCGAGAATCCACTCTCACATAGGTATGTGGTTGCAAAGGTCATCAGTGTCTTAACAGCCGATTTGCCAAGGCAGGATACTCTGCGCGCAGCCCAATCCAGAAATCTGGCAGTGGCTTCTGATTAAATAAAATTTTCACAGAATTGTTTGTTGCAATTTCGATGAGGCTCTCTTGTTCAGATATCGGTAAGTGGACTGGAGGCAGGGCATGAAAGGGACAATGAATCCAGTTGTTTGTGTCATCCGTTTCGGGAAATTACCTGCGTAATTGCGCACCCAACACACTCAGGTGCTTCGCTATATCACATTTGACATTGTCTGTAAGCTTGAGTAAATTTGCACACAAAAAAATCATACAATGAACGTTGTCCTTCTTAATGCAGACAGAGAAGAGCAGCAAACTTCTTAATCATAGCCTCAATTTTGTCCCACACATTGAATATAGTTGCGGAGAGTCCCTGTAATTGTAGATTCAGATCATTCAGGTGAGAAAAAACATCACCCAGATATGCCAGTCGTGTGAGAAACTCGTCACCATGCAAGCGGTCAGACAAGTGAAAATTATGGTAATTAAAGAAAACTTTAAGCTCGTCTCTCAATTCAAAAAACGTGTCAATACTTTGCCCCTTGATAACCAGCACACTTTTGTATGTTGTAAAAGCGTTACATGATCGCTTCACATATCATTGCATAGTGCAGAAAATACACTAGAGTTCAGGGCCCTTGCTTTAACAAAGTTAACCATTTTCACTGTAGTGTCCAAACATCTTTCAAGCTGTAAGGCATTCCCTTGGCAGCAAGAGCCTCTCGATGGATGCTGCAGTGTACCCAAGTGGCGTCGGGAGCAACTGCTTGCACACGAGTTACCACTCCACTATGTCTCCCTGTCATGGCTTTTGCACCATCAGTACAGATACCAACACATATTGACCACCAAAGACCATTTGAAGTCACAAAGCTGTCCAGTACTTTAAAAATATCCTCTCCTGTTGTCCTGGTTTCCAGTGGTTTGCAGGAGAGGATGTCTTCCTTAATTGAATCCCCCATAAACGTAACGGACATACACCAGGAGCTGTGCCAGGCCCGCCACGGCTGTTGACTCATCCAGCTGTGATGCATAGAATTCACTGGCTTGCATGCAAAGAAGTTGTTGCAAAACATCTCCTGCCATGTCACTGATGCGTCTTATTTGATGAAGGCATTGTCTGTAGTTCTTTTGGCCTTTTCCCCCTGCATTGTCACAGCCATATCCGCGGCAGCAGGAAGAATTAAGTCCTCCCCAATAGTATGGGGCTTGCCTGTCCTTGCCACTGGGTAGCTCACCATATAAGAGACACTTCTTCTAGACACTTCTTATTAAAATGGTATCTGTTGCTTTTATACATGTCTTACTACTCGAAAGTCGTCTTAATTCTTGCTTAAAATAATTTATACATTTTATTTTTCAAATTGGCATGTTTTGTTTCTAAATGTCTGCACAAGAGTGGAGGTTTCATCGAGTTGGGAGATAGTTCTTTTGCACATATAACACACTGTGGCTGAGGAAAGGCACTACTCCCAATATACAGTATATCACAAAAGTGAGTACACCCCTCACAGTTTTGTAAATATTTGAGTATATCTTTTCATGTGACAACACTGAAGAAATGACACTTTGCTACAATGTAAAGTAGTGAGTGTACAGCTTGTATAACAGTGTAAATTTGCTGTCCCCTCAAAATAACTCAACACACAGCCATTAATGTCTAAACCGCTGGCAACAAAAGTGAGTACACCCTAAGTGAAATGTCCAAATTGGGCCCAATTAGCCATTTTCCTTCCGGTGTCATGTGACTCGTTAGTGTTACAAGGTCTCAGGTGTGAATGGGGAGCAGGTGTGTTAAATTTGGTGTCATCGCTCTCACACTTCCTCATACTGACTGGTCACTGGAAGTTCAACATGGCACCTCATGGCAAAGAACTCTCTGAGTATCTGAAAAAGAATTGTTGCTCTACATAAAGATGGCCTGGGCTATAAGAAGATTGCCAAGACCCTGAAACTGAGCTGCAGCACGGTGGCCAAGACCATACAGCGGTTTAACTGGACAGGTTCCACTCAGAACAGGCCTCGCCAGGAGTCGACCAAAGAAGTTGAGTGCACGTGCTCAGCGTCATATCCAGAGGTTGTCTTTGGGAAATAGACGTATGAGTGCTGCCAGCATTGCTGCAGAGGTTGAAGGGGTGGGGGTCAGCCTGTCAGTGCTCAGACCATACGCCGTACACTGCATCAAATTGGTCTGCATGGCTGTCGTCCCAGAAGGAAGCCTCTTCTAAAGATGATGCACAAGAAAGCCTGCAAACAGTTTGCTGAAGACAAGCAGACTAAGGACATGGATTACTGGAACCATGTCCTGTGGTCTGATGAGACCAAGATAAACTTATTTGGTTCAGATGGTGTCAAGCGTGTGTGGCGGCAACCAGGTGAGGAGTACAAAGACAAGTGTGTCTTGCCTACAGTCAAGCATGGTGGTGGGAGTGTCATGGTCTGGGGCTGCATGAGTGCTGCCGGCACTGGGGAGCTACAGTTCATTGAGGGAACCATGAATGCCAACATGTACTGTGACATACTGAAGCAGAGCATGATCCCCTCCTTCGGAGACTGGGCCGCAGGGCAGTATTCCAACATGATAACGACCCCAAACACACCTCCAAGACGACCACTGCCTTGCTAAAGAAGCTGAGGGTAAAGGTGATGGACTGGCCAAGCATGTCTCCAGACCTAAACCCTATTGAGCATCTGTGGGGCATCCTCAAGCGGAAGCTAGAGGAGTGCAAGGTCTCTAACATCCACCAGCTCCGTGATGTTGTCATGGAGGAGTGGAAGAGGACTCCAGTGGCAACCTGTGAAGCTCTGGTGAACTCCATGCCCAAGAGGGTTAAGGCAGTCCTGGAAAATGATGGTGGCCACACAAAATATTGACACTTTGGGCCCAATTTGGACATTTTCACTTAGGGGTGTACTCACTTTTGTTGCCAGCGGTTTAGACATTAATGGCTGTGTGTTGAGTTATTTTGAGGGGACAGCAAATTTACACTGTTATACAAGCTGTACACCCACTACTTTACATTGTAGCAAAGTGTCATTTCTTCAGTGTTGTCACATGAAAAGATATACTCAAATATTTACAAAAATGTGAGGGGTGTACTCACTTTTGTGATATACTGTAAGTGAACCCCAAATCAATGTAGTTCTCATCATATTTGCGCCTCTTCGATGGTCCAACGTCCCTGTCTGTTGTTCGGTGCTTTCCCGGGTAAGGGGGCAGTAGCTCTTGGCTGCATCAGATTCACAACTGTCAGTGTCCATGCTAGCTGGGCTAACAAGAAATGTAGAATTACTGACGCTAGCATTGGATGTGCTCGTGGAAGCAGAACAACTTGTGTCGTTGACAGGTGCAGGTGTAGTACTGCTGGTAGAAGCAGTACTACCAGTAGAGCTGGTATGTGTCTCTATGGACACGGGCCTTACTAAATGAACTGTTAGAAAATGTGAAGAATTTTAACTGTGCTGACCAATCAGATAGCTCAAATCAGCATGCCTACAGATTCCACAACCCCGGCCACAGCAAAGTTTGATACTAGCCAACGTTTTAAAACCATGACCAGAGAGAGACTATCAGAGAATACAGCAAAGAGCTGCTGCTTTTATGTTCATCTCTGTTTTCATTCAACACTATTACAAAACATAAAATGCTCTTCTCCCTGCATCCACTTGCGCTGCAGCTGCAATGAATGAGTAGCCAAGTGTACCGATAGCCCTGCATTTGTATTATTATTAGCAGCTCGTCGTGTCTATTTTAATATCAAGGAATATTTCACTTTCTCTGGTCATAGGAACAACATGAGTTGGTGCATGATGCAGATGTTTCTAGAGATCCCGACCTGAATATCACTGATGCCATGATTTGACCTAGTTTTTTCCCCAAAGTTCCCATTTGTCTTGAAAGCACCATCAGATGCAGGTACCATCAGTACAGTAAAATAAAAAAGCAAATTTTTACAATTTATGCTCAGATGTGCCTCGCAAGTACTACACCAACTGATCTATTTCATTATCAAAGCTTGAGTTTTGAAAAATATTATGGTCTGAGAAGAACAATATTGCTAGGCATATAGCCAATATGCTGTGACAATGTATTAGGTCTACTGCACAAACCTCATTCCTACAGAACTGTTTATATTAGGTTAATTGACAAAAAAATTGAGTCATGTTTTTTTTTTATCTGAGCGGTAGATCTCGGGATGCTTTTTGACTGCAAAAGTGATCGTGACTCAGAAAAGGTTGTTGAACACTGATCTAAGCTCAAATATTATTCAGCCTGTCAGCTTCAGTTTGGAGTGGGAGGGTGTTTATTTACCATTTTCTGTTCCATACCCATAGAGTCTAGATGGGAGTTCATCCCATGGAGGGCCTAGTGTCTGCTGGTTTTTGTTTCTACTTTGATAAAGTTTGATCATAAAGTTACTGGTCCGCTCCCCCATGTCAAACACTTGGATTCATTATTAAGGGGACAAGGTGACATCACCTTAACTCACATTTTAATACACCAATGGTAACATGATATTCTCTTACCTAATTTAAAGATGTTTCCCCTTTCATCTGTGTCTGTTGTTAGCTAGTTACTGGCTAGCTAGCTAGGTCCTCGACTAGCATGGAAGAAAAGGGGGGGTCTGTTCAAAACTCCAATGCATTTGTCAAGTCAACACATCCGTCATTGCTGCTGAAAGTGTGCAAATCTGTCATTGAGGCAAAGGGTGCCAAGAGTGTGCAAAGCTGTCAAGGCAAAGGGTGGCTACTTTGAAGAATCTCAAATATTAAATATATTTTGATTTGTTTAACACTTTTTTGGTTACTACATGATTCCATATGTGTTATTTCATTTTTTGGGGTCTTAACTATTATTCTACAATGTAGAAAACAGTAAAATTAAAGAAAGCCCTTGAATGAGTAGGTGTGTCCAAACGTTTGTCTGGTACTGTACGAATTCAGACTCTTTACTCAGTACTTTGTTAAAACACCTTAAAACACCAGCAATTACAGCCTTGATTCTTCTTGGGTATGACGTTACAAGCTTGGCACACCTGTATTGAGGAGCTTCTCCCATTCTTCTCTGCAGATCCTTTCAAGCTCTGTCAGGTTGGATGGGGAGCATTGCTGCACAGCTATTTTTAGGTCTCTCCAGAGATGTTCGATCTGGTTCAAGTCCGGGCTCTTGCTGGGCCACAAGACATTCAGAGAATTTTCCCGAAGCCACTCCTTCATTGCCTTGGCTGTGTGCTTAGGGTCATTGTCCAGTTGGAAGGTGAACCTTCTGAGGTCCTGAGCGCTCTAGAGCAGGTTCTCATCAAGGATGTCTCTGTACTTTGCTCCGTTCATCTTTCCCTCGATCCTGACTAGTCTCCCAGTCCCTGCCGCTGAAAAACATCCCCACATAATGATGCTGCCACCACCACCATGCTTCACCGTAGGGATGGTGCCAGGTTCTTTGCAGACGTAGATTGATGAAGAAAAAAATATAATTTCATCCATTTTAGAATAAGGCTGTAACGTAACAAAATGTGGAAAAGGGAAGGGGTCTGAATACTTTCCGAATTCACTGTATATCATTGATGCGATTTCAATGTTTGAGTTGCTTTGTGTATCACCAACTTTGTTTGAGATTATATTACTGCAACACTGCTCACTGCATCCAAGTTGCTTGACATAGGCGTTTCAAAGAGCTGTCAGTCAAGGCGAGCTCAAAAATATGAGCTCCCCACCCACAGCCTGTCTTTTCAAACTTCCTGGTAGTTAGCCATGAGAGAAAAAGTACTTTTTAGAATGACTGTTCAGGACCCTTAACATTTTTAAGAACTGTTTGTTTACGTATGCCATTCAAACTGGAACAACCATTTCAGTAAGGGATACAAAAAAATCTAACTGATTGGATTAGTTTAGGAAAAGGTATGCTAGTTGTCTTTATGTAGCGTAAAATCAATATATTACGCAAAAATAATTCAAAAAAATCTACCTGCAATAGAGCATGCTAGAAGTATGACAATGATGGGTGTGGTTTTTATTCAACTATGGTTATTAACTCCAAGAGTGGGGTTATGTTACACCAATGAGTGGCTTTGGTTCGAAGTGCTGTGTATAAGGTTCAGGCCATTGTATTAGTGTAAAACTAGGCCTTCAAAGTAAGGCCTTATGAAATACGTTTGGTATTTTGTTGCATTATATATATATATATATAAGATGCAACACAATATCAAACGTGTTTCATAAGGCCTTTTTTTTTATGAAAACATTCACTTAGGATCTCATTTGGTGAGCACTACACAGCTGATTCAAATAATCAACTAATCATCAGCCTTTCATAATTTTAAATCAGCTGTGTAGTGTTAGGGGGGAAAAATAGTGATGTTATGTTTGATACCGGAGCACTGAGGCATGCGTCGAAATTACTAAGCAGTATCCCGATGCTTATATGACTTATTTAGAAGCATGTGATCAATGACGTCCAAAGCTTAATTTTGTCTAACAACCACCTGATTGGTTTGGTATTGGTTTCGGTAGAAGACAAAAAGGCTATCCTGCGTGTGCAACGTCATCTATAATAATTTGGCTGTTCTAAATGTTCACCAGCAGGTGCCACTAGTCTAAACAATGTTGCTCAAAGCCTCGCGTAATGAACCTATTTGACACAATTGGCTGGAAATACTCAATGGCTTCAGGAAGCTTAGATTCCCCATCACTAGCAAAAACAAAACGTTCACCCCTTGGGGTCCCGAGGACAGAGTTTGGGAAACGCTGGAGTACATGGTCCCACTCTTTCAGTATTATTTAACACTGAATAATTTGCTGTGCACATAGCCAAATCAGCCAACAGCGTCATTGTCCCAGTCTTGCCAATAGATTTGCTGATAGTTTAATAGAAAAATGTCCACATTTCTTCGAAATGGCACATGGTGCATTATGGGAATGTGTTTGAGAGTAAATGTTTGGTCTGACAGTCTTATCAAAGTGAAAACAATGATAGCGTTCCTCCCAAAACCATAAAGCACTAAAACTATATTGCTAATTTTAACTTATGATAGGACACTGGGAACTACTTACTATCATTCAATAAAACCTGCATTCCAAAGCAACTACGTTGATGATGTCATTGTGTTTCTTGTCTCAAAGATAATGTCTAATCTATTTTGATACATTGGTAACATGGCTGATGATTGTCTTGAAGAGGATTCAAACCAATAACATAGTAACCAGGGAATAAATTGACCAGGGAACAGGGTAAAGCAAGTACAAACTACATATCCGAACAACATGTGTATGCTTGCTTCAGGTGTCTAAATAAAATAACAAGTGTCTCTCTGAAAATGCTGAATGTTTCCTGGTAGAAAAAGGAAGCATTTTTAACATATCAACAGGGTCACATTTTCACATTTGACCTGCAGAGAAATCAGAGAAAGGGTCCAACAACTCACCAGACACCAGACACATTCCCTCACATGCTTCCAAGGTCTCAAAATTGTTGCCGTTGCCTCTGCAGCCACCGAACTCGAAGGACTCGCAGCGGCCCGTGTCAATTTCGAAATAGAAGCGCTCCTTTAACACCTTGCAGGGCCCTTCATCCTTCTTTAGGGCGCACAACTCGTGGAAAATGAAGAGCTCGGTCTGGGCTCCATCTGCTATGAAAGAAAAAAGCCAAAGTTGGCATACAACCATGCACAGATTCACAGAATTCATGGAAATGCTCTGGTGTAATTTAGGTCATCACTGTGCTTTAACCTGAGGCTTTGGACTAGGTTGGAACTTCTCTCTGGTACATTCCAAACTACTAAAATTTTAGTAGTTCAAGACCCCTCGCTGCGTTCGGATAAATTATTTGACATTACAGCCTTGCTGGTAACTCTCAACAATCCTGAATAGAATTCACCATGTACAGAAATGCACCTATTTAGACGGACTTCCAGTAAGTGCACTCAACAACAAAACCCCCCCAAAAAGATGTGACTTTCACTGTGATTTATAAATGCATTCCACCAAACACACATGCATTGCATACCACGTGTTCTGTTCTACAAAACATGGGAACAGATGACTTGGAATAGTATCAAAACACTGTAGCATCTTCACAGCAAGCCATCAAGATGTTAAATCAACATCGCAGTCTGGGGATAGATTCAACCCGCTGTGAAAGTACCGTTCCTTCAGATCAGGGATGGGGGGGGGTTGAGTGACAGCCTGCTTTCCAGTGGTTGGATCACTTAACCTTCAACATCCTGATCTTCATCTGCCAAAAGGGACTGGGTTTCCCTTTTCCACACATTGTAGACCAGGTTAGTTGGCCCCTCTGGTTGTTTAAGGCTACCTTCTATCATATACAGCTGGCCACATATAATGATACAAACAACTGCAATGTGATCAAGATCGATACCCCTCTATTTTATATCTAAACATGTCAAACATCAACAGTCATCCAGCGGGTGTCGCTTTGTTTGTGAGGGTTGTTTTATTAGCAAACAGCCTGACAACTATTAATTGCTGCGGGATTCCCTGCCCAGCAACACCTGCAGACTCCAAAACCCCACCACGCTGCCCAGGCCCCAGCCAACCCACAGCAGGTCAGCTGTCTTAACAAATACCCTCTCGCCAGCCTGCTGCTAATGAGAACACAGGCGTGGCATTCCAATCTGCCACCTCTTCCACGGATACAATTCCTTCTTGTAATGAGGCCGGGAACACTAATCAAGTACTCAAACCTCTGGGTTTATGGCAGTTTGCTTTTGCAGGGGAGATTAAATGCATTCAGAGCATGGCTCCAGATATTTTTATTTACATTCCTTTGTCCGGGCAGATAAGTAGAGAGAGAAGCGGCCCTTCCAGGGGATAATTACACAGCAGACAGGCAATCCTCATTCTGTCTTCATCTCTGTACCACTAGGCCCTCTTTGGCTATGTAAACATGTATCGGTCCTTAGACTCCCTAAACAAACTGCACAGGGCAATAACGACAAGTTCATGCCTTGTCTTTCCCTCAAAGAACACACAGCACCACCCTGGGTGCAACAGTAGTCACTTCACTTGTCAGTTCTAAGATCTATGAAAAGTAAAAGAGGGGAAAAAGTGACTGCTCATTTGTTCCACCGTGCTCGTTTTAAGTGGATACTGGGAAAAGAGCTTGTTTTTTCGAAGATGTGTAATAAGCGAGGACAAGTCTTCCCAAAGAGGAAAGAGAAAACAGCATGTCCCTATCGATTTTATCTGCCTGGTGAGGCCAAGAGAAATACTGTACAACAGACCGTGTGTATTTCCTTCACTTATTGTCCAATGTCCAGCCTTGCTAATGTGGGCCATCCAAAAAACAACACTCCTAGAGACAACCGTATCGCCTCAAATGTTGGGCAACTAAAAACTTGATCTGAATATAAAACAAAATCATTGTTATTGCACCAGAGACTATTTTCCATAAAATTATGATCTTAGAAACTTGAAAAAAGATACCCTTGGTGCACAATAACTGTAAACAAGTTGTGTTCTACCTAATCAAACTATTCATTATTTGAAATAAAACAGAATTGGACATATCGTGAAAATCAAGTGAAACTTCACCAAAATACCTAATTTGACAGTACAGTGCATACATAAGTAATTTTTCAGACCCCTTCTCATTTCTCCCCTTCCCCCCTTCCTCCATCTCAAAGTATGTCTGTATCTCAAGAGTGGACCAATGTGCCCTTTCACTGAATGCCAATGAGTTGGGGCAATTTATGTTCATCTTCCCACAATACATCAACAAAAGCCTGGTTGACGCCAACCAATAGATCAGCGTTTTCAGCTCACCCCAATATATGTACTGTAGAGCCTGGCACAAAACATACTAACACATTTTTGGCCTCTTAATTTGGATAATGAGTTGAATTACTCAACACTGGTGGTGTGCCTAACTTCTTGGTAATGCAGAATACGGGCAGGTTGCCCCGAGTAGAGGCTCAGTCGTAGCTTGTTTAGAGAAATGTCAGGGGGAAGGCAGCGTTGATTTCATTGAGATGGGAGACTTGACATTTGTCAGGCCTGAAAAACAAACATCATTCAAGATCAACAATGTGAGGGCATACTATATTATAATCCCATAACATGATAAACTGAAGAAGACAAATTGGATTGGCTTAAAAGGTGTGTCCAAGTGATTGTTCCAAGCAAGTAGTTCCAAGTCCAAGTTAGTCACCATTATCAAAACAAAATGAATCGTGTGGATGAAGACGTAAGTCTAACTGAAATGTCAAGAAGTAAGGGTAGGTCAACTGATAGTAACATGAGTCAGCGATTATG
The DNA here is from genome assembly GCA_030435695.1 of Brachymystax lenok tsinlingensis. NCBI lineage: Eukaryota > Metazoa > Chordata > Actinopteri > Salmoniformes > Salmonidae > Brachymystax > Brachymystax lenok. The sequence continues at coordinate 32,255,133 of CM059785.1, forward strand.
TCACCCTTATGACGGAGGGTTCAAGTGTCACCACAATATATTTACGTGACCAAATGTTGCGAGAGAGGTATTCATCCTAGTCATAAGGTCAAATCAAATCAAATTGTATTGGTCACGTACACATGGTTAGCAGATGTTCATGCGAGTGTAGCGAAATGCTTGTGCTTCTAGTTCCGACCGTGCAGTAATATCTAACAAGTAATCTAACAATTTCAGGCAGAGTTGGGTGTGATCACCCAATGACAGTATATAAAGTAAAGGGCACATCATCCCTGGCTGTGCAAACAAAGCTTAAAAAGATACCAGAGCAACAGGCCATGGTCAATTCCAATGAAATATGAATTTCCAAGATGTAGGAGTTAGTTCTGTTTTCCCAGTAAGGTTGAGAGAGAGAGAGAGAGAGAGAAAGAGAGAGAGAGAGAAAAATGGGCAGAGGAGAGGCAGGAAGAGGTGACAAGCATCATTCAACTATAAATCAGAGTATTAGAAAAGGAACATGATACAGAATGATACACAGATGTTGATAGATAACGGTGATGACAGAACATGAGTCATGGGTCCTTGAGAAAATCTCACACAAATTAAAGGATACCTTTCAGAGGTGACTAATTATGACCTCATAATCACAAGCATCCTGTGGTTACTATAGAAGAAGGCTTATCTCACTTCACATTAGAGATAAAAGATGCCTCAAGCACTTTCCAAACGAGATACCCAAAAAACAGATCAAAGGAGCCTGGGTGAAGTGTTTTCTACATGGAGTACACTGTTACCACTTCCATTGATATTAAGTGCTTGGCTCTCCAAGAGGCTCTCAGAAAAGCAAGATACATTAGCAGGCGCCTTAGTGACTGCTAACTTCAAACCCATTCATTTTTGTCTCGTTTGCTGGAACTGCAAGCAAAAACCATGACTTTTTTTATTAGTGTTGCTCAGACAGTTTCTCTCTCTTCCATAGGGACAACTAGGGATGCAATAACAGACGCATATGTTGTAACTACTTCGCTCAATAACTTATCCCATTCGTCCGTATTGGGCTTGGATTCAATGTAGGTGGCCTTTAGCGCAACTGATCTACCATGATATGGCATCTCCAGAAACTTCCCTGACCAGAGGCAGAAAGAGTTATTTGCGGCATCGCTGGCAAGGATGACCAGTGAGTAACCCAAAGGAAGGGACTTGGATGACGCTAGTCGATGAGAATCTCCTGTGGAAATTGAATATGCTACATTTGTAAGGACATTGATAAGGGCATATTGCAATCCTTGTTCAACCATAATGATATACTGAACAAAAATAAACACGCAACATGGCTTGCATAGTCACCAGACATGTCACCCATTGAGCATGTTCGGGATACTCTGGATCAGCGTGTTCAAGTTCCCACCATTATCCAGCAACTTGGCACAGCTACTGAAGAGTAATGGGACAACATTCCACAGGCCACAATCAACAGCCTGATCAACTCTATCCGAAGGAGATGTGTCCCGCTGCATGAGGCAAACGGTGGTCACACCAGATACTGACTGGTTTCCTGATCCACGACCCTACCATTTTTTTTAAGGTATATTTGACCAATAGATGCATATCTGTATTCCCAGTCATGTGAAATCCATAGATAAGGGCCTAATGAATTTATTTAATTTGACTGATGAACTGTAACTTGTAGCATGTTGTGTTTATATTTTTGTTCAGTTTAGTATTGTATGCAAGAAAGAGAGAAGGGAAATGTGTTTACATACAGGGATGTATATATATATATATATATATATATATATATATATATATATATATATATAGTAGCTGAAATTTAATTAGCATAATAATAAAAATATTATAAATTACCATAAAATCTGTCAGTTTAAGCTAGAGATATCTGATTTTTTGCATTGGATGCATCTCAATCCACTGCATCTGCCTATGTCGCACTTCCGCATCTGCGGTGACAGAGCTAGAGCGTTGTTTGTCAGAACATGAGACGTCCCGAAAATCTTTTTTCTCACAAAATTGTCTGTAGCGTTCAAATGGGCTACAAACTATTTTGACTCTCACGGACACGATGGTGTTCTCCGTTTTGCTCTACGACGCCCACAAGCGTCTTGGGGCTCATTGGAAGTTGGTACAGCCGATCTGCCAACTTCTGTCCGAAGAGTTTGGGTTACACACTAATATGGTGAGTCTCTCAAGAACACGTACATGTCAGTTGTTTTGCTCTAGGACGCCCACAGGCCTCACAAGACTCGACTGAAGGTGCCCCGGTACCAGTTGGGAAAAAAATGGAAGTACAGTATATATGGAGAATGTTTAGAGACAAAAATAAGGGATTAAATACATTTTAAAAAATCAAAAAATGTTTCCTGATCTTTTTAATATCTCTCAGATATAGGACAGACACTTCAGAATAAACTTCCTTTAGTTTTTTAGGGAGGCTACCTTGTTCAATGCATTTGTATGGGCTAGGGCTGACCCCTTTAGTCGACTGGTCGATTGTTTGGTCGACCAAGTATTTTTTAGTCGAACAACATCTTAATTGATGCCTGTCTCAGTGCACTAATCCATTGCGGAGGCCGTGGCGATGGCACACCAGTATCACCAGTAGTACCTTTACCGTTAATTCCCATAATTTCTAATCTACAATGTTTATTTGGTTACCATAATTTCTGTTAATGCATTCAATATATTATTGTTACAGTCTTTTACTGTTCTCATTGTCAGAGTGGACACATTGTTTGCAGAAAGCGCACAACCTAGGCTGAATAGTGTAGGGAATCATGGTACCATCTAAATCGCAGTGAAATATATTTTCAATAACAAAACATTATTGTTTTTACAGCTGTTTGATGCTGTAAAAATTATGTTTGTTGTTATTGAAAATATATTTCACAGTGATTTATATGGTACAATGATTAAACTTTTTTTTTAGTTACAATGCAAAAACTCTAAAATACCCTATGTGTAGCACCTTTAAGCTTGGTATAGTTAAAATACTTATTATTTATACTGTTTACATATAATTGACCACTTTCCTTTCATAACACTATTTAATTGGAAAAAGTGTGTGGGGAAAATCATTATTGGTTTCGTGGTGGTATCGTCATGGGGATCATAGTTGTGTTTTCACCAAACAAGAAAACACAAAGCTTATATACCGTATCCACACAGCAAACCTTGAGCAATCAGCAAAGTAATCACCTCTTTGTACTTGTTTGTGTTTGTTTGTTAAAAAGGTCTCCCATCTGCCAAGTGAGTCTGTGAGGGACTATCGTGGGACCTCTACATTTTAACAGTCTTTTCAGCGGTTGTCTCTGCTAGCACATGCAAGGATATCCCTTCAATTATTTAAACCCTCTTTATTACTACACATTAAACCCTTTGAATTTAATAACTTAAGAAAAAGGTGCTAAATAGACACAGCTATTTAGTCTGAGTTACAACAAGCAACATTTACTAGAAGCTGAAACAAGTGTACAAGCGATACCTGAAGTAAAAGAACAAGCCAAAAGTGCAGCTTCTATCTCTAAAGTAAACCAATGCATAGTTGAGGTTACTATGAGGTTTGAGTGCTGATTTTGGACCGAGATATCTGAAGTACAAAGCAAACAAGTCAGATGCACCTGAAATATCTGAGAGTTTCAATAACACAATTCACGCGTAATTGTTTTCTGCCAACCAACGAGTCCATCCTTGAAGAGGATGTGATTGTACTGAAGAACCAATGGAATATATAGAAACCCAGAAAGAGCTTTGTCTGATGTCAACCTTAGACCGATCCACACTGTAAATACGCTCTGATTAAATGGTAAGATCAATATGTACTTATTTTCTGCATTCCAGGTTATCAACATTCAAACAATACAAATGAGGGACTCCCCATTCAATATACAGTTGAAGTCGGAAGTTTACATACACTTAGGTTGGAGTCATTAAAACTCGTTTTTCAACAACTCCACAAATTTCTTGTTAACAAACTATAGTATGTGCATGACAAGTAATTTTTCCAACAATTGTTTACAGACAGATTATTTAACTTATAATTCACTGTATTACAATTCCAGTAGGTCAGAAGTTTACATACAAAGTTTACTGTTCAAATATTTTTATTGAACACACACAAGAATGGTGTAAAGGTATAAAAGACAAGTGTGCTATTCTAAACATAAAAGAGCAGACAGAAACAACAAGGCCCATAGTTCTAGGTACAAAGTAAATAATACAAAATAAGACAAAAAGAACAAGGACAGGTAGAAAGAAAGAGGGTAGATGTCACCCCCCATTTGAGAGTGCGTTAAAATGTACAAATTCACAGCGCCGACTGGTCCAAGTAAGAGAGGAGAGGCTGCCAGATTTGATCAAATGTTGTTTGTTCAGAATATATCTTATTCTTTCTAAGTGGACAGTGTTTGCCAATTCGCTGAGCCATAATTTAGTAGAGGGAGCTTCCTTCCTTTTCCAAAACAACAAGATTATTTTTTTTGCCCGAAATGAGACTGTAAGAGATTAGTTGTTTTGGGGGGTTGGTTAATCCGTTTAGGGAATCAGACACTCCCAGGATTATCAGAAGCAGGTCTGGGTCAATTGAAGTCTCCAGAACTTCAGAGAGGATCCTAAAAATTACACACCAATAGCCATACAAGTTAGGGCAAAGCAGTGTAGTTGTGTACCCTGCGCAGCATGACACTTATCACACATAGGGGATGTGTCAGGAAATATCCTATGCAGCTTAGTTTTGGAATAGTGTAATCTGTGTAATAGCTTGAATTGTATGAGACGATGTCTGGAGTTAATGGAGCAGATGTGGATATACTGCAAGCTATCTTCCCAGTCTGCCACAAAAATGTCAGTCCCTAGTTCTTCCTCCCATTTTGCCTTAATGGCATCTGTAGAAGGTGTGCTAACAGATTGAAAAGCGTCATATAGACGAGATATCAGTTTGTCTGAGGTGGGTACATACACAAAGTTGATTGTGCCTTTAAACAGCTTGGAAAATTCCAGAAAATGATGTCATGGCTTTAGAAGCTTCTGATAGGCTAATTGACATCATTTGAGTCAAATGGAGGTGTACCTGTGGATGTTTTTCAAGGCCTACCTTCAAACTCAGTGCCTCTTTGCATGACATCATGGGAAAATCAAAAGAAATCAGCCAAGACCTCAGAAACAAAATTGTAGACCTCCACATGTCTGGTTCATCCTTCGGAGCAATTTCCAAATGCCTGAAGGTACCATGTTCATCTGTACAAACAATAGTACGCAAGTATAAACACCATGGGACCGCTCAGGAAGGAGATGTGTCTCCTAGAGATGAAGGTACTTTAGTGCAAAAAGTGCAAATCAATCCCAGAACAACAGCAAAGGACCTTGTGAAGATGCTGGAGGAAACAGGTACAAAAGTATCTATATCCACAGTAAAACGAGTCCTATATCGACATAACCTGAAAGGCCGCTCAGCAAGGAAGAAGCCACTGCTCCAAAACCGCCATAAAAAAGCCAGACTACGGTTTGCAACTGCACATGGGGACAAAGATCGTACTTTTTGGAGAAATGTCCTCTGGTCTGATGAAACAAAAATAACTATTTGGCCACAATGACCATCGTTATGTTTGGAGGAAAAATGGGGAGGCTTGCAAGCCGAAGAAGGACGAAGAAGTAAGAGGAGGAGGAGGAGGAGGAGAAGAAAGAGGTGAAGTAGGACGGGGGAGAAGGAGAAGGAAGAGGTGAAGTAGGACGGGGGAGAAGGAGAGGACGGGGAAGAGGAAGGGGAGTCAGGAACACAATAACTGATGAAATCAGAGTGACCGTGGTTGACCATTTTGACAACCATGGGATGAGCATGAGGGAGGCTGGGCAACGGGTTCCACCAAATCTGAGCCGCTATACTGTTGCAGGTATCATCCGGATGTTTCGAAATGAGAACCGGTAAGTAACTGTAAGTTCTGTAGTCTTACTGGTACAGTAATATGTACTGTACTTTCATAATGAGAAGGATCTATCACTAAAACCATTCAAATGTTTTTACAGAACTGCAAGAAAACCATTATCTGGTGAAAGAGGTCGACTGTTCACCCCAGAGCAGGAGACCCACATTGTAAATATGGTCATTGCAAATAACTGCATCAGACTCCGAGAGCTGCAGGACCACATAATGGCGATAACACCATATTCCAAAACGTCAACAGAGTAAGTCACTCTGCACTGTCTCGTCTACTGAAACACAATAGAATTAGGATGAAGCAGCTGTACAGAGTGCCTTTCGAAAAAACTCAGTGCTACATTGTTGTCTTGTCTCTTTCAGAGGGTCATGGAGCTAGAACTAGAAGCAAATGCAGTGCATCATGAGCTAATAAATGTGGACGAGGCAGGTTTCAACCTTTCAAAAACAAGGGGCCGCGGCAGAAATATCATCGGACACCATGCTATCATCAACGTCCCGGGACAAAGTGGTGGCAACATAACAATGTGTGCGGCTATTAGTCAAAACGGAGTCCTTCACCATCATGCAATCCTAGGCCCATACAACACTGCACACATTATCACATTTCTGGACACCCTCCACAACAGACTAATCCCTAATGACCAGGGGCCAGAGCAGCCCAGGTACATTATCATCTGGGACAATGTTAGTTTACACTGGGCTGCTGTGGTCCGCAATTGGTTCACAGGTCACCCACTTTTCATCGCACTCAATCTCCCCCCATACTCTCCGTTCTTGAATCCTATTGACAAATTCTTCTCTGCATGGCGTTGGAAGGTGTATGATCGCCAGCCCCACCAACGCATACCCCTTCTACAGGCAATGGAGGAGGCTTGTGGAGACATCGATCAGGGGTCATGCCAGGCCTGGATAGGGCACCAGGCGATACTTTCCACTGTGCCTAGCTCAAGACAACATTGCATGTGATGTGGATGAAGTCTTATGGCCAGACCCACAATGGTGAGATTTAGTCTAAATGTTTTCTATTCTTTTTTTTCTGGCATAAATGTTTTTGTTTTCTTCTACTGCGCTTTTGTTGTTTGAGGTATGTTAGAACATTTTGAGAAACAAAATATAAAACTTTTTCCCCTTATTTGTATTGATAGAGTGTTATGTTTGGAATACACATCCGTACTTAACACATTTGGACACCTGTGTGTATGTGTGTTTACTACATGTATGACAACACTTTATTGCAAACTGCTATGCCCTGCACACAGAAAAATCTAAGGCCACAAGTGTTTTCATTTATACTATCAGTGCGTAGTTGGTGCTTCATGTGCTTATTCAAATTATGGTTTGTGTGTACTCTTTATTTTTTTTTTTTTTTTTAAGAGTTTGTTCGACGAGCAGGTGTCCACATACACTACATGACTAAAAGTATCTTGGCAGCAGTGAATTGAACTGCTTTGGAACTCAGAGCTGCATTCAAAACTATTCCTTAGAGGGATTAACACTACACAACGTCAAGATTAGAGCACATACTTGTTTTCCTATAACATATACGAATTGTGAAACTGAATGGAATTCCACAATCAGTACAATTTGCCTGGCTTCAGAACACCAAAATGGAATTGTCATTGTTATTTAAAGTACTTCCATCCTTTTCTTGCTTGGTGCTCCCATATTTAAAATATGGCAAACACACACACTTTTAAGAGTACCTCCATCACAATGTCAGTCTAATTACTGTTACTGAGGTCCCCACAGAGGTGATTAGCAGAATCCAATATGACAATATAGCATTCCCTTTCCCTGCACATTCCTCACCCACTACTCATCCCTTTCAGTTGCTAAATATTGAAAGATATGTTTAAGCAGGGTAAAAGTGTATTTTTTCAGGGTAGATTCAGATTACTTTTCTGTGTTGAAGAAACAGAAAGCCCTCATCATGACCTACTATATGTTTTTTCCGATTAGACTTTTCTCCAATAACTTACAATAATCTAGCAATAGATGTCAATTTCTTCTCTGTGACTATGGTTTCCTTCATCAACACATTTGGACTTCTGGGGCGATGGTGGAGAGACATGTGCAACGAGGGACACAAAATAGCAGTAAGTGTGACCAGAAGGGCTAAAGGTGTAGGTTCCAAATGTGTTATGGCATCAGGAGAGAAGCTTTAAATCAGAGCCACTATCAAGTGGCCAGGCCTTCCATTGTTACTAAAGGGAGAGAGGGATGGAAAAAAAGCATAAAAGCAGGATAAGTTATACGACCTGTGAAACAGTCTGAAACTAAAGGTTGACTATGCCAAGTCACTAACATAAATGTTGATCTCAAAGAGCCCCTCAGTGCAGTCAAAAACTAGCTTTTTCTGTGTGTTATATATATATATATATAAGTTTGGACACGCCTACCTATTCAAGGGTTTTTCTTTATTTGTACTATTTTCTACATTGTAGAATAATAGTGAAGAAAAAACGATGAAATAACACATATGGAACCATGAAGCAACCCCCCCAAAAAAGTGTTAAACAAATCAAAATATATTTTATATTTTTGATTCTTTAAGGTAGCCACCCTTTGCCTTGATGACGCTTTGCACACTCTTGGCATTCTCTCAATCAGCTTCACCTGGAATGCTTTTCCAACAGTCTTGAAGGAGTTCCCACATATGCTGAGCACTTGCTGACCGCTTTTCCTTCACTCTGCGGTCCAACTCATCCCAAACCATCTCAATTGGGTTGAGGTCGGGTGATTGTGGAGGCCAGGTCATCTGATGCAGCATTCCATCACTCTCCTTCTTGGTCAAATAGCCTTTACACAGCCTGGAGGTGAGTTGGGTCATTGTCCTGTTGAAAAACAAATGATAGTCCCACTAAGTGCAAACCAGTGGGGACGGCGTATCTTCATGCTGTGGTAGCCATGCTAGTTAAGTGTGCCTTGAATTCTAAATAAATCCCAGACAGTGACACCAGCAAAGGACCCCACATCATCACACCTCCTCCTTCCATGCTTCACGGTGGGAACCAAACTTGCGGAGGTCATCCATTCACCTACTCTGCGTCTCACAAAGACACAGTGGTTGGAACCAGACCAAAGGACAGATTTCCACCGGTCTAATGTCCATTGCTCTTGTTTCTTGGCCAAAGTAAGTTACGATAATGCCCTTTTAGTGTAAGAGCTGTTTGAAAAGACCACCTGAAATGTCAGTCTGTTTTGGTAGGCTTGAGTTTTGGCCTGCCTGGTGATGTCACCAAGCGTTATATTAGTTCAAAACCTCTCTGACAAAAATACCTAATTTTCAGTTCTCCTCCCCACGCAGACAACTCCCAGACAGTCCTATAAAAATAATTGATTGAGAAATTGCTATGAAGATATTTTTGTTCCTTTTTGACCATCAGAGTAAGGTACTTAATTGTTACCCAGAAATTATTTCATTATGAGATCAAACAGCTGCAATGGGCCTTTAACAATTCCTTACCCTTGCCCTAACACAGAGAACATCATTGGACCTCTACCACTCCCAGCCCATTAAGGAAACAAATTAAAAACATTTTACATAGAGGACAACTAATAGCCCGTATTGCTCACTCTGTTCAGATCTCTTGTGAAAGGCAAGTTCCGACTTAGTTCAACCAGGCCTCTTTTCCACACCTTTTGTACACTCTCTGATATCAGTTGTTCTGCATGAGCACTTAGTATATCATTGCACAATATCTTGTTATGACCTTCTCTACCATGTTACGTGAGAGTTCAGATCTTTTATCTCAAATATATTGTAGGCTATACACTTAGCAGAATGTCAGGCTGATTGTATCATAGATACCTAAAAGGCATGTGTCTGAACAGATCTCTCTCTATCCCTGCATCAGAAGAACACTTGACCTGTATCTGCTGTTTTCATGAGAGTTAACTTCTCACAGTGTGGCTTGTTAATCTATACAAGGTGACATTTTAACTACAGAAAAATGTGAAGACATTGGCAAAAATCTATAGGCCTAATTAGGCAAGTAATTTTCATGAATGTCACAATTATTTATTTTTAAAGTGTTGTGTATTGGAAAAGGCTTTAGGGCAGTATGTAAACTGCTGATGTTATGCATGGTCAAAATGGGTCACTAAATGTGCAGTGGAAGATCAGGTAGATCTAGGAAAACATACACATCTTAAAAGCGACTTGGTCATTGCTCTTTTCATCTGGGTTTTCATTTTGTTTCCAAGTCTTCCAACTCAAGCCACATCTCTCGTGGAGCCAGTATCATGTAAATACCATGGATTCCTGACACACATCCCTATAAAACATTCGACTTCAGCACTGAATTATTTGTTAGACAGCCAGGAAGAACATAATCCCATCCGCTAACAGATGCTCAGTGAAATCCTGATCAGCTTACATACACTCCCCCCCAAAAGTTTCAAAACAAGGAAAAAGATATCACTATTAATGTTTAACTTTTAAAATACACACAAACCCATGTCTTAATGATTTTGAAAGACAGCATTGAATTTTATAAGCTATTAATCATATACTGGAAAGTATTGGAAGCCCTTATGAGAACTTTTTTTGTTGCTTGACCAACTTTGTATTGCAGGTGAGGGATAGCCTGATAGCTAGTTAGTATGGAGCTTATGGAAGGAATGGGCCGGGAGTAGGCATTGCTTCTCCAGACTATTACTGTATTTTACATAGTTTTGACTGTGTTTTACAGTATTTTATGTTTTAAATTTGCTTTATGATAGTGCGTGACCCTAGGGTGGCTACACATACATGCTAAGTGATTCCAATAGGCCTTTCTCCAGTCTGATTGTTTTATACTGTTCAATTCAACTTCAACCATAAATAATTTCCTGCATTTCCATCAATTTGTGCATTTCCTGCACTCATTTGAGATAATTTCCACACTGCCACGTCAGGCTGCAAAAAAAAAACAAGGCCTTATTTTTAAACTATTATTGCAATTGCGATTTGACTTGCGATTTAGATCAAAACACTTGGGTGAAATGTTGGAATCGCGGAAATATAATTGTTATTCTAATTCTACAGTTAGAATAAAAATAATTGTGGGGTCTTTGAATACAGTGTTGTTTGACATGACAATGAATTAAAATGCCAGGGAGGAGTTATTGTGACAGGGTAGGAACCAAAGTGATGGTCAGTGTTTCCTAGGGGACCCTATAATCTTTGACTATATTAAATGTTTCCTCATGGCTGTGTTTCAAACAACTTACCCTCGCCTTATGCCCTTGGGGGAATCCCCGTGGCCATATTTGCCATAGGTCCAAACAATTAGCCAAGTAAGGGAAGTTGACAGCGTAAGCCCTCATTTGTAAGCGTACAATTCTGTTCACTCCGGGGCCTGAAACACCCCATTATTCAATTCGTGATGATTTTACATCCACTAAGAACATACAAGTGTAAGTAAAAACTCATGTAAATCATTTTGAAATGTTGCTACTAATGCGCATGACGGCACTAACACGTATAGTAAAAGTAAGGATGTTTTTGTTTGTTTAGCTTTAGGAAACATTAGCTAGCGCATACAACTTCCCATGACATCACACTTATACATTGTAATTTTCAATTTACCTGATGTCGTCAGATGGCTAGCATTCGATATCTGCGGATGCGTTGTCTTCTAGCTAATATATGAAATGAAATCATTATTGACTGTAGCTTATATAAAGCATACAGCCACACACACACACACACACACACAACAGCTACCGGTGGTTCCATGATGACTAAAAACACAACCGTGGGACGAACGATTTCCGGGCAAGGGCGGGCCATTTAAAAATGTATTAATTCTTCCCTCGCCCTGCAAGTGTCAACTCATCATACGACATGATACGTCATCAGAAGTGTCCACTTAATTTGAGGGCTTCGGGGATAGGGTGTGTATTTTTTGTGTTTGGAATGCAGCTCGTGTAGCCAACATATTCATGCTTTGCCAATTCCTCTTTGACTTAGAAGATACTGTTGCACAATCAACAATGATTTAGGCCTACAACAGCACTGGTATCAGGCTTTATTAGCTAGTTATGTTTGCTCTGACTGTAGATTTATTAGCTACCTAGATAGCCATTTAACTAGCAATTAGCATTAGTGGCTAACACGATTGAGATAAAACTTGCTTAGAAAAGACAATCTACCTGTTTGTAGATGTAAGAAACGTAAACTGAGAGAGAGAGAGAGAGAGAGAGAGAGAGAGAGAGGACTCAAGTAGAAGTGTAAACTATAAAAAATGGACGTTACACACGGCATATCACATTTTAACAAACCAAACATTCAAATACCGGTATAGAAGGTAAAGTAAAAACCCAAACCAGTCCGTGCATCAATACCGCTATATAGTACAATACGGTATACCGCCCAGCCTTACTCCAGATATAGCATCGTAAATTGAAGCACACCAATTTCTCCAAGTGACCGTGGACAGGACATAGGGATTAACCTGTGGCTGATGCTCCAGCCAAGTACTGTACATTTGTCATTTCAACGCTGTGTCAAGCAAAAGTGCACAGCCATTTGCTCATAAACTCCACTGTTTGTCACTTCATCCCTGTGCAGTGCAGAGCCTGTCTGGAAGTGGAGAAACAGAACTTCATATGTGCAACTGAACTGACTCCCAAGAGAAGATTTATCTTTCCTGCAGCGACGGAAAAGTCTTGCTGAGTATCTGTGTCGCTCTGATGAAGATAAAGCTGAATATGTACAACAATGTTTCACACCGGATATTTATCTTTTTGTTTACTCTGGCTGACGGAATAGGAAGTGATGGAAAGTGAAAGTAAATAACAAAAATATAAATGCAACATGCAAGAATTTCAAAGACTTTACTGAGTTACAGTTCACATAAGGAAATCAGTCAGTTTAAATTAATTCTTTAGGCCCTAATCTATGGATTTCACGACTGGGAATACAGATATGCACCTGTTAGTCAGATATGCACCTGTTAGTTAGATACAGTAACTTAATAGAAAGTTACAAGTAAAAGTGTAAGTCACCCAGTAAAGTACTACTTGAGTAAAAGTCTAAAAGTATTTGGTTTAAAATATACTTAGTAAATGTTGTCAAAAATATAAATAGTAAAGTCAAGTACAGACACAAAAAAACTACTTAAGTAGTACTTTAAAGTATTTTTACTTAAGTACTTTACACCACTGATAATGACAAAACGAAAACAGGTTTTTAGAATGTTTTTAAAATTGCTGCTTCTCCAGTTTCAATTGATGCTGGAGGAAACTGATACAAAAGTATCTATATCCACAGTAAAACGAGTCCTACATCGACATAACCTGAAAGGCCGCTCAGCAAGGAAGAAGCCCCTGCTCCAAAACCGCCATAAAAAAGCCAGACTACAGTTTGCAACTGCACATGGGGACAAAGATCGTACTTTTTGGAGAAAGGTCCTCTGGTCTGATGAAACAAAAATAGAACCGTTTGGCCATAATGACCATCGTTATGCTTGGAGGAAAAAGGGGGAGGCTTGAAAGCCGAAGAACACCATCCCAACCGTGAAGCACGGGGGTGACAGCATCATGTTGTGGGGTTGCTTTGCTTGTGGAAGGCTACCCGAAACGTTTGACCCAAGTTAAACAATTTAAAGGTAATGTTACCAAATACAAATTGAGTGTATGTAAATGTCTGACCCACTGGGAATGTGATGAAATAAATAAAAGCTGAAATAAATCATTCTCTACTATTATTCTGACATTTCACATTCTTAAAATAAAGTGGTGATTCTAACTGACCTAAGACAGGGAATTGTTACTAGGATTAAATATCAGGAATTGTGAAAATGTATTATGGCTAAGGTGTATGTAAACTTCCGACTTCAACTGTATAATATTTCCCAGTATGCTCTATTGCAGGGAGATTTTCAGAATTGTTTGTTTTACTGGAGTAGTGTTTTTGCATGTTCGTTGCTTAATTCCTTTTATGCTACAGAAAAATAAATAACATACCGTTTTGTTTTTTTTACTAATACAATCTGGTACTCATTGGATTCATTGGACCCGTTACTGAGATGGTTATTTCAGTTTAGATGAGTGAGGTACTCAGTATTCAATATTTATTACGCTTGCAGCCATTTTCAATGCAGGTTGCAGCTGAGTAACAAGTCCGTTTTTTTTATATTCTATCTGGCTGGATTCCAATGGGAATTACACATCACTTTGTAAGCCAGCGTAATATGATTTGCAGGCCTGATGTGGCCTGTAAACCATGAGTTTCCTAACACCACTATGTTAGGGTGTAACTAGGCCCTCAAAGAAAGGCCTTTTTTTAAATGTGAAGGCTAATAAGGCTGGTGGAACTGTTCATAGACGGTTCTAGGACGTGCCTTTTAGATGATAAAATGGTTCTAGGTAGAAATCCTCTGAGGGTTCTACACGGCACAAAATATGGTTCCCCTAAGGGACAAACTGAAGAACCCTGTATGGTTCTACTTAGCACCTTTTTTCCTAAGAGTGTACAGCAATCAATACGCTGGCCTACCGTCGATTGTAAATTGCATCCATCACATACACGCAATATGAACTGATCCAAACAGGGCTGTTATTGTCATGAATGTTTTACTAAAGCCGTTTTCAAAAATAGATTGATGTTCGTAACGGCACATTGAAATATTAATGCAGCGGAACTTGGAGCTTGTCTGTTTGTGCATGTGGTTATATCATGACATCTGTTGACTTGGCTCAGTACATTGAACATTGAGGTAATTTTCCTCCTTGTGTACATGAGACTGTTTCTGTACCCTCCCCCTTGATTTTAAAAACTTACTGTTGCAATCGCATTCTTGCAATTAGTAAAAAATGACCATTTATAAACATTCATGAAACCATTTCAAACTAGAATGAGATGGTTATTAACAGAAGGTGTCATGGTCATGATGAGTATATTATATGGCGGTGGATTCATTTTGTGGTGAATCATTTCAACAGTTTAAGTAATATGCTTTTGCAACCAGAATGATACAAATTGAGAAAAACATCAGAATAGTAAACCAGTAGAGTGCAAGAAGGGTCTAGGTCTTGAACACCAGCTCTGGTACTATACGGAAAGTGAAAACATTTTACAGTTAAATCTATTGCATAACAGATACCATACAGTGCATTCGGAAAGTATTCAGACCCCTTGCTTGACTTTTTCCACATTTTGTTACGTTACAGCCTTATTCTAAAAAAAATGTTTTTGTAAATGTATAAAAATAAATACCTTATTTACATAAGCATCAGACCCTTTGCGATGAGACTCAAAATTGAGCTCAGGTGCATCATCTTTACATTGATAATCCTTGATGTTTCTACAACTTTTTTGGAGTCCACATGGTAAATTAAATTGTTTGGACATGATTTGGAAAGGCACACACCCGTCTATATAAGGTCCCACAGTTGACAGTGCATGTCAGAGCAAAAACCAAGCCATGAGGTTGAAGGAATTGTCTGTAGAGCTCCGAGACAGGATTGTCTCGAGGCACAGATCTGTGTAAGCGTACCAAGAAATTTCTGCAGCATTGAAGGTCCTCAAAAACACAGTGGGCTCCATCAATCTTAAATGGAAGAAGTTTGGAACCACCAAGACTCTTGAACTGAGCAATCGGGGGAGAAGGGCCTTGGTCAGGGAGGTGACCAAGAACCCAATGGTCACTCTGACAGACCTCCAGCGTTCCTCTGTGGAGATGGGAGAACATTCCAGAAGGACAACCATCTCTGTAGCACTCCACCAATCAGGCCTTTATGCTAAAGTGGCTAGACGGAAGTCACATGACAGTCCGCTTGGAGTTTGCCAAAGGCACCTAAAGACTCTCAGACCATGAGAAACAAGATTCTTTGGTCTGAATGCAAAGCGTGACGTCTGGAGGAAACCTGGCACCATCCTTATGGTGAAGCATGGTAGTGGCAGCATCATGCTGTGAGGATGTTTTTCAGCAGAAGGGACTGGGAGACTAGTCAGGATCAAGGGAAAGATGAACGGAGTAAAGAACAGAGCGATCCTTGATAAAAACGTGCTCCAGAGCAATCAGGACCTCAGACTGGGGGCGAAGGTTCACCTTCCAACAGGACAACGACCCTAAGCACACAGCCAGAACAACACAGGAGTGGAATGTCCTTGAGTGGCCCAGCCAGAGCCTGGACATGAACCCGATGGAACATCTCTGGATAGACCTGAAAATAGCTGTGCAGAGACGCTCCCAATTTAACCTGAACGAGCTTGAGAGGATCTGCAGAGAAGAATGGGAGAAATTCCCCAAATACAGGTGTGCCAAGCTTCCAGCGTCATACCCAAACGACTTGAGGCTGTAATCGCTGCCAAAGGTACTTCAACAAAGTACTGAGTAAATGGTCTGAATATTTAAGTAAATGTGATATTTTTTTTTATATACAGTTGAAGTTGGAAGTTTACATACACCTTAACCAAAAACATTTAAACTCAGTTTTTTACAATTCCTGACATTTAATCCTAGTAAAGTTTCCCTGTCTTAGGTCAGTTAGGATCACCACTTTATATTAAGAATGTTAAATGTCTGAATAATAGTAGAGAGAATTATTAATTTAATATTTTATTTCTTTCATCAAATTCCCAGTGGGTCAGAGGTTTACATACACTCAATTAGTATTTGGTAACATTGCCTTTAAATTGTTTAACTTGGGTCAAACATTTCGGGTAGCCTTCCACAAGCTTCCCACAATAAGTTGGGTGAATTTTGACCCATTCCTCCTGACAGAGCTGGTGTAACTGAGTCAGGTTTGTAGGCCTCCTTGCTCGCACGTGCTTTTTCAGTTCTGCCCACAATTTTTCTATAGGATTGAGGTCAGGGCTTTGTGATGGCCACTCCAATACCTTGACTTTGTTGTCCTTAAGCAATTTTGCCACAACTTTGGAAGTATGCATGGGGTCATTGTCCATTTGGAAGACCCATTTGTGACCAAGCTTTAACTTCCTGACTGATGTCTTGAGATGTTGCTTCAATACATCCACGTAATTTTCCTCCCTCATAATACCATCTATTTTGTGAAGTGCACCAGTCCCCCTGCAGCAAAGCAACCCCACAACATGATGCTGCCACCCCCGTGCTTCATGGTTGGGATGGTGTTCTTCGGCTTGCAAGCCTCCCCTTTTTCCTCCAAACATAACGATGGTCATCATGGCCAAACAGTTCTATTTTTGTTTCATCAGACCAGAGGACCTTTCTCCAAAAAGTACGATCTTTGTCCCCATGTGCAGTTGCAAACCGCAGTCTGGCTTTTTCTGGAACTAGAGCGGCAGAACGCGTCTAGTTCCAGAGCGGTATGACGGCTGTGTGGTCCCATAGTGTTTATACTTGCGTACTATTGTTTGTACAGATGAACGTGGTACCTTCAGGCGTTTGGAAATTGCTCCCAAGGATGAACCAGACTTGTGGAGGTCTACAATGCTTTTTATGAGGTCTTGGCTGATTTATTTTGATTTTCCCAAGCAAAGAGGCACTGAGTTAGAAGGTAGGCCTTGAAATACATCCACAGGTACACCTCAAATTGACTCAAATGATGTCAATTATCCTATCCGAAGCTTCTAAAGCCATGGCATCATTTTCTGGAATTTTCCAAGCTGTTTAAAGGCACAGTCAACTTAGTGCATGAAACTTCTGACCCACTGGAATTGTGATACAGTGAATTATAAGTGAAATAATCTGTCTGTAAACAATTGTTGGAAAAATGACTTGTGTCATGCACAAAGTAGATGTCCTAACCGACTTGACAAAACTATAGTTTGTTAACAAGACATTTGTGGAGTGGTTGAAAAACAAGTTAATGACTCCAACCTAAGTGGATGTAAACTTCCGACTTCAACTGTGTGTATATATATATATAATTGGCAAACATTTCTATAATCCTGCTTTTGCTTTGTCATTATGGGGTATTGTGTAGATTGAGGGGGAAAAAACAATCATCCATGTTAGAATAAGGCTGTAATGTAACAAAATGTGGAAAAAGTCAAGGCGTCTGAATACTTTCCGAATGCTCTGTAAATATGATTTTTCTTGATCTATATTGGTCAAGTAACCCATCTATACTGAACAGGAATGGTAGAGACATTAATTTCTCTACCATAAGCTGCCTCCAACGATGTTTTAGAGAATTTGGCAGTACGTCCAACTGGCCTCACAACCACAGACCACGTGGAACCACGCCAGCCCTCCACATCCGGCTTCTTCACCTGCTGGATCGTCTGAGACCAGCTCTCGGATAGCTGATGAAACTAGAATATCTCACAATCAAATGCCGACTGTGCTATCTCCCGAGAGAATTTGTCAATAATAGCCACAGCGGTCTATATCCCCCCTCAAGCCGATACCACGATGGCCCTCAAAGAACTTCACTGGACTATGCAAACTGGAAACCACATATCCTGAGGCTGGGTTTATTGTAGAGAGGAACCAGGCTGTGAGGGGTGGCCAGTCCTCTTCTGGCTGTGCCGGGTGCAGATTATAACAGAGCATGGACAAGATTTTAAAATGTTTATAGAAGCAGGATTATAGAAATGTTTGCCAATTTTATATATATACACACACACACACACACACACACACACACACACACACACACACACACACACAGTTGAAGTCGGAAGTTTACATCCACTTAGGTTGGAGTCATTAAAACCCGTTTTTCAACCACTCCACAAATTTCTTGTTAACAAACTATAGTTTTGTCAAGTCGGTTAGGACATCTACTTTGTGCATGACAAGTAATTTTTCCAACAATTGTTTACAGACAGATTATTTCACTTATAATTCACTGTATCACAATTCCAGTGGGTCAGAAGTTTACATACACTAAGTTGACTGTGCCTTTAAACAGCTTGGAAAATTCCAGAAAATTATGTCATGGCTTTAGAAGCTTCTGATAGGCAAATTGACATCATTTGAGTCAATAGGAGCTGTACCTGTGGATGTATTTCAATGCCTACCTTCAAACTCGGTGCTTCTTTGCTTGACATCATGGGGAAATCAAAAGAAATCAGCCAAGACCTCAGAAAAAGAATTGCAGACCTCCACAAGTCTGGTTCATCCTTGGGAGCGATTTCCAAATGCCTAAAGGTACCATGTTCATCTGTACAAACAATAGTATGCAAGTATAAACACCATGGGACCACGTAGCCATCATACTACTCAGAAAGGAGACGCGTTCTGTCTCCTAGAGATGAACGTACTTTGGTGCGAAAAGTGCAAATCAATCGCAGAACAACAGCAAAGGACCTTGTAAAGATGCTGGAGGAAACAGTTACAAAAGTATCTATATCCACAGTAAAAACGACTCCTATATCAACATAACCTGAAAGGGCGCTCATCAAGGAAGAAGCCCCTGCTCCAAAACCGCCATAAAAAAAGCCAGACTACGGTTTGCAACTGCACATGGGGACAAAGATTGTACTTTTTGGAGAAAGGTCCTCTGGTCTGATGAAACAAAAATAGAACTGTTTGGCCATAATGACCATCGTTATGTTCGGAGGAAAAAGGGGGAGGCTTGCAAGCTGAAGAACACCATCCCAACCGTGAGGCACAGGGGTGGCAGCATCATGTTGTGGGGGTGCTTTGCTGCAGGAGGGGCAATGACCCCATTCATACTTCCAAAGTTGTGGCAAAATTGCTTAAGGACAACAAAGTCAAGGTATTGAAGTGGCCATCACAAAGCCCTGACCTCAATCCTATAAAACATTTCTGGGCAGAACTGAAAAAGCATGTGCGAGCAAGGAGGACTACAAACCTGACTCAGTTACACCAGCTCTGTCAGGAGAAATGGGCCAAAATTCACCCAACTTATTGTGGGAAGCTTGTGGAAGGCTACCTGAAACGTTTGACACAAGTTAAACAATTTAAAGGCAATGTTACCAAATACTAATTGAGTGAATGTAAACTTCTGACCCACTGGGAATGTGATGAAATAAATAAAAGCTGAAATAAATCAATCATTCTCTATACTATTATTCTGACATTGCACATTCTTAAAATAAAATGGTGATCCTGACCTAAGACAGGGAATTTTTACTAGGATTAAATGTCAGGAATTGTGAAAAACTGAGTTTAAATGTATTGGTTAAGGTGTATGTAAACTTCCGACTTCAACTGTATGTCTACTCTTGACAGTTTACAAGGTATAGAAAGGCATAGTAGCAGGCCAGTCTCGCTGTATTTTAATTGCTGATACTGAGATGCACCCCTCTGTTGTGGATCATCATTCTCCCAAGTCGTCCTAATAATGTGGCCACATCACAGGAGACTGCTGAGGGGAGGACAGCTCATAATAATGGCTGGGATGGAGTGAAATGAATGGTATAAAACACATGGAAAATATGTATTTGATGTGTAAAATACTCTTCCATTGACTCCGTTCCAGCCATTACTATTAGCCCAACCTCCCCAATTAAGGTGTCACCGGCCACCAGTGGACCAAATATGTTCACAGCAGGCCCAGTTATTCAGGAAAGCTTAACGCACGCTCTGCCTCCTTTCCAATCCGAGCGGCTATTTCTTGCACACCTAGAACCCATAATGCTTCAATAGCCTAAATATTTGTAATTTCACCTTTTAAATGTATTACCTTTTATGTGTGGCATAAACACAACCATTCACAATGTTTTAAGCTGATTAGGTTACTCTCCTGTAGGCTACCTGCGCACATTCGTCCAAAATATAATTCCAGCAACCAAACTGTGCAGATTGCGGTGTTGAAAATGCAAACCATGATGTAATTTGTCAGTAAGCTTTGCTTATTGGTTGTGGACCAGAAACCTGTTGGTGGAAGATGTGTTGCATATCCTGTATTTTATATCATTATAAATATACAATTGCGTAACAATTTAGAAAATCTGATTTCTACCTAGCTGATAATTGTCTGCAGCCGGGTCTGATCGTAGTGTAGGTCTAATGAATCAGGCAGGGTAAATTAGTTCTGGTGGTTGGCGAACCCTGGCCTCAACCCTGCTCCTGATACTGCACAACAGAAAACCAGCCAGCCTTAGTCCAGACCCTCAGAACCATCTTCACCACACTCAGCATCCCCCATTCCAAGTCAGTACAGGGGGAAACCAGGCAGTCAGTGGGTAGGCATGTCAAGATCTGTGAACAGCCAAGAACCACCCAACACCACAAACGACCCACTAGAGGCCCTCATCCAAATCTGCAACGCAAATGATCAGACCTGGACGCCCCCTGCAATAACCAATCATCTTGCCCATGACGACACACTCCAAACATAAGGCCTTTCCTCAGGCGGCAGTTCATGGTTCTCCCCACGAGGTAAACCATCCATAGACGGCACAAGGTACATACAGATAACTGCCCACACAGTACTTATTGTTTGAATGGTCTATTACTTAGAATTTTTACCTTAATGATGTATTGACTCATCTGAATTTCCTTTTAAACTGTAATGAATTTTGGAAAAACCAAATAAATTGACCTTCACCTGGAGCTGGGTGTTATTTTAATGAGCTCCACCCTGAAATTCTTTCTACTTTGATCAAATTTGGCCTTGTTTGGGGGCAGAGCTCATTAGAATAAAACCCAGCAGAGTGCTAATTTTCACATTTAGGTCACTTAGCAGACGCTCTTATCCAGAGTGACTTACAGCATTAAACTAAAGAAGATAAACAAGAACATATCACATAGCAAGAAAAAAATATGTTACCGTTACTGAGAATGTTGTTGTAGTTAGATGAACATCATAATTTACTGAAATTACTGGACATTTTTACAGTGTAGTTTGGAAAGTAAATGGTTTATGCTGTAAAGACAAGACAATAAAGACGAATCTGTCTTTTAGTTATAAAAATGCTCAACTTAATTGAGTGACCAATATAGCCTATGTTATTGGCATCAGCAGAAAGCATCAGCCATATTCCTGGTGAGTGCACATATTCACTCTTTATCATTGTTGGGTCAGTGGCACTTGACAATGTGTTTTCGGAGAATCATTTCCTCCTCCAGGTTAGAAGAACATCATATTGTACTTGTGTCTCCCCTTCTCGTGGGCCTATTATATGGATCAGATAA
This sequence comes from Brachymystax lenok tsinlingensis, assembly GCA_030435695.1. Classification (NCBI taxonomy): domain Eukaryota; kingdom Metazoa; phylum Chordata; class Actinopteri; order Salmoniformes; family Salmonidae; genus Brachymystax; species Brachymystax lenok. The sequence continues at coordinate 32,277,087 of CM059785.1, forward strand.
CGCCGTTTTTATTGATCTGTTTGTCAGTGTCAGCAGAGTAGGCTAACATGTCATTTTTGTGGTATTAAAAGTGTAGCAGAATTGCATGAAATATGTTTATAAAAGGCAACATTTTCCCGTGCATAGATCTAGCCTTGGCCTAAAGTCTACGCGCTCAGCCATGCATTCAAGTGATTGAGTTATATTATTCGCCTAAATTATAATTAACTATCTCATCTACAGTACTCATCAGATTAGGAATAGTATGCTATTTTAGACAAGTCTGCAAATGCGATACAAGGAACGCTTTATTAAAGGTGCATTTTTATTGTGAAAATTAGCTTCCCCAAACATCAAACTCACGCGCCGCCTATGCGATTGTGCGACATGCAGATCTGTGCACAAACACAATAACCCTTATGATTAACTATGATGAAGGTACATTATTTGCATCAACATAACCGAACTAAAGCTGAGGGAACTGAAACGATAATGTAGCATAACTCCGTTTTCTGTTTATCAATTGTGGGGATATCACGTGCCATCAGGTGATATTGAATTTGCAAAATCGAAATTACGCACGGGCTTCTTGACACATGAAGTCTATTCGGGAGAAATGTTGCAAGACATACATCTTGAAACAACTCAACAACTGTAGGTCGTTGCATGGACACACAATGGAGAAAATGATTAATCAAGTAATTAAAAATACGTATCTTACCTATTTCATAGTCTGAATCACAAGATCCCAAATAAGCGAAATGAACTAAAACAAAGCATAAAATCAACCAGCTATTCATTGCAGCCATATCAGCGTTCGGAGAGTAGACTACAGTAAAGTTGTGGTGTGAAAACTTAATGAACTTTTCTTCAAGAGACATGGTGGTAGCAGTTCACTCATGCACTTCCGGTTGATAATAGACTATTGGCTGTATTTACTCTCATTGATAGTGAGCTGAACACATTCTTAAAACTGTTCTTATTCATATTTTCGAAATTAATAATATATGACTATAGATATATCTGGTATTATTATCATCACTGTAGTTATTTACTCCCACTGTATTGATGATAGTGTGGTGTTGAATTTGTGTATGAGTGTTAACCTACACTTCAGGTAATATAGCTAGGAAAACATTTACATGAATAAATTGTGTCCATACTGTGACGCCCTCGTTTGGTGCGACGCCTACTCGGTGGAGAGCGTGGTGAAATGGAGAAGACATTAGCTGTGTTCGAATACCCATACTAACATACAGTATACTACGTCATGAGTATATACTACATACTGTTAGTTAATTGTAGTATACTGTAAACGAATGGTATCCTTTCAGTTGAGCGTACTAGAGCTTTGCCTGTCTACCGAAAGTTGATGCTCTTGCTAGCTTGTTAGCATAACAAATGACTAGCTAAACATTTCACGATTTTGGGTGTGTTTGTAAAATCAATCTGGACTGCCAGAGTGCCCTCTGGGCGTTCTTAAATCCAGAGCGTTGTACGTTCTCGGAGCATCAGAACGCACACTAGACGCTCTGGCCGAGGAGTAGGGTTTGATCTGAGCTTTCAACAGCAGTCAAGCACTGGCTAACGTTGGCTAGCTACTTCCAGACACAAATGAGAGAACACCTCACTCTGACCATTTTACTCGCCCTAGAAGAGCTGGTTAGGCTGTTTTTATGTTATCGGGAGCGTTGGTGACTGTAGCTGTGCTGTTGGCAACAATTTTACTATGCTTTCTTTTGCAGACGCTTACTGACAACAGCCATATTCAACGGGTGTTGAGCATTGGTAAATTCATCAGTTATTTATTCTGCGTGAGAATGCTCTGAAATCGGAGTAGATAGCCAGAGTTAACAATGTTCATTGAAAAGTATAACAACTATACCACTTAGCTAAGAATGATGTGAATAATCAAGTTAATAAACGTTGGGTAGTTAATTAGATAGTTAATATACTGCCTGGCAAGTTCGCAAGTACATACTGCTGTAATGCTTTGCGGTTTGTAAGGATAGCGTAGCCAACAAATTGTCAGCAAACATAACATGTAACGTAACTTATTTGAAAATTAATTACTTTATTACTGTACATTGCTTAACATTTGTTCAAGCAATGAATTTGTATCCGCTCTCGTTGGACTTGGGCTGCACATTTTCCACCATTTTCTTCAAATCTGAAAACGTTGTGAAGCCACACCAATTTTCTGAAGAATTGCATTATGGGCCCTAAAAGCACGGAAATAGTGTCTACTGCATGTATACTTCGTATTTTGGCGAAGAATGTAGAATGTTGTGTGTGTCTGGTGAGGGAAAGGCAGGTTGAGTTTGCCAGGGTCAGAGTAGTACCAAAAGTGTAGTATGCTGAAGCAGTTAACCCTCCTGTTATGTTGCGGGTCAGTTTTACCCATTTCCACTTTTGAGTTGTCTAAAACATTAGTTAACCTCTCTTTTTCTCCATGAAATTAAATAACTTTTCATCATTTAGGGTCATGAAACTAACTTAAAAATGTGGACACACTGATGTGTTGTGGAATGTTTGTGCAGATTTTGTATACAAATATGATGTTGTGGGTCATTTTGACCAGGAGGCTTTCATGTGTATCGATATTTGCACAGGTCCAAAATAAACAAGTGTCTTTGATGTATTTAGCTTTGACTGGCTCTGATTGCACTTTTATAATTATGTTTGGGTGAAAATTTGTTTCCCAAGCTTTTCCTTCTCAGTGCGAGAGCAGCAGATCTCTGACATAGACAGTCAAAAATGAGTTCCAAATGATTTTCAGTCAATGAAAACTTATCACAAATTCTGGACTGACAGTGAAATAGAAGAAGAGGTTTCAGAGATAGAGGACAATGCTGTTGATGATCCAGATTGTGAATTTTTCTTTGGTGAAGAGGATTCAGATGAGGGGTCTGGCATACTATCCCATCCATCACATGAGAGAGAGAGCATGCAACAACCATCATCCAGAGAAGAGAGGACATGGAAATCTAAAGATGGTAATATAGAATGGTCACCGTCACCACAACAAAGTCAATTTAGACTGTCAGCTTCCAATGTAATCAGACTTGTTCCCGGGCCTACACAACTTGCTCTGCCCCCCTCGCCAAGACAGTAAAACCAGCACCACTTGTGTAGAATGCAATAGATACATCTGCAGAAAGCACACACGTACATTGTGTTCAACATGTGGAGAAAAAGACTGATGGGATCATTTTGACCAATAGGGTTAAATCACACCTAAAGTGTTAATGTTACTGGGAAAAACAAAAAAATGCCTACATGGGGAAACACAAAATGCTTGTTTGTGAGATATGTTTAACAAATAGTTCTTAAATATAGAGTTTTTGAAATAAAATGTTCTTGTATTTCTTCTTTCTGAAAGGTCCGACAAGACAAAATAAAGTTTTGTCTGTTTTTATTTGATTCTTTGACTGTCTCTCAGTGTGTTTTAAACTGTACGGGTAAATCTGACCCATACCACAATGGACATCATTTTTTCCCAGCAAAGCACAAGGGTTAAGAGAGTGGTAGAGGAAGATGGGTACAGGGTGAGTGATCCTCAGAGGATTCCTGTAAGTAGGCAGAGACAAATAGAGATGCATGGGAATAATACAGTGGGTATAGAAAGTCACCACCACCTTTAAAAATGTTCATCTTTTGTTGCCTTACAGCCTGAAATTAAAACACATAAAATTTGATTTATTTACACACAGTGACCCACAATATCCAAGTAAAAAAAAAAAGAAATAAACCTCAGAAAATGTAATACAAGTAAAACAGTAATATACCCTATTTGGATAAGTGAACCCCAACCCCCCCTTAGAATTGCAATTACAAACTTGCTGAGGTGTAACCAACCACCTTCCAGATCACAAATCAAGCTAATTGGATTCCATCTGTGATCAATTGTATTGACTTTGATTAGTTCAGAATAAAAGCAGTGTTCATAGAGGACTCCACTGCTTAGTAGTGCAATTTAAAGCAAAGAATCCACTATGGGCGGAAAGGTACTTTCAAAAGATCTAGGATAAAGTTGTGGAAAGGTACAAGTCGGGGGATGGATATGAAAATAATAAGGCTTTGTCTATCCCTCTGAGCACAGTTAAGACCATTATTAAGAAGTGGAAGGCGTATGGCACCACCCAGACCTTGCATAGATCAGGCTGTCCCTCCAAACTGGATGACCGGGCCAAAGAACACCATGCTTACACCTGGCAAGAAGGAGACTGATCAGAGAGGCTACCAAGAAACCAATGGCGACTTTGAAGGAGCTTCAGGCCTTTATGGCAAAGACTGGTCAATGTGTGCATATGACCACAGTATCACAAGCACCACAAATCTGGTCTCTATGGGAGGGTGGCAAGAAAAAAAACAATCCTCAAAAAAAGCCACATCAAGTATAGTTTGAGCTTTGCCAAAAAGCACATTGAAGATTCCGAGGCCAAGTGTGGTCAGATGAGAGTAAAATGTGACTTTTAGGCCTGAACGCAAAACGATATGTCTGGTTAAAAACCCAATACATCTTTCGACCCAAAGAACGCCATGACTACAGAAGAGCACGGCGTTGGTAGCATCCTGTTTTGTGGGTGTTTCTCTTCAGGTGGGACTGGATAGAAGGGAAAATGGACAGTGCAAAATACTTGAGGAGAACCTGCAGCCCTCTGCCAGGAAGTTGAAAATGGGAAGACTGTTCACATTTCAACATAACAGTGACCCAAAGCACACCACCAAAGCAACCATACAATGGCTGAAGGACAAGAAGGTGAATGTCCCTGAGTGGCCTAGTCAGAGCCCCGACCTAAATTCCATAGAGAATCTGTGGAATAACTTGAAGAGTGCAGTCCATGAGCGGTCACCATGCAATTTGACTGAGTTTGAACAATTCTGCAAGGAAGAATTGGCAAATATTGCACAGGCTAGGTATGCAAAGTTAGTACAGATGTTTTCAAAGAGACTCGTGGCTGTAATTCAAGCAAAAGGTGGTTCCACAAAGTATTAACTCAGGGAGGTGTTCACTTACCCAAATAGGGTATTTATCTTCTTTTTTTTTTTTTAAATGTTCACTTGGATATTATAGGTTACTGTGTGTAAATAAAGCTGTAAAAAGTCAGATTTTATGTGTTTTCATTTCAGGCTGTAAGGCAACAAAAGGTGAACATTTTGAAAGGTGGTGGTGACTTTCTATACCCACTGTATGTGATTCTGTAAGGTGGCGTTCTTAGCATTCATAGCCATGGTTGTCAACTATACTGCAGAAATAGAAAATAAGTCAGATAAAATGGAGGTTGTGGTGGCAGCTGCAGAGAGGTACTTAGAAATGTGAGGTTTTACTGCTGAAGATTTTCAGGGGGTGTTGAGTGGTAGTCTTCTGTCCTCCAAGACCGTTGACCTGGTGTAGGATTAGATAGGGTTAAATAGTGGAATGGAGTGGTGGTTTTTATTTTATTTTATTGTGAGGGCTAATAGTTGGCAGGGTAATTTTAATTTTTCCCAATTTTGTATTACCAGAAGTTAATGTAGCTAGGCCGTGACTGGGGGTACCGGTACAGGGGGTACCGCTACAGAGACAGTGTGCGGGGGCAGCGGTTAGTCATGGCAATTGAGGAAATATGTACATGTAGGTAAAGTTAAAGTGACTATGCATAGATCATAAACAGAGTAGCAGCAGCGTAAGGGGTAGCCATTTGATTAGCTGTTCAGGAGTCTTATGACTTGGGGGTAAAAGCTGTTAAGAATAATTTTGGACCTAGACTTCGCACTCTGGTACCGCTTGCAGTGCGGTAGCAAAGAGAACAGTCTATGACTTGGGTGGCTGGAATCTTTGACCATTTTTAAGGCCTTCCTCTGACTCCGCTTGGTATAGAGGTCCTTTATGTACTGGGCCATAAAACACAGCCCTCTGTAGTGCCTTGCGGTCGTAGGCCAAGCAGTTGCCATACCAGGCAGTGGTGCAACCAGTCGGAATGCTCTTGATGGTGCAGCTGTAGAACATTTTGAGGATCTGAGGACCCATGCCAAATATTTTCAGTCTCCTGAGGAGGAAAGGTTTTGTCGTGCCCTCTTCACGACTGTGCTTGGACCACGTTAGTTTGGTGATGTGGACACCAAGGAACTTGAAACTCTCAACCTACTCCACTACAGCCCCGTCGATGAGAATGGGGGCGTCCTCGGTCCTCCTATTTCCCGTAGTCCACAATCATCTCCTTAGTCTTGATCACGTTGGGGGAGAGGTTGTTGTCTTGGCACCACACGGCCAAGTCTCTGACCTCCCTATAGGCTGTCTCATCGTTGTCGATGATCAGGCCTACCACTGTTGTGTCATCTGCAAACTTAATGATGGTGTTGGAGTCGTGCCTGGCCATGCAGTCATGGGTGAACAGGGATTACAGGAGGGTACTGAGCACGCACCCCTGAGGGTCCCTCGTGGGGAGGATCAGCGTGGTGGATGTGTTGTTACCTACCCTTAGCGGCCCATCAGGAAGTCCAGGATCCAGTTGCAGAGGGAGGTGTTTAGTCCCTGAGTCCTTAGCTTAGTGATGAGCTTTGAGGGCACTATGTTGTTGAACGCTGAGCTGTAGTCAATTAATAGCATTCTCCCATAGGTGTTCCTTTTGTCCAGGTGGGAAAGGGCAGTGTCGAGTGCAATAGAGATTGCATCATCTGTGGATCTGTTGGTGTGGTATGCAAATTGGAGTGGGTCTAGGGTTTCTGGGATAATGGTGTTGATGTGTCCATGACCAGCCTTTCAAAGCACTTCATGGCTACAGACGTGAGTGCTACGGGCCGGTAGTCATTTAGGCAGGACCTTGTGAAGATGCTGGAGGAAACAGGTACAAAAGTATCTGTATCCACAGTAAAACGAGTCCTATATCGACATCACCTGAAAGACTGCTAAGCAAGGAAGAAGCCACTGCTCCAAAACCGCCATAAAAAAAGCCAGACTACGGTTTGCAACTGCACATGGGGACAAAGATCGTTCTTTTTGGAGAAATGTCTTCTGGTCTGATGAAACATAAATATAACTGTTTGGCCATAATGACCATCGTTATGTTTGGAGGAAAAAGGGGGATGCTTGCAAGACGAAGAACACCATCCCAACGGTGAAGCACGGGGGTGGCAGCATCATGTTGTGGGGGTGCTTTGCTGCAGGAGGGACTGGTGCACTTCACAAAATAGATGGCATCATGAGGATGGAAAATGATGTGGATATATTGAAGCAACATCTCAAGACATCAGTCAGAGAGTTAAAGCTTGGTCGCAAATGGGTCTTCCAAATGGACAATGACCCCAAGCATACTTCCAAAGTTGTGGCAAAATTGCTTAAGGACAACAAAGTCAAGGTATTGGAGTGGCCATCACAAAGCCTTGACCTCAGTCCTGTAGAAAATGTGTGGACAGAACTGAAAAAGCATGTGCGAGCAAAGAGGCCTACAAACCTGACTCAGTTACATCAGCTCTGTCAGGAGGAATGGGCCCAAATTCACCCAACTTGTTGTGGGAAGCTTATGGAAGGCTACCTGAAACGTTTGACCCAAGATAAACAATTCAAAGGCAATGCTACCAAATACTAATTGAGTGTATGTAAACTTCTGTCCCACTGGGAATGTGATGAAAGAAATAAAAGCTGAAAGAAATAATTTTCTCTACTATTATTCTGACATTTCACATTCTTAAAATAAAGTGGTGATCCTAACTGACCTAAGACAGGGAATTTTTACTAGGATTAAATGTCAGGAATTGTGAAAACTGAGTTTAAATGTATTTGGCTAAGGTGTATGTAAACATCCGACTTCAACTGTATATACATTAAATCAAATAGCCTAGTACACACCAAAACTTTTCAAATGTTCAAATCAAAAGGCTATTGCACAGAAAAACGTGGACACTCGTGTGCATCGCAAATCCAGAACTAAATCACTGATCGTTGGGAACAAGATCAGAATGACTGCTAAGAATTGGTCCATCAATTAAATAATGAAATAGGTAGCCTAGCCTACAAAACTAAAACAATCCATATGCTCAAATCAAAAGGCCTGATTACCATTACATCAATAACCGAGCAACATCCCAAGTTCCCAGTGCCAACACATTCAGAAATAAAAGATGGTTTAGTATTTAGTTTAAAAGGTCTGACGAAGGCCAAGAGAACAATAAACACTTTTCAGTGAGAAAACAGAAGTGTAGTTTCAGGATTTTTTAATACTTTTTTGTTTTTAAATGTAGCCTACGGTGAAATACTCGTGATGATTTTAAGGAGAACAAAAACTACTTAGCCTACATTTGAACACCACCGCAGAAGCTTTGACCATCATCCCAATTAAGTAGCCTAGTTTTGTTGTTTGGCTACTTGAAGAGAACTAGGGACTATCACCTGCAGCCCACCTCTTCCAATGCGTTGAGGAGAAAAGTGTTCATCGAATTCTACTACATAGATGAAGAGTCAAAATGAGTATAGCATCCTGGCATTTAAACAATACTGAATTTTCGAAATGTGGAATACTATTAAACATTTTATTTTTGCATACTGAGAATGTATCATGCATGATTACTTTTTTTCCCGCTATTCGTTGATTTCGGTAGTGCATCCCATATCTAATTGTTCAGCTGTTGTCAAAGCCGAAATCAGTATGACATTCAGGCATTTAAAGTATTCTCGATTTTCGAAATGTAACCTACTATTAAACTTTAGTTTTTCGCGTACTCAAACAGCCTATTTTCAGTCATATGGACTTCACCAAGTGAGATCCAAAGTAAATACTGTGTGTTATCATTAACATTTTATTATTTAAAAGGTCATGAACAGTCAAAATCATTAAATTGAATCAAAGTATGATGACCAAAGTATGAAAAATTACTGTAGCTTCTACATTGTTAAAGTTTGATCATAAAGTTACTGGTCCCCTCCCCCATTTGAAATCATCCTAATACACCAATGGTAACATGTTATTCTCTTACCTAATTGAAATAAGTACTGCCTTGTAACCCACATTGGAGAAGGCGTGATTGCAGGGAGGCGTGCTTTATATAGCTAGCTACTCTGCTGGTGCCAAAATGTTATTGTAGGGTGTCAGAAAATATCATTAATGGGCCTCCCGAGTGGTGCAGCGGTCTAAGGCACTGCATCGCACTGCATCGTTACTACAGACCTGGGTTCATTCCCGGGCTGTGCCATAAGAGGATGCACAATTGGCCCAGCGTCGCCTGGGTTAGGAGAGGGTTTGGCCGGTGGGGCTTTACTTGGCTTATCGCGCTATAGTGCCTCCTTGTGGTGGGCCAGGTGCCTGCAAGCTGACCCCAGTTGAACGGTGTTTCCTCCAACACATTCGTGCGGTTGGCTTCCGGGTTAAGCTGGCTGGTGTCAATAAGGAGAGCGGTTAGGTGCGTCATGTTTCAGAGGATGCATGACTTCACCTTTGCATCTCCTGAGCCCGTTGGTGAGTTGCAGCGATGAGACAAGATCGAAAAGGGGGTAAAATACAAAGAAAGTTGACCCTATTCATCTACGGCAAAGATACTTATATGTTTCCCTTTTAATCTGTGTCTGGTGTTAATTAACTGGCCAGCTAGGTTTTCAGCCAGCATGGAACAAAAGGGAGGGTTGTTCAAACCTCAGACGCAGTTGTCAAGTCAACACATCTGTCAGTGCTGCTGTGAACCACATCAGAAGGATCATGCCAAACGGGAGATGTTTAAATAACATTTAATATCATTGATGCAATTTCAATGTTGTTTGAGTTGATTTGTATATGACCAAATTAGCATGAAATGGAATTTCCTGCAGCCCTACATCCAAGTTTCTTGACAAAGGAGTTTCAAAGTGCTGTCAGTCAAGGCGACCTCATGAATATAAGCTTCCTGCCCACTTTGCCTGTCTTTTCAAACTTCCTGGCAGTTAGCCATGAGAGAAAAAGTACTGTTCAGAATGACTGTTCAGGACCTTTAACACATCACAGTTGTAACCTTTCATATTGGGCCTTATTTGGCAACCAAATGAACTTCTCTCTTCATAATTTGGGATGTGATGAACAGTTGCAAGATATCCCACCAAGCAAAATGATTTTGAAAAAATTGTGCTCAACGTCCAGTCTGTTTGGTTTTGGTTGAAAGTTGAAAATATTTATTTTTCAGGTCGTGAAGAAGCATGTCTCGAATCATCACGCTTGCTTATTATTTCAAGCATCCAGCGTGACAAAAGATACATTTTTTATTATTCCATGCCTCACCATTAAGTTAATAATTGCCAATACATTTTAACAAAGAGGATCCTATTCGGTTTTGATATTTGATATTTCCATTTCATGTAGCATTTAGTAATCATCATTATTTATGCAACCAACTGAGAATGTTTTTTTACAATTATATTGCATCCTATTCTTACTCTTTTAATCAATGTCATCATATTGCAAAAAAAATTCACCCAATGAACTGACCAATCATCCAAATCTTGCAAAACCTATTAACAAATATGTGTAACATATCTTTGTCCATCTAAGTATGAAAAACAGTATAAATTCATTATGTACACAACATGACCAAAAGTATGTGGACACCAGCTTGTCGAACATCTCATTACAAAATCATGGACATCAACTCTTTTGGGAAGGCTTTCCACTAGATGTTAGATGTTGGAACATTGCTGCGGGGGACTTTCTTCCATTCAGTCACAAGAGCATTATCGAGGTCGGGCGATTAATCTTGGCTCGCAGTTGGCGTTCAATTCATACCTAAGGTGTTTGATGGGTTTGAGGTCAGGGCTCAGTCAAGTTCTTCCACACCGATCTCGACAAACCATTTCTGTATAGACCTCGCTTTGTGCATGGGGGCATTGTCATGCTGAAATAGGAAAGGGCCTTCCCCCAAACTGTTGCCACAAAGAATGTCATTGTATGCTGTAGTGTTAAGATTTCCCTTCACTGGAACTAAGGGGCCTAGCCCAAACCATGAAAAACAGCCCCAGACCATTATTCCTCCTCCACCAAACTTTACAGTTAGCACCATGCATTGGGGCAGGTAGTGTTCTCCTGGCATCCGCCAAACACAGATTTGTCCGTTGGACTGGCAGATGGTAAAGAATGATTAATCATTTCCATTTCTCCAGAGTCTAATAGCGGTGAGCTTTACACCACTCCAGACGACGCTTGGCATTATGCATGGTGATTTTAGGCTTATGTGCGGCTGCTCGGCCACGGAAAGCCATTTCATGAAGCTCCCAACAAACAGTTATTGTACTGACGTTGCTTCCAGAGGCAGTTCGGTACTGAGTGTTGCAACTAAGGACAGACAATTTTTATGCGCTACGTGCTTTAGCACTCTGCGGTCCCATTCTGTGAGCTTGTGTGGCCTGCCACTTCGCGCGGCTGAGCCGTTGTTGCTCCTAGACATTTTCACTTCACAATAACAGCACTTACAGTTGACCGGGGCAACTCTAGCAGGGCAGATATTTGACGTTGAAAGTCCCTAAGCTCCTCAGTAAGGCCACTATACTGCCAATGTTGGTCTACGTCAGCAACGGTTGTGGCAGAAATATTTTTTATTTTATTTTTTTTATTTCACCTTTATTTAACCAGGTGGCAGAAATAGCCGATTCCACTAATTTGATTCCACTAATACTTTTGTATATATAGTCTATCTTCCACTATTTCAAAATTGTGCATGGTAATTAAGTTATCACTTTTCTACCAATCCAGTGCATTTTTGTTGAAAATTAGGTCAAAGTATTCAACTGCTGAAAACTGAAACAAACAAATGGATCAAACAAAGACAAATAGATGAATCCCACTTTTCCAGCCTGCTGAAGGCGTGTGGTGGTGGCTTGGTAAACACCACCCCCGGCTCTACCAGGGGCATGCTTGAGGTGGTCACGTTCTGTGGCCTTGCCGTTCCATTTCTTGACTGCCCCTGCAACACAAACACAAAAAGTTATATTAAATCAAACTCTCAATGTAATGGATATGGAGCATCTGCTGATAGGCCTCGGTAATGTAAATGAACATAGATAATGTAACATTTTCCCTTTTGCTTACGTGATGAACCACTAAGGAGATATAAATATTTACCATCTTAACCATGTGTGACCTCTCACCTCTCGGGTGTAGAAGTGTTCTTCCTAACCAGTCCCTCAACAGCTCTCAGACTGAGCTCCACCCTCAGAGGAGAGGAAGGCTGGGGAGAGATGGAGAGATGGAAGGATGAATGTCAATCGTTCAACAAGTCAGCAAAATAAAGAGAGCGTTGATAAGCTTAAATGTCCATCTTCCACCCATGGAGAGACCTACAGTATATACTGTATCTTACCCTACAAACAGCATTGCTCGTCTCCTGGCCAGCTGATATATCTGTAAGAGGTGAGCGAATCATCACTGGTTCATACACACACAGGACAGGAACATAGAACCTTGTTAATACAACACTACTATACCATGCCTTCTTAACTGCCCGTGGGAAGATTAATTAAGCTGTAATGATTTGAATTAAATATAAAAGTTCAGTCTCAGACAACATTTTAATCATAAAAGTAGTGTATAACAAGGTATTACAGGGTTATGGGTTTGATTATAATACTGCTATCTCTTTCCTATCCAGCTCTGAGTCTGGGTCAGCTCTTGATTTCTGGGTCACTGAAGCAGCCTGGGATGGTACTGCCTGAGCCTGAACAGTCTGCCCTTTGACCTCTTGAGGAAGTTCCAATCTGTAATCAAGTGGCTCTGTTTCTTCATCAGACAGTGGAGTCATCATTGAAAGCAGCTCATTGGTCTACACAGAACTCATAACAAGGCAGCCATAGCCTACTGTAGGGTTGCACCTCAATAGTCTACAGTGGCTTCCTCTATCTAATTTCTTTCATTTTCACTGATCTGAACAGCAGATAGGTGAAAGAATTATATGTATTGTATTTGTTTTCACCTGTCCAGTTCTTTCAGATCAGTATGAGCAGAGAACAGAAAATTGTGACAGATTATTGAGATGCACCCAAATCCTTGGGTAAGGTGCCATACTGTACCTCAAATTTGATCTTGTCTCTGATTATGTCCAGCAGAGACACTCCCCATCCACCATGCCCATGCGCCACACACGCACTACGCTGCTGTCCAGGTGGCTCTGCATACCCAGCATGCACTGCAGAAGCTCTGACAGGGGGAAGGACATCAGGGTTATGATCATTGGGCACCAAACAGAAGAAAATTGACCAACAAGGCGGGACTACAAAACTTCAGCTATAACAGAGCCTTTTTCAATTCCAACAATGATAGATTGTTGCAGGTAGAACACATAATGTTTGAATGCAACCTTACTTAACACTGAGTCCCTGAACACAGGCAGGTGTGGACTTTGTGATTTGGAGGCCCCAGTCTGAGGCCCCCTGCCCCTCCTAAAAATGTTTTATGGGATTCATAGTGAAGACATGTAATTTAACTGTTAAAATGTGTTACCTTAAAGTGTGCCATGAACACAACCAGTCAATATTTTCATGTGATTGTCAAACAAATCTCTTCAAAAGTAGGTTACCTTCTCACGTTCATCCAAAATAATTCTAGCATTCGAACAGTGCACTGTGCACCCACCAACTTTCTTTCAATAGGCTGAAATTGGCAAGTGGCTGAAACTATCTCACCGGAAAAAGCGATCGAAACAGCTCCCCTCAGTATATCTATACAGTGGCAAGAAAAGGTATGTGACCCATTTGGAAATACCTGGATTTCTGCATAAATGTTCATCTAGGTCACAACATTAGACAAACACAGTCTACTTAAACTAATAGCACACAAACAATTATACGTTTTCATGTCTTTACACACTGTGTAAATATTCAAAGTGCAAAGTGGAAAAAGTATGTGAACCCTTGGATTTAATAACTGGTTTACCCTCCTTTGGCAGCAATAACCTCAACCAAAAGTTTTCTGTAGTTGCGGATCAGACTTGCACAATGGTCAGGAGGAATTTTGGACCATTCCTCTTTACAAAACTGTTTCAGTTCAGCAATATTCTTGGGATGTCTGGTGTGAACTGCTTTCTTGAGGTCATGCCACAACGTCTCAATCAGGTTGAGGTCAGGACTCCAGAAGGCGTATTTTCTTCTGTTGAAGCCATTCTGTTGTTGATTTACTTCTGTGTTTTGGGTCGTTGTCCTCTTGCATTACTCAAAATAACTTCTGTTGAGCTTCAATTGGCGGACAGATAGCCTTACATTCTCCTGCAAAATGTATTGATAAACTTGGGAATTAATTTTTCCGTCGATGACAGCAAGCTGTCCAGGCCCTGAAGCAGCAAAGCAACCCCAAACCATAATGCTCCCTCCACCATACTTTACAGTTGGGATGAAGTTCTTCTTAACCTCATTGAGCATTCTGCGCTGTGCTCTTGCAGTCATTTTGGCAGGACGGCCACTCCTAGGGAGAGTAGCAACAGTGCTGAACTCTCTATTTATAGACAATTTGTCTTACCGTGGACTGATGAACATCAAGGCTTTTAGAGATACTTTTGTAACACTTTCCAGTTTAATGCAAGTCAACAATTCTTAATCTTAACCTTCTGAGATCTCTTTTGTTCGAGGCTTGGTTCACATCAGGCAATTCTTCTTGTGAATAGCAAACTTAAATTTTGTGAGTGTTTTTTTATTGGGCAAGAAAGCTCTAACCAACATCTCCAATCTCATCTCAATGATTGGACTCCAGATTAGCTGACTCCTGACTCCAATTAGCTTTTGGAGAAGTCATTAGCCTAGGGGTTCACATACTTTTTCCAACTTACATTGTGAATGTTTAAATTATGTATTCAATATAGACAAGAAAAATACAATAATTTGTGTGTTATTAGTTTAAGCACACTATTGCTGTGACAGATGAAGATCAGATCAAATGTTATTTTCAATTTATGCAGTAATCCAGGTCATTCCAAAGGGTTTACATGCTTTTTCTTGCCACTGTACATGTAAACTCAGCAAAAAAAGAAACGTCCTCTCACTGTCAACTGCGTTTATTTTCAGCAAACTTAACATGTGTAAATATTTGTATGAACATAACAAGATTCAACAACTGAGACATAAACTGAACAAGTTCCACAGACATGTGACTAACAGAAATTTAATAATGTGTCCCTGAACAAAGGGGGGGTCAAAATCAAAAGCAACAGTCAGTTTCTGGTGTGGCCACCAGCTGCATTAAGTACTTCAGTACATCTCCTCCTCATGGACTGCACCAGATTTGCCAGTTCATGCTGTGAGATGTTACCCCACTCTTCCACCAAGGCACGTGCAAGTTCCCGGACATTTCTGGGGGTCATGTCAGGATGAGCCTGCAGGAAGGGTACCATATGAGGCAGGAGGATGTCTTCCCTGTAACGCACAGCGTTGAGATTGCCTGCAATGACAACAAGCTCAGTCCGATGTTGCTGTGACACACCGCCCCAGACCATGACGGACCCTCCACCTCCAAATCGATCCCGCTCCAGAGTACAGGCCTCGGTGTAACGCTCATTCCTTCGACGATAAACGCGAATCTGACCGCGACTCGTCAGTGAAGAGCACTTTTTGCCAGTCCTGTCTGGTCCAGCGACTGTGGGTTTGTGCCCATAGGCAACGTTGTTGCCAGTGATGTCTGGTGAGGACCTGCCTTACAACAGGCCTACAAGCCCTCAGTCCAGCCTCTCTCAGCCTATTGCGGACAGTCTGAGCACTGATGGAAGGATTGTGCGTTCCTGGTGTAACTCGGGCAGTTGTTGTTGCCATCCTGTACCTGTCCCGCAGATGTGATGTTCAGATGTACCGATCCTGTGTAGGTGTTGTTACACGTGGTCTGCCACTGCGAGGACGATCAGCTGTCCGTCCTGTCTCCCTGTAGCGCTGTCTTAGGCGTCTCACAGTACGGACATTGCAAATTATTGCCCTGGCCACATCTGCAGTCCTCATGCCTCCTTGCAGTATGCCTAAGGCACGTTCACGCAGATGAGCAGGTACCCTGAGCATCTTTCTTTTGGTGTTTTTCAGAGTCAGTAGAAAGGCCTCTTTAGTGTCCTAAGTTTTCATAACTGTGACCTTGATTGCCTACCGTCTGTCTTAACGACCGTTCAACAGGTGCATGTTCATTAATTGTTTATGGTTCAAGCATGGGAAATAGTGTTTAAACCCTTTACAATAAAGATCTGTGAAGTTATTTGTTTTTTTACGAATTATCTTTGGAAGACAGGGTCCTGAATAAGGGACGTTTCTTTTTTTGCTGAGTTTTTGTAGTCCATGTATCTGATGCTGTCTGCCCAAAAATAGTATTACATGCCATAATCCTTTTAGCCAGACAGTATCAGATACATGGGCTATACATACATTGTCGCCGAGGCAGAGGACATGTAAATATTATCAGCAGCACCTGTCTTTTTCCTAAATAACTGTGTATTGATTTCCCCCTAGAGTCTAAGGGCTGGGTTTCTACTAAGATAACATAGGGAATTGTTTTAAGATGGTCATACCAAGGATCATTTCGCTGTTTGATTTTGAATATTAGGACCCCTGTAGGTATATATAAAAAAAATGTTTTATGAAACATCGAATTTGGCCAGATTCATGCATGGAAAACAGATAGTACACATTTTTATCAAAAGGAAGTATGTTTTGAAGTGTCTGTCCTATATCTGAGAGATGTAAGGAAGCACAGCAAAAAAAAATGTTTTACTGTGAAATTACCTGTATACCTACGTGGAAATGCCCTATTCACTCTTTCAGCCCAGTACCGGGTTACCTTCGACTGAACCTCGTGACACTTGTGGGGGTCGTAGAGCAAAACAACCATCGTGTTTGTGAGAGTATCATCTTTCCATAGAGAGTATTCCAGTATTAGTGTGTAGCTCAAACCGTTCGGCAATACAGATGTTTTCGTGGGAAGACCGTCTCTTGGTCTGACAAACAGTGCAGTAGCTCTGCTACCTTCCACCACAGATGCAGAAAGCTGACATCAGCAGATGTGGTAAATTGACACGCAGCCAATGCAAAAATGGATATCTCTAGCTTAAACAGACAGATTTTGATGGGGATTTTTTATTATTATTTATTAATTATGCCTCGAGCGGAGCATGAGGGGGCCTCAATTGGATACATTTTTTAACATGTATTCTCAGTTTATGAGGCCCCTTGATGGCCTGAGGCAATTGCCTCTTCTGCCTAATGGTAAATCCACCCGTGAACTCAGGCCTTCCCCAGTGCATGGGCAACAAAAGTCAGGGAGCAGTCTTTTCCATCTGGTAACAACACAGTGTATTGACAGTGAGTGGCACACATAATAACATGCATGTTCAATGTAGACAGTTACAGTTAAAACAGCCATAAATAGGACCTTAATCGGAATTGACTAATTCCTGTCTAAGCTGGGCGAGGGGGGAAGGGTACTACTAAGCTATATGGAAGAAGGTCATACCAAGGATAATTTGATTTTGATTGTAAAAAAGCCTTACTGCTATTATCCCATACAAACGCATTGTATAACAGATTCATGGAATATCAGATAGTCCCCAAAAATACATCTAAAGGAAGTTTTTTCTGAAGTGTCCGTTCTATGTCTGAGAGATATAAGAAAGATCAGGAAACATTTGTAGCAATTAACCGTTTTTATATGTATTTAACCCCTTGTTTTTGTCACTAAACAGTCTCCATATACTGTACTTCCATACATTTTTTCAACTGGTACTGGGGGACCTTCAGAGGAGTCTTGTGAGGCCTGTAGGTGTCTTAGAGCAAAACCAACATGTATGTGTTTGTGAGAGTCTCACCTTAGCTCCAACTGTTTGGATGCTACAGACAGAAGTTGACAGATCGGCAGTACCGACTTCTGACGAGGCCCAAGAGGCCTGTGGGGGTCGTAGAGAACACCATCAAAACTTCTCATCTTTCCATAGAGGGGTCATGTAGGCCAAATCGTTCAGACACGACAGATGATTTCCACCCAAAAACTATCTTTTGGTATTTGTTTCATTAGTTTGAGTTTACTTTTATTTTTACAAGGACAGTGCACATTAATCAACGTTTCAGTAAAAGTGCCGGTTTTAGCCAGCCGGCTAATTTTCAACCGCAGTCCCTGGGCAGGTTATTAAAAACAATTACAATACAGACAATCAATCAGCAGTCAGCACATGCAGAGAAACATAGGACAAGTAAGACAGCATGCATAGCACAAAAAGCAACAAGACAAAATCCATAAAAGAAAGTGTTTCCACACCTCACAAGCTACAGACAACATAGAAAGTGGCAATACACAGCTAGGGATTATGTTCACAAATCTGATTAACCTTTAGCCATGTCTTCATGTTTTTTGTGAAAGTGTGATAGGTGGTGCAGTTATGTGTGTCTGATGGCAGTGTATTCCAGACATGGGAAACTCTCACAGAGAAAGCAGATTGACTAAATGTGCTGCTTTTCCTTAAGGGAACTACAGTGAAGGAAAAAAGTATTTGATCCCCTGCTGATTTTGTACGTTTGCCCACTGACAAAGAAATTATCAGTCTATAATTTTAATGGTAGATTTATTTGAACAGTGAGAGACAGAATAACAACAAAAAAATCCAGAAAACGCATGTGAAAAATGTTTTAAATTGATTTGCATTTTAATGAGGGAAATAAGTATTTGAACCCTCTGCAAAACATGATTTAGTACTTGGTGGCAAAACCCTTGTTGGCAATCACAGAGGTCAGACGTTTCTTGTAGTTGGCCACCAGGTTTGCACACATCTCAGGAGGGATTTTGTCCCACTCCTCTTTGCAGATCTTCTCCAAGTCATTAAGGTTTCGAGGCTGACGTTTGGCAACTCGAACCTTCAGCTCCCTCCACAGATTTTCTATGGGATTAAGGTCTGGAGACTGGCTAGGCCAGTCCAGGACCTTAATGTGCCTCTTCTTGAGCCACTCCTTTGTTGCCTTGGCCGTGTGTTTTGGGTCATTGTCATGCTAGAATACCCATCCACGACCCATTTTCAATGCCCTGGATGAGGGAAGGAGGTTCTCACCCAAGATTTGACGGTACATGGCCCCGTCCATCGTCCCTTTGCGGTGAAGTTGTCCTGTCCCCTTAGCCTTAGCAGAAAAACACCCCCAAAGCATAATGTTTCCATCTCCATGTTTGACGGTGGGGATGGTGTTCTTGGGGTCATAGGCAGCATTCCTCCTCCTCCAAACACGGCGAGTTGAGTTGATGCCAAAGAGCTCCATTTTGGTCTCATCTGACCACAAAACTTTCACCCAGTTGTCCTCTGAATCATTCAGATGTTCATTGGCAAACTTCAGACGGGCATGTATATGTGCTTTCTTGTGCAGGGGGACCTTGCGGGCGCTGCAGGATTTCAGTCCTTCACGGCGTACTGTGTTACCAATTGTTTTCTTGGTGACTATGGTCCCAGCTGCCTTGAGATCATTGACAAGATCCTCCCGTGTAGTTCTGGGCTGATTCCTCACTGTTCTCATGATCATTGCAACTCCACGAGGTGAGATCTTGCATGGAGCCCCAGGCCGAGGGAGATTGACAGTTCTTTTCTGTTTCTTCCATTTGCGAATAATCGCACCAACTGTTGTCACCTTCTCACCAAGCTGCTTGGCGATGGTCTTGTAGCCCATTCCAGCCTTGTGTAGGTCTACAATCTTGTCCCTGACATCCTTGGAGAGCTCTTTGGTCTAGGCCATGGTGGAGAGTTTGGAATCTGATTGATTGCTTCTGTGGACAGGTGTCTTTTATACAGGTAACAAACTGAGATTAAGAGCACTCCCTTTAAGAGTGTGCTCCTAATCTCAGCTAGTTACCTGTATAAAAGACACCTGGGTGCCAGAAATCTTTCTGATTGAGAAGGGGTCAAATACTTATTTCCCTCATTAAAATGCAAATACATTTATAATATTTTTCAAATGCGTTTTTCTGGATTTTTTTGTTGTTATTCTGTCTCTCACTGTTCAAATAAACCTACCATTAAAATGATAGACTGATCATTTCTTTGTCAGTGAGCAAACATACAAAATCAGCAGGGGATCAAATACTTTTTTCCCTCACTGTATACAGTCGCCTCTCATGACAGACCTTGTGGATCTGCTGCCATATGTTTGGGTTTTCTGTTTAACAAAAGTACTGAGTGGAGGGGGAGCCAGGCCATTTAGGATCTTGAACACAAGACATGCGTTGGTGTATTGCACAAGATTTTCCCAACTCAGGAGCCCATGCTTTCTGAGGATGTAGCAGTGATGATGGCTATTGGGCTTCCTATCAAGCACCTTGAGAGCCTGTTTGTAGACAGACTGAATGGGTTTTAATGTTTCGACAATATATCACTGTATCATCTGCATACATTTGAACTTCAGACCCAGTACAGACAGAAGGCAGATCATTAGCGTACAGGCTGAACAGGAGGGGCCCCAGTATTGACCCTTGGGGCACGCCCACATCATAGCTAAGAGTGGGCGACAGCTAATTACTCACTCTGACACACTGAGTTCTGCCTTCAAGGAATGATTTCAACCATCTCAAGGCAAAACTCTAGTAAGGAGAATGCACAGCTCTCTCATTTTGTAACTGCATTTGCCAGTGAGAGTGCACACAGACACAAACGCACACAAGAGCATGGGAGAAGCAAACGTTGAAGGGGCAGAGAAGGGTGTGAAGGTTTAAACAAAATTTGGACTGGCTGATTCTTGATTTTACTCGCTTAACTTTTTTAACAAGCTAGCTAATACAACTGGTGCAGTAATCAACTGTATCACAGCAGAACGTTAGTTGGCTACAAATACATCGAACTTGCCAGGCAGTATATTAACTATATGCTATCTAACTACCTAACGTTTATTGATTTGATTATTCACGTCATTCTTAGCTAAGTGGTATAGTCGTTAATTGTTAATTCTGGCTATCTTTTCCGATTTCAGAGCACTCCCATCTGAGTGTGCCAGAGTGCAGAATTACTGATGGATTTACGAATGCTCAACACCCGTTGAATATGGCTGCTGTCAGTAAACATCGGCAAAAACAGGTGTAATTAAATTGTTGCTAGCAGCACAGTTACAGTCACCAACGCTTTGGATAGCATGAAAACAGCCTAACCAGCTCTGCAAGGGCGAGTGAAATGGTCAGAGTGAGGTGTTCTCTAATTTGTGTCTGGAAGTAGTTAGCACGTTAGCCAGTTAGCTTGATGCCGTTGTCGAGGTCAGGCCAGTTAGCTTGATGCCGATGCCGAGGTCAGAACGCTCGGATCAACCCTACTCCTCGGCCAGAGCGTCCAGTGCACGCTACCGAGAGCAAAACGCTCTGAATTTACAATCTGACAATGCTCGGATTTGCGCACTCTGGCACTACAGATTAAATTTACGAACACACCCGAAATCGTAAAATGTCTAGCTATTCATTTGTTATGCTAACAAGCTAGCAAGAGGTTGCATAGCAACAGCATCAACTCCCGGTATACAGGCAAAGCACTAGTACACTCAACTGAAAGGATACCGTTAGTTCACAGTATACTAAAATGAACTGATAGTATATAGTATGTAGTATATACTCATTAAATATGTAGTATGTTAGTATGGGTATTCGAACACAGTTCGTGTAACATTACCCAGAGTAGCTAATGTTAACTAGCGTTAACTTTAGCTGCAGAGGAGGCTGATGGGAGAAGCAGTAGGAGGACAGGCTCGTTGTAAAGGCTGGAATGGAATAAACTGAACAGTATCAAACTCATCAAACATATGGAAACCACGTTTGACTCAGCTCCATTAATTTCATTCCAGCCATTAGATTGAGTATGTCCTCCTATAGCTCCTTCCACCAGCCTCCACTGGTTAGCTTGCTCACGCACCAGCAGTAAGAAAATTTGGCCAACTCATTGTTCTCATCCCCCCTTCTTAGTGACCTATTAATGCCCCTCGATCACAAGCTATGATAGCTAGTTAGTTAGCTAGTCAACCCATACAGCAAGCTAGGTAGTTAGCAAATCAGTTAGCCATGCTTTCCCTCCTTGTAATGTGAGCTAGCTAGCTAGCTAGAATCTGCAGGTATCCAGAGTAGCTAACGTTAGCCTACAGCAGGGTTTCCCAAAGTTGGTCCTAGGGCCCACCCTGGGTGCATGTTTTGGTTTTTGCCCTAGCACTACACAGCTAATTCAAATAATCAAAGCTTGATGATGAGTTGGATATTTGAATCAGTTGTGTAGTGCTAGGGCAAAAGTCTAAATATGCACCCAGGACCAACTTTGTGACAGTCCAGCATGTGCAGAACAGTCCAGCATTTTGTCAGTTTTTCCCGTGTCCCGAAACCAAACAATCACGTCTTGTCTTTTATCAACAAATTCAAACACTACCAATTTAGAAAAGTAGGTTGATTTGTCCCGTATTTCAGTCAGACTTCCCAACCTGTCTCTTGCAGTCACGTTGCACTTATGTGGTCGCCTAAGCCTAATGGTGATGTTAAACACTTCTCCAATCTTTGAGATCTGATATTCTGCGCAACGCAAGACAATATGGAGGCCAATGCCATATGCCTATCGTCAACCAATATTTCTCAAATTCCAGCTAAACTTAGTTAGGCCTCCTAACTCCGGTACACAGCCGGGAGTGACACTGTGTGCTAGCTAACTAACTAGCAAGCTAGCACACGGTGTCTCTCTCGCCTGCTGTGCTAGCGGGAGGCATGTGCGACCGATTGACAGTGTCCTTGACCCCCCTTCCCGGGGGTGACAGTGTGCTAGCTAACTAGCAAGCTAGCACACAAGCTAGCTAGCACATAGACTGCAGGAGAAAAGTGCAACTGCAGCCCGCAATTCATATAGATTCAGGGACTAAGCTAAAAAATATATATATATTATTTATCTAGGCAAGTTAGTTAAGAACAAATTCTTATTTACAATGACGGCCTACCAGGGAACAGTGGGTTAACTGCCTTGTTCAGGGGCTGAACAACATATTTTTACTTTGTCAGCTCGGGGATTCAATCGAGCAATCTTTTGGTTACTGGCCCAATGCGCTAACCACTAGGCTACCTGCCGCCCCTAGAGAGAAAGACAGAAGCAAATGTCGTGCAAAAAAGCCTAAAGGGACTCCATCTTTTACAATTACTTTATACACAAAAGGGACTACAAAGGCTTCATGCTGCAATTAAGATTACATCACGACTCCAAAGTCATGAATATCTAATTATAGTTCCAGGGTAAAACATAAGATAGGTTACTCTCTTGCATCTTGATCAATAATAACCTATCTTTAAAACATTCAGTAGACTGTTATCCAGTGCAATATCATATAACGCTGAACTAAATACATTAAAGAAGATTTGGATCTAACAGTGGGTCTAGTGTTCCAACCATTCTCTAGAAGTGTAACTTCAAAGACTGGGAAAAAGAAGATCATAGACCTTGGCCCCAATTCAACTAAACTAAATTGGTGGTTCAGTTTTAGTCAGAATGATTAAACTGTAAGGTGTTAACCATTATAAAACTCACACACCCTGCAAGCTGATCATTGATTAATACAGACATTCTGTATATCAGATGCCTTAACATTGACCCAGTTGTACACAGCAAATTCCCCAGTATGAACACATTACAATCTATTTCATAAGGTCTTTTTCGGGGGGTATTACAAAACTGTAATATCTTATGTTTCACAGAGCTGTGGCTGAACGACGACATGAATAACATACAGCTGGCGAGATTTCATATTTTTTGGCAGGATAGGGGTGGTGGTCTATGTATATTTGTAAACAACAGCTGGGGTTTACAAATCTAAGGAGAATCTAAAGAAGTCTCAAGGTTTTTCTCACCTGAGGTGGAGTATCACATGATAAGCTGTAGACCACACCATTTACCAAGAGAGCTGCTGTCTATATACCACCACAAACCGATGCTGGCACTAAGTTCGCACTCAATGAGCTGTATACGGCCATAAGCAAACAGGAAAATGCTCATCCAGAGGCGGTGCTCCTAGTGCTCCGGGACTTTAATGCAGGGAAACTCAAATCCGTTTCACATCATTTCTACCAGCATTTTAAATGTGCAAAAAAAAAACTCTAGACCACCTTTACTCCACACACAGAGATGCGTACAAAGCTCTCCCTCACCTTCCATTTGGCAAATCTGACCATAATTCTATCCTCCTGATTCCTACTTACAAGCATAAACTAAAGCAGGAAGCACCAGTGACTCGGTCAAAAAGTGGTCAGATGAAGCAGATGCTAAGGACACTTTTAGCTAGCACAGACTGGAATATGTTCCGGAATTATTCCAATGGCATTGAGGAGTACACCACATCAGTCACTGCCTTCATCAATAAGTGCATTGATGACGTCGTCCCCACAGTGACCGTACGTACATGCCCCAACCAGAAGCCATGGATTACAGGCAACATCCGCACTGAGCTAAAGGGTAGCGCTTCCGCTTTCAAGGAGCGAGACTCTAACCCGGAACCTTACAAGAAATCCCGTTATGCCCTCCGACGAACCATCAAACAGGCAAAGCGTAAATACAAGACTAATATTGAAACGCACTACACCGGCACTAATGCTCGTCGGATGTGTCAGGGCTTGCAAACTATTACAGACTACAAAAGGGAAGCACAGCCACGAGCTAACCAGTGACATGAGCCTACCAGATGAGCTAAATCACTTCTATGCTCACTTCGAGGCAAGTAACACTGAAGCATGCATAAGAGCATCAGCTGTTCCAGACAACTGTGTGATCACGCTCTCCATAGCCGATGTGAGTAAGACCTTTAAACAGCTCAACATTCACAAGGCCGCTGGGCCAGACGGATTACCAGGATGTGGACTCCGAGCGTACGCTGATCAACTGGCAAGTGTCTTCACTGACATTTTCAACCTGTCTGAGTCTGTAATACCAACATGTTTCAAGCATACCACCCTTGTCCCTGTGCTAAGATAACCTGCAGAATTGACTACCGACCCGTAGCACTCACGTCTGTAGCCATGAAGTGCTTTGAAAGGCTGGTCATGACTCACATCAACAGCATTATCCCAGAAACCCTAGACCCACTCCAATTTGCATACCGCCCCAACAGATCCACATATGATGCAATCTCTATTACACTCAATAATGCCCTCTCCCACCTGGTCAAAAGGAAGACCTATGTGAGAATGCTATTCATTGACTATAGCTCAGCGTTCAACACCATAGTGCCCTCAAAGCTCATCACTAAGCTATGGACCCTGGGACTAAACACCTCCCTCTGCAACTAGATCCTGGACTTTCTGACAGGACGCCCCCAGGTGGTAAGGATAGGTAACAACACATCCGCCACGCTGATCCTCAACACGAGGGCGGGTGCGTGCTCAGGGGTGCGTGCTCAGTCCCCTCCTGTACTCCCTGTTTACTCATGACTGCATGGCCAGGCACGACTCCAATACTATCATCAAGTTTGCAGATGACACAACAGTGGTAGGCCTGATCACCAACAACAATGAGACAGCCTATAGGGAGGAGGTCAGAGACCTGGCCAAAAGAGATGACAAATTAGATGATTGTGGACTACAGGAAATAGAGGGCTGAGCACGCCTCCATTCTTATCAACGGGGCTGTAGTGGAGCAGGTTGACAGCTTCAAGTTAATTGGTGTCCACATGACCAACAAACTATCATGGTCCAGACACACTAAGACAGTCGTGAAGAGGGCAGGAGGGCAGGCTATTCCCCCTCAGGAGACTGAAAAGATTTGCATGGACCCTCAGATCCTCAAAAGGTTATACAGCTGCACCATCGAGAGCATCTTTACTGGTTGCATCACTGCCTGGTATGGCAACTGCTCGGCCTCCGAGTGCAAGGCACTGCAGAGGGTAGTGCGTACGGCCCAGTACATCACTGGGGCCAAGCTTCCTGGCATCCAGGACCTCTTTACCAGGCGGTGTCAGAAGAAGGCCCTAAAAATTGTCAAAGACTCCAGCCACCCTAGTCATAGACGGTTCTCTCTGCTACTGCATGGCAAGCGATGCCGTGGCACCAAGTCTAAGTCCAAAAGGCTTCTTAACAGCTTCTATACTCAAGCCATAAGATTCCTGAACAGCTAATCAAAGGGCTACCCAGACCCCTCTTTTACGCTGCTGCTACTCTCTGTTTATTATTTATGCATAGTCACTTTAACTCCACCGACAGCTACATTTTACCTGATTGACCTCGACTAACCAGTGTCCCCGCACATTGACTCTGTACCGGTACCCCATGCATATAGCCTCGCTATTGTTATTTTTACTTAACACTTTTTCTTAACTTCTTAAAGCATTGTTGGTTAAAAGCTTGCAAGTAAGCATTTCACTGTAAGGTCTACACCTGTTGTATTTGGCGCATGTGACAAATACTATTTGATTTGATTTGATGAACAGGAATGACATTTTCTCTCACTAGTAGCCAAAAATAACTATCTAAAAGACATGCCCCTAATATGCCGCACATCCTAAAAATAACATATGCATTAGTGATGTTATGTTATGTTTGATACCAGAGCTCCAAGGCATGCGTCAAAATCGCTAAGCAGTGTACTTTGAAGCAGCGTGCTGATGCCTGTATCACTTTATTAGAAGCTCGTGATCAATGACGTCCGAAGCTTAATTAAGTCCACCGAATTGATTTGGTATTGTTTTAGGCAAAGCTGTCCACGTGCTACGGAGTGTGAGACATCATCTATAATAATTTGGTTGCTCTAAATTATTTTGACCAGAATGTGACACAGTGTTGATCAAAGCCTTGAGTAAATGAACCAATTCTTCAGGAAGCTTAGTTTCCCCATCACTACTATGCATTACTTTAAAAACGACCCAGTTGCTTGGTCAACCAAGCATGAAAGTCAATGTAAATCCAATTGATGGCCTCTGTGTGATTATAAATCAATCGATGGATACCATAGATCAAAATGCTTGCATTAAGTCATATCCCTGGTTCCCGTGGGCCAGAGAATGTGAGCGGAGAGGAGCGGAGCGTGCCCAATTTGACTGGAGAGTAAAGCAAGATTCCCAAAGGCTGGATCGTCGTCCTTCTCGCCCACTCCAGTAGCGCTGACTTCACGAGCTCAGGGCATGCAAGGCCCAGCATGCATTTGTAGTCTACTTGTGTGCTGCTATAGCCCCTTGTTTTAGTTACTGTCATGGAGTTTGCTAAATATTTTAATTTTAAAACTGATAAAACACACAGGTGCAAAATCAGGGTGACTTAAAAAGATGAGGACCAAGAGCAAGAGAGGGAGTTCGGTGATGTAGTGTCCACAACCAAAGAATCATTGTGGAATCTGAAAAGACACATACCCCAAAAGCATTATGCTATACTTACTACGTGCAGATGCTAAAAGAAAGGAACGAGGTGGGTAGATAACTGTGTCATTGTAGCAAAGTATTTATCAACAAAAAATCTGATCTCTTAAAAGTTTGGTTAATTTGTGTTCTATTATCTATGTTTGTATTTATTATGGATCTCCATCATACTCTTCCTGGGGTCCGGCAAAATTAAGGTAGTTATACAATTTATACAAAACATTACAATACATAAATAACAGATTTTATAACACACTGTGTGCCCTACTCCACTACCACATATCTACAACACATAATGTATGTGCACGTGTGTGTATAGTGCGCATGTTATCATGTGTGTGTATGCATGTGTTTGCGCTTGTGTTTGTGTTGCTTCTCTGTCTCCGCTGTTCCATAAGGTGTATTTTTTATCCGTTTTTTTAATCTAATTCTATTGCTTGCATCAGTTACCTGATGTGGAATAGAGGTCCACGTAGGCATGGCTCTATGTAGCACTGTGCACCTCCCATAGTCTATTCTGGACTTGGGGACTGTAAAGAGACCTCTGGTGGCACGTCTTGTGGGGTATGAATGGGTGTCCGAGCTGTGTGCTAGTCATTTAAACAGACAGCTCGGTGCTTTCAACGTGTCAATACCTCTCACAAATACAAGTAGTGATCAAGTCAATCTCTCCTCCACTTTGAGCCAGGAGAGATTGATATGCATATTATTAATGTTTGCCCTCTGTGTAGGGCCAGCCATGCATCCCTGTTCTGAGCCAATTGCAATTTTTCTAAGGCCCTCTTTGTGGCACCTGACCACACGACGGAACAGTAGTCCAGGTGCGACAAAACTAGAGCCTGTAGGACCTGCCCTGTTGATAGTGCTGTTAAGAAGGTAGAGCAGTGCTTTATTTTGGACAGACTTCTCCCCATCTTAGCTACTGTTGTATCAATACGTTTTGACCATGATAGTTCAACTTGCTCAATTTCCACATTATTTATTACAAGATTTAGTTGAGGTTTAGGGTTTAGTGAATGATTTGTCCCAAATACAATGCTTTTAGTTTTTTAAATATTTGGACTAACTTATTCCTTGCCATCTATTCTGAAACTAACTGCAGCTCTTCGTGAAGCATTGCTGTCATTTCAGTCGCTGTAGTAGCTGACATGTATAGTCTTGAGTCATCCGCATACATAGACACACTGGCTTTACTCAAAGCCAGTGGCATGTCGTTAGTATCATTTGATTTACGAAACATGCCTACCACTTAAGATGCAAAATATTTTTTATTGTGAAACAATCAAGAAATAAGACAAAAAAAACTGAAAACTGTAGCGTGCATAACTACTCACCCCCCCAAAGTCAATACTTTGTAGAGCCACCTTTTGCAGCCATTACAGCTGCAAGTCTCTTTGGGTATGTCTCTATAAGCTGGACACATCTAGCCACTGGGATTTTTGCCCATTCTTCAAGGAAAAACTTATCCAGCTCCTTCAAGCTGGATGGGTTCCGCTGGTGTACAGCAATCTTTAAGTCATACCCCAGATTCTCAATTGGATTGAGGTCTGGGCTTTGACTAGGCCATTCCAAGACAAATATATGTTTCCCCTTAAACCACTCAAGTGTTGCTTTAGCAGTATGCTTAGGGTCATTGTCTTGCTGGAAGGTGAACCTCTGTCCCAGTCTCAAATCTCTGGAAGACTGAAACAGGTTTAATGTCAAGAATTTCCCAGTATTTAGCACCATCCATCATTCCTTCAATTCTAAAGGAATTTCCCAGTCCCGGCCGATGAAAAACATCCCCACAGCATGATGCTGCCACCACCATGCTTCACTGTGGGGATGGTGTTCTCGGGGGTGATGAGAGGTGTTGGGTTTGTGTCAGACATAGTGTTTTTCTTGATGGCCAAAAAGCTACATTTTTGTCTCACCTGACCCGAGTACCTTCTTCCATATATTTGGGGAGTCTCCCACATGCCTTTTGGCGAACACCAAATGTGTTTGCTTATTTTTTTCTTTAAGCAATGACTTTTTTCTGGCCACTCTTCCATAAAGCCCAGCTCTGTGGAGTGTACGGCTTAAAGTAGTCCTATGGACAGACACTCCAATCTCCACTGTGGAGCTTTGCAGCTCCTTCAGGATTATCTTTGGTCTCTTTGTTGCCTTTCTGATTAATGCCCTCCTTGCCTGGTCTGTGAGTTTTGGTGGGGGGCCCTCTCTTGACAGGTTTGTTGTAGTGCTATATTCTTTCCATTTTTTAATAATGGATTTAATGGTGCTCCGTGGGATGTTCAAAGTTACGGATATTTTTTTATTACCCAACCCTGATCTGTACTTTTCCACAACTTTGTCCCTGTTTGGAGAGGTCCTTGATCTTCATGGTGCCGCTGCTTGATGGTGCCCCTTGCTTAGTGGTGTTGCAGACCTTGGAACCTTTCAGAACAGGGTTATGTATACTGAGATCATGTGACACTTAGATTGCACACAGGTGGACTTTATTTAGCTAATTATGTGACTTCTGCAGGTAATTGATTAAACCAGATCTTATTTAGGGGCTTCATAGAAAAGGTTGTGGATACCTACGCTGTCACGATCATCGTAAGGATCAGACCGAAATGCAGCGCGATTGCTATTCCACATGTTTAATAATAATAATCAGTGGAACGTACAAGTATGCAACGAACAAAATAAAGAAAACACAACGATCGCATCAACTGTGTAGACAACCCACATACACAGTCAAACTGACATACATACATTCAATAACCCACAACGCAAGTGTTGAAAAGAACAAACATATATATGGTTCCCAATTAGAGGTAACGACAATCAGCTGCCTCTAATTGGGAACCATCAAATCCAAACATAGAAATACAATACATAGAAACAAAAACCCTCCCGACCTAAACACAAATGATAGCCAGCCGGCTAATCCCAGGCTAGGACGTGACAGTACCCCCCCCCAAAGGCGCGGACTCCGACCGCGACAAAGTCAATCGGGAGGGTTTTCGGGTGGGTCTTCGCTTTTGGCGGCGGCTCCGGTGCAGGCCGTGCTGGCTTCACGCCTGGCCGGGGCGTGGAGCCGGAACAGGAGTCATCAGACTCAGGCGATGCACAGTGGATCTGATGCGTAAAACAGGCACGTTGGGCCGTGCTCTGACGGCGCACAAGGAACCTGATGCGTGGAGCAGGAACAGGTCTTGCCGGGCTCTGGCGGCACACAGGAGACCTGATGCGTGGAGCAGGAACAGGTCGTGCCAGGCTCTGACGGCGCACAGGGGACCTGATGCGTGGAGCAGGAACAGGTCATGCCGGGCTCTGACAGCGCACAGGGGACCTGGTGCGTGGAGCAGGAAAAGGACGTGCTGGGCTCTGAAGGCGCACAGGTGCATGGAGCAGGTGCGTGGAGCAAGAACAGGACTTGCTGGGCTCTGAGGGCGCACAGGGAGCCTGATGCGTGGAGCAGGAGCAGGACGTGCTGGGCTCTGAAGGCGCACAAGGAGCCTGGTGCGCGGAGCAGGAACAGGACGTGCTGGGCTCTGAAGGCGCACAGGGTACCTGATGCGTGGAGCAGGAACAGGACATGCTGGGCTCTGAGAGCGCACAGGGAGCCTGGTGTGTGGAGCAGGAACAGGAACAGGTCGTGCCGGGCTCTGAAAGCGCACCGTGGACCTGGTGCGTGGAGCAGGAACAGGACATGCTGGGCTCTGAGAACGCACAGGGAGCCTGGTGTGTGGAGCAGGAACAGGACGTACCGGACTGGTCTCACGCACCTCAGGGCTAGTGTGGGGAGCTGGCACTGGACGCACCGGACTGGAAGAGCACACTGCACGCATCTCCCTTTTGCACTTCTCCCAGAACTCCTTTAAACCTCCCTTGTCCGGCGTAGCTCTCTCCTGATTGACAACACGCACCTCTGGACGAGTGTGGGGAGCTGGCGCAGGATGTATCAGGCTGGACAGATGCTCCTCTTGGCGCCTGCTCTGCAGCTCTTTCCTTGCCTTCTCCCTCTCAATATCCTCCTTGGACTCCTGATCATACCTCCATCGGGGCTCTGGCTCTCTCCGTTCACCCGATAGCCCCATGTGCCCCCCAAAAAGAAAAATTGAGGGCTGCCTCTCAGGCTTCCTAGCTAGCCATTTATCATCGTAAAAACGCCGTTCTGCTCCTCCATGGGACGGCGATATTCCCCAGCCTGGCTCCAGGGTCCCTTACCATCCAGGATCTCCTCCCATGTCCAGGATTCCTGATGACCACGCTGCTTGGTCTTTTGGTGGTGGGTTATTCTGTCACGATCATCGTAAGGATCAGACCAAAATGCAGCGCGATTGCTATTCCACATGTTTAATAATAATAATCAGTGGAACGTACAAGTATGCAACGAACAAAATAAAGAAAACACAACGATCGCATCAACTGTGTAGACAACCCACATACACAGTCAAACTGACATACATACATTCAATAACCCACAACCCAAGTGTTGAAAAGAACAAACATATATATGGTTCCCAATTAGAGGTAACGACAATCAGCTGCCTCTAATTGGGAACCATCAAATCCTAACATAGAAACAAAAACCCCTCCTGACCTAAACACAAATGATAGCAAGCCGGCTAATCCCAGGCCAGGACGTGACATACGCACGCACCACTTTTCAGTTTTATATTTTTTATAATTCTTTTAAACAAGTTATTTTTTCCATTTCACTTCCCCCCCAATTTGGACTATTTTGTGTATGTCCATTACATGAAATCCAAATAAAAATCCATTTAAATTACAGGTTGAAATGCAACAAAATAGGAAAAATGTCAAAGGGGGATGAATTATTTTGCAAGGCACTGTAGCTGAGGGTGTAAAGCCATAACACAGACGTTTTTCCAGCAGCAGACTATGATCTATCTGAAGTCTAACAAAACAGCCCCCACAATCTTTTTTTCATCAGTTTCATCAGCCAATCATCAGTCATTTGTGCAAGTGCTGTGCTTGTTGAATGTCCTTCCCTATAAGCGTGCTGAAAGTCAGTTAAAATAGCATTGTATCTGGTCAAACACAATTTTTCCCCAAAACCTGACTGAGGTTTGGTAACAGGCTGATTGGTTTGCTTTTTGAGCCAGTAAAGGGGGCTTTACCATTCTTAGTTAACGGAATGACTTTTGCTTCCTTCCAGGCCTGAGGGCACACACTTTCTAGTAGGCTTAAACGGAAGATATGGCAAATATCAACCATGGGTGGGCCTAGGAGGGCATAGGCACACCTACAAGGGAACAAGGCCCACTCACTGGGGAGCCAGACCCAGCCAATCATAATGAGTTTTTTCAGACAAAATGGCTTTATCACAGACAGAAATACTCATCAGCTGTCCGGGTGGCTGGTCTCAGATGATCCCGCAGGTGAAGAAGCCAGATGTGGAGGTCCTGGGCTGGCGTAGTTACATGTGGTCTGTGGTTGTGAGGCCGGTTGGACATATTGCCAAATTCTCTAAAAAGACCTTGGAGGCGGCTTATGGTAGATAAATTAACATAAAATTCTCTGTTAACAGCTCTGGTGGAAATTCCTGCAGTCAACATGCCAATTGCATGCTCCCTCAAAACTTGAGATATTTGTGGCATTGTGATGTGTGGCAAAACTGCACATGTTAGTGGCCTTTTATTGTTCCCAGCACAAGGTGCACCTGTGTAATGATCATGCTGTCAGCTTCTTGATATGCCACACCTGTCAAGTGGATGGATTATCTTGGCATAGGAGAAATGCTCACTAACAGGGATGTAAACACATTTTTGCACAAAATTTGAGACAAATAAGCTTTTTGTGTGTATGAAAAATGGGTCTTTTATCTTGCATTTATATTTTTGTTCAGTATAGAAGCTTAGAGTTGTACTTTAGGGAACGTTTGGTGGAAAGGGTTTCTATCTTCTACTTATGTTTTAGAGTAGGTCTATAGGGATGAAGAAAATGGCATCTGTTTGGCTCAACGTTTAAAATGAGATGTTTCATAGAATTTTACATTTACACAGCTTCATTACACTATTGTGAGTATCTGAAGTCGATTCCTACCTGTGTACTGTGAGGTTTGCCTTTCAAAGCATATGGACCACATTAAATTGTCAAATTTTGATAGATAGCTCCGACTGTCACTAGCCTAGAAGAAATGATGCTCTATCGAGAATGATTGATTATAAAATACAATTATGATATAAAAAACAAATCAATCAAACTTGTTGTTTTCCCATCCTCAAAGGTGACTTTCTCAAAGACCAGGGATAGTGCATGGTTTCCCACATTCGGTTCTGGGGCTCCCTCAGGTGCACGTTTTGATTTTTGCCATAGCGCTACACAGCTGATTCAAATAATCAAAGCTTGATGATTAGTTGATTATTTGAATCAGCTGTGTAGTGCTAGGGCAAAAAACAAAACGTCACCTGGGGGGGCTAGAGCACCCTGTACTAGTGTACTGTCATGTAATAGGCCATGAAGTATTCTTCGTATTCTTCCTCTGTATTGCACTGTGATAAACATTAGTAGGCTATTCAGGACATCAATGGTACATTGTTCCTCAGAGAGTTATCAGTAACCTAGGTGATATGAACTACATTCAGCTGAGGATATTGTTTGTGTTTCATTCTTCCTTTTATTAAATTAAACAAGATATCCAATTCCCGGATTGAAACAACAGCTCAGTTTAATCTTTTCAAAATCTCAACAAAATAACAACTGTTGCTTGTTGTGGCCAAGAGAATATACTATTTTACCCTCATGGGAGATGAAAACAAATAAACACACATAGGAGAAACACTCAAAATGTGTTGACACATTGTACATACACTTAAACCAGACATTATACAAACAACAACAACCATTGCTCTTCAGTCTTGTTTTGTCTTTTACTATATCTGTTCATGTTTACAGGAGCATTCCATTTCTGGTAGTGCTAGAGTGCGCTCTGGGCGGTCAAGTACCCAAGCTAACTGGCTAAAGTTGGCTAGCTTGCTAGCTATTTCCAGAAACAAATTAGAGAACACCTCACTCTGACCATTTTACTCACCCTAGCAAAGGGGGTTAGGCTGTTTTCATGTTATCCAGAGCGTTGGTGAGTGTAACTGTGCTGCTGGCAACAATTTAATTATGTTTTTTTGCCGATGTTTACTGACACCGGACACTTTCAACGGGTGTTGAGCATTCATAAATTCATCAGTTATTCTGCGCTTTGGCACATTCAGACGAGAGTGCTCAGAAATCAGAGTAGATAGCCAGAGTGAATTTATGAATACAACCCTTGGTAAACTGAATTTTTGGCTGTCCTGTTGAATAAATACGGGACTTCTCTGCCAATCAGATTCTTGTTCATCACTATGGCCTGTCTTTCCTTGGAAAATTCACTTGATGTCAGAGCCTGCATTGTTTGCCGTGCTTTACAAACGGAACTAATTATTGGACCTCGAATACATCCTTTAGATCATTCAGGATAATTAATTTTTAAAGTTGTGTGCTTAGGGTCGTTGTCCTGTTGTTGTCCTGTTGTTGTCCTGCAAAGGTGAACCTTTGCCCTGAGGTCCTGAGCGCTCTGGAGCAGGTTTTCATCAAGGATCTCTGTGTACATTGCTCCGTTGGTCTTTGCCACGATCCTGACTAGTCTCCCAGTCCCTGCCGCTGAAAAACATCCCCACAGCATGATGCTGCCACCACCATGCTTCCCCTTAGGGATGGATCCAGGTTTCCTCCAGATGTGACTCTTGGCATTCAGGCCAAAGAATTCAATCTTGGTTTCATCAGTTTTTCATGATCTGAGAGTCCTTTAGGTGCATTTTAGCAAAGTCCAAGCAGGCAATCATGTGCCTTTTACTGAAGAGGGGCTTCTATCTGGCCACTCTACCATAAAGGCCTGATTGGTGGAGTGCTGCAGGACCTTCAATGCTGCAGAAATGTTTTGGTTCCCTTCCCCAGATCTGTGCCTCGACACAATCCTGTCTCGGAGCTTTACGGACAATTCCTTCGACCTCATGGATTAGTTTTCGCTCTGATATGCACTGTCAACTGTGGGACCTTATATTGACAGGTGTGTGCCTTTCCAAATCATGTCCAATCAATTGACTTTACCATAGGTGGACTCCGATGAAGTTGTAGAAACATCGCAAGGATGATCAATCGAAACAGGATGCAAAAAACTGAAAACTGGTGCGTGCATATATATTCACCCCCTTTGCTATGAAGCTCCTAAATAAGATCTGGTGCAACCAATTACCTTCAGAAGTCACATACTGTCATAACGAGTCAAACAACAAATGTACAATTGAGAGGAATACAGTGGGGCAAAAAAGTATTTAGTCAGCCACCAATTGTGCAAGTTCTCCAACTTAAAAAGATGAGAGAGGCCTGTAATTTTCATCATAGGTACACTTCAACTATGACAGACGAAATGAGAAAAAGAAATCCAGAAAATCACATTGTAGGATTTTTAATTTATTTATTTGCAAATTATGGTGGAAAATAAGTATTTGGTCAATAACAAAAGTTTATCTCAATACTTTGTTATATACCCTTTGTTGGCAATGACAGAGGTCAAACATTTTCTGTAAGTCTTCACAAGTTTTTCACACACTGTTGCTGGTATTCTGGCCCATTCCTCCATGCAGATCTCCTCTAGAGCAGTGATGTTTTGGGGCTGTCGCTGGGCAACACGGACTTTCAACTCCCTCCAAAGATTTTCTATGGGGTTGAGATCTGGAGACTGGCTAGGCCACTCCAGGACCTTGAAATGCTTCTTCTGAAGCCACTCCTTCGTTGCCCAGGCGGTGTGTTTGGGATCATTGTCATGCTGAAAGACCCAGCCACGTTTCATCTTCAATGCCCTTGCTGATGGAAGGAGGTTTTCACTCAAAATCTCACGATACATGGCCCCATTCATTCTTTCCTTTACACGGATCAGTCATCCTGGTCCCTTTGCAGAAAAACAGCCCCAAAGCATGATGTTTCCACCCCCATGCTTCACAGTAGGTATGGTGTTCTTTGGATGCAACTCAGCATTCTTTGTCCTCCAAACACGACGAGTTGAGTTTTTACCAAAAAAAAAAAGTTATATTTTGGTTTCATCTGAACATATGACATTCTCCCCAATCCTCATCTGGATCATCCAAATGCTCTCTAGCAAACTTCAGACGGGCCTGAACATGTACTGGCTTAAGCAGGGGGACACGTCTGGCACTGCAGGATTTGAGTCCCTGGCGGTGTAGTGTGTTGCTTTGTTACTTTGGTCCCAGCTCTCTGCAGGTCATTCACTAGGTCCCCCCGTGTGGTTCTGGGATTTTTGCTCACCGTTCTTGTGATCATTTTGACCCCACGGGGTGAGATCTTGCGTGGAACCCCAGATCGAGGAAGATTATCAGTGGTCTTGTATGTCTTCCATTTCCTAATAATTGCTCCCACAGTTGATTTCTTCAAACCAAGCTGCTTACCTATTGCAGATTCAATCTTCCCAACCTGGTGCAGGTCTACAATTTTGTTTCTGGTGTCCTTTGACAGCTCTTTGGTCTTGGCCATAGTGGAGTTTGGAGTGTGACTGTTTGAGGTTGTGGACAGGTGTCTTTTATACTGATAACAAGTTCAAACAGGTGCCATTAATACAGGTAACGAGTGGAGGACAGAGGAGCCTCTTAAAGAAGAAGTTACAGGTCTGTGAGAGCCAGAAATCTTGCTTGTTTGTATGTGACCAAATACTTATTTTCCACCATAATTTGCAAATAAATTCATTAAAAATCCTACAATGTGATTTTCTGGATTTTTTTTCCTCATTTTGTCTGTCATAGTTGAAGTGTACCTATGATGAAAATTACAGGCCTCTCTCATCTTTTTAAGTGAGAGAACTTGCACAATTGGTGGCTGACTAAATACTTTTTTGCCCCACTGTAGGCCATAGTAGCGAAGTAATTACAATTTAGCAAATTAACACTGGAATGATAAAAGAGCAGATGATGATGTGCAAGTAGAGATACTGGTGTGCAAAAGAGCAGAAAGTAAATAAAAACAGTATGGGGATGAGGTAGGTAGATTGGGTGGGTGGGTTATTTACAGATGGACTATGTACAGCTGCAGTGATCGATTAGATGCTCAGATAGCTGATGTTTAAAGTTAGTGAGGGAAATATAAGTCTCCAGCTTCAGTGATTTTTGCAGTTCATTCCAGTCACTGGCAGCAGAGAACTGGAAGGAAAGGCGGCCAAAGTAGGTGTTGGCTTTGGGGATGACCAGTGAGATATACCTGCTGGAGCGCGTGCTGCAGGTGGCTGTAGTTTTCGTGACCAGTGAGCTGAGATAAGGCGGAGCTTTACCTAGTATAGACTTATAGATGACCTGGAGCCAGTGGGTCTGGCGACGAATATGTAGCGAGGGCCAGCTGACTAGAGCATACAGGTCGCAGTGGTGGGTGGTATAAGGGGCTTTGGTAACAAAGCGCATGACATTGTGATAGACTGCTTCCAGTTTGCTGTGTAGAGTATTGGAAGCTGTTTTGTAGATGACATCGCCGAAGTCGAGGATCGGTAGGATAATCAGTTTTACTAGGGCAAGTTTGGCGGTGTGAGTGAAGGAGGCTTTGTTGCGAAATAGAACCCGATTCTAGATTGGATTTTGGATTGGAGATGTTTAATATGAGTCTGGAAGGAGAGTTTACAGTCTAGCCAGACACCTAGGTATTTGTAGTTGTCCACATATTCTAAGTAAGAGCCGTCCAGAGTGGTGATGCTAGTCGGGCGGGCTGGTGCAGGCAGCGAACGGTTGAAAAGCATACATTTGGTTTTACTAGTGTTTAAGAGCAGTTGGAGGCCACGGAAGGAGTGTTGTATGGCATTGAAGCTCGTTTGGAGGTTAGTTAACACAGTGTCCAAAGAAGGGCCAGAAGTATACAGAATGGTGTCGTCTGCATAGCGGTGGATCAGGGAATCACCCGCAGCAAGAGCGACATCATTGATATATACAGAGAAAAGAGTCGGCCCGAGAATTGAACCCTGTGGAACCCCCATAGAGACTGCCAAAGGTCCGGACAACAGGCCCTCCGACACACTGAACTCTGTCTGTAAAGTAGTTGGTGAACCAGGCGAGGCAGTCATTTGAGAAACCAAGGCTATTGAGTCTGCTGATGAGAATACGGTGATTGACAGAGTCGAAAGCCTTGGCCAGGTTGATGAAGACGGCTGCACAGTACTGTCTTTTATCGATGGCGGTTATGATATCATTTAGTACCTTGAGTGTGGCTGAGGTGCACCCGTGACCAGCTCGGAAACTGGATTGCACAGCGGAGAAGGTACGGTGGGATTCGAACTTAAAGCGAGGCATAAAGCAATCACAGGTGTTGATTGGGAGAGCTAGCTAAGACAACAACAGGTAAGACCACAACAGCTAATCAGCTAAGACCGCAACAACAGGTAAACTGTCAATGAATGGGCAAAGAGGGTTGGTTAGCTACACACGCGGCTAGGGCCGACAGATAAACATAAATTAACAAAATGGAGTACCGTGATTAATGAATAGTCCAGCGGGCATCAGCTATGTAGCCAAGTGATCATAGGGTCCAGTGAACAGCAATAGATGGGACAGGGAAGCTGCGAGATATTCGTTACTACGCCGGCACGCAGAAGACACAGCGTATAAAGTTAGCAGGCCGGGGTTAGTAAAAGCGTCTGCTCCGGCGTCCGACAGAGGCCGGTTGCAGAAACAGCGGATGGAGTATTCGGGGTCCAAGCCAGATGGCGAGAGAGGTATTGTTGTTGTGGTGATTTCCTTTGCTAGCCTGGAGATGCGCCTGGGGCAGGGGTGTTAGCCACTATAGCCACTCGGTAGCAGCAATGAATCCAGTGCCAGGGTCCAGAGCTTACGGCAAGGAACCGGTGGAGTAGTGGGTTCTAGCCGTGTTTGGGTGGAGTCCGGGTGAACACTGAGGAGGCCGGGAGGTGGGCCTGGCTCAGGGCTGGGTCACTCGGTGGCAGCTAGCTAGCTGTGGAGATCAGGTGTAATGGTCCAGGGTTTACGGCAGGGATCCAGCGTTGTAGTGGAGTCCGATAGTGGTAGGCTGGCACGTATTATCCAGGCTAAAAAAAGGGCTGGTGTCTGTGCAGAAGGTAAAGGCCGCTAGCAGTGGCTAACAATGACTAAATATCTAGTAGCTAATTAGCTGGCTAGCTTCCGAAGGAGTTCTGTCTATAAGGTCTAAAAAATAGCGGTTCCGTAACACATTGGGTGAGGCAGGTTACCGGAAGGTATATTTAATTTAAAAATGGAAAAGAGATTGAAAATAAATTTGAAATATATACAAAAAAAGGTCTGCACTGCTATGCCATCTTGGATATTGCGGAAGTGGATGTGTGTCCAACTGTTCCTGGATTGGCCCTGGGAAATCCAACAGCAAATTAAAAGTGACTTGGTGATGAAAAAGTCAAGAGGTCAACCATAGGAAATTAATAAAAATATTTTCCACAGGCAGAGTATGCATTGATAGGGTATACTGCTCTATACAGCTCTGTACAGTTCTTTACTCACCCAACATTTGTAAAGAAGTATAATGAATAGATTAACATAATTGCCTTTCAAGCTGACATTTAACAATGGTGCTGGGGTTGAGCCCAGACAGACAGGTCACTAAAGGTCACCAAAGTGAATACTGAGTACTATGGCCAACAGAGCAGAGAGAAGTCCCCTTTGTCAGTCATTTAGGCATGACAAGCCTAGATATGACAGAAATACATCCAGTAAATTTCTCTGTCAGTGTCCATTACATTCATACCTTGGGGTTTATTTTAGTTGGAGGCAAGAACATGCTTCCATTGGTTAACTCTTAAGGCTAGGGGGCAGTGTTCGGAAGTACGGAGAGTCTGACGTGCCCAAAGTAAACTGCCTGTTACTCAGGCCCAGAAGCTAGGATATGCATACAATTGGTAGCATTGGATAAAAAACACTCAAACGTTTCTAAAACAGTTTAAATAATGTCTGTGAGTATAACAGAACTGATATGGCAGGCAAAAACCAGAGGAAAATCTGTCCGGAAATGTATTTTTTTGGAGGTCACAGGTCTTTCCAATGAGTCCCTATTGACTTTACAGGAAAATAGCTCCCAGATTGCAGTTCCTATGGCTTCCACTAGATGTCAACAGTCTTTAGACATTGTTTCAGGCTTGTTTTTTGAAAAACGAACAAGAAATTGTAGTTTATCCAGGTGGCTGCTGATTAGAACACTAGTGTTTTGGCAGGTGTGAATTAGGTGTGCGCTCTTCGTTATTTCTCTTACCTATTGAACATACTATTCTCCGTCTGAAATATTATTGTTTATTTAGAGATTAGACAACCTGAGGATTAATTAGAAACATCGTTTGACTTGTTTGGATGAACTTTACCGGTAACTTTTTGGATTCCTTTTTCTGCATGTTGAACGAGTGGATTACAGAACTCAATGGCGCCAACTAAACTGACTTTTTGGGATACAAAGAAGGACTTTATTGAACAAAACAACCATTCTTTGAGTAGCTGGGACCCTTGGGATTGCAAACAGAGGAAAATCTTCAAAGGTAAGTGATTTATTTTATCGCTATTTTTGATTTTGTAACGCCTGTGCTTGTTTGAATAATATGTTGGAAGTGGGGCGCTGTCCTCAGACAATCGAATGTTCTGCTTTCGCCGTAAAGCCTATTGTAAATCCGACAACGCGGTTTGATTACCAAGATTCTAAGCTTTTGAATGATGTATAACACTTGTATTTAATATTATTTTTTTTTGGATTTTGAATTTGACGCTCTGCAATTTCACCGGATGTTGTCGTAGGTGGACCGCTAGCAGTCCGCGATCCCTAAGAGGTTCTTTGGCCTAGGCTTGCCTGGAACAGGGAGTCCAGAACATATATTTATTTATTTATTTATTGAATATTCGAAACCCACAATATACAGTGAGGGAAAAAATTATTTTATCCCCTGCTGATTTTATACGTTTGCCCACTGACAAAGAAATGATCAGTCTATAATTCTAATGGTAGGTTTATTTGAACAGTAAGAGACAGAATAAGGGTTTTGCCACCAAGTACTAAGTCATGTTTTGCAGAGGGGTCAAATACTTATTTCCCTCATTAAAATGCAAATCAATTTATATAATTTTTCACATGCGTTTTTTAGGGATTTTTTTGTTGTTATTCTGTCTCTCACTGTTCAAAAAAACCTACCATTAAAATTATAGACTGATCCTTTATTTGTCAGTGGGCAAACGTACAAAATCAGCAGGGGATCAAATACCTTTTTCCCTCACTGTAGATGAATGAGCCAAATCTCTTTTTCGTTCACTTTCATATTCAAAAGGATCCACCTTCCTTGCGAATCATTTAATATCACCACACCCTTTGAGTTCCTTTGTCCACGACAGAAAAATGTTTTCACCACCCCATTTCTTTTTCCACACAGCTTCATCTAAGGATGTAGCGTGAGTTTCCTGTAAACAGTTTATGTTATTTTCCTTTTAGCCATGTAAAGACTGATCTTCTTTTTTTATAATCTTCTAAACTGTTACAGTTATAACTGTCTATACTTATTTCACCCCTTACCATAACTAGATACTATTCTCAGACTAAGTTTACCATAATTAGTGCTTGTAAAGTTACTGCCATCTGAGGTATTATGATGGTCAAAACTAGAGCTTTCAAATGCCTGATATTTAGAATTCAAGAAATAGGTTCTAGCAATATTTTTTTTATTCCCTTGCCTGTTTGCCTGTGAGCCAATGCCACAGATGTTAGAAAATTGAGACAATATATTATGTGTGTAGTAAATCTGAGTAGGTTGATGTGTATGATATTGGATGTGATTTAGTGAGAGTGTGTACAATGTCTGTATAAGAGTAAGACTATAATGTGTGATGTCCAAATAAATAATAACCTCCAATTTGCATGGTTGAGTGTCTATGTGTGTAACATGTAGTGCGTATAGCCTTATATTCATGATGATAATTGTAATCCATATCGTATCACCATCATAGTTGCATCATAATTACCTTTAACATAATTGAAAAACACATCCCAGCATTTCCATGGAAATTGACGTTTCACATTATCATGAAAGAGACCTTGCATTACTCTAGAGACGGCTTCACAACAGTACAAATGTATTCCGTACAATATGTTATTATTCCCTAATGCCCCTATTCTGATATCTTCCCCTTGCTTGTTGTAAACATATCTAAACTTGTAGACAAATACATAAAAAAGATAGACAAGCAATAAACACATTAATTTATAAAACAGTTCTCGACAATAGAGAGAGGGAGAGAAGAGAAGAGCGAAAGAGAAAGTGAGAGAAGAGAGCGAGATCAGGTGTATGTATGTATAAGTCTGTATGTGTAAGCAAGCATGTAATTGAGTACGTGTGTGTTCATATACACTTCATAATGTTCAGATATTTGTACAGTTCCCATACCTTCTTTTTTTTCGTTAACTGAAGTCCCTGTAGAATTTAGTACAGCCACAGTGTTATGGAGCTGTCGTGGAATAGCTGTCCATCTATAAAGAGTTTGTCCACAATGATAAATGCAAGTCCAGGACATATTAATTTGAAGCCAAACATCTCTTAGCTGGGAAATGACATTTCATTCCCCTAACTGCACCTTACTCCTAATGACTTTTGAATCAATGATAAACCAGGGATCTTTTTAGACTTTAAAGCCTGCAACAAAATCCAGGTAAATAGTAAATTAGTCAAATTACAGTAGATGTCAATTTGCGCTCAGAGCCATTGATTGCTTCACTGCTCCCTACTCATTTTTTGAAGAGTACTTTGTTCCCGCATAAAGCATTGGGATCTAATCAAACCTATTCTATAAATAAACTGATGTCCTTTAGGGGCTAGGAGAAGGTCAAAGACTGGTAAATAGTGCCCAGTTGTGGGCTTTGATTGGATCAGCACACGTAAAAACCAAATGCAGCTTTTCATTGTAAACTAATGTGATTATTTGGTCAGACACACAAACACCATGACAACACAATGAAGTAAAACTTGGATTGAAAATTCTCACTGTTTCACTCTGTTAAAATTAAGATACCAATTAGGATGACATGCTCTTTTTCCATGTGTCTTAGTGATCTTAAATAGGATTAAAGCACACATTTATAAGCAATTCATAATCATAACCACTTCACATACAGTTGAAGTCTGAAGTTTACATACACTTAGGTTGGAGTCACTAAAACTCGTTTTTCAACCACTCCACAAATTTCTTGTTAACAAACTATAGTTTTGGCAAGTCGGTTAGGACATCTACTTTGTGCATGACACAAGTCATTCTTCCAACAATTGTTTACAGACAGATTATTTCACTTATAATTCACTGTATCACAATTCCAGTGGGTCAGAAGTTTACATACACGAAGTTGGTTGTGCTTTTAAACAGCTTGGAATGATGTCATAGCTTTAGAAGCTTCTGATAGGCTAATTGACATAATTTGGTTTAAACGGAGGTGTACCTGTGGATGTATTTCAAGGCCTACCTTCAAACTCAGTGTCTCGATGCTTGACATCATGGGAAAATCCAAAGAAATCAGCCAAGACCTAAGAATTTTTTTTTTGTAGACCTCC
This sequence comes from Brachymystax lenok tsinlingensis, assembly GCA_030435695.1. NCBI lineage: Eukaryota > Metazoa > Chordata > Actinopteri > Salmoniformes > Salmonidae > Brachymystax > Brachymystax lenok. The sequence goes on from CM059785.1 coordinate 32,320,886, forward strand.
AAATGTCTGGTTCATCCTTGGGATCAATTTCCAAATGCCTGAAGGTACCACGTTCATCTGTACAAACAATAGTAGGTAAGTATAAACACTGTGGGACCACGCAGCCGTCATACCGCTCAGGAAATAGAAGCGTTCTGTCTCCTAGAGATGAACGTACTTTGGTGCGAAAAGTGCAAATCAATCCCAGAACAACAGCAAAGGACCTTGTGAAGATGCTGAAGGAAACAGGTACAAAAGTTTCTATATCCACAGTAAAACGAGTTCTATATCGACATAACCTGAAAGGCCGCTTAGCAAGGAAGAAGCCACTGCTCCAAAACCGCCATAAAAAAGCCAGACGACGGTTTCAAACTGCACATGGGGACAAAGATTGTACTTTTTGGAGAAATGTCCTCTTATCTGATGAAACAAAAATAGAACTGTTTGGCCTTAATGACCATTGTTATGTTTTGAGGAAAAAGGGGGAGGCTTGCAAGCTGACGAACACCCCACCAACCGTGAAGCACGGGGGTGGCAGCATCATGTTGTGGGGGTGCTTTGCTGCAGGAGGGACTGGTGCACTTCACAAAATAGATGGCATCATGAAGTTGGAAAATTATGAGGATATATTGAAGCAACATCTCAAGACATCAGTCAGGAAGTTAAAGCTTGGTCACAAATGGGTCTTCCAAATGGACAATGACCCAAAGCATACTTCCAAAGTTGTGGCAAAATGGCTTAAGGACAACACAGTCAAGGTATTGGAGTGGCCATCACAAAGCCCTGACCTCAGTCCTGTAGAAAAGTTGTGGGCAGAACTGAAAAGGTATGTGCGAGCAAGGAGGCCTACAAACCTGACTCAGTTACTCCAGCTCTGTCAGGAGGAATGGGCCAAAATTCACCCAACTTATTGTGGGAAGCTTGTGGAAGGCTACCCAAAACGTTTGACCCAAGTTAAACAATTTAAAGGCAATGCCACCAAATACTGATTGAGTGTATGTAAACTTCTGACCCACTGGGAATGTGATAAAGAAATAAAAGCTGAAATAAATCATTCTCTCTACTATTATTCCGACATTTCACACAAGTGGTGATCCTAACTGACCTAAGACAGGGAATTTGTACTAGGATTAAATGTCAGGAATTGTGAAAAACTGAGTTTAAATGTATTTGGCTAAGGTGTATGTAAACATCCGACTTCAACTGTACACCATATGGCAACAAATGCAGGTTGACATCAAGTATACTAAGCCATTTAAACTTACTGTAATACATGTATTGTTTATTGAGAGCTTGTGAATGTGTCCTTCACTGCTTATGAATATGTCTAGTTCTTGGGACTACTGTAGGCCTATATAGGGCCCCAACAGTTATTACCAGCTGTTGAAACAGAAGCATAACAGTTTAATTGAAGGCACACTAATAATTCAGCTCTCTTACACATTCTGACAATATCCCAAATTATCATTTGTCTAATTTGTGCAGAAAACACAGAATAATCCGTATGTGTGAAAGATATCCAATCAAATCCAGGACACTTTTCCCATCTACAGCACATCAGACAGGTCTTTCAATTCAGTTTGCCTTGTCTTCTTGCCAGTTTCTTTACTATTTCCCCAGCTGACTGATCAGGTAGTTTTTTGGCCGTTACGCTAGTCAGGGGGAGCAGCACCTGCTAATCCTCTGTGATCCTATGAGAGTGGGAGTACATGTATCAATGCAACCGTAAGGGGATGAGCGATGTCTCGTCCCGTAACTCAATTAAAGGAGGGAACGGGAGGCAAACCTCAGCCAAGGCATCATTTTCTAATTCACTGTACAATATTAATCTGCGGTTTTGCTGGAATGTGCCGCGTCAGTACTCAGTACGGGGAGGCTTCATTACTCACTACACCTGAGAGAAGTGACAGGATCTCTAATGAGATTCTGGGCTCTTGGCAGGTATACAACGCCACACTAAATAATACAGGGCTGAGTTTACTAATGCTTGGCTTGGCATGTCAGGCAGCATGTTGGAGATTCTTTTTGTTCTCAATTTACTCTGTCATTTCTGTTATTTAGACACACACAGTATAAGGTTTTATAGAGGCCTACTATGTGGCATATGATATTAACTTTAAGCAATTTACCTTGTTGCATAATAACATTTGTGTTTTGTTTGAACAAAGATACAGGCTGAATTATGCTTAAATGTTGTGTGATTACATATTTGATACAGCAATCCTAAGCTTTCCTCAACAATGAACAATGTCTGACTAAACATGTACTGTATCATCAACAGTTGGATGAAAGAATACCGAAAGAGTTAGTAGATCTGTTGGGAGTAGTTATATTCCTCATGAATTATCTAATTTAACAATGTCGGCTGCCGAATACCTTCTTCAACATCCAACAGACTTCTTGTCCCACAGCTTTCACATAGTCCCCCTCTCTGTCTCACACACACTTGCCTTAGGCATCAATTAAAGCTAGAATTTGTATAAATGCAAACTTTGATGAAGATGTCTATCTCCATCATCTTTGGGAAGCAATTTTCAAATCTGCCTCAGAGTTCATTGAGGGTAAACCTTGTGGTTGGTACAGTAAATGGGCACGGGGCCTTTAGGTACAACTGTGCAGAAGAAGACTACGTATCCCTCGTCATCAGCTACAAGTACTTCTGAAAAGCTCTGTCTAATAAGAGTTGTCTGTCAACGTTACTTTCAAAATCATGTCCTTTTCTAGTTGTTATTGCCTTCTCCTGCATACATGTCTGAGTCTGATAAGATAACCTTTCAGCTTCGGCATGAAGTAACTTAAGTAACTTTAGAAATGTCAACTTTTCCGTCTTTCCATTTCCATTCCATCAAGCCATTCAATCTTTCACCAGAGTTCATTTTGACAGTTTATTTTCCGATCTATACAGTTTCCTTATTGCTTTGATGTTATTATGAATCATGTGTCATGATGTCTATGACCTCTCATCTTATGGCAGACCGTGGCATTTGGAAAGAACGGAATCAATTCCTCGCTTTCTATGTGAAATGTAGAAAGATGATTTAAATTAACAAACAAAAAATATACAAATATTTCCAAACCTGCGAAGAGGAAAGAATTATTACGTTATTTTCTGATCAGAGATAAATTGAGTTTGAAATAACTTTATGAACAATTTCCTTTCTGTATTTCTATACATTATGATCACAAATGAAGTGAAACTGTGAACCAAAAATGTACCACTTTCAGAGGGAGAGATATTTTCAGAATTGCTTCGGGACTCATTCAGTGCAATCTGCTTCTTATTATTTCCCAGAGGATTCAGTTCCCTTGTCAATACTTCTAATAAACCACAGGTGCGATTGCGCCCCAGATTTTGAGAACCTATTTTAAAAAACGATGATTTAACTAAACTCTGAAACTTCAACACTTATAGTAACTGTCTAGTGAAAATCTCACTTTTAAAAGTTCATATTGTGTTAACTCATACCCAAATAATGTTGTTGACTCATCCTACAGTATGGTCTTACTTGTGACCAAAGCATTAACTTCAAACAGATCGTAAAATATTTTTTTTTGCTATTTCCTGATAGAGGATGAACTGGCCAATCAGTGGTCTACTCACGTTCATATTTTGAATGACTGATGTACACCCACACCATTCTGTTGTTGGGGTGAACGCACGCCATTCCAACACAGAAAAGCTGCTTTTTAACATACTTTATGGTCATTTTTTAGAAGGAAACTATTTAATTAATATTCTACTTAATTATAGGTCATATTTTATAGTAATCTGGAAACACTGAGCAGTTACTTTAAAACAAGAATACTGGTAGTCTTTATTAGGAGCAGATGGTTGACATCAATTTGACCGATAATGTCATTTTTATAACAGCCTTTGACAGTCATAAAAGTGGACTTCACAAGTAATTGCATTCAAGAATATTGAAGACTATGGAAATACGTTGAAAGATGAATATCATTGGGGTGTAGATAGACAGACTGATATCATCAATATCAACATCATAACCCATCAACTTGCTGCCGGCAAAAAAGACCAGCTGAGGGCTTCAGCCCTGGTGCAATAAATAGCATAGACCAGCATAGGCTGGTCCAGCAATAGGTGCTGGTGACCAGCAAAACCAGAATGACGTCACACTGGCTTACAAAATGATATTTAATTCCTATTGGAATCCAGCCAGAGGGGAGTCAACCAACAATTTGCACTTTTCTACACCCACAATTTGCACTTTTCTACACCCACAATTTGCACTTTTCTGCACCCACAATGTGTAGTCAGAATGACTGCCAGGTTTAGCAAAACATATTACCTTGACTACTGGAACAACCATTTCAGTAGTGGGTGCACTAAGTCAATTGACAGATTGGATTAGTTAAGAAAAATGTATGTTATTTATATTTGTGTAGCATATGATTAGTTAATCAATCAATGTGCTGTACATACAAAAACACAACAAAGATATTGAAACAAACAATTCTAAATATCAACTGCAATAGAACATGTTGGTAAATATGATAACGATGGGCGTGGTCAGACCACCTTGACCAGCTAGACCAGCTTGATCACCAGTCTCCAGCATAGGCTGGTATGTGTCCAAAACACTGCCTGGAATTACTTTCATCACACTCAGTTATACACCCTACAATAGAGGACAGAGGAGTCATCTTCTTTTAGCTAAATGTACTCAACTGTTCACTTATACTGTACATTTGCACAGCCCCTCGAGCTGCTGACGACTTTCATTTTCCCTACATGACCTTTCTACGCCCCAGGTGACCTTTGCACCGTTAATGTGGGACCAGCCATTCTCTGTTAGCTTAACTCTTCTGTCAGAACATCTTCAAAGGCTAACACTAAATGTGGCTTTTACATTACCAGCCTAATGCCGCGGGTAAAGTGCCAGAACATTCTCTGTGAAGTGTGTAATTAATGTCTTTGACAGCATATTAAATCTGGAGCACTTAAAGCGAAGGATAACTCTCAGATGGTTACATGCAAGTAGAATTCATGGTAGTTTTGACATCACTGGCTGTGATCATAACATCGTGGCCCCCACGCTTCTTCTTTAAAACCTGTGCTTCTTCTGCTAAAGAAACACAAGAGTTTTACACCATCCACCACACAATCTCTGTCAAATTGTTCAAATAAAATATGATCAATTTCACTGTGGTTAATGCATATAAAACGGTGAAGAAAAGAGCAGAAATTATGGGTCATTCGTTTTAGTCCAGAGGAGTCTGGCACAACGAAAATCTATGTTCACTACAATGGAACTGATTGGAGCAGTTGCCTAAACTGGACACACAAGCAGCAGTTGGAACAGTAATTATTAAATGATCTTCAATTCAGAACACTGTTAAAAAGAGACAAAGAACAGCATGCTGAACATTTGCGAGGTCCTCCCAACTGCTAGAAAGAGCTAGATAACAAACATAGATGTCTCAGTGACTGTCACAGGCCGGCTCATAGCTTGTGGCAAAAATGAGGGACACGAACAACAGGTATAGGCCAATCAAAAAGGTTCTTTATTATAAACCAAAAACTATTAACTTTAAACAAAGAAAAAATAATGAGGTGTGAAAATGTCATAATGTAAGGTGTATGTAAAGTGCAGGGATGCAGGGATGCAGGGATGCGTGAATCTGTGTGTGTGAACATGACTGAGTGGAAACTACGTAAAACTACAAAGGAACAAACAAAACAGGATTATACCTGGAGGAGCAGAGAGAGAGACAAGTGATTAGTGATTAGTGAAGCAGTTTAAATACCCTGAGCCCAGGTGGCTCCAATCAGTAACGACCCTCCTCTGCCTGCAGGAGGAACCGCCTCTGCAATGCAGAGGAGGGGTCGTGACAGTGACCAATAAACAGCTTGATTAAGCTTTGGGTTATGGATATCCCATCACCGACATTGTAATTCACAGTGTATCATAGAATTAGTCTACTGCAATAACAAATCTATTTTTGGAAAGGAACCTGAAATGCGACCAACCCGACAATCAGAGGAGGCTGGTGTGAGGCGCTATAGGAAGACAGATTCATTGTAATGGCTGGAATGGAATCAATGGAACGGAGTCAAACACTGTTTGATGCCGGTTCGTCAGGTTTCTGTGCCTCAGCGGAATTGGCCGGTCCGCTCCTGATCCCCCGAGATCGTCATCTTGGTTGGCGTCCTGCGGCCGAAGCCACGCGTCGGGGAGGGGGGGTACTGCCTCTCTGGCCTCTAGGTCACCAGGCTGCTCGTTATGGCGCACACCTGTCACCATCTTTACGCGCATTATGACACTCACCTGGACTCCATCACCGCCTTGATTACCTGCCCTATATATATGTCACTCCGTTTGACTTCTTCCCCAGGTGTCATTGTTTCTGTTTCTTGTCTGTGTGCTTGTTTCTTGTCTTGTTGTGTATTATGTTCCATTTATTTAAAACACTCACTCCCTGAACTTGTTTTCCGACTCTCAGCGCACATCGTTACAACAAATAAGCTACAAGGTCCTTGTAGCTTTATATTTCATTTGATTATGAGTTGGCTGTGGATTAATAATTTTATCAAAATATTTCACATCTGTGTCTGATATATAGTATCCTTTGAATGACACTCTATCATGTGTTCCCTTCCCATTTTTGTTATCCCTACACATGATTGGCAATGTTAAAACAAATGTGTTCCACTTGGTTATGCAAGTCTCTCATGCCACATTTGTCCTATCCTTCAATTAGGGGCCAAACTGAACTTGCATCTGAGGTGACAATTTTCAGCCCATTCAATGGTTTGCATTATGACATTGTCTCCAAAGCTAACAGTGCATTCGTATCTTTCAAAATGCATGAGCAATTTATCGAAATGAATGTATTTGTTGAAGTACTGTAAAACCTAGACATGAACCCAAATGTAATTTGAAGCCATAATCTTGATCTAAGAGCAAGATAATCTGATACAGATACATAATCTGATCTGATATTTCAGTGGTGTCCAACTCAGTCTTGGAAATATCAGTATCAGTATCATATCAATAGCCCTAACCTTAGGGTTAGGGTTGGGGTAAGGGTTAAGATTAGGCATAGGGTAGGCAAACGGGAATCTGAAACCATTTGAAATCTTCCAGCTATATGCACTGCCCATTGGAAATCAACATAATCTGCATCATTGCATTATTCTCCTATTTATTGTAGTACTTTGCCCACCTAACTGTCACCGCCTCAGACATTGGAATCGAATACAAATATCACCATTAACCGTTAAAGCATGATGACAAATAAATAACATGATTATTAACGGCACAAGTTAAGGTATGCAATGTATGAAATTTCAGTACGCTTCAGCTTGAGGTAACGTCTTGCTAGTATCGATTTTATTATATCTACACCACTCCCAAGAACCCATTCTTCCCAAAAGAGAGATAAACATAGTCACTAAATTCTGAATGGTGAACCTGTACCTTTTGAGAGAAGGGCACTGACGGGCACTGAAACACTGTTGCTGTCTGGAAAATTAACCCTGTACTTTGATGAGCACTCAGCAGTCGTACAGTTTCAGCATAGAGATGGACAGCATTTTGAAATGCTCTCAATGCCCAGTTCTCATGTTAAATACCTAATATCATCAACATTTGACATGCTCCAAGAACAGCAATACTATACAAAAATGTGGACATCCATACGATTTTCAGAACATTACAAAAATGCAGGGGGGTACAGAGAAGTTTTGTATTTGAGGTACTAGGTAATCACTGCAATAATTGCACATTTAAATGGCAAGCCGTAGGGCATGTGCATCCAAGGATGTGTTGTTTTCTGATTTGTCCTACTGTCTTGTTTTGAATGCAGAGTAATTTCCCTGAATCTTATTTTGACATGCTACAACAAGTAATGATTTTACAGTGGAAGTGGATGCAATCTTCACTGTTGCAACTTATTCTCAATTTCCTGCAATATGCACTTATTATTTTGACACAGTTGAAGTCGGAAGTTTACATACACCTTAGCCAAATACATTTAAACTCAGTTTTTCACAATTCCTGACATTTAATCCTAGTAACAATTCCTGTCTTAGGCCAGTTAGGATCACCACTTTATTTTAAGAATGTTAAATGTCAAAATAATAGTAGAGAGAATGATTTATTTCTGCTTTTATTTCTTTCATCACATTCCCAGTGGGTCAGAAGTTTACATACACTCAATTAGTATTTGGTAGCATTGCCTTTTAATTGTTTAACTTGGGTCAAACGTTTTGGGTAGCATTCCACGAGCTTCCCACAATAAGTTGGGTGAAATTTGGCCCATTCCTCCTGACAGAGCTGGAGTAACTGAGTCAGGTTTGTAGGCCTCCTTGCTCGCACGTGCTTTTCCAGTTCTGCTCACAATTTTTCTACAGGACTGAGGTCAGGGCTTTGTGATGGCCACTGCAATACCTTGACTTTGTTATCCTTAAGCCATTTTGCCACAACTTTGGAAGTATGCTTGGGGTCATTGTCCATTTGGAAGACTCATTTGCGACCAAGCTTTAATTTCCTGACTGATGTCTTGAGATGTTGTTTTTCACCTTTATTTTACCAGGTAGGCTAGTTGAGAACAAGTTCTCATTTCCAACTGCGACCTGGCCAAGATAAAGCAAAGCAGTGTGACGCAAACACCAACACAGAGTTTCACATGGAATAAACAAGAGTACAATCAATAACACAATAGAAAAAAAAAGTCTATATACAGTGTGCGTTAATGGCGTGAAGAGGTAAGGCAATAAATAGGCCATAGTAGCGAAGTAATTACAATTTAGCAAATGATAGACGTGCAGATGATGATGTGCAAGTAGAAATACTGGTGTGCAAAAGAGCAGAAAAGTAAATAAAAACAATATGGGGATGAGGTAGGTAGATTGGATGGGCTATTTACAGATGGGCTATGTACAGCTGCAGCGATCGGTAAGCTGCTCAGATAGCTGATGTTTAAAGTTAGTAAGGGAAATATGTCTCCAGCTTCAGCGATTTTTGCAATTCGTTCCAGTCGTTGTCAGCAGAGAACTGGAAGGAAAGGCGGGCCAAAGGAGTTGTTGGCTTTGGGGATGACCAGTGAGATATACCTGCTGGAGCGCGTGCTACGGGTGGGTGTTGTTATCGTGACCAGTGAGCTGGGATAAGGTGGAGCTTTACCTATCAAAGACTTATAGATGGCCTGTCTTGAGATTTTGCTTCAATATATCCACCATTTTCCCTCCTCATCATGCCATCTATTTTGTGAAGTGCACCAGACCCTCCTGCAGCAAAGCACCCCCACAACATGATGCTGCCACCCCCATGCTTCACGGTTGGAATGGTGTTCTTCGGCTTACAAGCCTCCCCCTTTTTCCTCCAAACATAATGATGGTCATTATGGCCAAACAGTTCTATTTTTATTTCATCAGACCAGAGTACATTTCTCCAAAAAGTACAATCTTTGTCCCCATGTGCAGTTGCAAACCGTAGTCTGGCTTTTTTATAGTTGTTTTGGAGCAGTGGCTTCTTCCTTGCTGAGTGGCCTTTCAGGTTATGTCGATATAGTACTCATTTTACTGTGGATATAGAAACTTTTGTACCTGTTTCCTCCAGAATCTTCACAAGGTCCTTTGCTGTTCTTCTGGGATTGATTTGCACTTTTCACACCAAAGTACGTTCATCTCTAGGAGACCGAACGTGTCTCCTTTCTGAGCGGTATGACGGCTGCGTGGTCCCATGGTATTTATACTTGCGTACTATTGTTTGTACAGATGAATGTGGTACCTTCAGGCGTTTGGAAATTGCTCCCAAGGATGAGCCAGACTTGTGGAGGTCTTCAATTTTTTTTCTGAGGTCTTGGCTGATTTCTTTAGATTTTCCCATGATGTCAAGCAAAGAGGCACTGAGTTTGAAGGTAGGCCTTGAAAAACATCCACAGGTACACTTCCAATTGACTCAAATGATGTCAATTAGCCTATCAGTGAATTATAAGTGAAATCATCTGGCTGTAAATAATTGTTGGAAAAATTTGCTTGTCATGCACACAGTGGATGTCCTAACCAACTTTCCAAAACTGTAGTTTCTTAACAAGAAATTTGTGGAGTAGTTGAAAAATGAGTTTTTAATGACTCCAACCTAAGTGTATGTAAACTTCCGACTTCAACTGTAATTCAGGTAGTAGTCAGTCATTGGATGCATGTCCATACTCCATATATTGTCATACAGTACTTTTTGCAACAGGTTTTCAGTTTTGTGTAAGATGTCGATGTTTTGTCAAGAAAAACGTATGAGTGTGTTAAGTCTCAATTCCATTACAAAAATACTAGAGTTTACCAATAGAAAAACAAACATTTTTAATCAAATGTTTATTTGTTTGTTTTGAAGCAAGTAAAAAGCCGAACACTTTCTCCAAATGAGAACAGCGTTTAACATTGTAACACAGTAGAAAAAGGGGGAGCCAAATGTCATATCTACAAATAGAAAATATGGACATGTTAATACAATATTATTACTAGCTAGTATTAACATAATTAATTTGGTTACTACACGGGTAAAAGAGCAACTTAATGTATAGTGCAACAAGGTAAGGTTTGTGGCCTTTTCCTGAGTACTCTAGAATATTATTGAGCAGGTTGGATTTTTAATGAGTGCACTTCACTGTCTAGGGAGCTTCACTCTCATACTCTGTGTGATGATTGAAAATCCAAACAAGCTCCTCTCTCAATAATCACTTTACAGCCAGGGCTCTGGGAGTAGGTCCTTCAAAACAAGCAATAAGAGTAGCTGATTAAAGTCAAGGTAAAGGACATGCATTGCATTTCTTGGAATGTTTGAGACCACTGTCTGCCAAAAACATTTTTGGGTGGGGGGGATTTTGTAAGGGTTTAACACTTCTGAAAGAGCTATCTGTAAAGTTACTATCTGCAACGAATAGAATACCGGCCTTAAAATATGTAATTTTACTCTCAGATAGGCTTTTATAGATATTGGTCAAAGACAGTACTTATTACTCAGAGAGAAACTCATCTTTTTAGATTGGTTGGTCTCTATTAACAGTGGGTTGATCAAATAATTATAAAAACAAACAATGTTAAACTGTTTCATAATTTCCTGCCCATAAAGAGGACAGCTCATTTCCAATGCAGATTAAATGCTGCTAACCTAATGAGCTGTTGCTACTGTAAACTCACTGAGAACGCTAACACTGTATGTAATGTCACGAACCGGCTCAAAGTTCGTAACAAAAAGGGAGACAGCGTGGAGATAAGGAATAACAAAATATATGTATTAACTTAATAAACTAAATACAATTAACAATGGTGTGTGTAGTCAGTAATCAGTAGTGTAAGTGAGTGGTTGCATGTATAATTGTGATAATGAGGGGTGTTGAAAGGTGCCAACGCAAACAAACAAAAATAGCCACAAAAATGCCACCAACAAAATCTGTCAGTGTCTGCATGGAGAGAGTCTCCTCAATGAATGGGGAAGAGGTCTATTTATCCTGGGACACACCCAGGCCCAGGTGTTTCCCATGTCGCTGACAACCCTCCCAGCTCCGCCCACTGGCATCCTAATAAGGAAACAAGAGCAAAGAGAGAGAATACGGCAGACAGAGTGGGAGGGTCGTCACAGTAATTTCCAGCCATGCAAAAAGATAACAAACATTCTTTATTGCTTGATGTGAGAGAACATGGTGAAGGCTGATTGCTGGCCATCACTGAAAGCCCCATTCAGTCAGCCATGTTGGGGCACAAAGAGCCTCCAGCCCACTGTGTTAGACAGTTGAGCTTCCACCGCGTCCAGATATGTCATTGGGAATAAGGACGGTCAAAACTCCCCCCTTTTTGTTTTTTACTGGGTCATCCTGCTGGGGACACACTCAGTTGGACCTCTGCCAGGAACCATTAAAGAAACGCTCCACATTCCAGCACATCCATTGGACACAGAGTATTTTGCTTTTGTTTTGGTCTCTATCTTTCCCTTCTTGGGTCCTGTTTAGTTGCATGCTCTGTGACACTCAGGGATGTGGTAAGCTCATGATATAACTCTATCACTGCCAATGCGGTTCCCACTTAGCAGCTCACCAAGCCAGAGCAGGTATCGACCAATCCCCAGTAAACAGAAGACTTACCTCAGCAGCTTCCTGACAACCAAATGAAAATACATTAGAACTCAGGGCGTGTGAGGAGTGGCAGCCATGACCATATGAACCATAGCCTGTAGAGTGAATCAGCATCTGTGATTTTAAGCATATTTTGGTTTCTCACGACTCTTAGCAGCCCCGATGTGTTCCCTGTTTAGGAAGTGCAAAACATTTACAGTTAGCTACTGTAATTCTATATTACAGTACTGTAAAGAGCAATGATTTATGGGGGCTCAATGGCATTCTGCTACACTGCTGTAAAATGTAATAATTGTACAATACCATTTTACAGTAAAGCACTGTATCGTGTGCGCAGGGTAGCCTTTTTGTCTTCTTCCAAACCAATCAGGAAGTTGTTCGACAAAACAAAGCTTTGGACGTCATTGATCACGTGCTTCTGATAAAGTGATACAAGCATCGGCACACTGCTTCAAAGTAAACTGCTTAGCAATTTTCACGCATACTTCGGAGCTACGGTATCAAGCATAACATCACTACCAAAAAGCTTTTGAACAGCGGGTGCATGGTATTATTGTTTCTGGCTCATTAACATATTTTGAGGCATGCCTTGTAAGAGGTTATATTTGTTGCACCCCGTTAGAGAGAGTCAATTTAACTGAAATGTGGTAGTAGTTCCCTAACCATTTATTGTGTGTAGGGATCGAATCAGGGTGGTAGCAAGTCTCAAACATGAATGGTTGAGCGTTTAGCCATGTCCTTTTGATCTGTTTTGTCATGCAGTCACTGCCACCTTAGAAGCCTTTATTTGTATGCTGTAATATTTAATTACATACTAACTTTTAGCTTTTGCTGTCATTTTATTACATGCTGTTTTGCTGTATATTTACTGCATCATTCTGTAAATGATGGTGCGTTGTCATTAAAATGTTATTGCGGGGAAGTGACATAAAACTCAAAATATTCATAAAAATGCCACAATATACAAGTACATAGCAGCAAACCTGCTTGCACCAATCACATATAATTACAGTAAAATTCCAACATTATAATAGCATTTTGCTTTCTTACAGTATAGTAGGCTAATTTTACAGTATTATTGCTCTGATATTACATTAACTTACAGGAAGCTGGTGGCAAGTTTATGTAAATATTACAGTAATGTACTTGGCACTAACCAGAGACTGGCAAAGATACAGCAAAATATATCTTGTCAAAATTGGGAAACACCTTGAAGACCAATGTACCATTAACTACAACATTCACAGTAACGGTTACAGAAATGTTTTACTTGATATGACTATGATATATATTTTTTTCATCAACCTTACTTTAATCCACCTACTGTACGTCACTTTGGCAACAGCGTCTGCTAAATGACCAAAACATTAATGTAAAAATGAACACTTGCAAAGCACATTGCTTGATATTATTCGAATCAGTGCCGCCCTTAAACAATTTAAATGTTTTGCAAGTTTTCATTTTGGCGTTTACATTTTGATAATTTAGCAGAAGCTCTTATCCAGAGTGACTTGCAATCAACGCAGTAAAATAAGATAGATAAACAAGAACATATCAGTCTTAGCAAGGAAACATTATGTTTTGTTATGTTTCTGCCGGCTAGAGAGAGGCTATTGCTGAAGGCCCTTTTTCAAATCAAATCAAACCTTGTCACATGCACCGAATACTGTGTAAACCTTACCGTGGAAAGCCCTTAACCAACAGTGCAGTTCAAGAAAGAGTTAAGAAAATGTTTACCAAATAAACGAAAGTAAAAATAATAAAAAGTAACACAATAAAATAACAATATCGAGGCTATATACAGGGGGTACCCGCACCGATTCAATGTGTGGGGGTACAGGTTAGTCGAGGTAATTTGTACATGGAGGTAGGGGTGAAGTGACTATGCATAGATAATAAACAGTGAGCTGCAGCAGTGTACAAAACAAATGGAGGGGGGTGTCAATGTAAATCGTCCGGTGGCCATTTGATTAATTGTTCAGCAGTCTTATGGCTTGGGGGTAGAAGCTGTTAAGGAGCCTTTTGGTCCTAGACTTGGCGCTCCGGTATTGCTTGCCGTGCAGTAGCAGAGAAAACAGTCTATGACTTGGGTGACTGGAGTCTCTGACAATTTTTGGGGATTTCCTCTGACACTGCCTAGTATAAAGTTATTGGATGGCAGGAAGCTTGGCCCCTGTGATGTACTGGGCCGTACGCACTACCCTCTGTAGCGCCTTATGGGCAGATGACAAGCAGTTGCCATACCAGGTGGTGATGCAACCACTCAGGATGCTCTCGATGGTGTTTTTTCTTCATAAACCAACGTGGGCTGGTTTTCCAATGCCTTGATAAGCTGTCATAATATTGTCACTCTGCAGTAAGAAATCAATGTGACCCATACATTTCCAGCAAAGCTGGTACCGTTGACAGCATTCTCCTGCTTCTATTTGCCAGCTCACAGTAAGTGCCATTGTTGTAATCTGAGCAATAGGGTGTATCATGAAATATTACTATGCATAGCTCTACACAATTCATCTAGATGTGCTACTGAGGAATTTTCTATGGGTAGATGCGAGATGCACAACAGTAGAGATATCCACCACCGGTGACAGTTACCATAGTCCTCTTCTAAGTCTCATATGGTGTCATTAGCATTGTAATGAGGAGCAATCTGCGGACACCCTGCTGGTTAACCAGTTTGACACGTTTAATAAATGCTTATCTATTACAAATGTGCCCGACAATGCCTTTGTCTACTGAAACAATGCAAGCATGTTTAGAGACGCTATAAGGGCTAAGTTGGATGGACAAATCTCTGTTGGCTATCTATTGAATGTGTTATCTTTGCAGCCTACCTAAGACACTATTAAGAGGTGGATATAAGGTCCTTTTTCATTAAATGGAAGCAGAAATGTTCTGCTGTCTCAAGGGAACCAAGGATTCGCAGACCTCTGAATAAAACAGAAGACAAAAATGACACTTATTATAGCTGGTGGTTCGGCTAATCTGAAAAATCAACCCTCCTTATCTCCAGGCGTGATGTTTTATCTGACAACACAATATCCCTCACGCCCTCTGAGGGGCTGGCAATCTATCCTGAAAGCACTCATATTTTCTCTAGTGTATCTTCCTCGGCAAGGAAAATCAATTGCCAAACTAAGTAATGAAATCCATTGGCCATCATGTCTGTGGCAGTGCCAGCTGAGCCGTGGATGTGCCGGTGAATTCAGACTGCATCGGTTCTCTCAAAAAAAAACATTGCCTCTTATGAGCTGTAGCTCACTCTTAAAAGGCAATTATGCCATTTTTTAACCTCATATTCATTATCTCCATCACCAAACCAGTGTCTACATATGTGAAACAGCGTGTTTCTATTATATGTGGTTAAAAAGATAAGAAGGTCCTAAAAAAATCCTTCTCTGTTGCTAGGTTTCCATCCAATTTGCGTCAGATATTTATTGGAATCGAGCATCAAGCTCATCACCTTGCACATTCACCACCCTGTAAAGTTCATCATCTGTAGTCAAATAAACTGCATTGTATCCTGAGTCGTAGTGGGAGGACCACACAACATATCATCGCATGACTCCAAGTTTACTTCGATATGATGGTTATTAGGCCTATATCAATATTTGCGCATAAAGGCGTTTCCACTGCAATTGCTCGCATAATTCATTTGACTGACACACAAAGATCCAATGTCGAATGAACAAATTGTGTGTCAGCGTTTATACAATTGTACCCGGCATTTCATGTTTCCATTAGCCCGGTCGTGTTGGTTGGAAATGTAGTTTGTGACATCGCAGAGTAGGATTTAAAATTACGAAAAACAGTGATTTTCAAAACCTGAAACGAGTATCTACAGTATTGTCTTACTCCTGTTATCAACCGGAATCTAATAGTGTTTGAAAATCACTGTTTTTTAAATGTTTTAACTTTTTATGATGTCATCAAGTAGAACTATTTAACTAAAACATGTTTATACAAAACATAGAAATTTGCTATTTTCACATATGTAGACACTGGTATTGTGCTGGAGATAAGGAAAATTAGGTTGAAAAGTGTTGGAGTTGCCCTTTAAACACTGTCATCCACCGTTATGCCTATTACTATTTCCTATTTCCTGATTGAATTTTTTGTTAATTCATTTGAGATTATTCTGTAGATACAGTGTCCTTGACTCCTTGATGAAGTGTTCAATTTACCACAGAGGAATCTGCTAAGAAGAGGAGGCTTACATAACTGAGCGAATATATGTCCCCTTTTTTACATATCTGCACTCCTAGTGTGGCTTTTTGAGAAGCGCCTGCCATCTAGTCCCTCCACCCTGCAGAGGCGTTTCATTTAACCAAGTTTTGTGTTTATCTGTGTGAAATTATGGAGAGCAATTTCACAGAGGAGCCCAGTCTAAAGAACGTTATGGTCATTGTGGTATGGTTCACGCTGAATACGACCTCGGCACAGGAAATGGGAAACGTGAGAGGTCCACATGAGAGGTCAGAGAAGATGCAAGAAATGGTCTGGAGTCTGGATGCATCACAGCAGAACTGTTAAAGATACAGCCTGGAACATTTTCCACCAGGGTAACTGGTGGGATCAAAAGGTTACCCCAAAACGATGAATTTGGGCCCTCCTGTTTTCAAGGCTAGGAACAAACAATAATATTATCTGGTATTCCTCCTAAAAAATAAGGTATTAATGATAAGGTATTCCTCCCAAATGAATACTTATTACTTGGATGAATAATCAAGAATTGGCTCATGCAATAACAATTAATTCCCTTCACCCAAGCTTGTTTTGCTTACAACTCTCTAATTCCATTTTTTTCCCCCTAGGTATGGGAAATAGAGAGGTGTGAAATTGTGCACCAATTTGTGCAAAACATGCCTATTTTATCAAGTGACCTATTTTAAACGGATTTCCAATTCCACCCCTCTGGAGGGGACTTGGTGATTCCTGCTTGGATGTCATCTGCTGCATGTTCACAGCAGAACGACTACACGTTTCGCACACAGCTGGACTGCATCTTGTCCATCTGCCTTTAGTTTAGAGGTGAGTGAGAGGTCAAGGCTTCTACATGATCTTATACATGATCCTCTGCCAAGTGCCAATAGACAAAAAAATGAACCCAACAGATGTTGGTGTGTTGTTTTGACTGAAAAAGCATATTTAACAAACATCCCAACACATCAAAGCATTTTTTTCAGTCTCCAAATAAGATGTTGGCTATGATACATTTCAGAAGGTTAATTTGATTGCAATTTTGCAGAAGGTCTGTAATGACTTATGCATTTATTGGCTTTCCTTTCTCTCTGATTGGGAATGTTTGAATAAGGTCAACTGAAAGGGAGGCAGACTCTATAGCAATTACATAGTTGAAGAGCTGGGGGCAGTTTCCTTGTGTACTTGCATACTTTCTTCTGCCTCACATTTTTCCATTACTCTTATTATATTTAATCTTTGCTTACTGAGATTTTCTTCCAGCAACCAAACATTGAAAAGGGTTCAGTTCGATTCACAACCCTTTATATTCTGATTTTATATTCATTGATCCTTTTTCAATCACTGGGTCTTTCACTATGTACAGTGGCAAGAAAAAGTATGTGAACCCTTTGGAATTACCTGGATTTCTGCATAAATTGGTCATCACATTTGATCTGATCTTCATCTGTCACAACAATTGCCAAACCATAGTGGGCTTAAATTAATAACAGAAAAATTATTACGTTTTTCTTGTCTATATTGAATACATCATTTCACAGTGTAGGTTGGAAAAAGTATGTGAACCCCTAGGCTACTTCTCCAAAAGCTAATTTGGAGTTAGGAGTCAGCTAACCTGAAGTCCAGTCAATGAGACGAGATTGGAGAGAGCTGGTTAGAGCTGCCTTGCCCTATAAAAATCACACACAATTTGAGTTAGCTATTCACAAGAATCACTGCCTGATGTGAACCGTGCCTAGAACAAAATAGATCTCAGAAGGTTACGTTTAAGAATTGATGACTTGCATACAGCTGGAAAGGGTTACACAAGTATCTCTAAAAGTCTTGATGTTCATCAGTCCACGGTAAGACCAATTGTCTATAAATAGAGAAAGTTCAGCACTGTTGCTACTCTCCCTGGAGTGGCCATCCTGCAAAGATGACTGCAAGAGCACAGCGCAGAATGCTCAATGAGGTTAAGAAGAATCCTAGAGTGTCAGCAAGACTTGCAGAAATCTGTGGAACATGCTAATATCTCTGTTGACGAGTCTACGATACGTAAAACACTAAACAAGAATGGTGTTCATGGGAGGACACCACGGAAGAAGCCACTGCTGTCCAAAAAAATATTGCTGCACATCTGAAGTTTGCAAAAGTGCACCTGGATGTTCAACAGCGCTACTGGCAAAATATTCTGTGGACAGATGAAACTACAGTTGAGTTGTTTGGAAGGAACACACAACACTATCTGTGGAGAAAAAAAGGCACCACACACCAACATCAAAATCTGTAAGGTATAGTGGAGGGAGCATAATGGTTTGGGGCTGCTTTGCTGCCTCAGGGCCTGGACAGCTTGCTATCATCGACGGAAAAATGTATTCCCAAGTTTATCAAGACATTTTGCAGGATAATGTAAGGCTATCTGTCCGCCAACTGAAGCTCAACAGAAGTTGGGTGATGCAACAGGACAACGGCCCAAAAGACAGAAGTAAATCAACAACAGAATGACTTCAACAGAAGAAAATACGCTTTCTGGAGTGGCCCAGTCAGAGTCCTGACCTCAACCCGATTGAGATGCTGTGGCATGACCTCAAGAGAGAAGTTCACACCAGACATCCCAAGAATATTGCTGAACTGAAGCAGTTTTGTAGAGGAATGGTCCAAAATTCCTCCTGATCCGCAACTACAGAAAACGTTTGGTTGAGGTTACTGCTGCCAAAGGAGGATCAACCAGTTATTAAATCCAAGTGTTCACATACTTTTCCCACCCTGCACTGTGAATGTTTACACGGTGTGCTCAATAAAGACACATGAAAACATATAATTTTTGGTGTGTTATTTGTTTAAGCAGACTGTTGTGACCTAGGTGAAGATCAGATAAAATTGTATGACCAATTTATGCAGAAATCCAGGTATTTCCAAAGGGTTCACATACTTTTTCTTGCTTCTGTGCCTACAGTATTTAGCACATTCTGTGTTGTGCTCCCATTGAGAAAAGCTTATCCAAGAGCACTGTGCTAAATTCTGTGGCTTAAATCATACATTTTCTGCTCCCTACATATTCTATAAACCCCATGTGGTATTATATTTTATTCAAGGTTTTCTGAGGGAAACATGAAACACACCTACTGCTGTCTAGAGACAAGAATGCATGGGGAAATTAAAGCAACGGGTAGCTACCTATTCTTATACTCAAATGTAAAATTATATCTTTGAGTAATTGATCTCGTTAGAGGTTGAATAAAACTCCCTATTCACACCCCTGGACTGTTTTCAAATTGTGTTGTGTTATAGTCTGAATGTAAAATTGATTAAATATACAGTTTGTGTCACTGGCCTACACACAATATCCCATAATGTCAAAGTGGAATTATGTTTTCAGACATTTTTACAAATTAATACAAAATTAAAAGCTGAAATGTCTTGAGTCAATAAGTATTCAACCCCTTTGTTATGGCAAGCCGAAAAAGTGTCGGGAGTGGGGCGCATCGAGGGGTGAATCGAGTGGAACAGTGTCCAGGCCCAACTGGGTAACAACACCTCGATCCAGGAAACTCACATCGGCACCCGAGTCGATGAGGGCAGGTAGAGGACAAACCTGGCTTTGCCACACAAGAGTGCCGTCTAGCAAGGGTCTGGGGTGAGATGGAGCTCCTCAAGTCCATAGGCTCATCCCTGGACACCAACTCATCCTTGATGGTCTCGGTGAGAGCGTTCTGGAATGCTTCCTGAAGGGCCTCCTCATTCGTGCGAAACAAAATCATCATCTCAGCATCACTATGGGAACCTTGAAGGAGGGACAGCAGTCGCTTAGCAGCATCCTTACCGCAATCAGGGTGGTTGAAGAATCTCATCTCAGCTGGAGTAGGAGGAGCAGAAAGGGGGACTGTTTCTCCCACACAGCCGTGACCCAAAAAAGCACTGATTCACAGAGGCTGCCAATCAGGAAGAAAATCTTGGCCCGTTTGCTAGCATAAGCGTAGGGCTGTTGCTCGTATACCAGTGAAGATTGTACCAAAAAGGCTCTGCAAGCTCCGAGGTTGCCATCGTAACGCTCGGGTGCCGGAACAAACTGGTCACAGAGCGGAGGAGGAGAACTAGAGCTCTGGGCGAAGGAGGCTCAGTGAAAACTCTGTGACGATGGCAGGCGATGGTTTGGTGGAGAGGATCTGAGTCTGCTGGGTTCATCTCTTTGGCCAGATCGTACTGTTACGCGGAGCGGAACAGGTGAACCCAAGAGCAGACTCAGACTAGGAGACTGGGATGAGGTAACCAAGGTATTTATTGAAACACAGGGGGAAGATGGAGTGCAGGCCGGGAAGCTCGGGAGGGTTGCAGGAAACCAGGTGTGGTTTGCTAACTACCTCTCTCAAAGAGTGCAGTGTATAAAGTCAGACAATGTGCTGTCTCAGCCACTGCCTGTCACCAAGGGAGTACCCCAAGGCTCAATCCTAGGCCCCACACTCTTCTCAATTTACATATACAACATATCTCAGGCAGTAGGAAGCTCTCTCATTCATTTATATGCAGATGATACAGTCTTATACTCAGCTGGACTCTCCCAGGATTTTGTGTTAAACGGTCTACAACACAGCTTTCTTAGTGTCCAACAAGCTTTCTCTACCCTTAACCTTGTTCTGAACACCTCCAAAACAAAGGTAATGTGGTTTGGTAAGAAGAATGCCCCTCTCCCCACAGGTGTGATTACTACCTCTGAGGGTTTAGAGCTTGAGGTAGTCCCTTTATACAAGTACTTGGGAGTATGGCTAGACGGTACACTGTCCTTCTCTCAGCACATATCAAAGCTGCAGGCTAAAGTTAAATCTAGACTTGGTTTCCTCTATCGAAATCACTCCTCTTTCACCACAGCTGCCAAACTAACCCTGATTCAGATGACCATCCTACCCATGCTAGATTATGGAGACATCATTTATAGATCGGCAGGTAAGGGTGCTCTCGAGCGGCTAGACGTTCTTTACCATTCGGTCATCAGATTTTCCACCAATGCTCCTTGTAGGACACATCACTGCACTCTATACTCTGTAAACAGGTAATCTCTGTATGCCCGTCGCAAGACCCACTGGTTGATGCTTATTTATAAAACCCTCTTACAGTGACTTGCGAAAGTATTCACCCCCCTTGGCATTTTTCCTATATTGTTGCCTTTCAACCTGGAATTAAAATGGATTTTTTGGGGGGTTGTATCATTTGAAGATTTGCCTACCACTTTGAAGATAAATAAGACAAAAAAATGAAAACTTGAGCGTGCATAACTATTCACCTCCCCACACACATTCTTCAAGGCAAAACTGCTCCAGCTCCTTCAAGTTGGATGGGTTCCGCTGGTGTACAGCAATCTTTAAGTCATACCACAGATGCTCAATTGGACTGAGGTCTGGGCTTTGACTAGCGTATTCCAATACACTTAAATGTTTCCCCTTAAACTACTCGAGTGTTGCTTTAGCAGTATGCTTAGGGTTACCGTCCCAGTCTCAAATCTCTGGAAGACTGAAACAGGTTGCCCTCAAGAATTTCCCTGTATTCAGCGTCATCCATCATTCCTGACTAGTTTTCCCTTTTTAATAATGGATTTAATGGTGCTCCGTGGGACGTTCAAAGTTTCAGATATTTTATAACCCAACCCTGATCTGTACTTCTCCGTAACTTTGTCCCTGACCTGTTTGGATAGCTCCTTTGTCTTCATGGTGCCACTTGCTTGGTGGTGCCCCTTGCTTAGTAGTGTTGCAGACTCTGGGGCCTTTCAGAACAAGTGTGTAGATATACTGAGAGCATGTGACACTTAGATTGCACACATGTGGACTTTATTTAACTAATTATGTGACTTCTGAAGGTAATTGGTTGCACCAGATCTTATTTATGGGCTTCATAGCAAAGGGGGTGAATACATATGCACGCACCACTTTTCCGTTAATTTTTTAAACAAGTTATTTTTTTAATTTCACTTCACCAATTTGGACTACTTTGTGTATGTCCATTACATGAAATCCAAATTAAAAATCTATTTAAATTACAGGTTGTAATGCAACAAAATATGAAAAACGCCAAGGGGGATGAATACTTTTGCAAGGCACTGTAGGCCTCACTCCCCCTTATCTGAGATATCTACTGCGGCCCTCATCCTTCACATACAACACCCGTTCTGCCAGTCCAATTCTGTTAAAGGTCCCCAAAGCACACATCCCTGGGTCGCTCCTCTTTTCAGTTCGCTGCAGCTAGCGACTGGAACGAGCTGCAACAAACACTCAAACTGGACAGTTTTATCTCAATCTCTTAATTCAAAGACTCAATCATGGACACTCCTACTGACACCTGTGACTGCTTTGCGTGATGTATTGTTGTCTTTACCTTCTTGCCCTTTGTGCTGTTGTCTGTGCCCAATAATGTTTGTACCATGTTTTGTGCTGCTACCATATTGTGTTGCTACCATGTTGTTGTCATGTTGTGTTGCTACCATGCTGTGTTGTCATGTGTTGCTTCCTTGCTATGTTTTTGTCTTAGGTCTCTCTTTATGTCTTGTTGTGTTGTCTCTCTTGTCATGATGTGTGTTTTATCCTATATTTCTCTATATATTTTTTATCCCCGCAGGAGGCCTTTTGCCTTTTGGTAGGCCGTCATTGTAAATAAGAATTTGTTCTTAACTGACTTGGCTAGTTAAATAAAGGTTAAATAAAATTTAAATGAAGAAGAAAAACATGTATACGGTATTGAAAATCATACAGTCGGTATCTTGAAATACCCCGTTATACGGTATAAATGGTATGTCGCTCAAGCCTAAAGCTAATCAGACACAACGCAAGCGGATTAGCATCCAAATAAGAGGCTTATAGCCCCTTGTGTAAATGACACCAAATTAGGTTAAAGGTTAAATAAAATACATAAAAATAGTGGTAGGCCTGATTACCGACAACGATGAGACAGCCTATAGGGAGGAGGTCAGAGACCATGCAGTGTGGTGCCAGGACAACAACCTCTCTCTCCATGTGAGCAAGACAAAGGAGCTGATCGTGGATTACAGGAAAAGGCGGGCCGAATCAATGGGGCTGCAGTGGAGCGGGTCCACATCATCATTTGGCATGAGTCCCCAGATCCTCAAAAAGTTCTACAGCTGCACCATTGAGAGCATCCTGACCGGTTGCATCACCGCCTTGTGCATTTCAGGTAAAATAAAAACTCATCGTTTATATCCCAGGACAAATTACCTTGGTTCAGAGTTTGTTTTGATATTTCAACCCGTGTGTCGTGATCGAGTTTGGTGTGGGGGGACAAAATCAATTTGCGCACGATGGCACACTGGTTTGGGTACGGTGTTACCTTTGCTGCAGAGAATAAGTCCATTAGAGTTACCAGCCTCAGTAATTGCAGCCCAAATAAATCTTTCACAGAGTTCAAGTAACAGACAAATTTTAACATCATCTGTTCAGAGGAGACTGCGTGAATCAGGCCTTCATGGTCAAATTGCTGCAAAGAAACCACTACTTAAAGACACCAATAACAAGAAGAGACTTGCTTTGACCAAGAAACACAAGCAACGGACATTAGACCAGTGGAAATCTGTCCTTTGGTCTGAGTCCAAATTTGAGATTTTTGGTTCCTTCCACTGTGTCTTTGTAAGACGCAGAGTAGGTGAACGGATGTTCTCTGCATGTGTGGTTCCCACCGTGAAGCATGGAGGAGGAGGTGTGATGATGTTGGGGTGCTTTGCTGGTGACACTGTCAGTGATTTATTTATAATTCAAGGCACACTTAACCAGCATGGCTACCACAGCATTCTGCAGCGATACGCCATCCCATCTGGTTTGCGCTTAGTGGGACTATCATTTGTTTTTTTCAACAGGACAATGACCCATCACACCTATAGGCTGTGTAAGGGCTATTTGACCAAGAAGGAGATTGATGAAGTGCTGCATCAGATGACCTGGTCTCCACAATCATCCAACCTCAACCCATCATTCTAACATGATTCCATACGTGTTATTTCATGGTTTTGATGTCTTCACTATTATTCTACAATGTAGCAAATAGTAAAAATAAAGAAAAACCCTTGAATAAGTAGGTGTGTCCAAACGTTTGACTGGTCCTGTATGTATGCATAGGAGGTAACGACGAGTAATAAGGGAGATTACTGAGTCTGTTTGGAAATAGTACTAAGTGAATGTGGATGAGAATATTGTGTGCTAGACTAATTAACTGAACATGGGTTTAGCCCCGGTGGGAGAGTTGTGCGAGATGACGAGTTAAGCTGGATGTGTTTTTCTAAAGAGTTCAACAAAGGGATTAAGCAAGGGAAACGGAAATAGTAAGAGTTGGATGGAGGATCCGTGCTGGGAACCATAAGGGCCGTGTAGTGTAATGGCAAAGAAAATTGGTAGGGGAGTACTGAACCAAACGGAAGACTGGACAAGATAAACATTTCCCTGTTGATGGGACACTGAGCCCAGAAAGACTGGAACCAGGAGCTCATTGCGAAGAGGAAACTTACGTGCTTGGGCGTGGCGTAGTGTTTGGCCAGAGCAAGGAGTCTAGGTAGCAAGGCAAAGGTATTGGTGTCTGACTGTAAGAAAGCTCTATTCAGCAGGAGTTTAATCCCATTTACCATAAAACACACCGAACAGTAACATAGAGCCTCACAGTATATAACTGTTTTTGCTATTCATGACACTGAAATCTTTCTGGGACTTACTATGGATTTCAACTCTACAGTATCATTGAGTTGTCAGTGCTGCTATGTGTTGGAAATCATTTAAAGTATTATTGCTCACAATTGTATTACATTGAGTACATCTTACTGTTATTCACAAAATGTGTCTGTTTCAATTGTAGCTCATCATGTCTTTATCTAAAAGTACAAGTAAAATATTGTGAAGAACAAATCCAAACCACATAGTTATAACTCTATCTTCTGTGATCCCATAATTGTAAATGTTCAGATTTCAGATTGTGACAGAGCTCGCTACATAGAATTCATCCATCTCTCTCTATGTGCATTGAAGGTAATCTGTTCCGTGCAGAACATAATCTGTATTAGAAATGTATTGATGTTTTAGGCCATCATAGATTTGCCTAGAATGCTGGATTATCACATTGTGTGATGGGAAATGCACCCAGTTGCAAAGGAGGGCAGGAATTGCTCTGCCTGCAAGGCTCCGATAACAGGAGTGAAAATGGCATCTTCGTTAGAGAAAGTAAATTAAATTGACAGGGCTTGGTGTTTAAAATAACTGGGACAGAGGGGCAGAGCCTTGACTGATAGGCAGCTTCCCAAATCTCTGATGTTTATCAGTTCTTTGAGAGTGCAGTTTTAGCACCATTTTAGTCATCAGGATGTTTGTGCTGTAAGTATTTAATCTCTCTGTAGCAGTGATGGCATGGTCATTCAATCACACAAAAACATATTTGTTAGTATATCATTCATACTGACTCAAACATTTTTGTCATCGTATGTATCCTTGTTTGTGTTTCTTGTACTGTAATTATGCCACCATCCTAAGGTTTAGCATTGAAGCTAGTTTAGGTCATGATAATACCATGGCTACCTCATCATCTCCAGTTCCCAATTGGATCATTCAACCCCTACATCTCCTCTGGAATTCTTACCCAAGTCATTGCTGTAAATTACAATGTGTTCAAATTCAACATGGTATACTACTGAGGGTTAATTAAACTACTGACTTAGTGAAAGAAAACATACAGTATAATACATGGGTATTATTATATTGCCTTACCATTGCATCATTTTACTTACTGTTTTTTCAATTGTTCATAAAACTACTTAATTACTAATCCCTCGTCTCTCCCTCTGGAGCACAAGTCGACACTGACTCAAATATGATATTCCCATATGAAAGTGTATTATGAAGGCTTTCTTGGTTCATCAACGCTAACTGGAGGGTCTTATTACATTATACAACACTAAGCTGAGCGAAACCAAACTTAATATATGATGCACTTTAAACTAAGGTTAAAATCTCCTCAGCTAACAGTGGTATTGAACCAGGCTGATGTGGTCTACATCCAATGAATAACAGACAAACAAAACTGTAAGGATCACAACCAGCCTTACAAGTTTGCAGCGATCAGTGTTTCTTTAGGTGTATTTGAGTATTAAGTCAACGCTTTATGTGATACCCCCTTCCACCTAACCTCCTTCACAACAAGGTTACCTTCCACCTTCCTCACTCAGAATACTCAACAGGGAACAGACCTCTGCTCTCAGCATCTGTGGCAAAACAAAATTCTGAAAACTAATCAAAATGTAAGCAATTTCCCTGCTGATGGACTTTCATATCATCATTAGTCAGAGAAGTCTCACCTGAACATTTCCGCCATCAATATTTCAGAGATATTTTGTGCGTGTCTTCTTTTGAATGCTGGTGTGATGAGCTGTGATGTTGATGGATATCTGGAGCGGTTATTTTCCGCACTCTTACAGGGCCTAATTTCAATTTCAATTTTTTCTGTGAGTACTCTTGTTGAAATGCAATTTTCAACTGTAATGGATGTGTTAAAAACAATAGGAGATAAAAGGGTGCAATTTCCAGAAAATAATTATAAGACATAAAACTCAAAGGATCAGGAACTCTGAAATGATCCCATCCCGTGGCCCTACTTTCTTAATAATAATAAAACATGTAATCCCCACAGATTCGCCAGAGATGTGTTTAATCCATGATAGAGACTTTGAACCCATGATCTGTCACTTTAAATGTGCAGTTTGCTGGCAATTCCAGAACAGCTACGTTAACCCGAGTACATTGACGTCACTAACTTTTACCAGCAGCTCTGTGTTGAGATGAGAGGACGGAATGAGAGTGTGTTGATGTGATATCGCGAAGACCATTTTACAGGACAGCCTGATGAGTATCGTTTGTTAGGTAAGTAAATTGATATTTTCATGCATCTTTGGCTAACACTTTTCAACAGTTTTGTGTTCGGATGCTTAGTCGCGTCATGTTTGTGTAACCTTTTTGTTGTTTACTGTTCAAAACACTTTCGCGTAGCCTAATGAATAATAATGATGAACTTCTTGCAAGTGCAACATGTCGACATTTATTTTAAGCCATTCTATGTTTACCACATCCACATTTTGCACGGTGATGTTGTCAAGAAACTTTGCACCGCGTGCGGACAGACAGGTTATTTTGCTTCAACACGGATGCGGAACGTTAAGTGCAAGTAGAATTGAAAGTTTGACTACTGGGAGACATAACGTCACGAGAAGGCAGCATCGCCAATTCGTTAATTGGAAATATGTGCCACAACTGCATGCATATAAATCAAGACACCAGCTCAGTGTTTCAGGTGTTCTTTTTATTTTCATTGCTGCAGTTTATAGAGATCAGTTATAACTCTGTTATTACATGGTCATTTTCACTCTGATATGCTGCTTAAAAGCATTTGTTTATCGATTTTTCAGACTTTCAGATAACAAACATGTCATTGCCATCCAAATTAAACATTCCACAGCTGATTAATACAATATTATTGCTGTTACTAGTCTACTACTAACGTTACTAGGACCTGTTTTCAATAATGGTGATGTTTGTTTGCAGATGTCCCATTAATAATCGTTGTCACTCAGCAAGCTTTATTTTTCACACTGTTCACTATGGTGCCTTCACTTCACTAGCCTATTGCTACTTGCTGGTCAATGCTTTGTACTATTTCCTCTATGGGGGCAGTATTTTGCATGTCATATAATAGGACCACTCATCCAGTGGTTGGGCAGTGAAGAGATTGCACAAATACTTTGGGCACTGCAGTTTTCACCTTAGAGCCAAAGAGGAAGTCTGAATGGAAATGACATGCAGTCATTTTCCTCTCGGAGAGAACAGGTTTTATTGTCAGATTTAACTGTCCACTAAACTAGAGGACATGTGGTTAGTGTAAGCATGTCTTTGTTGGCATATTTCACATGGTAAAAGTACTGTCGGATGCTGTCTGTGTCTCATACATCATTTCTATTGATGTAGATTTTGATCACTGAAGTAGTATTGTACTGTCTCTGTGGTCGTTTGATGAATTGATTGACTGGTTTATTAGGAAATATTTCCACCCCTCAAACAATGTGTGCTACACACTGCCCATTTCCTGAGAAACAAGGATATCTACAGTAAATAGCCTACCGTATCGATGCAAACAATGTTTCCATTGTGATTAACTTGTTAAGTGCTACCAACTATTTCCCAAGCCTTGTTGCTGTTCTAAGATCTCAGAAGATACTTTTGTTCATCTCATCACATGTTCCATTTTGTTAACACACATTTTAGTCAATCCCAGTTTGGCCATTATGTAGCAGAAGCCTACTGGAAACTGATTTTTTAACATTTTTGTGTGTGCCGCTTGAGCAGCTCTTAATGCCATGTGTGATGCCTTTAGGCTCTTATTGTACACAGTAAATTCAGAATTAAATTAAGGTCATAATATAAGCAAGGTGACAAAAATAAAATATTATTCAGCTAAAACTGCCTGAACTGACATGTAGGCTACAGTGTGTCACCACAGCATGGTTTTGCTGGGTTTAGGAACGTTCCACTGAATTATACCGTTCTGATTAATGCTGAGCTCTGTGAAGGATGCACTTGAAACAAGTCAAGCGCTGTCAGTCAGTTGTGTGTTGTTGTCTGCAATGGCACTTGTTTGAAGTGCAGTAGAGGGATGATAATCACGGTAATTTAGGTTGACACAGGTTTGGTAGAGTTACTCAACAGTTGATTGTGCAGATCTGGTCATAGGCGTCTAGGTTAACTCAAAGTTGTCCTTTTCGCTCTCTTGCTTCCTAGATCTTAGTCTTGACTAGCCTAAATGTTTTTTGGTAATTTGATTCATCACATTTTTTTCTGAGGTTTTAAATGTTAGAGAATGCTGTGTCTGGCAGTAATTGTCTTCAAAATGTAATTTTAGACGATGCATCCCGCATCCCGCGTGACTAATTGATACGTTTTTAGGGTTGGGCGGTATCCAGATTTTCAGATCGTCATACAGTATTATACATGATATACGGTATTACCGGCTTAGTGCACAAGGGGACACCAAAAAATGCAGAAAAAGCCAATTGGGAGGCTATTACCTGTAATACAGTGGGTGTAGCTGGTGTAGGTAGTCAGGCGCAGGAGAGCAGAGATGAGTGTACTAAGTAACTTTACTTTAGGCAAAAGTACAAAATACACATACAAAATACCGGCTGAACAAAGCACGGGTGAAAACATAACAAACCCGGCGTAATATCAACATGCCCAAAACAAACAATTCCCCACACAGACATGGGTTAAATGGACAACAGTAATGAGGGAAAATGAAAACCAGGTGTGTGGAAACACAAGACAAAACAAATGGAAAATGAAAAGTGGATCGGCGATGGCTAGAAGACCGGTGACGTCGACCGCCGAACGCCGCCCGAACAAGGAGAGGAACTGACTTCGGCGGAAGTCGTGACATTACCAGAATGCTAACAAAATTAGCACAAGTAATAGTGAATTTCCATGGTAGCTACTAGGGTTGAAAAATTCCGGGAACCTGAAATCCCGGTTGGAGGAATCCTGGAATCAGGAGGGCATAAGCAGGAAATCTGGAATCTTCCAAACAGGATTTCTGGAAAGGATTTATTGAAAGTTCCCAGAATTGGGCAACACTAGTAGCTGCTAGCTAAATATGCAAATGAGAATAAATGAATAGCAAAGACAGGCAATCCATCTCATAAAGTTAAACATACAGTGCATTCGGGAAAATACCCAGACCCCTTGACTTTTTCCACATTTTGTTACGTTACAGCCTTATTCTAAAATAGATTTTAAAAATCCCCCTCATCAATCTACACAAAATACCCCATAATGACAAATCATATACATTTTTTTTGATTTTTTTGCAAATTTATAAAAATACGAAAACTGAAATATCACATTTACATAAGTATTCAGACCCGTTAGCTATAAACCCTGTAGCTACTGATGGGTTCTGAATTCTAATTTTAAATATTGTTAGACATCAGGTATCCTATGGAAAGGGGATGTGCCACAGTCTGGTTGTTAGACCAGAAGTTAACTTCTCTGGGAGCAGTGCATGAGGTGACCGTTTTGGAGAGCCTGGCGTGCCCAAAGTAAAATACCTCCCATTTAGGCCCAGAAAATAGGATATGCATATATTTAGTACCATTGGATAGGAATTTTCCAGAATTTTCCAAAACTGTTAACCATTTGTCTGTGAGTGAATCAGAACGCATATAACAGGCAAAACCCTGAGGAATCTCTGTCCTGGAAAAAGTTATTTTGACACATTGCTCATTTGGGAACCCCTCCCCTATTGAAAATGACCATATATAGGCATATGAATGCAGTACAGGTCGCTTCCTTGTGATGTCACCAGCCTCGAGATGGTGTTTTCTTCCATTTTGGGTGAGTTATCCCAGAGAAAACGACGAAACCATGAGGACCCCTCTTTATGAAAACTGTTCACATTGCGCGCGCACGAGAAGTCACCGTGTCTTATTTATTGTCTTTAGCGTTCAGTTTATATTCCGGCTGATTTATAATAGTAAATATACGTAAAAGTGTTCCTAAGGATACATTTAAAACTATGTTTGATTGTTTTTGGACAAGTTTATAGGTCTAAGTTGAACGAGTTCGCGCCGCGTTTCAATGGAGTAGTGGAAGCTGTCGTTTCTGATTATAACGCGCAACCAAATGGAGGATTTATGGATAAAAGACGTTACTTTTTCTAACAAAAGAACCATGGATTGTCTTCGTTGGACACTTAGGATGACCTCAGCAGAAGTTCTTCAACAGGTAATTGATTTGTTTTCGCTGTGAAATGTGTTATGTGTGTGCCATGATGGCTAATCGATACATGGCTATTGGAAAATATGTGAGGTGCTAGCCTCAAACAAATGAATGTGCTGCTTTCGCCGTAAAGCCTTTTTGAAATCTGACAACGCTGTGATATTGCCAAGAAACAGAGCTTTTGATGAGTATGGAACACTTGTATATTGGTGGATGTTTAATAATTCAACTTTCGGATTTTGAATTTGGCGCTTTACATTGTCGCTGGTAGTGTCGGGATGAGCCCGCTAGCGACCCACTGCTCCTTGACTCGTTAATGGTAATCTGTAGGAGGAATGTATATGGTGGAGTCAATTAAGTTTGGATATGAGCCAGGGGCTTGGAATGTACTGGTTGCGGACACTGATAAGGGTGGAGAGCTGTGGGTTAGTGAGGAATGGGGGCTCAGGTCAGGTCACATTAAGGAAGAAGGAACAGTTTATTACCCACATCACTTAAATTCTTGCCTGGCAATAAAGATGTAATGTTTAGAGGGAAGGAGGAGACTTCACCTAAATTGGGGTATATATACTTTTGCTGGTGGGAACATGTCTTTGTCTGTTCAGATGTCTGACCCATTGGGTGAATAAACTTGGTTTGAGCTTTTCATAGTTGTCCGTCAGTTTTTTACCTTATTTAGAACCTAACTCTACAAATATTAAAAAGTATTAAAAAAACTTCAAAGAAATAGTTTCAACAGTATTGATGGTATTGAAAAACCATCCCGCGGCTATATCCAAATACCCTGGTATACGGTATATATGGTATACCGCCCAAGCCTAATAGTTTTGTTACTTACATGCTGACCAGACTGCACAAGTTGATTTTGTCCACCCACACCAGACGCGATCAGGACACGCAGGTTGAAATATCAAAACAAACTCTGAACCAATTATATTAATTTGGGGACAGGTCGAAAAGCATTAGTCATTTATGGCAAATTAGCTAGCTAGCTTGCTGTTGCTAGCTAATTTGTTCTGGGATATAAACATTTGGTTTATATTATTACCTGAAATGCACAAGGTCCTCTACTCCGACAATTAATCCACAGATAAAACGGTAAACCGAGTTTGTTTATAGTAATCTCTTCTCTTTCAGGCTTCTTATTCTTCTTTGGACTTTATATGGTGGTTGGCAACCAACTTTAAGGTGCATTGCCACAACCAACTGGACTGGTGTGGACCTCAGTTCATCTTTCACTCACCCACGTGGGTATATGCTCCTAAAAACCAATGAGGAGATGGGAGAGGCAGGGCTTGCAGCGCGTCGAGCATCACAAATAGAACCAAGTTCTATTTGAGCGCCTGGCTACGCAGACGCTCGTTGACACTTGCGAGCGCAATGATTGAAAAACCGGTATGTGACGGCGCGAGCGGTGTGGTCAGCATGTTAGCCATTGTGCCAAGGTTGAGCATTTCCCTTGGCCCGACTTTACGTCAGCAATAGTATTCTCCTCGGTGTACTCAGCATTCTCGTTCAGTTGTCTTTCCAGACACTTCTTGTGTCTGTCTGAGTCAGAGACCATACTCAGAGTGACTGATAACATCATTACTATCAGCTGATGCTGCCTATTCTTCACTGTCACTGAGATCTCCATCACTCCGTTAGTCTTCAAACAGCTTGCCTGGGAGCTGCTTCTCTAGCACTTACTGCTGCATTCTATTGAATTTGGACTTCGATGCCAGATTTAGTACCACGATACTGTATACCGAAACGATACCACAACAAAAAAAGGCGTATCAGCCAAAGTCACAGAATGGCACTTGATCCAGACAGACTCAGCTACTGCTCTGTTAAATCGTTGAGCATCTTTTGAGTTCAATATCATTACATTTAACATTGTTATGTAAAACAGATGACAAACAATCCCTTCCATTTAGGAATTATTTATTGGCAACTGTTAGAAGAACATATTATTTTATTGCACTGATCAACAACATTTGCATAGATGAATCAATCTCTTCTTTTACACAAGTTTTTGCTGTCTCTAAGAAAGTAATGACTAATTTGCAAGCCAGAATGTGGCTGTGGAATATGACTTTGTGGCTATGGAATGTAGTGGAAACCAGACAGGAGACGAAGAAGTGAATGAGTTTTTGTTGGCGAAGGAGACAAAGTGAATTAATAATATTTGGTGACAATCAGCTTTGAAATCAGCATATTTAGCATATTTTGCATATATTACCAAGGAAAGTTAGCCTACATTTAAAGTTGTACACTACCGGTGTCGTCTTCATTGTAAAAGTCTTCTAGCCTTATAATGGACATTATTTTGCGAACAGTAATGAACAGTTTCAACATTCCTACATGCCGTGTTGCGTCATTCAAGTGTGTTAACTTCTGTGCAGCATGAATGGGTAGCTAACAATGTATCCCAGACAGCTCTAGCATTGAATAAGTAAGTGGAACAGGCACTTTGCTCTTCACGCTATAAAGTGGCTGCACTGATACAGACGTGATCGTCTCAATCACGAGACACATTTGACAGAAATACCGAACGTAACCAAAATTCTAGTACCAAACTTAAAAAAAAAATAAAAGAAAAAAGTTCTGAAGTTTAGGTATAGTGTGTAACACTACTATTGATCAGAATTTACTTTACTACATCCTTATCACAGGAAAACAACCAAATAGGCTAAAGGTTATGGACACTCAATGGAGAACCTGCGCTTATCTCACACGTATGCTAATAATTCATATCATGTCTATTTGCAAACTACATGATAATGACATTTCAATGTCTGAATTGTTAGTTCTTTAATGCAGCACATAGTGTGGCAGAAGTGAGTCACTGAAGCTGAGGTAATTCTTATTTTTGTCTTGCCTGACTTGTGAATTGACTACCTTAAATGTCAAAGCTTTGAATTTCACAGACGCAATGAGTTAATGAATCTTCTCTGCACTTATTACATATCTCAATTAATTATAGCCCCTTGCAAATGAGGTGGTAGAAAGTGATTAGGTTCAGTGATATTTCCCCTTCGGTGAATGCAAACTATTTGTCTTAATTTTTCCAGGCAGACGGGTATTGTTGTTATTGAATAAAGGCTTTTCAAGCTGTGATGGGACCCTTTGTTAGTCAC
Source organism: Brachymystax lenok tsinlingensis (assembly GCA_030435695.1). Taxonomy (NCBI): domain Eukaryota; kingdom Metazoa; phylum Chordata; class Actinopteri; order Salmoniformes; family Salmonidae; genus Brachymystax; species Brachymystax lenok. The sequence continues at coordinate 32,355,048 of CM059785.1, forward strand.
ACAATGTGTCAAACTGGAAGTATATTTGGAACACCTGAGCTACAGAATTAAAAGGCCTACAGTATAAAAGAAAATGTAAATACTGCTCAACTCCCAGGCACACATTGAATGTATTTTAACATTCAATTGGCACTTTCTGTGTTTTTCTACTTCCATGTAAAAGGACTCCTGGGCACTAACATGTATAGGTCATATGAACATGTCAACCTGTGTTTCAAATGAAGCTATGAGTCTCCAGTTGAAGTCGGGAGGTTTACATACACTTTAGCCAAATACATTTAAACTCAATTCCTGACATTTAATCCTAGCAAAAATTCTCTGTTTTTGGTCAGTTAAAATCACCACTTTATTTTAAGAATGTGAAATGTCAGAATAATAGTAGAGAGAATGATTTATTTCAGCTTTTATTTCTTTCATCACATTCCCAGTGGGTCAGAAGTTTACAGACACTCAATTAGTATTTGGTAGCATTGTCTTTAACTGAGTCAGGTTTGTTGGCCTCCTTGCTCGCACACGCTTTTTCAATTCTGCCCACACATTTTCTATGGGATTGAGGTCAGGGCTTTGTCCAATACCTTGACTTTGTTGTCCTTAAGCCATTTTGCCACAACTGTGGACGTATGTGTCACGGAACATGACGCTGGAGAGACGAAGCAGGTACAGGGAGTAAACATTTAATAAATAACGGACAAGACAGAAACAGCGTCATCAAAAGAATACAGACAAAACTAATAATGCAGCAGCGGGGAACAGAGCTGGGGAACAGACAAATATAGGGGAGGAAATGAACAGGTGATAAGTGAGTCCAGGTGAGTCCAATAACGCTGATGCGAGTGACGGCAGGTGTGAGCGATGATGGCAGGAACGTGTGATGCGGGGTAATCTGGCGCCCTCAAGCGCCAGGGGAAGGGAAGAGCGGGAGCAGACGTGACAGTACCCCTCCCTCTTGGGACGCCGGGTGGCGTCCCACCTGGGCTAACCGGCCGAGACTTGGGCGCCGGGCAAGCTGGTTTGGGCGTGGAAGCCCGACGAACCAGCAGGAGCGTGGGAGCCTGGCGAGCCGGCTCAGGCATGGGAGCCTGACGATCCGGCTGAGGCAAGACGCCTGTCGATCCCGCTGCAGAGGCTGGGCGAACAGAAACTGACGATCCGGCTGAGGCCCGAAGTGGGAGGGGCGCCATCCGAGCCAACCGGGGCAAGGAAACCTCTCGAAGCCAGCTAGAGCGTGGAAGCCCGACGAGCTGGCCAGGCACCCCCGGTTCCATTGGCGGCGACCCAGAGCCGATGCCACCATTCCCACCGGAACGCCAGTACTCCCCGATGCTTCGTAGGTGGCTGCTGCATTCTGTCACGGAACATGACGCTGGAGAGACGAAGCAGGTACGGGGAGTAAACAGTTAATAAATAACGGACAAGACAGAAACAGCGTCATCAAAAGAATACAGACAAAACTAATAATGCAGCAGCGGGGAACAGAGCTGGGGAACAGACAAATATAGGGGAGGAAATTAACAGGTGATAAGTGAGTCCAGGTGAGTCCAATAACGCTGATGCGAATGATGGCAGGTGTGAGCGATGATGGCAGGAACGTGTGATGCAGGGTAATCTGGCGCCCTCAAGCGCCAGGGGAAGGGAAGAGCGGGAGCAGACGTGACAGTATGCTTGTGGTCATTGTCCATTTGGAAGACCCATTTGCGACCAAGGTTTAACTTCCTGACTGATGTCTTGAGATGTTGCTTCAATATATCCACATAATCAAAACCATGAAATAACACGCATGGAATCATGTAGTAACCAAAAAAGTGTTAAACAAATCTAAATATATTTTATATTTGAGATTCTCCAAATAGCCACCCTTTGACTTGATGACAGCTTTGCACACTCTTGGCATTCTCTCGACCAGCTTCATGAGGTAGTCACCTGAAATGCATTTCAATTAACAGATGTAACTTCTTAAAAGTTAATTTGTGGAATTTCTTTCCTTCTTAATACGTTTGAGGCAATCAGTTTTGTTGTGACAAGATAGGGGGTTATACACAAGATAGTCCATATTCAAAAAAGTTGATATAAGGAAATCAGTCAATTGAAATAAATGTATTAGGCCCTAATCTATAGATTTCACATGATTGGGAATACAGATATGCATATGTTAGTCACAGATACCTGAAAAAACAAAGTAGGGGCGTGGATCAGAAAACCAGTCAGTATCTGGTGTGACCACCATTTGCCTCATGCAGTGCGACACATCTCCTTCACATAGAGTTGATCAGGCTGTTAGTTGTGGCTTGGGTAATGTTGTCCCAGTCCTCTTCAATGGCTGTGTGAAGTTGCTGGATATTGGCGGGAACTGGATCACCCTGTCGTACACGTCGATCCAGAGCATCCCAAACATGTAAAATGAGTATGATCTTTGCGACATGGGGCTGTGCATTATCATGCTGAAACATGAGGTGATGGCGGCGGATGAATAGCACAACAATGGGCCTGAAGTTGGTTACGACTCTGAATTACAGTCAGGTCAAGACCCTGGTGAGGATGACGAGCATGTAGATGAGCTTCCCTGAGTTTCTGACAGTTTGTGCAGAAATTCTTCTGTTGTGCAAACCCACAGTTTCATCAACCCTCCGGGTGGCTGGTCTCAGACAATCCTGCAGGTGAAGAAGCTGGATGTGGAGGTCCTGGGTTGGTGTGGTTATGTTCTGCGGTTGTGAGGCCTAAAACGACATTGGAGGTGTCTTATGGTAGAGAAATGAACATGAAATTCTCTGGCAACATCTCTGGTGGGCATTCCTGCACTCAGCATGCCAATTACACGTTCCCTCAAAACTTGAGACATCTGTGGAATTGTGTTGTGTGACAAAACTGCACATTTTAGAGTGGCCTTTTATTGTCCTCAGCACAAAGTGCATCTGTGTAATAATCATGTTGTTTAATCAGCTTCTTGATATGCCATACTTGTCAGGTAAGTAGATTATCTTGGCAAAGGAGAAATGCTCACTAACATGGATGTAAACACATTTGTGCACACAATTTGAGAGACATTAGCTTTTTGTGCATGTGGAACATTTCAATTATCTTTTATTTCACTTCATGAAACCTGGGACCATTACTTTACATATTGCGTTTATATTTTTGTTCTGTGTATATGGATTCTTCAACCATTTTCCACCCCAAAAATGTTGAATAAGCAAAGCCTTTGATTTCTTGTCAAACAGATGGAAAATGGGTATTTTGCTAGAAAATGTATTCACGCAGTAATGTTGAAGTAAAGACCCCCTGCCAACTAATATCAACACATTTATATTTAGTTTTGGATACATTATTTGCCTTCTTAAGAAACATTGAATGTGCCTTGTAAATCCATTACCAAAAACCCACATATCTTTAAGATATTTTCTAATTTCTCTCCTTCATGAGGAGGGGGGATAATGAAAGTTCACAGAAGTAACAAGAAAAGGTAGACCTACTAATTAGTTATAGTGTTTTTACTGATAACGAGTTTGTTTATGAATTATTAAGTGATACAAAACTCGTAATTCTGTTACCAAATCAATTAACAGAATGTTTAATGTAATTACTGTAAAATCACTAACAGAATTACTGCAATTGAATTGGCTACAATGGGAAATCATCATAGTAGTCACAAACCTGAGCTGTATTCCGCCATAAGCAAACAGGAAAACGCTCATCCAGAGGCTGCGCTTCTAGTGGCTGGGGACTTTAATGCAGGGAAATTTAAATCAGTTTTACCTAATTTCTATCAGCATGTTAAATGTGCAACCAGAGGGGAAAACATTCTAGACCACCTTTACTCCACACACAGAGACGCGTACAAAGCTCTCCCTTGCCCTCCATTTGGCAAATCTGACCATAACTCTATCCTCCTGATTCCTGCTAACAAGCAAAAATTAAAGCAGGAAGCACCAGTGACTCGGTCTATAAAAAAAGTGGTCAGATGAAGCAGATGCTAAGCTACAGGACTGTTTTTCTAGCACAGACTGGAATATGTTCCAGGATTCTTCCAATGGCATTGAGGAGTACACCACATAAGCATTTCGCTACACTCGCATTAACATCTGCTAACCATGTGTATGTGACAAATAAAATTTGATTTGATTTGAAGTAAATCGCTTTATCAATAAGTGCATCGAGGACGTCATCCCCCACCCAGAAGCCATGGATTACAGGCAACATCCTCACTGAGCTAAAGGGTAGAGCTTCCACTTTCAAGGAGAGGGACTCTAACCCGGAAGCTTATAAGAAATCCTGCTATGCCCTCCGACGAACCATCAAACAGGCAAAGCGTCAATACAGGACTAAGTTCGAATCGTACTACACCGACTCCAACGCTCGTCGGATGTGGCAGGGCTTGCAAACTATTACAGACTACAAAGGGAAGCACAGCCGAGAGCTGCCCAGTGACACGAGCCTACCAGATGAGCTAAATAATTTCAATGCTCGCTTTGACGCAAGAGAGCATCAGCTGTTCCGGACGATTGTGTGATCATGCTCTCCGCAATGTGAGCAAGACCAACATTCACAGGGCTGCTGGGCCAGACGGATTACCAGGACGTGTACTCCGAGCATGCGCTGACCAACTGGCAAGTGTCTTCACTGACATTTTCAACTTCTCTTTGTCTGAGTCTTTAATACCAACATGTTTCAAGCAGACCTCCATAGTCCCTGTGCCCAAGAACACTAAGGTAACCTGCCTAAATGACTACCGACCCGTAGCACTCACGTCTGCAGCCATGAAATGCTTTGAAAGGCTGGTCTTTGCTCACATCAACACCATTATCCCAGAAAACCTACACCCACTCCAGTTTGCATACTGCACAAACAGATCCACAGATAATGCAATCTCTATTGCACTCCACATTGCCCTTTCCCAGCTGGACAAAAGGAATACCTTTGTGAGAATGCTTTTCATCGACTACAGCTCAGCGTTCAAGACCATAGGGCCCTCAAAGCTCATCACTAAGCTAAAAACCCTGGGACTAAACACCTTTCTCTGCAACTGGATCCTGGACAATCTGATGGGCCACCCCCAGGTGGTAAGGGTAAGTAACAACACATCCACTACACTGATCCTCAACACGGGGGCCCCTCAGGGGTGCGTGCTCAGTTCCCTCCTATATTCCCTATTCACTCATGACTGCACGGCCAGGCACGACTGCAACACCATCATTAAGTTTGCTGATGACACAACAGTGGTAGGCCAGATCACCGACAACGATGAGACCGCCTATAGGGAGGAGGTCATAGACCTGACTGTGTGGTGCAAGGACAACAACCTCTCCTTCAATGTGATCAAGACAAAGGAGATCATTGTGGACTACAGGAAAAGGAGGACCGAGCACGCCCCCATTCTCATCGACCGGGCTGTAGTGGAGCAGGTTGAGAGCTTCAAGTTCCTTGGCGTCCACATCATCAACAAACTAACATGGTCCAAGCACACCAAGACAGTCATGAAGAGGGCACAACAAAACCTATTCCCCCTCAGGAGATTGAAGATATTTGGCATGGGTCCTCAGATCCTCAAAAGGTTTTACAGCTGCACCATCAAGAGCATCCTGATGGGTTGCATCACTGCCTGGTATGGCAACTGCTCGGCCTCTGACTGCAAGGCACTCCAGAGGGTAGTGCGTACGGCCCAGTACATCACCAGAACCAAGTTTCCTGCCGTCATTGACCTCTATACCAGGCGGTGTCAGAGGAAGGACCTAAAAATCCACCCTAATCATAGACTGTTCTCTCTGCTATCGCACGGCAAGCGGTACTGGAGTGCCAAGTCTTGGTCCAAGAGGCTTCTAAACAGATACCCAGAATATTTGCATTGCCCCCTACACGCTGCTGCTACTCTCTGTTATTATCAATGCATAGCCACTTTAATAACTTTACCTAATTACCTCCACACCGGTGCCCCCCGTACATTGACTCTGTACCGGTACCCCCTGTATATAGCCCCGCTATTGTTATTTACTGCTGCCCTTGAATTATTTGTTATTCTTCAAATCAAATCAAATAACATTTTATTTCTCACATACACATGGTTAACAGATGTTAATGCGAGTGTAGTGAAATGCTTGTGCTTCTAGTTCTGACCATGCAGTAGTATCTAACAAGTAATCTAACAATTTCACAACAACTACCTTATACACACAAGTGTAAAGAAATGAATACGAGTATGTACATATAAATATATGGATGAGCGATGGCCGAACGACATAGGCAAGATGCAGTAGATGGTAAAGAGTACAGTATATACATATGAGATGAGTAATGTAGGATATGTAAACATTATATAAAGTGGCATCGTTTAAAGTGGCTAGGGATAGATCTTGTCCCTTACTTATTTTTTAGGGATTTTCTTAAAACTGCATTGTTAGTAAGGTCTTGTAATTTAGCATTATACTATAAGGTCTACACCTGTTGTATTCGACACGTGGCAAATACAATTTGATTTGAAACCACAGTTGAGTCACCTGCTACTGTACTCCTTTCGACTGGCATACTGTTATTTTCAGCTCATACCTGTTTTCTTTCTTTTTCTATCATCTGGGGGTCAAAGCAAGACTGTGAAAACAGTACCGACAACCTCTATCTCTCACTCTGTCTCTCTCTCTCTTGCTCTCTCTCTCTTCTGTTAATGTCACCTCTCCCGGCACTAACTGTCACCTACCATGACACCTACCACCTGCTTTCCATTTATTGTAACAAGCATCCTCAACCACTGAGGACCGACCGACCCCGGACGTCCATGGACTTTAACAAGTAGTTGAAATTGGGTCAGTCCGCCTCGGCTGGACCAAATCTGAACCAATAATAGAAGTCTACTGTATGTTTTTCAAGTTTGGACAGCACAGTACAGTATAGTGAGAACAGTAGAGAATAGTACAGTACCAAACAGTAGAGATATGTAGAGTACAGTACTGTAGAGCACACTAGAATAGAGTACAGTATAATGTATTGACCCCTACTGTGCTGTACTGTTATGTCCAAACTAGCGAAACATAGACGTCTATGATTGGTTCAGATTTGGTCCAGTCCAACCAAATGTGGTCTTGTTTGGGGGCGGAGTTCATTAGAATACTAGCCAGTGTGTAGAATAATACCCAAATATGCAAAGGAGCATATTGCATATTTCTACCATTGTGTATCTATTCAGGATACATTACCATGAAGAGAATGATATTCACATCCATAATTATGCATTTTTGTATGGTACAGATCAGGGACCCATGATGTAATTCTCTTTCCGTAATTCTGTTACCGGATGTAAATTCACTTTACTTACTGCACTTCAATAACCAGAAGATACTTTTTTCAAAGTCAAGGTGTCATGTCAGAGCTGACACCCCATTCTTTCTGCAGACATCTTTGAAGCTTAATTCAGAGAAGATATTTAACTGAGTTTATTCAAAATGTGGTCAGAAAAAACAGAGGGAGATTTTGCTAAAATTCTGTTATGAAACGGCATCTGCACAATTCTTCCAGTAAATGTGTTTTTAAAATGTCCAGTGGTAATTGTTAAAATCAATCGTTCTGCGTAGAGTTGTATGCAATGATGTATACACACCCTGGATTGCTGATGCTATCTATTGGCCAATGAAAGGCTTTGAAGCCAATATTGGCACTCCCCAGAAGAAGCAGTCCTCCATAGGAATGAATGGAATTCTACAGTATTTCAATTAAATGTTCCAAGGACAAAATTACATGTATTTACAGTGCATTTGGAAAGTATTCAGACCTCTTCCACATTTTGCTACCTTACAGCCTTATTCTAAATTGGATTAAATCGTTTTTTACCCCCTATCAATCTACACACAATACCCCATAAAGACAAAGCAAAAACAGTTTTTTTTTAATTTTATCAAATGTATTAAATATTATATTATGTGGTATTGTGCGTAGATTGATGAGTGTAAAAAATATATTTTATCAATTTCAGAATAAGGCTGTAACTTAACAAAATGTGGAAAAAGTCAAGGGGTCTGAATACTTTCCGAATGCACTGTAAGTATTTTTGATGTTATAGTGGGGACAGTAACATTAGATATTTCAAAAAAAAATATATTTTAAAGGTAGACTTAGTGAAATTACGTGGCCAGAAGCAGCACTGCAGATATTGAGATGCAAGACTTTGCTCTCACACATTCACACACAGTATCTGAGCATGTGCATGGGTTTGGGTTCACACTGTTCACAGCATGGTAGCCAGGGCACCAAAACTGCGGAGAAGTTGAGCGTCACGCTTCAACGCTCTTAGTTGTTGTGGAAATTGCCCCATTATGCTGTTTACTTTCTGCATCTACATCATATCGCTGAGTCTACTTTTAAGAAGAAAAAAATATATAATTATGTTTGTGTTTACCTCACATAGTACAATTTAAAAGTATGCATTAAGGTGTCTTTAAAAGAATAAACATGGCAAAAACAAATGTAGACATGAATAAATGCATTTCTACAGCTTCCAAAGTATTTTTTACAATGGTGAGGGTGTGCCAAGATGGCGACGCGGTGGCTTCAACACAGCGCCCCCTGTTTGTCATCTAGTGTATATACATAATTTGTTGTGTGTTTTGTTAAACTTTGAAATCAATGGTTTTTGTTTGTTAAAATTTGAAGTGAAATCTGAGAGTCAGCGTAATTCTGTTACCCTCGAATTGCCCTTTTGTATAAATATTTTTAATGGGAAAGCATTGTATAGCCTCATGGATTGTACAGCTAAAAACTGAGTTGTAATAGAGTGAAAGACTTTATATTATGTTACATTCCTGCAAAGTTATCAGAATATATTGAGTGTGAAATTATGTTGGAATGAAAACAAGACATTCTAATATCCATGACCTCATAGAAAAACCTAATTTGAATGCAATAAAGAACCTTATGATCTGGTAAGTAGACCATTATTGTAGATGGAACTTCTCAAATGGCCATTGGAAACGAATCAATAAAATACAAAATGTCCAGACATTATAAGTGCCTAGAATGGACAGACTTGCCACCAAGAACTTGGGAAATATCCAAACCTAGATGATAACGACAATAGCTGCATTGTTGCATTGAATATTACTTAAAATCTTGTGTCCCAAGTTATATTGCAAAGCACAAATCACCTACATCTAAGAGTTATTGGGTTAGAGAGTGCAGCTTTGTAATTACGGCCTAGAATGTTTACAACAGTTGCTACTGATCCTTGAAAACACCAACTGGTATAGAGTAAATAAATCTGCCAGATGGATATGGACTAAGTAAGGCAGCAGGCCTAATGAAAACTTTCATTATGATAAATTATGCATCATATCAGTCTGGTTCCTCTGACACTACAAAGTAAGTCTAGGAGGAAGGGTTACCACATCGAATGGCCTGACCAAAATAGTTATTTGTCAACGTAAATTAAATATTGATAACATTTTAATGAATACCAATAGGTAAAGTGCAGTTGTAAGACTTGGCATAAGCATGTATGACACCCATATACAGTGCCTTTCAGAACGCATTCATACCCCTTGACTTATTCCACATACAACCTGAATTCTAAATATCATTTTTTCTCATCCATCTACTAACAATACATCATAGTGAAAAAAAATGTGGGGAAATTTTTGCACATTTATTGAAAATGTAATACAGAAATACAGTGGGGCAAAAAAGTATTTAGTCAGCCACCAATTGTGCAAGTTCTCTCACTTAAAAAGATGAGAGAGGCCTGTAATTTTCATCATAGGTACACTTCAACTATGACAGACAATATGAGAAAAAATCCAGAAAATCACATTGTAGGATTTTTATGAATTTATTTGCAAAATTATGGTGGAAAATAAGTATTTGGTCACATACAAACAAGCAAGATTTCTGGCTCTCACAGACCTGTAACTTCTTCTTTAAGAGGCTCCTCTGTCCTCCACTCGTTACCTGTATTAATGGCACCTGTTTGAACTTGTTATCAGTATAAAAGACACCTGTCCACAACCTCAAACAGTCACACTCCAAACTCCACTATGGCCAAGACCAAAGAGCTGTCAAAGGACACCAGAAACAAAATTGTAGACCTGCACCAGGTTGGGAAGACTGAATCTGCAATAGGTAAGCAGCTTGGTTTGAAGAAATCAACTGTGGGAGCAATTATTAGGAAATGGAAGACATACAAGACCACTGATAATCTTCCTCGATCTGGGGCTCCACGCAAGATCTCACCCGTGGGGTCAAAATGATCACAAGAACGGTGAGCAAAAATCCCAGAACCACACGGGGGACCTAGTGAATGACCTGCAGAGAGCTGGGACCAAAGTAACAAAGCCTACCATCAGTAACACACCACGCCGTCAGGGACTCAAATCCTGCAGTGCCAGACTGCAGTGTCCCCCTGCTTAAGCCAGTACATGTTCAGGCCCGTCTGAAGTTTGCTAGAGAGCATTTGGATGATCCAGATGAGGATTGGGAGAATGTCATATGGTCAGATGAAACCAAAATAGAACTTTTTGGTAAAAACTCAACTCGTCTTGTTTGGAGGACAAAGAATGCTGAGTTGCATCCAAAGAACACCATACCTACTGTGAAGCATGGGGGTGGAAACATCATGCTTTGGGGCTGTTTTTCTGCAAAGGGACCAGGGACGACTGATCCGTGTAAAGGAAAGAATGAATGGGGCCATGTATCGTGAGATTTTGAGTGAAAACCTCCTTCCATCAGCAAGGGCATTGAAGATGAAACGTGGCTGGGTCTTTCAGCATGACATTGATCCCAAACACACCGCCCGAACGCTTGAAGGAGTGGCCGTTAAGAAGCATTTCAAGGTCCTGGAGTGGCCTAGCCAGTCTCCAGATCTCAACCCCATAGAAAATCTTTGGAGGGAGTTGAAAGTCCGTGTTGCCCAGCGACAGCCCCAAAACATCACTGCTCTAGAGGAGATCTGCATGGAGGAATGGGCCAAAATACTAGCAACAGTGTGTGAAAACCTTGTGAAGACTTATAGAAAACGTTTGACCTCTGTCATTGCCCACAAAGGGTATATAACAAAGTATTGAGATAAACTTTTGTTATTGACCAAATACTTATTTTCCACCATAATTTGCAAATAAATAAATTAAAAATCCTACAATGTGATTTTCTGGATTTCTTTTTCTCATTTCGTCTGTCATAGTTGAAGTGTACCTATGATGAAAATTACAGGCCTCACTCATCTTTTTAAGTTGGAGAACTTGCACAATTGGTGGCTGACTAAATACTTTTTTGGCCCACTGTATCTAATTTACATAAGTATTCACATCCCTGAATTAGAATCACCCTAAGCAGTGATTACTGTTGTGAGTCTTTCTGGGTGAGTCTCTAAAAGCTTTGCACACCTGGATTGTCCAATATTTTCACATTCTTTTTTAAATTCTTCAACCTCTGTCAAGTTTCATGTCTTGACATAGATTTTCAGGTCGATTTAAGTCAAAACTGTAACTAGCCCACTCAGGGACATTCAATGTCGTCTTGGTGAGCATCTCCAGTGTATATTTGGCCTGTTATTGTCCTTCTGAGCTACAGGACTGTTTTGCTAGCACAGACTGGAATATGTTCCGGGATTCTTCCGATGGCATTGAGGAGTACACCACATCAGTAACTGGCTTTATCAATAAGTGCATCGAGGACGTCGTCCCCACAGTGACTGTACGTACATACCCCAACCAGAAGCAATGGATTACAGGCAACATTCGCACTCAGCTAAAGGGTAGAGCTGCCGCTTTCAAGAAGCGGGACTCTAACCCAGAAGCCTATAAGAAATCCTGCTATGCCCTCCGACAAACCATCAAACAGGCAAAGTGTCAATACAGGAATAAGATCGAATCGTACTACACCGGCTCCGACGGCCCAGTACATCACCGGGGCCAAGTTTCCTGCCATCCAAGACATCTATACCAGGCGATGTCAGAGGAAGGCCCTAAAAATTGTCAAAGACTCCAGCCACCCTAGTCATACTGTTCTCTCTGCTACCGCATGGGAAGCGGTACTGGAGCGCCAAGTCTAGGTCCAAGAGGATTCTAAACAGCTTCTACCCCCAAGACATAAGACCCCTGAACAGCTAATCAAATGGCTACCCAGACTATTTTCATTGCCACCCCCCCCACGCCACGCTGCTGCTACTGTCTGGTATTTTCTATGCATAGCCACTTTAATAACTCTACCTACATGTAAAGTGGTTCCTCCTTTAAAAGTTGCATCATACTGCGGCACACCTTGCGGTCTGAAGGAGCATTCTGTGGCACGTAATTTAATTGTCAGCCAAGTTAGTGCTAGTTTACTCCACTCAGCATACTCTGAGTTGTCCTAATTTGGTTATGCCAAAGGGCTATGGCTGTGGGCTACACTAATTTAGCAGACAAGATTTGCTTAGATTTCCGTGGTATTATTTTATAGTATGAAGAATACAATTGAACAAAGCTGAATAAAATAGAATGGATATTTTCTCCAAACGATTTGAGGGAGTGCGCACATGCGGCTGTTCTGTTTTGAGCGGTTAAAAATATGTAGGTTTTCATATATGTAGTTGTTCTACACATTTTTAATACATTGTAAGGCTGCATGATGCGACTCTGATGATTAGGAAAAAAATAAGCTTAAAATGCATGAGCTTTGTTTTGTTTTTTGTACATACTCAATCAGTCACTCATTCATAGTTTGACAAGCACTTGATAATGCCTCGAATTTCACGGTGGCATCCCCGTTGTGTGGCTGTAATGCACCCCACAAAAATCCATGGCTTTTGCGGCCAGTGGCTGTTGTGCCCTTCTCCCTGAGTGCTGCACGCTCTGAAGTACTTCTCACTCACATGTCTCTCCATCATGTGATCGGGTCTTTCTCACAGGCTACAAGTGAAGACAGACACGTCAGGGACTCTGCGCGCATCCTTATCCGATTCCGAGTTGCATATTTAAGATATTGGAAGAACTGTCCACATTTACTTTTCGTCAGCCAACAAGATGAGTAGGCCTAACAAACAGCAAAAGCACTAGCCTATGTCAATCTACTATCCCCCATAGTACAAAAGTCGACCTATTATGTGTGAGAAATAAATATTCCTGTCACGACTTCCGCCGAAGTCGGTCCCTTTCCTTGTTCGGGCGGTTTTCGGTGGTCAACGTCATCGTTGATCCACTTTTCATTTTTCCATTTGTTTTGTCTTTGTTTTCCACATACCTGGTTTTTATTCCCTAATTACATGTTAATGTATTTAACCCTCTGTTTCCCCCATGTTTGTGTGCATGATTGTATTTTGTTCATTGTCAGATATTTTATACGGCTGGGTTTTTCGCCCGTGTGTTTTGGGCACGTTGTATTTGATTACCTTTTGCCGTATTGGATTAAATACGTTGTTCACTCATCTCTGCTTTCCTGCGCCTGACTTTATGCACCAGAACACACACCGCCATTGACAATTCCAAACATAGTCTGGGACAGTTGTGGGATGCAATAGATCCCAAATTAATACAACCACTAGCTTCAAGCAACCTTTTTTACGCAGTGTGGCTGACGCAACAGATCAGAACGTTTAGCTTAAAATGTTGATAAACTGTTAGGCTATTTATTCATACTATTTCTTCATATTATGAGCACAGCAATGTGCAAATGGCAGTAGGCTATAAGCACGAATGTGCTATTAGTGGTAAAACACCGTTATCAAAAGTGACCGCAAATGCAAGCATGCATGTAATGCTTTTATTATAAGGTGCATTTTTATGGTGAAAATTATCTTTGCCAAACTTGAAACTCACTCTCTGCTTATGTAAGCATGTTAGGCTCTACACCTGTTGTAAAGCATGTTAATGCGCTTAACCTTTAGAAGTTATTTGGCCACAGTTTTGATACAAACCTTATCAAAACATATAGGCCTGTGGGCTAGGCTACATGAGGTGTGCGACTATGATTTGAAAAAGTAGCAAAAAAAGGCATTGTTTCTTATGCTGGGAATCATTCACAAGTGATAATATATAATTCACAAGTGATAGGGTAATATTGTCACCCATCAGACTGTTCTTGATTTAATGTTGTCTTTACATATATTAAATAATATATGTGTGAAATCTTTTCTGATTTAGAATGGACCGTTATCATGCAGTTGTATCGAAAAGGGGCAGCAGGGGAAAAATGCATGTCATCTAAACACTTAAATAGTGAATGGAGGACGCTTTTCCCATGGTTCATTTTCATGCCAGCCAGGTAGGCTATACTCCTGTTGTAAATATAAGCAATATGCTTAATATCAGGAAAGTTGAGAAATAAATATAGCAGGCCTAGCCTATAGAAAGTTGATGGGATCCTCCTCTTTTTAGTAGAGGCCATCACTCTGTTTTCTCACGCAATTGCATAGCCTATAGAAATGTTGCGCAACATGAGCTCATGGGCTCTCATTAAGTGTTTGATTAGATTTTCGATTACATTTGCATTGATGTCAGAGTGATTAGAGGGACAATAGAGTGCTGAGTACCAGGCAGTTGGCAAGTTTGGTAGGCTACTAATGACCAGCAGCAGCATCAGAGCTTGGATAAGGCTAATTACCGTAACTAAACGGTCACATGGAATTTGACTGCCTTCATGACTAGTGACCGCCGGTGTTGCAGTAATATGGTGCAGAATAGGTGGTTGGAGTTCATTGCTCTCCCGTGCAGTGGAGGTGAGTATACCAATAGCTACATTGGTCGAAAAGGGTCAATATCGGGATATCTTTATATATTTCCAGATAGCTGACATTTTATTGTACTGAACAAAAATATAAATGCAACATGCAACTATTTCATAGATTTTACTGAGTTACAGTTCATATGAGGAAATAAGTCAATTGAAATAAATTAGGCCCTTACTGTATACACAATAAACAATCAAACAAAACAAACACATTTATCAATGTAAACATCCCTAGCCTTTCTCGTAAACTGACCCAGAGACAACAACACATCCAAATGAAACGTTACTTGGAGATTATTCCACATGATATGGGCCTGGTAGGAAAAGGCATAAACGTGGAGTCTCCAGCATGAACCAACCCTGTGATCTAGTGTTGTAATCCAAGTTTATATATTTCAACAATGATGTTAAGTAAATGTTTTATTTAACCTTTTATTTAACTAGGCAAGTCAGTTACGAACAGTCTTATTTACAATGACGGCCTACCAAAAGGTAAAAGGCCTCCTGCGGGGATGGGGTTGGGATAAAAAATATATATAGAAATATAGGACAAAACACACATCATGACAAGAGAGACAACACAACACTACATAATCAGAGACCTAAGACAACAACATAGCAGGACAGCAACACACAACAACACAGCATGGTTGCAACACAACATGACAACAACATGGTAGCAGCACAAAACATGGTACAAACATTATTGGGCACAGACAACAGCACAAAGGGCAAGAAGGTAGAGACAACAATACATCATGCAAAGCAGCCACAACTGTCAGCTCGTTCCAGTCGGTAGCTGCAGCAAACTGAAAAGATGAGCGACCCAGGGATGTGTATGCAATCTGGTTTCTGCTCAGGTTATGGATGTGTCACTGCAACCTTAAAGGTCTTCAATGATGTCACCATTGCCCTTGATTCTAAGCAATGTTGTTTTTATTGACTTTATTGGCTATTGATACGATAGAGCATTACAATTTTGTGGGCCGCCTAATGCGTATTGGTTTTCTCTGAGGGGTCTTTGGCCTGGTTTGGTAACTACCTCCAAAGAGTGCAGTGTATAAAGTCAAACATCAGATGTCTCAGCCACTGCCTGTCTCCAAGGGAGTACCCCAAGGCTCGATCATAGGCCCCACGCTCTTCTCAATTTACATCAACAACATAGCTCAGGCAGTAGGAAGCTCTCTCATCTATTTATATGCAGATGATAGTCTTATACTCAGCTGGTCTCTCCCTGGACTTTGTGTTAAACGCTCTACAACAAATCTTTCTTAGTGTCCAACAAGTTTCTCTACCCTTAACCTTGTTCTGAACACCTTTAAAACAAAGGTCATGTGGTTTGGTAAGAAGAATGCACTTCACCCCACAGGTGTGATTACTACTAGTTTTTTAGCAAGCTTTTATGACAAATCAGGACAGGTCGTTTCACTGACACAGGCTGTAAAACAGTGATCACTAAGGTCATTACAGAAAACACCAGACTCATACCTATCAGGATAATTTGTGAGGATAACATCGAGGAGAGTAGCCTTTTCTGGGTGTTTGGAGTCATACCTTGTGGTATTGGTATTAATCAGAAAAATATTTAGGGAGTCCCATTGCTTTAGGACTTGGTCAGGTTGTTTATGTCCCATTTTAGGTCACCTAGCAGGACAAATTCAGATTTAGTGTAAGGGGCCAGGAGCGAGCTTAGTTCAGGTAGGGTACAGGCCGTGCTGATGGAGTACGATAGCACCCAGCAACAGTCAACAAAGAGCTATTTGAAAGTTTAATGCTTAAAACCAGCAAATCAAATTGTTTGGGGACAGACTTGGTGCAGACAACCGAGCACTGAAGGTGATCCTTGGTAAAGATTGCCACTCCCCCACCTTTGGGAGATCTGTTTTGCCGGAAAAGGTTATAACCAGAAAGGTTAACATCATTATTCAAAACACTCTTCCTAAACCACGTCTCAGTAATGACCAACACATCTGGATTGGAGCTCTGAACCCACACTTTAATTTTAGATAATAAGCTTCTAGTGTTAACATGCATAAATCCCAGGCTTTTACGGGAGCAAAAATCAGTGAAGCAGATTTCAGAGCACAAGTCAGAATTGGGGCTAGCAACAGTAGATGGGCCATTGTGCACATTTCCAGATATCATCAGCAGTAAAACAGTCAAGGCACGGCAGAAGACAGGGTGAGCTCTGCAGTGCTGATTTATGACATTTGAATGTGCATTAGATGGCAACAAGATCATACTGTACTGCAATTTCAACAGGTAACATGAATACAAAGCCGGCGAGAAGTGGTTAGAATAGGATGGGAGGCCAAAAGTCTGTGTAACCAATGGAGAGTCAGAGTCCCGAGTGTGGGAACAAACATAGTCTGTCCCATGGTTGGGTAAAAAATAAAGTTCATAGTCAACAAAGCATGCAGGAGTCATGAGGCAAATAGCAAAAAATAAAAAAATGCACAAGATCTTTTTAAATATATAAACAGCCTAGCCATTGTAAGTACAGAGTCACTCGCCCCAACAGTGCGTGTGTGCTGGAGGCGAGCGAAAGCTTGGGACAGAGAAGGGAGTGTGGTGGCAGTACCTGTACCAGACGGGTAGACAAGCCAGGGCAGACGCTGAACAGATTGCCAGGTGGAATCCAAGCAGCAGTGCAGCAGGCAACGGGAGTAGGCTATTATGTCTGGAGGCAGATTTCTTGTAGAAAATGCCAGTGGATGGTCTTTGAACAGCGGGAGAGGGCTTCAAAGTGGGCTTCAAATACTCCTGCCACTTGTTTGGCCCAAAGGCCTCGACAACTCTCACTTCACACACCAGTGCTAATTGAAGTTGTATCTGGTATGTCCTAGCAAGCCTGGCAGCTCAGTTCCAGGTTGGATGTTGTCCTCAAGTCTCTGCTGTTGGTTTGCTAGAGCACCCCCCGTATAGATTGGGAAAATGTATCTTTGGTAGCAGTAATCCCTCCAGGTAATTTTAGGCAAAATTAGGTTGTAGATTTGGATCTGTTTTGATCTGGAGCGAAGGCCATGCTTTGGAGGGTAGCATCCTGCATATGTCCCTGCCGAAATATCCAAGTTTATCTAACTTCAAATCTATCCTTTTGTAAAAAAACATGTTGAACAATACATGCAGCTGTCTCTCTCTCTCTCTCTCTCTCTCTCTCTCTCTCTCTCTCTCTCTCTCTCTCTCTCTCTCTCTCTCTCTCTCTCTCTCTCTCTCTCTCTCTCTCTCTCTCTCTCTCTCTCTCTCTCTCTCTCTCTCTCTCTCTCTCTCTCTCTCTCTCTCTCTCTCTCTCTCTCTCTCTCTCTCTCTCTCTCTCTCTCTCTCTCTCTCTCTCTCTCTCTCTCTCTCTCTCTCTCTCTCTCTCTCTCTCTCTCTCTCTCTCTCTCTCTCTCTCTCTCTCTCTCTCTCTCTCTCTCTCTCTCTCTCTCTCTCTCTCTCTCTCTCTCTTAGGCATAGGATACATGCAAACTAATAATGTGTCCTTTTCAGTAGACCTAAGCCGCATATTGCAATGTTATTAATCTCAATGTTATTGTTTTGGTAAAAGTGGGCCAAGTAGGACACAATGCCATGGCATTCCTTTACATGTGCGCTGTTGACCCTCCTGGGTTCATCATAAGCCCACAACCTGTTCAGTCAGTGTAGCCTAAAATATTACATGTAAACTCATAATCAGCTAGATTTGTATTGACCTCACCTGAGCTTAGTCTTCAATGGTAAGTAAATTGGTAGTTTATTGAGCAAGGATTTATGAACAAAAATGGAATAATGAAGTGACCTACGTGTTTTTAGTGAGGTCCAACAAACTTTATGTTGAAGGATGCAGTGGTGAGTGTCAAAATGGTCAGATGTTATAAAACGAAGTGCGCTATGATAAATTGTGTCCAAGCGCTTCAAAACACTGGTAGCTGCATTCATGTATATAATATCGCCATAATCTATAACAGGTATAAATGTAGACTGAATGATCTGTTTTCTACTATTTAATGAAAGGCCCTGTTCCTATAGAAGAAGCCCAACTTAATTCTTAATTTCTTGACTAACTCGTCAACATGCTTTTTAAAAGATAGCTTTTCGTCAATCCAGATGCCCAGATATTTATATGCGGGGACACGATCAATGGGGGCACCATCTAACGTACTTATGCACAAATCAGTTACATTATTACATGATTTGGAAAATAACATGTACTTGGTTTTACCAGCATTTAGTACCAACTTCAGGTAAACCAATGCTTTCTGCAAGGTAGTAAAAGCTGATTGAAGAATCAACAGAGCCTGAGCTGCTGTAGGGGCATTAGTGTATACATCAGTGTCATCTGCGTACAGATGAAAGTTACAGTTTTGTACAGATAGATCAATGCTGTTAATAGAAAATAGTGCTGTTCTATCCTACCGATAGAGTGTGTAACCTGCCAACTGTATGTTCTTAATGTTGATGTTCAGCCAAGACTCGGTGAAACATAAGATATGACAGTTTTTAATGTCCTGTTGGTCGTATATATGTGCTTTCAGTTCGTCCCATTTATTTTCCAGCTATTGAACGTTAGCTAGCAGGACGGAAGGCAAAGACAGATTTTATCAAACGGGTGACATCCCTAAGTCTAAATATTGCTGTTACATTGCACAACCTTCAATGTTATTCATAATTATGTAACATTTTGGCAAATTAATTACGGTCTTTGTTAGGAAGAAATGGTCTTCACTCAGTTCACAATGAGCCAGGCGGCCCAAGCTGCTGCATATACCCTGACTCTGCTTGCCCTGAACGCAAGAGAAATGACACAATTTCCCTAGTTAATATTGGCTACAAACATGAATTGTATTATCTAAATATGCAGGTTTAAAAAATTATACTTGTATATTGATTTTAAAAAAGGTATTGATGTTCATGGTTAGGTACATTGGTGCAACGATGGTGCTTTTTCGCGAATGCGCTTTTGTTAAATCATCACCCGTTTGGCGAAGTAGGCTGTGATTCGATGATAAATTAACAGGCACCGCATTGATTATATGCAACGCAGGACAAGCTAGTTAAACTAGTAATATCATCAACCATGTGTAGTTAACTAGTGATTATGTTAAGATTGATTGTTTTTTATGAGATAAGTTTAATGCTACCTAGCAACTTACCTTGGCTCCTTGCTTCACTCGCGTAACAGGTGGTCAGCCTGCCACGCAATCTCCTTGTGGATTGCAATGTAATCGGCCATAATCGGCATCCAAAAATGCAGATTACCGATTGTTATTAAAACTTGGCATCGGCCCTAGTTAATCGGGATGCCGATGAATAAACTGCATTTAAAGGCCTAATGGTCGGGGATAGAGTCAAAGGAGTTTTCACTGCTTTGTGTAGAAGCAGGAGAACACCCTTTACTCAATTCAGTCATTTTGTCATTGATATAGGCCTATTACAAATGTGTATTGTTGCAGAATCACCATCTTTATTGCAAAAATAAATAAAAATACACACTAAATGACCAAAGTATGTGGACACCTGCTCGTCAAACATCTAATTCCAAATTCATGGGCATTAATATGGAGTTTGCTGCTATAACAGCCTCCACTCTTCTGGGAAGCCTTTTCAATAGATGTTGGAACATTTCTGCGAGGATTTGCTTCCATTCAGCCACAAGCGCATTAGTGAGTTCGAGCACTGATGTTGGGCGGTTAGACCTGGCTCGCAGTCGGCGTTCCAATTCATCCTGAAGTTGTTAGATGGGGTTGAGGTCAGGGCTCTGTGCAAGCCAGTCAAGTTCTTTCACACCGATCTCGACAAACCATTTCTGTATGGACCTCGCTTTGTGCACGGGGGCATTGTCATGCTGAATTAGGAAAGGGCCTTCCCCAAACTGTTGCCACAAAGTTGGAAGCACAGAATTGTTTAGAATGTCATTGTATGCTGCAGCGTTAAGATTTCCCTTCACTGGAACTAAGGGGCCTCGCTCGAACCATGAAAAACAGCCCCAGACCATTATTCCTCCTCCACCAAACTCTACAGTTGGCACAATGAATTGGGACAGGTAGCCCAGATTCATTCGTCGGATGGCCAGATGGTGATGTGTGATTCATCACTCCAGAGAACATGCACTGGAAAACCTTGGTAGAGCATGGGTGGAGTAGGCATTGTGGTGCTCATGTGAATTTCAGATCAATGCCTACTTCTCACTGAAAACAGTTTTTTCCCCTAATCTTCTCATGATGATCCTAAGTAAGAGCTATTTTCAATCTGTTGAAAAATTGTATAATAGAAATATACAGTATATGCTATAAGCCATATAAGACTTTTAAGAGCTCATACAGTATATGACAAGTAATGACGCATTATACCCGCTGTTTTTAAATATGTTACCAAAATATCTTTGAATCTCCATGTTACAATGTTCTTTTTAATTTGTACTTCTGCATGCGTTTGTATGTTACTAAATTTGTAAAATGCTTTGGGCACAGCCTCCTCTAATAGCAAGGTCTCAACAGTTTGATCCCCATGGATACGGTCAGACACACAAGAAATCACTTAGCATACAGTAGATTCTGTTGTTCCATCACTCTCAGCAGGGAAATGGCTTTGTAGATAGATAGTATCATTTGTGAGACCCTACCAGAGCTACCAGGGATGAATTTAAAGACTTTTGTAATACTGCCTTCAGTAAGTCATTCTGACCTCTGAGCAAGCCCAAGTTGAAGGACATAAGACATGCTTCATAAGTGATACATCTCATTATATTAGTGGCCTTTGGATGAAGCCATTATTTACGGAGTCTGAATTTATAACCGCAGGATACCTGTAGCTCTTGGCTAGCCATGATTTTAATGCTCCATTCAAATATCATGAGTCTTATAGCCTATCACTGATTATTTAGAGTTGATAGCAAGTGTGTGAACACAGTTATTTCACTTACTCATAACGGATATGAATTTGTGATTTTCAAGTTTCAAGTTGAGATGTGGTTATGATGAATTATAGCAACCATGAATAGAATGACTCTTGACCTCGTGCATTTTTTGGTGAACATTCAAAACAAAATGCCTAAAACTGCAGTGTTAACAAGCCAACTAAATATAATTATTTTGTCTAATCTTTGACAGTAACAGGAAGGAACTTGTATTAGTTTGGTGTCAACGGTGATGTACTGTTTAATAAAATACAGACTCTTCCAATACAAACGCTTCCAAATCCACCTGCCCACTACTCTGTCTTCTCTTATGACTACACTTAGCCTCAGATTGCTTTTTGATGAATGAAGTATCTTCAAAATCTAACTTGTTGATGAATGTGTTATTTATTTTGTAGATGATGAGATAATAGGATGTGGAACATGGCATTACACAATTACCTAGTTAGAATTCAAGACGGCTGCCTGTTCTAAATCAGTTTTCCTTTCTTGTTATGCATTTAAAATAACTCAGTAAGGTTAAAAATTCAAAGGTTGAATGTTGTTTCTCCTGTTCAGTTGTAAACATGTTGTTTTTCATCTAAAAGTTTTTTTTACTCGTTCAGACATTCTAAAGGCAGTTCTGAGTTTTTTACTTCTCAGATCTCTTGTGGTATAGAGTGAAAACGTTATTACTTAGCCACCCATTAGGGAGTGGATTACGTGTCAAATATCTACATTTCTTCGTAGGAGGATGTTGACGAACAGCATTCTGAGCTGACGGCTCACAGAACCCAGCTAAGCAGAGCTAGGAAACAGTCTGGCACTGACATTGGCACTGACATAACAAGGCATGTATTTTATGGACCAACACCCCTAGAGAAATGCAACACCCCTACAAGGCATGTGTTTCTCAAAAGTTTCTCTATCTTGTCAAAGAGAGCTTTTAAGAGGGAATGTATGGGCAAAACGGCAGCTTTTAATGTCCACATGATTCCAAATGACATTTTTGGGCTATTTTATTTCCCGATGGGTGCCAGTCATTACACACTCATTAGTCTAGATTTCCCATTAATTTTAAAGTGACAAGCTACCCAGCCTCAAGGCGCTATGATGTTTTTCATCGCTTCTGACAACGTGTTTGTAGTATCCTACTCTTCATAATGAATCAGGGAATGATCTGTATTTTATAGGTTTTGTTTAGTGCTTCAGGGGGAAAGGGCTGAGACTTCCATTCGTCCTCTATGGGTAGCCAGACTGCATATCTCATCGTGGCAGGCCAGAATCGTCTGTGGGTCCTATATTTTGGCAAGGCTGCAGATGGTGTGATACATAACTTAGCTTCGATAAGTAAGTTATTCATTCTGTCTTCCACCCCAATCAGCCAAGGCAGGATACCTCTGAGGCAGATACCCTCATAAAGTTCATCCACAATAAAACTAATGAGATTTATAGGGTGCCTTTACAGTACTGCCCCCTCCTGTCAATATAATCAGGTTTTACTTTGTTTAATGCTGTTGTTTATGATCACAGTTGACTTGTCAATACTCAAGGCCTGCATATCAGGGTTTTGATTCACATATTCACATATTTTGTCTACAAGGGAGTTAGGCGTCATGAAACTGCTGACAAAATCAAAGACTTCCTCTGTCAGTGTTGACCCACTAAGGATTCGGGAGAGATGAGAATGTAATTTTCACTTCGCTCTGGATACAATATTTATTTGAGCTGCAGCATTATAGTGGTATTATAACGTTATCCTCTGGGGCACATGACTTGTCACTCACTGATGAGCTGAGAGCTTAAGTGCCAGTACAGTTCCACTCCCTC
This sequence comes from Brachymystax lenok tsinlingensis, assembly GCA_030435695.1. Lineage (NCBI taxonomy): Eukaryota > Metazoa > Chordata > Actinopteri > Salmoniformes > Salmonidae > Brachymystax > Brachymystax lenok. Next base: position 32,378,422 of record CM059785.1, read on the forward strand.
AAGGGACTCAGAGTCTGCATGCAGCCGACCTTGATGAATTTCTTGCAGCGACCCCTCTCAGAAGAGCTTTTGGGTGTTCGATTTGCATGGCATGTCTGTCACTGAGGTTTGGTTTCAAATGGTCATAAGAGTGTCCTGGAACTGTCTCCTTGAGACTCACACATCGTGACACATTGCGTTCAATCACTTAATACATTTTGAGCCTGGATCTTTATGAACTTCTTTGACTGTGTATTGAGCTCATCTTCATTAACATGGCATCTTTTATCTTCTGTTTTGTCAAACAGTGTTTGCCCTATTTACTTTGTGTCTGTTATCAATATAGATTCTCCCTCTATTGATGTACTGTAAGAAAAAGTAGACCCGCTGCACTTATTGAGTTGCAATGATATTCTCTGTATCCAAATATTTTTAAGTTGTGTGTGGGATAATGAGCTGGCAAATTTAAATCCAGTTCCCTCTCAAATATTACATTAAACTTGAAGTATAAACATAGACTTTTCCCTAAAGATTTACTTTGTGTGAGTATGAGTGACACATTTTTTAGATATACATGATCCCAAATCACACTGCTTCCTAAAACTTTTATTAGGCGTGAAGTCACCGTGTCTATATCCTCTACATATTTAACGTCAGATTTCAAAATATATTACAATTAGGATTTTCACCTGTCTTACAAAGGGTGGGTATAGCAGAGTTAAAGGGAAGTCTCTCGTTCACTCCCAAAATGTAGCCTACACTAATCAACCTAATCTGATGTCAGCATGAGGTCGCACATCTTTGGGTTATTCAATCAAAAACTTTTCATGTCCCAGCCACTACACTTTTAGAAAGACATTCAGTCACATAGGCTTGAAAGAGATTCGAGAGGATTCCATGGCTAGGAAGCAAGAGGGCAGACCTCCTCAAAACCAATTTATTCAACAGTCATCTAAAATCTCCTCAGACTACGGAAAGGGAGGTTCAGTTTACTCTGCTCGGAGAGGGTCAGAGAAGGTATTGACTCAATGGTGTCTTGAGTGGTTGGCTGTCTGGCCCTTCTCCAATAGACATTGTCCTCCTGTTCAGACCCTATTCTCACTGCGGTTGACTGCACACCCCTTTCTTTTTTGCCTCCAAGAGAGAGGTGTGGCCTGTGTTATAGAGGAGAGTGGGGTAAGTTGAGCCACCCTTGTTTCCAGGAAATTGTAGGTTGGTGGAAATCCCCATTGACTCAGGTTGACAGAGAATTAGGGTAGGAGAAATTTGACCATAAAATAATCTTCATTCGTCAATCTGACTCCATTATTATGTGAATAAATGCAACAGGCCCTGTGCATCTCTGGAGGATCTAGTCAAGGTAGAGAGCCTTGCATCACCACTCAGTATGACTATAATGAACATGTGTCTATTTTGCACCGTTATGCAATTATTAAAGTTGAATTACAAAAATGTTCAACTTCATATTTATAATCTCCAGCACCACCCTAACATCAACATATGTGAAAATGGCGGGTTTCTATGTTTTGTAGTAAAAAATATAGAAAAAGAAAAGTGTTTTCAATGACATCATCTACCAATTAGTAGGTAATGCCTACTCATACTTGGTTAAAGTCACATGATGCACACCGATTTTTAGCACTGGTGCTACTAACATTTTCAGTTGGTGGCAGCAGCACATGATTTGGTCGCACCAATGTTTTATATATAAAAAAAAAGATAAATAATAATGACCTGATAATGACCCATAGAGGGCTTGACATTCAGGTAAATTTGCCGATGGCACACCAGATCAGTGCCAACTAGAAGCTACTGGCCCTAATAAAATAATAAAAAAATACTGGCCAAGGTCAGTATCTGACAGGAAAGTTAATGATGCGTGCAGGTGAATTTATCTTTAATTTCCAGGCTGAGCAAGTAGACTATACCGGGTTCGTACAAACATTGGGGAAGACTTAATCAAGCACTTCATTGTAATTTTCAAGGACCTACATTTTCTATTTAATTGTTGTAATAGAAAACCTCATCCAAAAATGTATGCAAAAATAGTATGCATTACCACTTTAACAATAATTCATATTTTAATAGGCCTACCCAATGGCTTTATGAATTGACATGTACATAATTTTTACATTCTAAAATATGTCAGAATAATGTGGGCATTGCCTGACTAAATAGACAGCATGCTCCCGACACAAACAAACAATGAAGGCTGTCCATGTGGTAGCTACAGTATAGTTAGTCAATTGCAATTTTGAGATGTTGAAGAGTTAATGAGGGGTTATTGTATCATGTTTTAAAACAACAACAACAAAAAACTACCAAAAAACGGTTTCCCTTTGTAATGGAACACTTTGTATGGAAAAACAAGTTGAAACCAACTTTCAATGTTGTCTTGCTCATAATACCCGCACATGGTTTTACCTCAACAAGCAAACCAGACTTGCGCAACACCATTCAATTGAAACGGCAGGAAACAAAGAAAAGTGACAAACTGATCAGAAATTAAATCACAGAATAATTATATAATAATTAAAATTATATTACCATTACTTTTAAAGGACCAAATAGCCTAGAGGACATCTGATTACGGTAGGCTATTCCATGATGACTGAATTGTGCATCACAAATTTGCTTGGTCGGTATCCAGATTGTCATACCGTCATACCAACCTTATGCCATACTGAGATATTCAATAATACAGGCACTGAACACAAGGAGCACTAATTTCTAACCGCCTCTGTAATCCAAATGTTGGCAATGCTAACAAGTACATGTAAAATCCCATAGAGAATGCTAACTAAATGCGAACAAGCGCATTACGGACATTTTACCTAAACTAATTTCATTACAGACATCCCAGCTCATAATGTTATACAAGTAACAAAATAATTATACTCACAATTTTCTGCAAGCATAAAACAAATATTAGACAGCAAGCAAGGCTCTTGATCCAGGAGGGAATTATACGCTGTTACCAAAAAATAGGCTAACCATTTAGCTACTAAATTAGCAAACCAAATGCACAACTGCAGAGCATTAAGCCCATTTGAGACAGTTAAATTAATAGTTATAAGATATCTAGCTGGCAAACATTTAGTTGTGAATTCCATTCTGTAACTAGATCACCTGACGCATGCTGCACAATAGTGAGTGACTCGCAAGGCTCCGGTCTCTCGTCGTTGTGTGTTTGTAAACAAACACCACGGGATTGGGGACAAGCTTCATAATGAAAAATTATGTGGCAGGTGAAATTAAGAACGTGATCTTCTTGTTCTTCTTTATCTTCTAACCCATTGCATAAGTTAACTGCAGGTATTTACTTAAAAAGTATGTACAAATAATCACATTTATAGAAAACTTATAAGAAATAGTTTAAACGATATTGACAGTATTGAAAAACATTCCGGGGCTATTTCCAAATACCCCAGTATACAGTATACAGTTTATTATGGATCCCCATTAGCTGCTGGGTCCAGCCAAATTAAGGCAGTTATTATAATTTTTTTATTTAACCTTTATTTAACTAGGCAGGTCAGTTATGAACAAATTCTTATTTATAATGATGGCCTACCCCAGCCAAACCCAGAAGACGCTGGGCCAATTTTGCGCCGCCCTATGGGACTCCCAATCACGGTCGGATGTGATACAGCCTGGAATCAAACCAGTTTTATACAATTAAAAACATTATATTACGTTTTACAACAGATTTCACAACACATTAAGTGTGTGCCCTCAGGTCACTACTCTACTACCACATATCTAAACTCAGCAAAAAAATAAACGTCCCTTTTTCAGGACCCTGTCTTTCAAAGATAATTCGTAAAAATACAAATAACTTCACAGATCTTCATTGTAAATGGTTTAAACACTGTTTCCCATGCTTGTTCAATGAACCATAAACAATTAATGAACATGCACCTGGCATGCTGCAAGGTGGCATGAGGACTACAGATGTGGCCAGGGCAATACATTGCAATGTCCATACTGTGAGACGCCTAAGACAGCGCTACAGGGAGACAGGACGGACAGCTGATTGTCCTCGCAGTGGCAGACCACATGTAACAACACCTGCACAGGATCGGTATATCTGAACATCACACCTGCGGGACAGGTACAGGATGGCAACAACAACTGCCTGAGTTACACCAGGAACGCACATTCCCTCCATCAGTGCTCAGACTGTGCGCAATAGGCTGAGAGAGGCTGGACTGAGGACTTGTAGGCCTGTTGTAAGGCAGGTCCTCACCAGACATCACCGGCAACAACGGCGCCTATGGGCACAAACCCACCATAGTGCTCTTCACTGACGAGTCATGTTTTTGTCTCACCAGGGGGGATGGTCAGATTCGTGTTTATCGTCGAAGGAATGAGCGTTACACCGAGGCCTGTACTCTGGAGCAGGATCGATTTGGAGGTGGTCGGTCCATCATGGTCTGGGGCGGTGTGTCACAGCATCATCGGACTGAGCTTCTTGTCATTGTAGGCAATCTCAATGCTATGCGTTGCAGGGAAGACATCCTCCTCCCTCATGTGGTACCCTTCCTGCAGGCTCATCCTGACATGACCCTACAGCATGACAATGCCACCAGCCATACTGCTCGTTCTGTGCATGATTTCCTGCAAGACAGGAATGTCAGTGTTCTGCCATAGCCAGCAAAGAGCCCGGATCTCAATTACTTTGAGCACGTCTGGGACCTGTTGGATAGGAGGGTGAGGGCTAGGGCCTTTCCCCCCAGAAATGTCCGGGAACTTGCAGGTGCCTTGGTGGATGAGTGGGGTAACATCTCAGAGCAAGAACTGGCAAATCTGGTGCAGTAACTGACTGTTACTTTTGATTTTGATGACCCATTTGTTCAGGGACACATTATTCAATTTCTGTTAGTCACATGTCTGTGGAACTTGTTCAGTTTATGTCTCAGTTGTTGAATCTTGTTATGTTCATACAAATATTTACACACGTTAAGTTTGCTGAAAATAAACGCAGTTGAGGACGTTTCTTTTTTTGCTGAGTTAACAACACAAAATCCATGTGTGCAGTGCCTTCAGAAGTATTCATACCCCTTGACTTATTCCACATGTTCTTGTGTTACAGCCTGAATTCTAAACATATTAAATATATATAAAAAAAACAATATACCCCATAATGACAAATGAAAACATGTTTTTGTATTTTTTTGCACATTTATTGAAAATGAAATACAAAAATATCTACCCAGAAACACCCCTAAGCCAATACTTTGTAGAAACACCTTTGGCAGCGATTACAGCTGGGAGTCTTTCTGGGTAATTCTCTAAGAGCTTTTCACACTGGGAGTGTGCACTATTTGTCCATTATTCTTTTCAAAATTCTACAAGCTCTGTCAATTGATTGTTGATTGTTGCTTGACAACCATTTTCAGGTTTTGCCATATATTTTCAAGTTGATTTATGTCAAAACTGTAACTCGGCCACTCAGGAACATCCACTGTCTTCTTGATAAGCAACTCCAGTGTAGGTTTGGCCTTGTGTTTTCGGTTATTGTCCTACTGAAAGGTGACTTCATCTTCCAGTGTCTGGTGGAAAGCAGACTGAACCAGGTTTGTGTCTAGGATTTTGACTGTGGTTAGCTTGATACTGGAGTGATAGATGTGCAGATGATTATGTGCAAGTAGAGAGATACTGGGGTGCAAAAGAACAAAAGGGTAAGTAATAATATGGGGATGAGGTAGTCGGGTGTGCTGTTTACAGATTGGCTGTGTACAGGTACAGTGATCGGTAAGCTGTTCTGACAGCTGATGCTTAAAGTTGTAGAGGGAGATATAAGACTCCAGCTTCAGAGATTTTTGCTATTTGTTCCAGTCATTGGCAGCAGAGAACTGGAAGGAAAGGTGGCCAAAGGAAGTTTTGGCTTTGGGGATGACCAGTGAAATATACCTGCTAGAGCGTGTGCTACGGGTGGGTGTTGCTATGGTGACCAGTGAGCTGAGATAAGGTGGGGCTTTACCTAGCAAAGACTTATAGATGACCTGGAGCCAGTGGGTTTGGCGACGGATATGTAGCGAGGGCCAGTCAACGAGAGTATACAGGTCGCAGTGGTGGGTAGTATATGGGGCTTTGGTTATAAATGGATGGCACTGTGATAGACTACATCCAGTTTAATGAGTAGAGTGTTGGGGGCTATTTTGTAAATGACATCGCCGAAGTCAAGGATCGGTAGGATAGTCAGTTTTAGGGTATGTTTGCCGGCATGAGTGAAGGAGGCTTTTTAGATTAGTATTGTGGAGTAACTACACTGTTGTTGATCAGTTTTCTCCTTTTGCAGCCATTAAATTCTGTAACTGTTTTAAAGTCAACATTGGCCTCATGGTGAAATCCATGAGTGGTTTCCTTCCTCTCTGGCAAGTTAGTTAGGAAGGATACCTGCAATGTTCCCTCTAAGCTCCCCGGGACTGCCACACAGAAAAATCAGCCCACAGAGAGAAGCACAAGGTTCAACTTCACTCAACTTTCTAGAGCAGTGGTTGACCGGTTGATTGTGAACGAGGGATTCCTAGTCGATCGCCAAACATTTCTGTAAAAAAACAAACGATAATGCCTTCCTATTTTCTTTTTATTCGTCTCGGGCTGTTTCAAACGTCTCATGGAATGTAGGCCTACATTGTGCACCACACATTGGCTACTACTGTAGGCTGAATGATGGAACAGCTATTTCCATGTTAAAATGTTCAGTGATGCATTTTCTCCATAGTTTTGTAGGCCACTCTGGTATGCCTACATTATGATCAAATCGCCACAGTAGCCTACATTGCCACTGTTAAAAATGTAACTTAAAGCAAGTACAGCCTGTGTTCACAGTAAATGGGCGCTGGAAGTTGCACAGAATTTTCATGACCTTTGCGTCCAGCAGACATGACGGAACATTGGATGGAACATTGGATGCTTGTATCTCTTTAGGGACTGGATGCATTGATACACCATCAAAAGTGTAATTAATAACTTCACCATGCTCAAGGTGCCCTTCTTTACGAGGTATTGGTAAGCCTCCCTGGTCTTTCTTTTTGAATCTGAGTTTGAAATTCACTGCTCAACTGAGGGACCTTACATATAATGAGTCATGCAACTTATTATATGTGACTTGTTAAGCATATTTTTACTCCTGAACTTATTTAGGCTTGCCATAACAAAGGGTTTGAATACATATTGACTTAAGACATTTCAGCTTTTCATTTGTACATTTTTTTTAAAACATAATTGTTTGTAGGCCAGTGACACAAAATCTCAATTTAAATTCACACTGTAATACAACAAAATATGGAAAAAGTAGATTCTGAAAGCACTGTAAGTGTGTGTATGCGTGTGTCTGTGCCTGTGTGTGTGTCTCTTCACAGTTCCCGCTGTTCCATTTTTATTTGTTTCTTAAATCAGATTTTACTGCATGCATGAGTTACTGGATGGGGAATAGAGTTCCATGTAGTCATGGCTCTATGTAGTACTGTGTGCCTCCCATAGTCTGTTCTGGACTTGGGGACTGTGAAAAGACCTCTGGTGGCATGTCCTGTGGGGTATGCATGGGTGTCTGAGCTGTGTGCTATTAGTTTAAACAGACAGCTCGGTGCATTCAACATGTCAATACTTCTCACAAATACAAATAGTGATGAAGTCAATCTCTCCTCTACTTTCAGCCAGGAGAGATTGACATGCATATTATTTATGTTAGCCCTCTGTGTACATTTAAGGGCCAGCTGTGCTGTCCTGTTCTGGGCCAATTGTAATTTCCCTAAGTCCCTCTTTGTGGCATCTGACCACACGACTGGTGCGACAAAACTAGGGCTTGTAGGACCTGCCTTGTGGATAGCGTTGTTAAGGCAGAGCAGCGCTTTATTATGGACAGACCTCTCCCCATCTTAGCTACTGTTGCATCAATATGTTTTGACCATGACAGTTTACAATCCAGCGTTACCCCAAGCAGTTTAGTCTCTTCAACTTTGTCAATTCCACATTATTAATTACCCAATTTAGTTGAGGTTTAGTGTTTAGTGAATGATTTGTCTTAAATACAATGCTTTTAGTTTTTCAAATATTTAGGACTAACTTATTTCTTGCCACCTATTCTGAAACTGACTGCAGCTCTTTAAGTGTTGCAGTGATTTCACTTACTGTGGTAGCTGACATGTATAGTATTGAGTCATCAGCATACATAGACACACAGTTTTTACTCAGAGCCAGGTCATTAGTAAAGATTGAAAAAACTAAGTGGCCTAGACAGCTGCCCTGGGGAATGCCTGACTCTACCTGGATTATGTTGAAGAGGCTTCCATTAAAGAACACCTGTGTTCTGTTAGACAGGTAACTCTTGATCTACAATATAGCAGGGGACATAAAGCCATAACACATACGTTTTTCCAGCAGCAAATTATGATCAATTATGTCAAAAGCTGCACTGAAGTTACAAATACGTTTTTCTCAGCCAATCATCAGTCATTTGTGTAAGTGCCGTACATGTTGAATTATCTTCACTATAAGTGTTCTGAAAATCTGTTAATAATTTGTTTTAGGGCTGTCCCTGACAACAACAAAAAATATTGGTTGACCAAGAGTCTGTTCTGGTCTACATTTTTAAACGTATATTTTTCCATAAATTGACACATCCTATGTGTTTTAATCAAATCAACACTATTCACTGAGCTTGTCTGATGCTTTAAGCACATGGTTTGATTAAATAAAAAAATGAAGTATGAACAAAAACATTCACTGTGAAAGTTTAATAGACTACATGTAGGCCATTCATACTTAGTTTATGCGCAGCATTTATTGAGTCACTTATTGTTTTCTTGTGCAAACCGCGAGCAACACCTGTCAAACGCAGACATTTTTCTCAAAACACAGGGATGTCGATTCACATGAGACTAGTATTATTTGAGAATATTGAAGTTAACCTTAAAACAGTAGGCTATTCTGGTTGGAATTGTTACTCTCCTGCCATGCAAATATTACTGACATGGCAGATTCGGACGGGACAAAGATTACAGATGTGGTGTTTTGTGCTCGTGCACATAATTACATTGCCCGACCTCCCAAGTAAAACGAATCCCATCCAGATAGGGCACAATAGGGCCTGACCTATAGCCAGGGCCGGTCTTTGCCGTTCTGCTGCCATAGGCGAGACCAAAAAATGCCGCCCTCCCGCAAACCTAAAATAAGCCCAGTAAGCAAAATGACGTTGAAAAGATGTCTAAAATACGTATTGTCCAGACGTTGAAGTTAGGTTCAATTTGGGTTCTGAATGAAATGTGAAAAGGTATTTTCTTTATGTTTAAGATATATATTTTCCAGGACACGTGAAAAATACGTATTTTCGGGACGTTGAAATCAGGCTCATTTTTGGTTCTGAATGAAAGTTGAAAATAAGTCATTTATAGATGTCTATGTTTGGACCAAATCAAGGCTGGTCCAGACTAGAAAAACTCTGAACCAAGCATAAACATCTATGATTGATTCAGATTTGGTCCAGATCGGACGAAAAACCAATGTCCATGGATGTGGAAATCAAGGCCGGTCCGGAACTGCACCAAAAAAAGATGTCCAAAAGGCATCGGCGTCGGTCCATGCTTACTGAGGTGTAGCCTACCGCGTTGCCTGAAATTGAATGTTATGAATGCCGATCTGTGGTAAGCCTACCGTTTTTAAAACCCCCCCAAACGACATCTGGACAGGACCTAAAAAAGATGTCCAAAAGACGTCTGCTCGTGCGCACTAGGTTGTAGCCTACCACGTCGGCCCACAATGGAATTTTATGAATACCCATCCATGTGGTAGGCCCACCCTCATGCCGGCCATTGCATTGGTTTTATTAGTCCAGATTCCTGTGGCTTATCAATTTGCCTATTTTAGCACTGAATATCAGCTACCCATCTTTATCAGGAGTTATTTGCAATGTGTTCACACCGTGGGAAATGCTGAAGTTTTTTTGCTTTTTCGCTGTGATTAGCTTGTCAAAATATGTACGGATACCAACGGATACCAACTTGAAACCAGTTTTTTTGCTTTTTCGCTGTGATTAGCTTGTCAAAATATGTACGGATACCAACTTGAAACCACTGATCATGACAATGGGGTGAAACTCCTGGACAGTTGTGATTGTCCATTCCATAATGTCCATTTTACTTTGGCCTGTCCTGTTTTTAGGATATGTTGCTTTGTTAACATGACAGCTCATGTTTTATTTGATTGAATGCCATTTAGGTTAGGCTATTTGATCGGAGAAACCTGCATGATGTGAAAAGTGTCTGTCTCATTACATTGTCATACATTTTATCTCCAGCCTGTATGCTACAGAAAAGGCTATTTCTACCATATCCTATATCTGCTACATGATTTATGTTAGATAATTGTTTTGACTGAACGTTGGTGGAGCGCTGCAGAGATGCGTCTCTCCAACAGCACCCTGGAGAGGCACGCTGGGAAATCACAAGCGAAATATTTTGCACCCCTGCCTTTGATAAAGTGGGCACTGATTATCACAGGGCGGCATCAGCGTTCATCTAAAAAGCCCATATGCCACTGGTTGAGAGAAATTGTAATTGTTTTTGAGCATAATTATGTGAGGTTTTATGTGTTGATGTTGGAAGGGCGTCTTGGTCAGTTTAGCCCTCGTCAATCTGCCGCCATAGGCGGCCGCCTAATCCTGCCTAATGAGCGGGCCTGTAGCATATCATCATAATCACATCAATAAATTGGTTATAACAAACTCTGAACAATGTTTTTTTTTTTAAGCCTTCATTACAGCAAAGTTTAAAAACAGTCGCATTCATTCTTGAATGCAATGGAACAGTTTATTTATTGTTTAAGCTAATTATTCAAGGCTCACTTTATTTTAATTCTAAAATTCTTGATTGCATTTCAAATCATGTGATGACATGAACAAATTAATGATTGAAACAGTAGCCTTTAGAAGTATTGAAATTTAGGCCTAAGTAAGTTACGGTATTAAGACTAAACAGGATGTGCTCTTAGGCCTACAGCTCAATCAATGGTGGTTATACAAGGCTGCTATACTAAGCCTACTAATGATAATGACACGGGCGGCAAAGCAACTACCTTGAGCTGACAAGGTAGAAATCTGTCGTTCTGCCCCTGAACAAGGCAGTTAACCCACTGTTCCCTGGGCGCCGAAGACGTGGATGTCGATTAAGGCAGCCCCCCGCACCTCTCTGATTCAGAAAGGCATTCGGTTGAAGGCATTCGGTTGTACAACTGACTAATAATGGTGACTTTGACATAATTTATTATTATAATAGTAATAATAACAATACGAAGGAGATCAAGAAAAAGGAGCGTTATTATTATAAGTATTATTTTTCCGACAATTTGAAACAGTGTAAACACTAAATAGATTATTATGAGAGAGACTGTTCTAATGAAGAAAAAAACTGTAAAACCTTTATTACAGCAAAGCAAAGATTAAAAACAGCCGAATTTGGGAAATGATTTACTTCCTGACGTCGTTGCGTTAGGCTTGGTGCTCACGGAATCAGTAGGCTATTAAATAAACACTCAAACAGGCCATAGAAGCAGGATCTGTCTTATTTCTGTGGATATATTGATGATTTATAAATAAAGCCAAGCACATTTAAAAGTTAGGCTATTGATTTCTTAGACAATAAGGCAAGGGCTGTTTTCTCATCTCCTCATTCTGCTGCTGCCTCCAGCATTGTTGTCAACACCAATACGCTGGTTAACTTTTCTATTATGAACATAGCAACATGGTCTAGGAAAAGGCGCCAATTCAACAGCGCACTGATGTGTTTCAGAACCGTTGACAGCGACTGTTATCCAACGAGGGAGAAAGCGCATTTGTCATAAAATAATATACTTTTTATTTGTGTTGCACCATTGTTCTTATGTAATATAACCATATACAATTTCAGTAGCACATCTTAGACTGATGGACTGTGCCATCCCTACGGCCTCCACAATGGGTCAGTCCACTCAGCGTCCAACTAGTCGACAACCAACTAGTCGACTAAATGGGTTCAGCCTTAATTTGTTTACTGTGAAATAGCATTGTATCGTGTCAAAGACAATTTTTTCCGAAAGTTTACTAAGGGTTGGTAACAGGCTGATTGGTCAGCTGTACGAGCCAGTAAAGGGTGCTTTGCTATTCTTAGGTATTGGAATGACTTTTGCTTCCCTCCAGGCTTGAGGGCACACACTTTCCTGTAGGCTTAGATTGGCAAATAGGAATGGCAATATCGTCCGCTATCATCCTCAGTAATTTTCCATCTAAGTTGTCAGACCCAGGTGGATTGTCATTGTTGATAGACAACAATAATTTTTTCACCTCTTTCACACTCTATGGAGTTCAGAATTACAGTGCTTGTCTTTCATAATATGGATGTGTAGGTTCATAATTTGTTGTTGGCAAATCATCCCTAAATTTGCTAATCTTTACAATGAAAAAATCATTGAAGTAGTTGGCAATATCAGTTGGTTTTGTGATGAATGAGCCATCTGATTCTATGAATGATGGAGCAGAGTTTGCCTTTTTGCACAAAATGTTATTTAAGGTGTTCCAAGGTGTATCATTCTTTATCTCTGTTTCATAGTACAGTTTCTTCTTTTGTTCAGTTTAGTCACATGATTTCTACATTTACATTATGTTTGCCAATCGGCTGTGCATCCAGACTTATTTGCCATTCTTTTTGCCTTTCACAAATATTCAACCAAGACTTTGAACTTTTTAAATACCTGGTTTGCGTTAAGGCTGGGCAATATGGCCTAAAAATCATATCAACATTCTTTTCAAACTGATGGGCTATTCACGATATATATCAACATAAAAAAAAGAAGTTCTCTCTAAATAAGCTTTGTTGTAAAATTAAAGGTAAAATGCACTGCTTTTCAAAGCGTCAGCAATAATCAAATTAATTTGGTGCTTGTGAAATTCTACCTTTGGTGCTTGTGAAATTCTATAAGACCCACTAATAAATTAATGATAAAAAAAACTGTCTTTTTTGCAATAATTACTGATCTGGCTTTGAAGTCTGTCTATGAAAATGCCCTTTTAATTTTTTTTTTAACCAGAACCATGCATAATGCACATTCACTAATAATGAGAACTTATTTAAGCAGGTATTATAGAAATGATTAACAGCCAGTCTCATAAACAATTTCTCAAGCTCTAAGCCAGCTAATCTTTATATTTCAAGTTTAGCCAACAAGGCAGAACAGTTGAATTGTTATGAACACATTCTTCAGTTTGTCTCTAACTGCTTGAACAGCATGCAAGCCTGTCCACATGTTGAAATTTTACATTTTAGTCATTTAGCAGACTAGTAATCACTCAGAGTTCATACATTTTCATACTTTCTTCAAACTGGTCCCCTGTGGGAATCGAACACACAACCCTGGCGTCGCAACCGGCATGCTCTACCAACTGAGCCACACAGGACCTACCTTATCGCTCAGAATGAGAACGAGTTGCCAGTTCCTTATATAATTGTGTTTTATGCTTATTGCACAGACTAGACAGCTCGCATAAGAGTCTGGCTAAAATACTGCTCGCATGACAAACTGAGCATAAATTGTCCAGAATCAATGTTCATTGATACTCCCATTTTGTAGTGTATGCTCTGCATGCAATTTGAACAGTTGAGACATAAAAAGGGTATTGATAGACAATTTAACTTCTTCTCTATTACAGTAAAATAATGTCTCAATGCGTTTCAGTGTCCATATGACCGATTCTGTTGGACCAAACCTCAAATGCCATCTCTCATCTTTGTTGTTGTGAATGGGAAGGAGCTTAGTGTGTGTGTGTGTGTATGTGTGTGTGTAAATCGAAAGGTGCACAGTCACAGCAGAAAAAGTGAAGGCAGGGGTTAAAGGTCTCCATCACTGCGACTGATTTCCGACATATCGATTCTGGAGAGGACATGGAGAGAGAGAGGGGGTTGGAGATGACAGTCTAGTACACACAGAAGCATGTATGTTCTACTAAATATATTCCCAAATAAATGTTTTCTCAAATATTATTTTTTTTCTGTTATGTTGTGTGCACTGAACTATGCATGATAGTTGATGACACTGATGTTAAGATGAGAGGAAATACAGTTGAAGTCGGAAGTTTACATACACTTAGGTTGGAGTCTTTAAAACTCGTTTTTCAACCACTCCACACATTTCTTGTTAACAAACTATAGTTTTGGCAAGTTGGTTAGGACATCTACTCTGTGCATGACACAAGTAATTTTTCCAACAATTGTTTACAGACAGATTATTTCACTCATACTTTCACTGTATCACAATTCCAGTGGGTCAGAAGTTTACATACACTAAGTTGACTGTGCTTTTAAACAGCTTGGAAAATTCCAGAATATGATGTCATGGCTTTAGAAGCTTCTGATAGGCTAATTGACATCAATCCCAGAACAACAGCAAAGGAGCTTGTGAAGATGCTGGAGGAAACAGGTACAAAAGTATCTATATCCACAGTAAAACGAGTCTTATATCGATATAACCTGAAAGGCCGCTCAGCAAGGAAGAAGCCACTGCTCCAAAAACGCAATCAAAAAGGCAGACTACGGTTTGCAACTGCACATGGGGACAAAGATCGTACTTTTTTGAGAAATGTCTTCTGGTCTGATAATACAAAAATAAAACTGTTTGGCCATAATGACCATCGTTATGTTTGGAGGAAAAAGGGGGAGGCTTGCAAGCCGATGAACACCATCCCACCCGTGAAGCACGGGGGTGGCAGCATCATGTTGTGGGGGTGCTTTCCTGCAGGAGGGACTGGTGCACTTCTCAAAATAGATGGCATCATGAGGGAGGAAAATTACGTGGATATATTGAAGCAACATCTGAAGACATCAGTCAGGAAGTTAAAGCTAGGTCGCAAATGGCTCTTCCAAATGGACAATGACCCCAAGCATATTTCCAAAGTTGTGGCAAAATGGCTTAAGGACAACAAAGTCAAGGTATTGGAGTGGCCATCACAAAGCCAGCCATGTTGACAGTTCCTATTATTGATTAGAGTAGTAGATTACGTTGACTTGAAAAGAGTAGTAGGATGGTCCCACAAATTCGCTTTTCTATATATTTAACTTAGGACAGCTAATCAGTGATTGTCTGGGAGGTGAGCTTCTCGCCTACACCTCGTGTTGATATTTACACGCAGCTGCAATCTGGCGATGTTCTGGTTCTGGATGTTAATTTCTTTACCAAACCTTTGATGCACTCTGGTTGAAAAGGATGGTTCCGTCAGGCTGACACACTCTGACCTCACTCGGGGTGTGGCTACTTACTGTGCAAAGTTTATAGATAGCAAATGATCTCTTATGACTCTTAAAATCATCCTCACAGGACAGTTATGACACTATTTATTTATGCAATTCATCCTTTACAATTTATGCAATTCATCCTTTACAATATTACCACTAACTTTTAAAACCATGTCAATCAATCACAATCACAAGCTAAAAGTAGTCCCTGAAAATTGCGTACTTCGTCAAATATGTGCAGATATGTGCACCACGTCATTGCTCTCTCTCTACTGTGTCTACTGTGCTATTGGGCCCGCCCTGCAACCTCATTGTCACTCAAATGCGAGGGAATGAAGATCATTGGCTAGAACTCTAATTGCTAGGGGGCTGGCCCACGTAAGGGACAATTTAGGGAAAATGGTGCGGCACAGTTTCAAGAAAGCAGTTGTTTTCAAACTAGGGATTTCGTGGCTAATTGAGGTAAAACAGTAATTCTGCTCATAGATTATGCATGTATGAACTACATATTGACACATCCAGGGTCTTTAACTTACCCTGTCCTTCAGCTCAACTGACTGCAGCTGAACTTATCCCATACCCAGGGTATGTATGGGGTAAATTTAGCCAAGAGATCACTTTTTTGGAACAAGGAATGTTTTCAAAACAGTAATGTTTACACTATTTCTGATTATTTCCAGGGATGCACAATATCCTGAAATATATGTAGATATCTTTGTTGGTAGAAGGATACTAATGTTTCCCTTGACAGAGTGATGCTGAATGTATAAAAAAAATCTCAGTTTACCCCACTGTCTAACATTTGGAAATACATGTTGTGTCCATAGTCTTAACTATGAATGCATCAATACATGACAAGGGAGCATGGTTAAAATGGCTTCTGACTTGCAAGCAAGCTTGTCAGATTGCTCTTCTCTGTATCTTTTCACTGAACATAGCCATATAACATTCTTCTCTTAGGCTGTATGCAAGGCAAGCCATGGGAGATGGACATAATCGCCTTGAGAAGTTTCCCATGGTGACTAACTGAACAGTGATTGACTTGCAATCAAAGGGTTTTCACAGACCTTACAGCTTGTTGTGGTAGAAGACATGCTCAACAGACATGCATACATGGACATGTTTTGTTTACTTTACACTCTTATTTGTGTCTCAGTGCTCCAGAAAAGGCAAAACATGAAATCAGTCCTTTGTATCATTTGTGTAATGTATATCATTAGAAGCAGCAGGAATTGCCAACCTTGCCCCCTGGACTAGACAGTCAGTGATTGATACTTTTTAAATCAATATCCGAATGCATGAGCATGATAGCATTTTTCAACAATATTGTAACCCACAAAGTAATTTTTCCCTATTTCTTTATAGCTGCTCCTTACGTAGAAAAATGCGCTTAGGTCAACCAATTGGTGCACTAATGGATGATGATGATGCACTTTCCAGGATTTGCATGGCTATAGTTATTTGGATGTATTTCAGTGTGCTCATTCAGTACACATCAGATCCAAATGTCATTTGGATGTGGATATGTTTTGAAAATGGCTCTTATTGAATTATGTTACCTAGCCATTATGGATACAAACATCTCATTGGTCTGTGTTTGTGTAATTTTGTGTGAGAGAATAATGTAATAACCCTTAATGTTCTTTGTAAATCTCAAACAGCATCCGTAAATGTCAGTTAAAGATGGATTGGTTTGTATGATATTAGACAGTTTGCTAGATTTGTTTATACGATCCCAATCCTTCAGGGGTAATTTCCTTCAAATCATATCTTCAAATCAAAATATATCTCCTATCATTTCTATTAGATCTTATCTCCGAAATGTAATAAGGAAACTTCCAAAAAGAAAAGCCTTTCAATAAAGTCACCGATATCAAAGTATCTTGATGGTGACATTGCAAACATTTCAAACGTGGGCCCTTGTCAATCACATTTTTGCACAGCAGCTTTGTTGTTATTTTTTGCCCAGCCTCTGAAATACTGTAGCTCCAGTCTGCCTGGGGGTCAGTGTGAAATGACTGTCTGATTGCATTGACCAACTCAAGGTCTGTGAGGACATCCAGTGTGTAATTGTGGCGCTAACATTCTGGGAGTTAGTTCTTTGTGCAGGGGCTAGATACAGACCTGGAGGGTTCCTCCTCTGAAATGTGCTCGGCCAAGCCTTAGCTGACACTTTCTGTGGCCAGACGACACCCTAGCTGAGATACAGTGAGGGAAAAAAAGTATTTGATCCCCTGCTGATTTTGTACGTTTGCCCACTGACAAAGAAATTATCAGTCTATAACTTTAATGGTAGGTTTATTTGAACAGTGAGAGACAGAATAACAACAAGAAAGTCCAGAAAAAACGCATGTGAAAAATGTTATAAATTGATTTGCATTTTATTGAGGGAAATAAGTATTTGACACCTCTGCAAAACATGACTTAACTTGGTGGCAAAACCCTTGTTGGCAATCACAGAGGTCAGACGTTTCTTGTAGTTGGCCACCAGGTTTGCACACATCTCAGGAGGGATTTTGTCCCACTCCTCTTTGCAGATCTTCTCCAAGTCATTAAGGTTTCGAGGCTGACGTTTGGCAACTCGAACCTTCAGCTCCCTCCACAGATTTTTTATGGGATTAAGGTCTGGAGACTGGCTAGGCCACTCCAGGACCTTAATGTGCTTCTTCTTGAGCCACTCCTTTGTTGCCTTGGCCGTGTGTTTTGGGTCATTGTCATGCTGGAATACCCATCCACAACCCATTTTCAATGCCCTGGCTGAGGGAAGGAGGTTCTCACCCAAGATTTGACGGTACATGGCCCCGTCCATCGTCCCTTTGATGCTGTGAAGTTGTCCTGTCCCCTTAGCAGAAAAACACCCCCAAAGCATAATGCTTCCACCTACATGTTTGACGGTGGGGATGGTGTTCTTGGGGTCATAGGCAGCATTCCTCCTCCTCCAAACACGGCGAGTTGAGTTGATGCCAAAGAGCTCCATTTTGGTCTCATCTGACCACAACACTTTCACCCAGTTGTCCTCTGAATCATTCAGATGTTCATTGGCAAACTTCAGACGGGCATGTGTATGTGCTTTCTTGAGCAGGGGGACCTTTCGGGCGCTGCAGGATTTCAGTCCTTCATGGCGTAGTGTGTTACCAATTGTTTTCTTGGTGACTATGGTCCCAGCTGCCTTGAGATCATTGACAAGATCCTCCTGTGTAGTTCTGGGCTGATGCCTCACCGTTCTCATGATCATTGCAACTCCACGAGGTGAGATCTTGCATGGAGCCCCAGGCCGAGGGAGATTGACATTTCTTTTCTGTTTCTTCCATTTGCGAATAATCGCACCAACTGTTGTCACCTTCTCACCAAGCTGCTTGGCGATGGTCTTGTAGCCCATTCCAGCCTTGTGTAGGTCTACAATCTTGTCCCTGACATCCTTGGAGAGCTCTTTGGTCTTGGCCATGGTGGAGAGTTTGGAATCTGATTGATTGAATGCTTCTGTGGAGAGGTGTCTTTTATACAGGTAACAAGCGGAGATTAGGAGCACTCCCTTTAAGAGTGTGCTCCTAATCTCAGCTAGTTACCTGTATAAAAGACACCTGGGAGCCAGAAATCTTTCTGATTGAGAGGGGGGGTCAAATACTTATTTCCCTCATTAAAATGCAAATCAATTTATAACATTTTTCACGTGTTTTTCTGGATTTTGTTGTTGTTATTCTGTCTCTCACTGTTCAAATAAACCTACCATTAAAATTATAGACTGATCATTTCTTTGTCAGTGGGCAAATGTACAAAATCAGCAGGGGATCAAATACTTTTTTTCCCTCACTGTAGCTCCTCGGGAGGAATTACAATCAAAATGTTCCTTCTCCAATCTAACTAGTGCAGTGTGGGAATCTCTCTCTCTCTCTCGCTCTCTCTCTCTCTGTTTCTCTTTCACAAACACACACATACTTTCTTTCCTTTGTTCGTCCATCATAGGTTGATGACTATGACCCGATTCATTGGGATGAGTCTGCGGTACAGTGAGTGCGCAGATGGCTAATGAGACCAATCTGAGCCCGGAACACTGTTTGGCACACTGGACATGGTATCTTGTTAGCAATCTGCTGAGGGATGGCTCTGTTAATACTGGTATTTCGCTGTTGTCTCTAAACCATGGCATTTTTGGTCCTGCTGGTTTGTTTCAGAGGTAGTAGCGCCACCCCGGATGAGATTCCGCCAGGTGGGACGATCCTGAGTACGGCTTTCCTATGACCTTAGATTGATGTTAAAGCTCGAGGGAGGCCTTCAGGGTGTCTTCCCATTATTCAGCTCTCCGAAGAAGATCTGCTTAGGGAGACTGGTAGCAGTCATCCTGGTCACATGGCCCTCCCATCTGAGCTGTGCTTTCATAAGCAGTGTGGGAATGTTCATCATGTCGGGACAGCTGAAGACTTCAATGTCTGGGATTCTGTCCTGCCACTTGATCCTCAGCAGGTTCCTCAAACAGTTCAGGTGAAAATTGCTTTAGTTTCCTGGCATGGGGTTGGTAGACTGTCCAGGTTTTGCAGCTGTAAGTAATGATCGGTAATATGACTTCCTGCTAAACCTTCAGTTTTGTTGCCAGTTTGATGCCAGTCCTTTCCAACACCGAATCTAGCAGGCGACCAAAAGCTGCACTAGCCTTGGCGATCCTGATGTTTGTTTCATCGTCTATGTGAACAGAACGTGACGTTGTGCTACCAAGGAAAGTGCATTCGTCCACAGCTGACAGCATCTGACCTTTTACAGAGATGGTTGGGTCCACGTAAGGATTACCGGGGTCAGGTTGGTACACAGTGGTGAAAAGTACCTAAGTAAAAATATTTTAAAGTACTACTTAAGTAGTTTTTTTGGGGTATCTGTACTTTACTTTACTATTTATATTTTTGACTACTTTTACTTCACTACATTCCTAATGAAAATAATGTACTTTTTACTCCATACATTTTCTTTGACTCTCAAAAGTACTCGTTACATTTTGAATGCTAAGCAGAACAGGAAAGTGGTCCATTTCACACACTTATAAAACAGAACATCCCTGGTCATCCCTACTACCTCTGATCTGGCAAACTCACTAAACACACATGCTTCGTTTGTAAATTATGTTGGAATGTTGGAGTGTGCCTCTGGCTATCCGTACATTTTTAAAACAAGAACAATTGTGTTGTCTGGTTAACTTAATATAAGGATAAAAAAAATATTTATACTTTTACTTTTGAAACTTAAGTATATTTTAGTTTTTACATTTACTTTTGATACTTACATATATTTTGAACCATGTGCTTTTAGACTTTTACTCAAGTATAATTTTACTAGGTGACTTTTACTTGAGTCGTTTTCTATTAAGGTATCTTTACTTTTACTCAAGTATGACAATTAGGTATTTTTCCCACCACTGTTGGTAAATAACTTCAGTCTTTTTTTAACTGATTGTGAGGCAGAAGTTGTCACAGGAAGATGAAACATGCGAGCCAGCAGCTAGTGTGCAGTCATCTACAAACAAGAGGTCACGGACAGTCACCTCCTCCACCTTTGTTTTGGCATGCATCCTCACATTGAACAGCCCCTAATCAAAGCGATAGATGAAGCGGATCCTAGTGTGGCCGTTTGGGAAGGCATCTTGCAGCATGGCCGATAACTTATTAGGGAGTGGTGGGGCGCTAGCGCACTCCCGACACTACCAGGTGAAATGCAAGGCGCCAAATTCAAAATCCAAAAGTTGAATTATTAAACATGCACCAATATACAAGTGTTTCATACTCATCAAAAGCTCTGTTTCTTGGCAATATCACAGCGTTGTCAGATTTCAAAAAGGCTTTACGGCGAAAGCACCACATTTGATTGTTTGAGGGTAGCACCTTCACTATTTTCTCATTACCATGAATTCATTAGCCTTCACGGTTCACACAAAACACATTTCACAGCGAAAACAAATCAATTACCTGTTGAAGAACTTCTGCTGATGGCTTCCAAAGTGTCCAACGAAGACAATCCATGGTTCTTTTGTTAGAAAAAGTAATGTATGATATCCATAAATCTCAGTTTGGTTTGCGCGTTATAATCAGAAACTACAGCCTCCACTCCTCCCTTGAAACGTGAAGAGAACTCGTTCAACTTATACCTATAAACTTGTCCAAGAACAATCAAAAATCATTTTAAATGTATCCTTAGGAACACTTTTACGTATATTTACTATAATAAATCAACTGGAATATAAACTGGGCTATAAGAACGGAAAAAAACACAGAGCGTGCCTTCTCGGGAGCGCGCGTTCTCTTCTGTTGACTTCCAAGGGGACACTTCCTGATTTCTCTTCTTCTCTGCTC
Organism: Brachymystax lenok tsinlingensis; assembly: GCA_030435695.1. Taxonomy (NCBI): domain Eukaryota; kingdom Metazoa; phylum Chordata; class Actinopteri; order Salmoniformes; family Salmonidae; genus Brachymystax; species Brachymystax lenok. The sequence continues at coordinate 32,399,996 of CM059785.1, forward strand.
TAATAGCATCCCCAAAACATCTGAACACGGTCTCGAGACTGTTGACATCCAGAGGAAGCGATCGGTACTGCATTCATATGCCCTTATATGGGCATTTTCATAAGGGAGGGGTTCCAAATGAGGCACTCTGTCAAAACCACTTTTTCCAGGACAGAAATTCCTCTGGGTTTCGCCTGCCATATCCGTTCTGTTTTACTCACAGACAAATGGTTAACACTTTTAGAAAATTCAGAGTGCTTCCTATCCAATGGTACTAACTATGTGCATATCCTATTTTCTGGGCCTGAATGGGAGGCATTTTACTTTGGGCATGCCAGGGTCTCCAAAACGGTCACCTCGTGCGCTTCTGCCTAAGAAAATAACATCATTATGAATAGAGGTGGTGCTAGAACACAGCCAAGCTTCACTCCGTTTGTAACGGGAAATTGCTCTTGGTGATCTTGCACACTAACCATCATGGAATCATGGAGCTGCCGCACCATTGTGATTCATTTTTCTGGGCATCCAAACTTTGCAATGATCTTTCAGAGGCCCTTGTGGCTGATGGTACCAAAAAGCTTTTGTAAAGGTTGACAAAGGTGAGGTACAGGTCAGAGTTTTGTGCTTGGCACACACATAAACAATTGTCAATTCAACTGAGCATTAATGGCATGAATGCAACCACCTTCTGCTGCCAAAGCTATGCAATTACACCAGAAATGACAAATAAAACTGAATTTGTTCATCTGTCTAAACATTTGGGTAATATACTATTTCTCCAAAGATGTGTTTAGTTAGCCACCAGGGTGCCAAGCAGATGTTTTATACGTCCAACTAGAGGTCTGCGCAGGACTGATTTCTTCATCCCGGTCCTGCCCGGTCCAGCTGACTTTTTGTCCGACCCACCCGCTCCTGCATTAACTAACACAGTCTCGCAAATGTTATTTTAAGAGTTTCGAGTTATGTTTCGCAGCTCGCTTGGCAGCCCCGGTACCAGTACTTTTGCACCATATACAGAAATAGGTTAAAAACACCAGAGATTCTCACGTGGCCCATTATATTAGGCTATCGGTATTGTCTGGCTATATCAGCCAATAAGCTGAACATAATTGTTGAAGAGAGCAGAGTTGGGGGCGAAATAGAATAGGTGAGCGGACACTTGCACTTGACTTGAGCTACATTTTGCATAACCTTTAGGAGCGGGACGATTTACAAATAGAGTTAATGTGTTATTAATATTTAATTCCAGTCGATGTTGGAGCTTTATCTATAGCCTCTCATATATAGGAAATGTATTTTCTTGGAAAGACAACTGCGCCGTTCTTCTTCGCCCATGCAGCCTACAGGTTATTTAATTGAGAACAAACACACATATTTCATTTTCAATACCTTTGAAAAAAATTCTGTTTTCACTTTGTCATTATGTAGTATTGTGTATGTATGAGAGATTTTTTTAAATATATTTAATCCATTTTGAATTCAGGTTGTAACAAGAAAATGTGGAATAAGTCAAGGGGTATTAATAAGTTTTAAAAGCCATGATTGCTTTTGAGCAGATTTTCATTATTCACAAGCACACTTGACGCTTATACTGATGTATTTGGCATTTCTTAATTTGGCCACACCTCTTGCTCTCCTTGCGTTATGGTAATTTTATTTGTTTTGTCATTATAAAAATAAACTGTTACATCTTTTTTTGCTTTATTGCTTTATGTTTCATAGTTGTAACAAAGGCACTCCATGAATACAACTTATTTTACACTTGAAATTCTGTGTTTTAGTGGTTTTCTGTTTTTACATTTACCTTTATTTAACTAGGCAAGTCAGTAGTGTTAATTTTGTCACCTATTTTTAATTTAGTCTTAGTCTTAGTCTTGTGCCAAATGTCCTTGTTAGTTTTAGTCATATTTAGTCATTCACATATCTTTTTTTGTTAGTCAAGTTTTAGTCGACTAAAAGTCTCGTAATTTTAGTCTAGTTTTAGTCAAAAGAGAACTCAAGGTATCTTAGTCAAGTTTTAGTCGACTAAAAGTCTTTTCATTTTAGTCTAGTTTTAGTCAAAAAAGAACTCAATATATTTTAGTCAAGTTTTAGTCAAAAAATGTTAGTCTTTTTTTTATTTTAAATAACACATTATTACTGAGATTATTTCTGATAAACATTTCAGTAAAAAAGTGTTTCACATATCTCAAATATTGGTTAAATGTCATAATTACCTGACAAAATACACTTGTTGAATGATTTTTGTTGAATGTGTCTGGTTTTCAATTTCTGATTTAGGCGACACATTTACAAATGATGAACCTGTTCTGAAGAGTATTTTATTTTAACCAACACAATTCAAAAGCTGGGGCCCAACAGACTCCGACTGACAAGTTACAAAGGTTTTTAAAATTATTTTGGTTGCCTTGTGTCTCATGTTTCTGTTCAAAGCAGAAATAAAATAAATATACCCAGAAAAACTGAAAAGAATAGGCCTACTTTACTGTGGGTCTAAAATACAACCTATTTACAGTCTAGGTTGATCTTGAGAAATAACAAATAAGATTTAACAAGGCTTTAACAAGGCTCAACAATTAACAGTTCTGCTGTTACTACAGCTGCTGATACTAAAGCTTACTACAGCTGCTGAAACTTCAACTTTAGGAATTAATTAAACAATCAAGTTCAAAGGCAATATTTGCAACAGTAAGCAAAATCCATTACAAGGTAGAGTGCTAGAAGAAAAATGTGTGTGCTGTTTAATTGAGGGTTATTTAAAGTAAAAAAAAATAACTATAACCAAACTTTAACCAGAGCAGTATGCAGTTATCACTCTAGACTTTGTTAAGTTTTAGAAAAGCACTTCTTTCTAATGTAACTCTTGCTCTGTTGCGGCGGCCACTTGAAAGGTCTCCATGGCTTGGTTAAATTCTAATGTAGAATGCGGTGGTCTGTTATTTCTTGATATATATATATATATATATAAGCATTCCTAGCAACATATGCTGGTGAGTACAGTACAGGTCTGAGTTATTCATAGTCTGAGAGCGTTGCCATGGACACACAGGATTCTAACCGTAGAGACGGAGCGCACTATTTTCTTTTTTCAAATTATTGATTTATTTGGTAGGTAGCCATGTAATAAGCGGGATCCGCTTAGCGTCGGGGTCCTAATCAGCCTGTCGGGGTTGTATTCGCTATAACAACCGCCTCGCTCTAAATTATCCCTTACATAATTTAACATAAAAATAAAACTTTTGAAATAGCCAACTCAAAGTGTTTATTACAAATAAATGAATACATGTTAATGAACAAACATGCATTTACAGCACTTTCCGCGCCCGTGTGATGTGAAGACAATATGCAGGTTATATATATTTTATATATATTTTATGTGCCAAAACACCATAGCTAACTTGTTGATTTACAGCGTAGATGCCTAAAATCAGCATTAACTTATGAGACGTTAATTTAGGTTAGCTTACCTGAATGTGTGCGTGGTTAGCCTTTAGATGTCGTTTAAGGTTGGTGGTGTTTTTCCCTGATATTTTTTGTCCGCAGTGTTTCCCGTCAGTTATGATGACACATTCTGACTTTTTGTCAGTATCATTGTCCTTAAAATGCGACCAAATATCGAGCCTCTTCCTTCGACCTAGCATGTCGCCGCCGCTCGTCACTCGTGTTCGCTGTGGGTGCTGTGTTCTGCAGTTTCGTGTTGCAGCCACAGGCTGGCATCAACAGGAGTATGAAACCTGTACTTGAGCAACAGCGCAAACTCATTCGGAATATTTTAAAGGCGTAACAGCTGATGAAAAAGCAGAGACGATTGTAGACGAAAATGAAGAGAGATTTTATCTTCGTTTTTATTTTATGCAAAACATTTTCGTCTCGTCTTTTTTCGTCAACAATAATGCATGTTAATTTAGTCTTAGTCAGCGTTTTTGAACAATGGTGCAGTCTCGTCATCGTCTCGTCTTAGTCATGGAAAAAAAGGTCGTTGACGAACATATTTCGTCTCGTCTCGTCTGACGAAATTAACAAGTCAGTTAAGAACAAATTCTTATTTTCAATGACTGCCTAGGAACATTTTTACCTTGTCAGCAAGGTAAAAATGTTTTTCGGTTACAAGTCCAGCGCTCTAACCACTAGGCTACCTGCCGCCCCTCAACATATACAGTTGAATTCGGAAGTTTACATACACCTTAGCCAAATACATTTAAACTCAGTTTTTCACAATTCCTGACATTTAATCCCAGTAAAAAAATGTGTTTTAGGTCAGTTAGGATCACCACTTTATTTTAAGAATCTGAAATGTCAGAATAATAGTAGAGAGAATTATTTATTTCAGCTTTTACTTCTTTCATTACATTCCCAGTGGGTCAGAAGTTTACATACACTCAATTAGTATTTGGTAGCAATGCCTTTAAATTGTTTAACTTGGGTCAAACTTTTCGGGTAGCCTTCCACGAGCTTCCCACAATAAGTTGGGTGAATTTTGAATTTTGACCCATTCCTCATGACAGAGCTGGTGTAACTGAGTCAGGTTTGTAGGCCTTCTTGCTCGCACACACATTTTCTATAGGATTGAGGTCAGGGCTTTGTGATGGCCACTCCAATACCTTGACTTTGTTGTCCTTTAGCCATTTTGCCACAACTTTGGAAGTATGCATGGGGTCATTGTTTATTTGGAAGACCCATTTTTGACCAAGCTTTAACTTCCACAACATGATGCTTCACCCCGTGCTTCACGGGTGGGATGGTGTTCTTCGGCTTGTACCCATTTGCAGTTGAAAACCGTAGTCTGGCTTTTTTATGGCAGTTTTGGAGCAGTGGCTTCTTCCTTGCTGAGCGGCCTTTCAGGTTATGTCGATATAGGACTTTTTTTGTGTTTATACTTGCATACTATTGTTTGTACAGATGATTGTGGTACCTTCAGATGTTTGGAAATTGCTCCCAAGGATGAACCAGACTTGTGAAAGTCTACAATTTTCTTTTGATTTTCCCATGATGTCAAGCAAAGAGGCACTGAGTTTGAAGGTATGCCTTGAAATACATCCACAGGTACACCTCCAATTGACTCAAATGATGTAAATTAGCCTATCAGAAGCTTCTAAAGCCATTACATCATTTTCTGGAATTTTCCAAGCTGTTTAAAGGCCCAGTCAACTTAGTGTATATGAACTTCTTACCAACTGGAATTGTGATACAGTTAATTATAAGTTAAATAATCTGTCTGTAAACAGTTGTTGGAAAAATTACTTGTGTCATGCACAAAGTAGATGTCCTAACCGACTTGACAAAACTATAGTTTGTTAACAATACATTTGTGGAGTGGTTGAAAAACAAGTTTTAATGACTCCAACCTAAGTGTATGTAAACTTCTGACTTCAACTGTACCTTTGTTGGGTTGCAGTGTGTAATAGTCTGCGTTTTTGTCTTTATTGTGTCCCAGTCGATGGCAACTGTCGGATGCGTAACACAATCTTTCTTTCTTGCCTTGCATTGATAAAGTCTGAGTGTGGAGTATAGCTGCTGTGTTCGGGCTTTATTTTGTGCATAGGTAGGGAGCTCCGGTCTCGCTTTGTTCATGGTGCCTACCAGGCTTATTTTCTATGCATTCTGTGCTTCTTCTTACTCATCAACTCACCCATTCTCCCCCTTTCGCCCTCTTCATACTTTACTTCATTTATTTAGTCTGTTGTTATATGTATGAAATTAGTTTCGGTATAGTTTAGGTTCAGTTTCGTGGAAATTATCGGGGTGATTATCAACTGGGCATGGCACCTTCAACTATCGGGGGGAAACCATTCAACAAATGACATGCCCTCCTTAAACTGGTTATAACGCCGGTTCTGTTTGTGATATTAAGATTCTAACAATGACAGTGTGTTATATAGACTTATTTAGGAAAAGTCAAGGATGGGGGGACATGACGTTAAAAATGGCAGAGTAATAAAATATATACATTTGTTTTGTGTCATTATGACGCTCTCTGACTTTCTAGTGTTAATGCAATACAAAACGGAAAGACAATCGTTTCGACACGCTGCAGGACAAAAAACAAATGTCATCCTAAAGTTGTCAAATTGTGTAACAAGGTTGTAGCCTTGAACATGGCTTCCAAATATTTAAACTTCCTGTCTATATATTCATCCCTTCATCAATCACCCTATTTTATCCTTCATCCTCAGAAGCATCCAATGACCAGTTACCCTTTCCCATTTAATTTGCTCTGTTTCAGTACAACACATATGAATGAATCCCCTTAGATGGTTTAAGTCGCACTGCTGTTAAGGACAATGTGGGATGTTTAGATGAAGGGAGCAGCGGTGAAATGAACTTGGAAGATCTGTGGCATTATCCGATGATCCAACGTTGAATTAGCCACCTGGGCCCTCATTGCTCAGGGACACCTCATTTCTTACTCAGTTAAATATCATTACTGATGCCTATGATAGCAGGTTTCTATGGAAATGACCAAAACAGCTGATGCACGAAGTCTGGAACCAACAGGGCCCTGAACAGCTTCTACCCCCAAGCCATAAGACTTCTAAATAGTTAACCAAATAGCTACCCGGACTATCTGCATTGTCCCTTTTTGCACTAGCTCTTTTCTCATCACATATGCTGCAGTTTATTGTCTATCTGTTTATTGTCTATCCTGTTGCCTAGTCACTTTACCCCAACTTCACTGAATAAAAATATAAATGCAACATGCAACAATTTCAAAGATTTTACTGAGTTACAGTTCATATAAGGAAATCAGTCAATTGAAATAAATTCATTAGGCACTAATCTATGGGTTTCACATGACTGGGAATACAGATTTGCATCTGTTGATCACAGATACACTATATATGCAAAAGTATGTGGACACCCCTTCATATTAGTATATTCAACTAGTTCAGCCACACCCGTTGCTGACAGGTGTATAAAATTGAGCACATAGCCATCTCCATAGATAAACATTGGCAGTAGAAGGGCCTTTCTGAAGAGCTCAGTGACTCAGTCACCATCATTTATTTAACTAGGTTAGTCTGTTATGAACAAATTCTTATTTACAATGACGGCCTACCCCGTTTAGACCCCCCCCTAAACCAGACGACACTGGGCCAATTGTGCACCGCCCTATGGGACTCCTGATTTCGCCTGGTTGTGATACAGCCCGGGATTGAACCCGGGTCTGAACCCGGGTCTGCCTTAGACCGCTGCACCACTCTGTCCCAATAGGATGCCACCTTTCCAACAAGTGAGTTTGCAACATTAATGCCCTGCTAGAGCTGCCCCGGTCAATTGTACGTGCTGTTATTGTGAAGTGGAAACGTCTAGGAGCAACAACGGCTCAGTCACGAAGTGGTAGGCCACAGAAGCTCACAGAACAGGACCGCCGAGTGCTGAAGCGCGCAGTGAGAAAAAATAGTATGTCTGTTGCGACACTCACTACTGAGTTTCAAACTGCCTCTGGAAGCAACATCAGCACAATAACTGTTTGTCGGAAAAATCATGAAAAGGGTTTCCATGGCCGATCAGCCAAACAAAAACCTAAGATCACCATGCTCAAGTGTCAGCTGGAGTGGTGTAAAGCTCGCTGCAATTGGACTCTGGAACAGTGGAAACACATTCTCTGGAGTGATGAAATACGCTGTACCATTTTGCAGTTCAACGTAAGAATCTGGGTTTGACGGATGCCAGTGGAACGCTACCTGCCCAAATGCACAGTGCCAACTAAAGTTTGATGGAGGAGGAAGAATGGTCTGGGGTTGTTTTTCATGGTTCGGGATAGGCCCCTTAGTTCCAGTGAAGGGAAATCTTAACTCTACAGCATACAATGACATTCTAGACAATTCTCTGCTTCCAAATTTGTGGCAACAGTTTGGAGTCTAGTTCTCGACCCAGCCCTTTGCAACTGGGTCCTGGACTTCCTGACGGGCCGGCCCCAGATGGTGAGGGTAGGAAACAACATCTCCACCCTGCTGATCACTGGGGCCCCACAAGGGTGTGTTCTCAGCCCTCTCCTGTACTCCCTGTTCACCCATGACTGCGTGGCCTAGCACGCCTCCAACTCAATCATCAAGTTTGCTGACGACACTACAGTGGTAGGCTTGTTCCCAAGAAAGCTAAGGTAACTGAGCTAAATGACTATCGCCTCGTAGCACTCACTTCCGTCATCATGAAGTGCTTTGAGAGACTAGTCAAGGATCATATCAACTCCATCCTGCCAGACACCCTGGACCCAATACAATTTGCTTACTGTCCCAATGGGTCCACAGACGACGCAATCGCAATCACACTGCATACTGCCCTAACCCATCTGGACAAGAGGAATACCTATGTAAGAATGCTGTTCATCGACTACAGCTCAGCATTTAACACCATAGTACCCTCGAAGCTCATCATTAAGCTCGACCCAGCCCTGTGCAACTGGGTCCTGGACTTCCTGACGGGCCGGCCCCAGGTGGTGAGGGTAGGAAACAACATCTCCACCCCGCTGATCCTCAACACTGGGGCCCCACAAGGGTGCGTTCTCAGCCCTCTCCTGTACTCCCTGTTCACCCATGACTGCGTGGCCAAGCACTCCTCCAACTCAATCATCAAGTTTGCTGACGACACTACAGTGGTAGGCTTGACTACCAACAACGACGAGACGGCCTACAGGGAGGAGGTGAGGGCCCTCGGAGTGTGGTGTCAGGAAAATAACCTCTGACTCAACGTCAACAAAACTAAGGAGATGATCGTGGACTTCAGGAAACTGGACAGTAGTGGAGAAAGTGGAAAGTTTTAAGTTCCTCGACGTAAACATCACGGACAAACTGAAATGGTCCACCCACACAGACAGCGTGGTGAAGAAGGCGCAACAGCGCAACAGCGCCTCTTCAACCTCAGGAGGCTGAAGAAATTTGGCTTGTCACCAAAAACACTCACAAACTTCTACAGATGAACAATCGAGAGCATCCTGTCGGGCTGTATCATCGCCTGGTACGGCAACTACTCCTCCAGAGGGTAGTGAGGACTGCACAACGCATCACCGGGGGTAAACTACCTGCCCTCCAGGACACCTACACCACCCGATGTCAAAGGAAGGCCAAAAAAATCATCAAGGACAACAACCACCCGAGCCACTGCCTGTTCACCCCGCTATCATCCAGAAGGCGAGGTCAGTACAGGTGCATCAAAGCTGGGACCGAGAGACTGAAAAACAGCTTCTATCTCAAGGCCATCAGACTGTTAAACAGCCACCACTAACATTGAGTGGCTGCTGCCAACATACTGACTTAAATCTCTAGCCACTTGAAATAATAGATAATTGGATGTAACAAATGTATCACTAGCCACTTTAAACAATTTTGTATATAATCCGACATTACTCATATCAAATGTATACACTGTACTCTATACCATCTACTGAATCTTGCCTATGCCGTTCGGCCATCGACTCAAATCTCTAGCCACTTTAATAATTAAAAAGTGGATGTAATAAATGTATCACTAGCCACTTTAAACAATGCCATTTATATAATGTTTACATATCCTACATTACTCATCTCATATGTATATACTGTACTCTATACCATCTACTGCATCTTGCCTATGCCGGTCAGCTATCGCTCATCCATATATTAATATGTACGTACTCGTATTCATTCCTTTACACTCGCATTAACATCCGCTAACCATGTGTATGTGACAAATACAATTTTATTTGATTTTAAGTTTCAGCATGACAATGCCCCTGTGCACAAAGCGAGGTCCATACAGAAATTGTTTGTTGAGATCGGTGTGGAAGAACTTGACTGGCCTGCGCAGAGCCCTGACCCCAACCCCATCGAACATCTTTGGTATGAATTGGATCGCCGACTGCGAGCCTGGCCTTATCGCCCAACATCAGTGCCCAAAATTACTAATGCTCTTGTGGCTGAATGGAAGCAAGTCCCTGCAGCAATGTACCAATATCTAGTGGAAAGCCTTCCCAGAAGAGGGGAGGCTGTTATAGCAGCAAATGGGGGACCAACACCATATTAATGCCCGTGATTTTTTTAATGAGATGTTCGATGAGCAGGTATCCATATACTTTTGGTCATGTAGTCTACCTTAAAAAAAAAGGTGGATCAGAATACCAAACAGTATCTGGTGTGGCCACCATTTGCATCATGCAGCGCAGCACATCTCCTTTGCATAGAGTTTATCAGGCTGTTGATTGTGGCCTGTGGAATGTTGTTACAAATGAACATTACATTCTCTGTCAACAGCTCTGGTTGACACTCCTGCAGTCAACATACCAATTGCACGCACCCTCAAAACTTGAGACATCTGTGGCATTGTGTTGTGTGACAAACACATTTTAGAGTGGCCTTCTATTGTCCCCAGCACTAGTTGCACCTGTGTAATGATCATGCTGTTTAATCACCTTGTTGATATGCCACATCTGTCAGGTGGATGGATTATTTTAGCAAAGGAGAAACACTCACTAACAGTACAACATTTTTGAGAAATAAGCTCAAACTCGGTACTGGTACCTCGTGTATATAGAGCCAAGTTGTGTATTTATTATGTATTTATTGTGTGTTATTATTTGTCTATTATTTGTCTCTGAATTTTTGGTAAGTAATAATTTCAATGTTAGTCTACACCTGTTATTTATGAAGCATGTGACAAATCTAATTTGATTTGATAGATATCAGGTATTTTATCAACAAACAACAAGAAAGTAGTTTTTAAAAGATAAGGCAAACACACAATGTCGCAATACATAATTAAAGCTGTAAAATGTAGCTATGTGTAATCATCCACTGGGTCAATCAATCTTTTGCCATAGCCATCTTGAGAGATTTGAGATGTTGGACATAATGCTGGGCTGCTGCAGTATGCAACTGGCTTGTCAATGGGTTATTCAGTGAGTATTGCATCTTTGTGGGGTACCACAAAGAAGGAATGCTCAAGGACATATAATTCAATGCCAATTTAGTTTGTAATTTCACCCCAGGGAGCTCTCTCAGCTAGGGTGACATCTGGCTACTGAGAGTGTCAGCTAAGGCTTGGCTGAGCACAGTCTCAGAGGAAGAACCCTCTAGGTCTGTATCTAGCCCCTGCACAAAGAGCTAACTCCCAGACTGTTTGCGCCACTTTTACACATTAGATTTCCTTACAGTCACAGACCTTAAAATGGTCAATTGCAATCAGACAATCAACCAAACAACAGCAGTTGTGTAGTCAACAAGTGTGTGTGCAGAGAATGCCCCCATGGAAACGTTCAGTGTTCTGGGTTGTCTATAGGCTGACTACAAAAATGCAAATAATACAAATAAAAAAACACAGCACGAACCACATTTTCAATGTTTACTGACAACTATTGGGTTGACAGTGATGCTCAATTACCAGGTATTTAATAATTTGTTGCAGTTACCGTTTGTTACTTGAAGTACTAGAAATGACCCATTGTTTCTACATGATGTCCAATGAAATACCAGATGAATAGGGTAATAGTACCGTATAGTTAATTTATACCTATATACTCATACAATGCCCAATTTAGATGAAAGCTTTGTGAATCATTCAGATAGCCTCTTGCTGTTAAATAACTGCTTTATTTTGCCTGTGAATGTAGTTGCATTGATTTGGCTGCAAGGCTGAGGGTTTCTTTCAAACCTTTTTCAAAAATAGTATGAACTGCAGAAGGTTCAGCCTTAATTGAAGAGGGCCTTGTGGACCTCCTGAACGTTTAGCCTTAAAGGCTATCTTAACAGTGGAGGTTATGCTGAAAATATAATTTAAGATGATACTGTATGCATACGTAGGCCTAAATAATGCACATCATTTCAACTTGAATAATTCAAATCAAATCCAATTGTATTTTTCACGTGCGCCAAATACAACAGGTGTAGTAGACCTTACCGTGAAATGCTTACTTACAGGCCTTAACCAACAGCGCAGTTCAAGAAATAGAGTTAAGAAAATATTTACTAAATAAACTAAAAGTAAAAATATTTTTCCAAAAAGTAACAAGAAAATGACAACAATAACTAGGCTATATACAGGGGGTCCCGGTACGTACCAAGTCAATGTGCAGGGGTAAAGGTTAGTTTACTCTTATTAAAGACATTCTTCCTATGCTTTCTTCTCACCTCAAACCACCTCAGTCTGTGCTTATGTTGGTATATCAACACAATAGATTTCTGTCTTGGATCTTTCTGTGATGTTTATTGCAAATATATCTCATGCATCTTTCTCACATGAGATACAGTACATTGTTTGATGAATTGTTTGATGTCTGATCTCATCAAGTTTTTTTATCCCATTTGATCGTAGAAAATTCTAGCATCGTAGACAGTGACTAAATTGTGTTATTTGTTTAGGGGGGCAGTCTTGTCTTATTTCTCCATCCCTTTTCCCACCTCAATGCTCTGTTACTCCCTTGGTTGTCTCCTTCATCTGTCAAAGCTCAATCTGTCTGTCTGAGGTAATAGACTGGGATGGATGCTAATCACTCTGGCCAGGCTGCCTCACAGACAGAGCCCAGGCAAGGCTCCCACTTCACGCTATGAATAAATTAGTATTTTCTCATTGCTGGTCGATCATACCCATTAGGTGTAGGTTACCCTGTTATTCAGATTGATGGCTGCCAAGGTTAAATCTGCTGGTCCAAGATCTAAGGCCAGCTGTTGGCTCGCACAGGGCTTTAGCTCAAAGTGTTAATACTGTCTTCCTTGGTGGTCTGGATGTGGTGCGTTTATGACCAGGGTTGGAGTTCCGGGCTGTACAATGTATACAAATACTCTCCAGTAGGTTAAACTTTGCAGGTAATAGCAATATGGTGGTAAGCCACTCTTTCCCTACTGGTCCCTCTATGATGTTAAAATAATGTAAATTGAGTTTCTACCATATTGCTTTCACCCATTCTGCCTTTAAAGATCAATGCTTATAAACAAAAGGAAATGGAAGGAATATTTTCAGCAGTACTGGGAAACAAGCCATCTTTTGTGCTTGGTTGCATGTTACACATGTTACAGACACATTTTGAGCAATTGTTTGACTTTTATTACTTGCAATAATGATTTGAAACAGATGTGTAATCTACTTGAGTGAGTGGTCTGCCAATCGTGAGTGAGTGGTCTGTCAAAATTGGCTCATCTTCACAAATTAACATTATCATGAGTTAAGTCAAATTATTTTAGCTTTTCTACTTGTTGGCTTGCCAGCAATCTAAAATATTGATGGAAATATTTTGATGGCACATATTTGTCATCTAACTGATTAAAATCTTGTTTTGGCTAGTGTTGGTCTCTGTAAAGGAAAAATTAGATGTGCGCTTGCTTTGTGGTCTGCAACTAATAATGTATTTTGACAACATCATGAATAGAAAGCAAGTTCATTATCCTTAACCATGATGTGAATTATATTTGATCAATTGCAATGTCTTGTGAAACCCTACACCAGTTCTAGGTTATCAAATCAATTAAAGTCGTGAGCTACATAATTAAGCTGATGGCTAATGAGAACCTAGGCTAAGAAATATTGCAGGCAATTAAATATCGCTGCAAAATGAGTCCTATGTCAATTGCTGAAAGAGCGAGTTAACCATCTAAATTGAGGACTGCTCATTTGAACCAATAGTCCTCTATGCTGCCTAGTGAAGTCTTACACAGTTGGTGCTGCTATACACATTCTGCATGTCCTTGATTCAGAACATGGACACAATGTATAAATTATTACATTCTGACTTATTCAGCTGGTCTAGCTTTCAGTGAAACCCAATGACCTGAAACTGAGGACTATTATATTCTACACTGGACTTCTGCACTGATTCAGTGGATTCACTCTGGGGGGATAAGCTGCACAGTTATTTGTCCCTGTCTGTTTTTCTTAGTGGCCTTGGAATTTAAAAGTCTGTGATAGATATGACTTCACCTTGACTGTCAAATGAAATGGCAATGTTTATTTGTCACAGTATGCAATGTACCATGCAGTAACATCGGCAATGGGCCAAACAGATGATCCAGAGTCCCTGTTGGTTTGAACATCTTTTCAGCTCCCACTATCAATCCCTCCATCTAATGTACATATTTTTCCTTCCATGAGAATACTGGTCTTATTTTGACCCAAATGTTGTGTTGCTTTTTGTCTTAGTGCATGTTGCTCAGTTAACTCAGGTCTTTGATAATAAAATTAAAGAAGTTACACTTTTTTGATTTGGTTGTAAAAAAGCTATGTAAATGGAATCCAGACACTTATTTTTTGGGCAATTTCACTTGTTTTTGAGAAACTTACCTTGAACAGCGATTCATTTCCTCAGCCTTATTGGGGGGGCTCTAAAAAAACGTTACAAAATGCTCTAAAAACACTCAAATACATCCTTTTAGAAAATGTTCTCAGCATAGTGATGCAGGTCTTTAGATGTTGTACACATGAAATTGTCATTCCGAACATTATCCGCAACGTTATATTCCATTTTGTGCGACTAAAACTGTTTCCCCTATCCAGCTGTTCCTTTCTCTGTGTAGCCTGCTGCTACAGTTAACTGCCAAAATAAAGGAAACACCAACATAAAGTATCTTAATAGGGAGTTGGAACACCACGAGCTGCCAGATCGGCTTCAATGCGCCTTGACATAGATTCTGTGTGGAAGCACCTGCTTTCTATATACTTTGTGTCCCTCATTTCCTTTATTTTTGCAGTTACCTGTAGAATGGACCGAGAGGTATCACCCAAGTTTCAACAATATGGAATATAACTTTGCGGATAAAGTTTGGAATGACACAATTTCATGTGTACAACATGTGTATCAGTATACTAATAGCTTTTCAGTTTCTAAAAGGACGTATTTGGTGTTTTTGGAGCCTTTGTTCATGTTTTCTTCAGAGCCCCCGTACTGCACAACTAGGATGAGGAAATGAATCCCTGGTTGGGGTAAGTTTCTCAAAAACAAGTGAAATTGTAAGAAAACGTGTCTGGATCCTTCTATTACATCTCTTTACATAAAGAATTGAGATTTGGTTGTAAAAAAGCCAAATGTTCCTTTAAGATATGCAGGCTGTTTTCCATATGCTTTTTATTTTAACTTAAAAAATGACTCTGGTTGGGAAAATACATTATTGATTAACAAATCTAAAAACTTCAAGCAATTGTCCAAAGCAGCACTTTGAATAGATCCGTGATTTACTATTTATCAAGTTATTCATGTTTCTGTTTTCCTTAGCACTGTATTGTGCATAATATGCCCCATAGAGCCAAATGTTCTGCAGAAATACAGTTCTAGGAGTGCCTGCATGGTGAACAGCGGTGACAGTAATTGATATACACATTTAAATAGCTGCACACTTCAAAAGTCTCAAGGTCCCAAATAGATCTCTTGTACAGCATATGACCTTCTCAAAACTGAAGGGCACACTTTATGTTGGATTTACTGGCCACTTGAGCTTCGAAGGTATTGTGTCACAACAAAGAAACAAGACATAGGCAAGGTTATCTTGTATGTTATATCTGTCAGTGACAAATGCACTGTATGGTTTACTCCTCATGGCAAAGTGGCTCTTTCAGTGTTTTTGTGCCTCTTTTTGACCTTGTGCTATCTTGCCATAAGCACAATATTTCACTAGTTAAACTGATACATAAAAAACACTGTCTGGGATATTGATTAGTAAAATCTGCTAAGGCAAGTAAATATGTTAAATCCTTGAACTAAGTTGTCCTTTGTCCAGCCTCACATCTGCCATACCCTTTGATGTTTCAAGGATTCTATTAGGACACAAGTGCCTATTTTGAAGCTAACGTTCAAATCAAGACAAGTTGAAAATCACTTGAAGTTGTGTTTGCTCACACAGTTCACAGTAAGGCCACACACTGTCAAAGCTAGCCTGCTTACTGACTGAAAAAAAGATAACCCCAATGCAGATTGAGTTGAGCGTCTGCTTGTCCGTACACAAAACTTTAAAGTTGGTTTAGGACCTGTAGGCCTATACAGATTCCAATACTGAACTGAAGTTCTGGCTTTGCAAGTACGTATTAGAATGTAGTGAAGTGGTCAACGCACAGTATCTTGTAGGACCTAGGATCAGGCATAGGACATAGGACCAGGCAATGGACCTAGGACTAGCCATACCAAGAAGAGTAGAAATGACTGTCAAGGAACATTTGGTGAAAGAAAATATACACACCTACACGTATAGGCCTACACATGCCATTGGTTTAGAAGCTGGACAGAAAAATTAATAGAAAAAGGCTAAAGTGATTTAAGGTGGCCTATATGTTGCGCTGTTATTGATGTCAAGTGATGTAGAAAAGCCAAAATGCCAATCTTTAGCTGATTAAACTTAGATGTTTACATGTTATTTCAAGGAACAGGTTTGACTAAGGTTTTGAAACCCTTAGATTACAAGACAGTTAGGAATTACCTGCTTTGGTCAGTATTACACTGTGCTTTTTCTTTAGTTTTAAACGTTATTTGGCCCGTGGTTGCAATTGCAGGAATACTTTTTTCAAGGATACAGTTACATGTTAAATGTGCAACCAGAGAGAAAAAAACTCTAAAAAACACTTTTACTCCACACACAGACGCGTACAAAGCTCTCCTTCGCCCTCCATTTGGCAATTTCCTGTTTTTTTTTTTATTGACCGAGTCACTAGTGTTTCCTGCTTTAGTTTTTGCTTGTAAGCAGGAAGCACTAGTGACTCTGTCAATAAAAAAGTGGTCAGATGAAGCAAATGCTAAGCTATAGGACTGTTTTACTAGCACAGACTGGAATATGTTCCTGGATTCTTCCGATGGCATTGAGGAGGACACCACGTCAGTCAGTGGCTTCATCAAAAAATGCATCGATGACGTTGTCCCTACAGTGACTTTACGTACATACCCCAACCAGAAGCCATGGATTACAGGCAACATCCGCACTGAGCTAAAGGGTAGAGCTTCCGCTTTCAAGGAGTGGGACTCTAACCAGGAAGCTTACAAGAAATCCAGTTATGCACTCTGACGAACCATCAAACAGGCAAAGCATCAATACAAGACTAAGATTGAATCGTACTACACTGGCACCGGCGCTCGTCGGATGTGGCAGGGCTTGCAAACAATTACAGACTACAAAGGGAAGCGCAGCCGCGAAGCCGCAAGCTGCCCAGTGACATGAGCCTACCAGACGAGCTAAATTACTTCTATGCTCGCTTAAATTCATAAACCAGCGCAGTTCACACAAAACACATATCACAGCGAAAACAAATCCCTTACCTTTCGAAGAACTTCTGCTGAGGGCTCCCCAAGTGTCCAACGAAGTGTCATGATTATCTCTTGGGACAGACCAATGCGCAGCGAAGTATCCAGAATACATATTTATTAGCGAACGTGACTAGAGTGAAAAAAACAGTGAACGATGAACATGACGTGAAAACAAACGCTAAATCCTAAACTAGACACTGGGACATAAACCTAAACACGATGACAAGAACCTAAACACGATGGCATGAACCTAAACACGATGGCATGAACCTAAACACGATGGCATGAACAATTTACAATCATAACGAACCTCAATAACCCACCAACCTAAGTGCAAAACCCAAAACATATATATGGTTCCCAATTAGAGGTAACGAGACTCAGCTGCCTCTAATTGGGAACCATTACCCCAACATAGAAATACACACCATAGAACAGAAGAAACCCTACACCAAAACAAAACTAAACACTCCAGCCTGAACACTCAGGCCTGGACGTTACACGAAGACATCCAATGGTTCTTTTGTTAGAAAAAGTCATTTATTATATCCATAAATCTCAGTTTGGTTGGCGCGTTATGATCATAAAATTCGTTGAGTCGCCCATTGAATCGAAGAGAACACGTTCAAATTATACCTATAAACTTTCTACAAACAAATTAAACATCATTTTTAATGTATCCTTAGGTATCCTTTTGTGGATATTTGCTGTAATATTATATCAGTTCTGTTATACTCACATACATCAGTGTTTCCTATCCAATAGTACTAATTATGTGCGTATCCTATTTTCTGGGCCTGAGTGGCAGGCATTTTACTTTGGGCACGCCAGACTCTCCAAAACTGTCACCTATGCAGCCGCTCCCTAAGAAGTTAAACAGGTCAACATTCAAAAGGTCGCAGGGCCAGACGGATTACCAGGATTTGTAGGCATTGTCCCTGTGCCCAGGAACACTAAGGCAACCTGCCTAAATGACTACCTACCCGTAGCACTCACGTCTTTAGCCATGAAATGCTTTGGAAGGCTGGTCATGTCTCACATCAACACCATTATCCCAGAAACCTAGACCCACTCCAATTTGCATACTAGTCCAACAGATCCACAGATAATGCAATCTCTATTGCACTCCACAATGCCCTTTCCCACATGGACAAAAGGAACACCTTTGTGAGAATGCTATTCATTGACATCAGCTCAGTATTCAACACCATAGTGCCCTCAAAGCTCATCACTAAGCTAAGGACACTGGGACTAAGCATCTCCCTCTGCAACTGGATCCTGGACTTCCTGACGGGCCGCCCCCAGGTGGTATGGGTAGGTAACAACACATCTGCCATGCTGATCCTCAACACGGGGGCCCCTCAGAGGTGCGTGCTCATTCCCCTCCTGTACTCCCTGTTCACTCATGACTGCACGGCCAGGCACGACTACAACAACATCATTAAGTTTGCTGATGACACAACAGTGGTAGGCCTGATCACCAACAACGATGAGACCGCCTATAGGGAGGAGGTCAGAGACCTGGCCGTGTGGTGCCAGGACAACAACCTATCCCCCAACGTGATCAAGACAAATGAGATGATTGTGGACTACAGGAAAAGGAGGACCGAGCATGCCCCCATTCTCATCGACCGGGCTGTAGTGGAGCAGGTTGAGAGCTTCAAGTTCCTTGGTGTCCACATCAACAACAACTATCATGGTCCAATACACACCAAATCAGTCATGAAGAGGGCACAACAAAGCCTATTCCCCCTCAGGAGACTGAAAAGATTTGGCACGGGTCCTCAGATCCTCAAAAAGGTCTACAGCTGCACCATCGAGAGCATCCTGACTGGTTGTATCACTGCCAGGGTATGGCAACTGCTCGACTAGTTCAGAGGGTAGTGTGTACGGCCCAGTACATCACTGGGGCCAAGCTTCCTGCGATCCAGGACCTCTATACCAGGCGATGTAAATTGTCAAAGATTCCAGCCACCCTAGTCATAGACTGTTTTCTCTGCTACCGCACGGAGCGCCAAGTCTAGGTCCAAAATACTTTTTAACTGCATTGTTGGTTAAGGGCTTGTACGTACAGTGCTTTGCAAAAGCATTCATCCCCCTTGGCGTTTTCCTATTTTGTTGCATTACATCCTGTAATTAAAATGAAATTTTATTTGTATTTCATATAATGGACATACACAAAATAATGGACATACACAAAAATTTCAAACTGAAAATTGGTTTGTGCATATGTATTCACCCCCTTTGCTATTAAGCCCCTAAATAAGATCTGGTGCAACCATTTACCTTCAGAAGTCACATAATTAGTTAAATAAAGTCCACCAGTGTGCAATCTAAGTGTCACAAAATCTCAGTATATATACACCTGTTCTGAAAGGCCCCAGAGTCTGCAACACTACTAAGCAAGGGGCCCCACCAAGCAAGCGGCACCATGAAGACCAAGGAGCTCTCCAAACAGGTCAGGGACAACGTTGTGGAGAAGTACAGATCAGGGTTGGGTTATAAAAAAATATCAGAAACTTTGAACATCCCACGGAGCACCATTAAATCCCCCCAAAATGTTAAGAATATAGCACCACAACAAACCTGCTATGAGAGGGCCGTCCACCAAAACTCACGGACCAGGCAAGTAGGGCATTAACCAGAGAGACAACAAAAAGACCAAAGATAACCCTGAAGGAGCTGCAAAGCTCCACAGCGGAGATTGGAGTATCTGTCCATAGGACCACACTCCCCAGAGCTGGGCTTTACGGATGAGTAGCCAGAAAAAAGCCATTGCTTAAAGAAAAAAATAAGCAAACACATTTGGTGTTCGCCAAAAGGCATGTGGGAGACTCCCCAAACATAGGGAAGAAGGTACTCTGGCCAGATGAGACTAAAATTGAACTTTTTGGCCATCAAGGAAAACGCTATGTCTGGTGCAAACCCAACACCCGTTATCACCTCGAGAACACCATCTCCACAGTGAAGCATGGTGGTGGCAGTATCATGCTGTGTAGATGTTTTTCACCGGCAGGGACTGGTCAGAATTTAAGGAATGATGGATGGTGCTAAATACATGGAAATTCTTGATGAAAACCTGTTTCAGTCTTCCAGAGATTTGAGACTGGGACGGAGGTTCACCTTCCAGCAAGACAATGACCCTAAGCATACTGCTAAAGCAACATTCGAGTGGTTTAAGGGGAAACATTTAAATGTCTTGGAATGGCCTAGTCAAAGCCCAGACCTCAATCCAATTGAGAATCTGTGGTATGACTTAAATATTGCTGTACACCAGCAGAATCCATCCAACTTCTTGGAGCTGGAGCAGTTTTGTCTTGAAGAATGGGCAAAAATCATGTGCCAAGCTTATAGAGACATACCCCAAGAGACTTGCAGCAGTAATGGCTGCAAAAGATGGCTCTACAAAGTATTGACTTTGGGGGGGGTGAATAGTTATTTACGCTCAAGTTTTCTGTTTCTTAGTCGTATTTCTTGTTTGTTTCACAATAAAAAATATGTAGCATCTTCAAAGTGGTCGGCATGTTGTGTAAATCAAATGATACAAACCCCCCCAAAATCTATTTTAGTTCCAGGTTGTAAGGCAACAAAATAGGTAAAATGCCAAGGGGGGTGAATCATTTCACAAGCCGCTGTAAGCATTTCACTGTAAGGTCTACACCTGTTGTATTCAGTGCATTTGACAAATGACATTTGATTTGATTTGATCAAGCAGCATGTGTTTCAGTGTTTTGCTATTCACCCAATTTATATAACAAAGATAGTGCAGTATGCGTCATTTACCTAATCATTTAGCTAATCAAGTAAAATGCTTGAGGTACTGTATATGCCAGTAGTTATTTTATGTTTACCTACTGTCGCATACATATTTTTAGCATTCAGTTCGCAATATCCAGTTCGCCACAAGCTTCGGGCAAAAATGTTTACTGTAGTTTTGCACATTAAACACAGTGGGAGATGAGAACACTGTTGGAACCAGCAGCATGCATGGGCAGCTCTGTTGATTCTAAATGAAAGAGTGCAGTTAGTGTTTAATCAATAACACAAATCTGTTGGGCCACTGTCTGCATTTAAATGTTTGAGTCGGATTAATTCTACTTTGCTCCCATGGAATTGCAGTCCAACCTATCTTGACTGCAGGTAGGTTGCAGTGCGGCCCATACCTCTGTATAAACCCACTCTCTTCTAATGTATGCAAGAGCGGTGCAATGGGTTGTGTAGCATACATTGACTTTAGAAGAGCAGTCTCGAGTGGAGCAGGGGGTTGAGCTAATATCTTTAAGGTAATGTGTGATACATGCAATATGACTGCTCGATCCTCCTGTTGACTTGGTAGTAGTAAATTAAGTAGATTACGTTTCAAAACAGATTGGCTACTTGTTTTGCATGGAGAAAGTATGCATTTTATAAACCCTCGTGGTCCCAGGTTGGGAAGAATTAAGTGAAGGCTCAAGAAGGATTTTTCATGGAGCATATTGTTTAGCACATTGCTTTGTCTTCACTCATACTGTCCCTCAGTGCTTTAAAAGCTGTTTTATTCATCGTCAATATAGTTTTATTTGCTACTATAAAAAAAGGAAAACAGCATAAGCTATTTATACAGTCCTGGGGCTTGGAGTCGATACATCTGCATCTGCTCAACATTGCTTTATACAACAATGTATTTTCAATGGTTTTATGGGTTGACTTTTGTCATGTTTTTATAATTGGCAACAGAAATGCATATGATGCCAGTTTTAGCCTCAGCTAGCTTCCAGTAAGTTTTGTTGTGTATGTTAGAATGCTTGGCCCCCCTCCACACTAGTAGGACCCTGACAGTGCAGGCCTGGGGTCTTCCCCTCAGGAGCTGAGCTGGCTAAAGGATGGCCTGCCTAGCTCTGCCTCAGCCTCTTATCAACCCCCAGCAGCAGCCCTCAGGCAGTGGAGCTGCTGCTGGGGCTCAAACACACAAACCTGTCCAGATGCTTGGAAGAACAACTGATGCTGCCAGATCACGTCTAACACCTTTTGGAATGTAAAGAACAGCAGGCGAAAGACTTTCACAATGAAAGGGAAATAACTTTTTCCCAACGCTTATTTTTAAAGCCAGTGTGCTGTTGGCCCTGCATATTTAAGTCCCTGTGGGGTTTTCATACTGCACTTACATAAATACACAAAGATGAATACCTTGCACCGAGTAGGAATATTGTCTTGTTGCCAGTGACTTTTGCTATGTTCAAGGAACTCATCTAAGGACTATGGGGACCCGGTTTTGATACTCTATTTCTACAGTTTCAATTTGGTGGTTGTAGTTGCAATACTCTCATCGTGTTGCTGTGTCGTTCTTCATTAAGAGTATTCTGTGCACATACTGCCTATATTTTCTAAAGAGACTTACGCAACTGCATTTATTGTTCTTTTAATCCATGTTTTTGTTAGAAAATGTAACCCCCTTCTGCTCCCAGGTGGTCTATTGTCATAATGGAAGTAAAAGTGTCTCTGAAAGGTGCTCGCCTTGGTTCAGCAGGGTTTGCATTTAGAACTATGTGAATATGTTCTTGTGCAACATTGCCCCTTATTATTTCCTGCCGACAAGAAACCATGGAGTCGGGGTCTACCAGATACACATTTAAGTCACACTGTCCCGTTAGCTGGAGGGTCTGTGAATGTGATGACTGCGGCAGGACCAATGAAGCAGCCAGGGAGAGGGCCCTAGGACAATGCATTAACAATGTCTCCCTGTAGAAGTTTTGGGTATGTCTATGCTGCAGGCTCCTTCTGTTCACACACAAGCGGCTGCTGAATAGCAGATGCGTTGGAGGTCTCCATCAGTCCCTAGGCAGTATTGAGATACTAAAGTCTCATTTGAACAAATGAGGCCCTCAAATAGTTCTACAACTTGAAACTTGAATTTCAAACTATATGGCTTGGTTGTGAAATGTATAGCATGTCAGCACTGAAGCAAAACCTTAACTTTTTCAAACTTAGGGGTATAAACCATGTAACTGTTCAACTGAATATTGAAATATTAATTTCAGAATATGTGACTGTGAAGGAAGTAGAACGGCGCATTACCACTATTCTAGGCCAAGAACATATTCAGGGCTCGACATTCAGGTAAATGTGGCAGTGGCAAAACTATTTTCAGGTCTTTCCAACATTTTTAAGCAGATTTAAGTCAAAACTTTAACTCGGCCACTCAGGAAAATTCACTGTCTTCTTGGTAAGCAACTCCAGTGTATATTTGGCCTTGTGTTTTTGGTTATTGACCTGCTGAAAGGTGAATTAATCTCCCAGTGTCTGGTGGAAAGCAGATTTAAAACTCCCCAGTTTTTAACGATTACAAGCATACCCATATGTTGCAGGCACAATATGCTTGAAAATATGGAGAGTAATACTCAGTAATGTGTTGTATTGGACTTGCCCCAAACATAACACTTTGTATTCAAAAGTGAATTGCTTTGCCACATTTTTTGCAGTATTACTTTAGTGCCTTGTTGCAAACAAGATACATGTTTTGGAATATTTATATTCTGTGCTTCCTCCATTCAGCCACAAGAGCATTAGTTAGGTCGGGCACTGATGTTGAGTGATTAGGCCTGGCTCGCATTCGCCGTTCCAATTCATCCCAATGGTGTTCTATGGAGTTGAGGTCAGGGCTCTGTATAGGCCAGTCAAGTTCTTCCACACTGATCTTGACAAACCATTTCTGTGCATGGGGGCATTGTCATGCTAAAACAGGAAAAGTCCTTCTCCAAACGTTTGCTACATAGTTGGAAGCACAGCATCGTCTAGAATGTCATTGTATGCTGTAGCGTTAAGATTTCCCTTCACTGGAACTAAGGGGCCTAGCCCAAACCCTGAAAAACAGCCCCTGACCATTATTCATCCTCCACCAAACTATACAGTTGGCACAACCGAGGACAGACGATTTTTACGCGCCACTCACTTCAGCACTTGGCGGTCTCGTTCTGTGAGCTTGTGTGGCCTACCACTTCGCGGCTGCGTTTCCACTTCACAATAACAGCACTTACAGTTGACTGGGGAAGCTCTAGCAGGGCAGAAATATGACTAATGACTTGTTGGAAAGGTGGCAGCCTATGACGGTCCAACGTTGAAAGTAACTGAGCACTTCAGTAAGGCCAATCTCCTGCCAATGTTTGTCTATGGAGATTGTATGGCTGTGTGCTCGATTTTATACACCTGTCGGCAAAAGGGGTGGCTGAAATTGCCAAATCCACTAATTTGAAGGGGTGTCCACATACTTGTGTATATAGTGTGCATCCTAATTTTTCTCCTATCACAGCCATTGAACTCTGCAGTTTCAGGAAGGACTCCTTTATATTTGTAGTGACTGGGTGTATTGATTTACCATCCAAGTGTAATTAATAACTTAAGCATGCTCAATGGGATTTTACTTTTGTTTTTACCCATCTATCAGTAGGTGCCCTTCTTTGCGAGGCATTGGACAATCTTCCCTGGTTTTTGTGGTTGAATCTGTGTTTGAAATTCAATGCTCAACTGAGGGACCTTACAGATGTGTGGGGTACAGAGATGAGGTAGTCATACAAAAATCATGTTAAACACTGTTATTGCACACAGAGGGAGTCCATGTAACTTATTATGTGACTTTGTTACTCCTGAACTTATTTAGGTTTACCATAATAAAGGGGTTGAATGCTTTTTGACTCAAGACATTTATTTCTAAAAACATA
The DNA here is from genome assembly GCA_030435695.1 of Brachymystax lenok tsinlingensis. Taxonomy (NCBI): domain Eukaryota; kingdom Metazoa; phylum Chordata; class Actinopteri; order Salmoniformes; family Salmonidae; genus Brachymystax; species Brachymystax lenok. The sequence goes on from CM059785.1 coordinate 32,424,854, forward strand.
ATTCCACTTTGACATTATGGGATATTGTGTGATGGCTAGTGTCACACAATCTCAATTTAATCCATTTTAAATTCAGGCTGTAACACACCAGAATGTGGAAAAAGTAAAGAGGTTTGAATATTTCTGAAGGTACTGTATGCCTGTCAGTTTTTTTCTGAGGTATTTGACACAGGGGTCTATTTAAACATTACCGGAATCTACAGGTTTCAGCTGGATAAGCGACTCAAACTCAAAAAGATCTGCACTTCTTTTGTTTATGTAAGCTATATTCTCTTGTTCTTGTGTAGTATCGACCAAAGGCAGATGACGGTACAGAATCAATTCATTATTCCCAAAGCCTCAATGCTGTAGGACTAACCTTTCTTCTCTTTCTCTTCTTCCCCCCACAGAAGACACAGCACTCATGAGAATTCTGAGGCCATTAGATGAGTGAGGCCCAACAGTGGATCCTGGTCGTTCACAATCAAAAGTATTGGTAAGGCACCTTATCCGCTGTGGAGCTGTCGGATTACGTCTCATCTTCAAATCTAGCTCACCCGAGGAGCTCCCAATGCAATCTTTATGTGCTTGGTGTTACAAAACAGCTCATAGAGTGGATAACAAAATTGGAGGCATCGCTGGAATGTATGTGTAGCCTTTTAATGTTATTATTTGTATCCCACATACTGTTATTAGAAATCACAAGGGGATACTACTTTTCTTTTTTGCTTATGTGAGCACAAAGCAAATTGCTAGCCCAGGAGGTAAACTATTAAGAAGGATTGTTCAACTTCTCCACCCTTAGTCATGGCTCAATTGTCCGTCCAGCAAGCCCTCCCCTGCAGCCCGGTCTCAAGGTCCCCTGAAGCACGGTCTCAAGGTCTCCGGCCATGACTAAGGCATCGTAATAATGACACGAGTCAGGCAAAGGTCTCACCCACCAGGCATCTCTACTAGGATTGAATAGCGGGAACCGGGTCTTAAAGAGATTTCTCCGGCCAAACCCACTTCCTTTTCCCGGGATAAATAACTGTGAGAAACCAGTAAAGTATAATAAATGATTTCAATGAACAGCATGACGTGAAATTTAACTGTTAAATTAGCCTATATGTAATGTCTAAATCTGGCTTCTCTACGGCCTTCTCTCTGATATCTGCATGATCAATCATCAAAGCTCAGGTGGGGACAGACAGCGCATCCTAATATTTTTTTATCAATGTGTTTTTTTGGGCAGAAATGCCTTCTCGAACATGTGAACTTTCATGTGCCTTAATAACAAACTTCTGTAAATACGAATAAAATTGTTAAATTACGAGCCTTGTTGGTTAAGCCACAGAAAAAGTTAGCAACCACTAGCCATGATTGGCTGAGATAATGAGTGGGCTGGACATGCCGAGAGAGGATTTTGGATTGGTCAGGCATATTGAAGGCTTCTGTCTATTTGAGCTTGTCAGTCTGTGTTGGTAATCATGTCGAACGTGGCTTTAAAAAATAATAATATTGTGTAGTGGAGCTGCATAAATGTTGCTCTCCCCTTTCTGGAGGATCAAGTTTTGAAATCAGTGGAATTGGACTATGATGGCTAAAGAGATGGAGAAAAAACCTGTCTCCGGATTACATCTTCAAACTAAGGGCAACCATTGTATGTCATTCCTAACAGGGAGGGAGACGCGCCCATCATGCATGATGATGTATAAGGTAAGATAGTCTAGCGTTAGCTAGCTACATTTTCAGATATTGCACGTTTCTAATTTTGAAAGAAAGCGGTTTCATTTCAAGCTAAAGTGTACTGCTAGCTAGCTAACATTAGCTGTCTGGCTCCCTAGCTGATGTTATTTGTTTCCCAAAGCCATTTGCTTTTATAGCCAACCTGGTTGGTTAGCTCCCAGCACTGTGGCATTGTTGGCACTTTGTTCATTGTTGTTTAACTTCTTAGGGAGCGGCTCCCGAGGTGACGGTTTTGGAGAGTCTGGCATGCCCAAAGTAAAATGCCTCCCACTCAGACCCAGAAAATAGGATATGCACATAATTAGTACTATTGGATAGGAAACACTCTGAAGTTTCTAAAACTGTTAAAATAATGTCTGTCAGAATAACGGAACTGATATAGCAGGCGAAAACCCGAGGAATTTCTGTCCGTTTCTTTTTTTTTTGACCTCCCATCACTTTCTTTGGAATCCTATTCATTTCGCAGTTAGATAGGACTCAGGTTGCAGTACCTATGGCTTCCACTAGATGTCAACAGTCTTTAGACAGCGTTCTATGAGTTTGTCTTGAGAAACAACAACATACAGGATGTGTACATCAGTGGAACCACGAAGACATTTCTGTCTAGTGCGTGAGAGACCCAGGAGCGCGCAGCTCGGTGTTTACCTTTTCTATCGTGTAGGTTATTATCCGAGTGAAATATAATAGCCATTATAGATAAATGGATGCCTAAGGATACCAACCCTACCTTGTCACAACACAACTGATTGGCTCAAACACATTAAGAAGGAAAGAAATTCCACAAATTAACTTTTAACAAGGTACACCTGTTAATTGAAATTTATTCCATGTGACTACTTCATGAAGCTGGTTGAGAGAATGCCAAATGTGTGCAAAGCTGTCATCAAGGCAAAGAGTGGGTACTTTGAAGAATCTCAAAAATTACATTTATATTTGTTTAACACTTTTTTTGGTTACTATATGATTCCGTATGAGTTATTTCATAGTTTTGATGTCTTCACTATTATTCTACTTTGTAGAAAATAGTAAAAATAAAGAAAAACTCTTGAAGGAGTAGGTGAGTCCTAACTTTTGACTGGTACTGTGTATACTGAACAAAAATATTTTGAGAGAAATAAGCTTTTTGTGTGTATGGAACATTTCTGGGATCTTTTATTTCACCTTTATTTCACCTCATGAAACACTTTACATGTTGCGTTTTTATTTTTGTTCAGTATAGATATATAGATGTCTTAGCCTTCTTTCAGGTAATCCATTCATTATAGTATTAGCCTTAGATTTAACTAATGAATGTTGGGTTGTGCATCAACTTCTAACTTACAGTGTCTGTCTCTTGCACAAAACACACCTGCGCTCCGCTGGCCACTTTCCTTAAAAAACTGACCTTGGCTCTTGGAGTCCCAGTAAAAGATAGACTACAGTTGCTTGCTGGACATTTTTTGCAATCTCTTGTTTACTGAATGTTAAAGACCTCATCCAATAGAAGTCACATGCAATTTGAAAGAGAGAACGCACGATGGCAGTAGGCTATAGCAGTTGTTTATTCAGACCCATAACCATTCAATCTTTGTGAGGAGAAGTGAAAGCCGTTTTGCATCTTATTGTAGTCCTAATTTATTCAAACGTGTCATTACAATGATGAAGATGAGGACAACAAAAGGTATTTCATTTAACTGTTGAAAGTGAGGAAGGAATGAAGCAACAATCGAAAGAAAGAGAAGGTAGGCTAATACTGGCTTCGCACAACATTAGGGGAAATATTATGAATGTTAGCCCAATAATTATAAACATTTTAAATGTTTTCAAAATGTAAATCAAATTGCTGGCCTAAAATTTTAACTTTGTAAGCCTCATGTCCTGCACCAGCATAGCATGTTCTCTCCCAGCTCCATGGTTTTGAACAAGGTGCGTAATTCCAGTCCATATAAAACAGTATTATACAATACAGTACAGTAGTACAGTCTACACTCAAAAAGATTTGCCTACTGGAGCTTTCATTTTAATTTGTTTACCTAAGAAAAAGCATAGCACATCTATGGACTTTTATGTTTTTCTGTCACGCGTAATATAACGGCACAATCATTTAAATGGATAATTTATGACTCATCGGGCTCAGGTAGCATCAGGCTTGAATTTTCATGCTGATCAAAGCTCTCATCAAATTCAGACAAATGTATGTGCTTTAGAATGACATTTCCGGTTTGGGCTGGAAATACCGGGTTACCCGGGAGAAAACTGATTTATCCTGGGGATGGAACATTTGAAAAATACCGGGAAAATATACACCCCTAATCTCTACCCCTGCCGCTCAAATTTATTCAGACAAATGGTGAGTGATCCCAAAGGTCACTCAGGGTAGCCATCCCGTCCATTCGTATATACTACTAGGATATGGTGATCAACACCTTGCCTGCCTGCCTGCCTGTCTGCTGCCTGCATGCAGTGCTCCCATAGCTTTGGAACCCCATGTAATGCATCAGTGGGAGGTAATCGGATTTCCAATGACTACACAGGCAAATCTGCAATGCTAATGTGCTTAATAAAAGGCTCCCAAATAGGTTAAGTAGATTTTTTTTAATCCTATATGGAATTGGCTCACTCGTTAGATCCCATTGAGAAGCAGTAGGCTACATGCAAAAATCACAAATAAATCTTATCAATTTCTACACCCCCTCATGCAAATATGTTTGTCTCACTGTGGGGGACGGGTTAATATGAAGATGGGCAATGGATTGAAATCAAAAGTTGCACTATGTGGTGCACATGAATAGTTTCAACAGTGTGTGTTTATGAGGGAGAGTGTGTGTATGGAAGGGGGTGTTGGGTTTTCTAATGACAGGAAATGAAGGGAGCAAGTGGAGATTAGTGTTTTTCCAGCTATGTGTGTGGTTGTGTGATGGCTCTTGTGAAATGGTTCTGTAGTGATGATACACAGCCCACCCTCCACTTCCCCATCCTCTATAAACATGATGTCACAACATGAGAAAACCAACATTTCTGTTTGTGCATGTCTATTTAGTGCCAACCTACACACATTTTGGTCCAAAACAATGAATGAAGAAGAAAAATGTAGTGTCTCACTTGCATTATTGACAGCAAAAAAAGACTATCTGGCAAACCTTTTCTCCTCAAATATAGTCATTGAATAAATATTTTTTTTATTTGTTCAAGAATACTGGCCAACCTCAGCAGCAAAGTAGGCCCACATTTTGCATATGTAAATATTAGAAAAGAATGAAAGGTGTTTCATGATGAAGGCATAAAAAGCATCAAAGCATCTAATTAGATACCATTCTCTATAAAGCAAAGCTCCATTCAACTAATGCCAAGATGTGTTACCTCTAACCTCTTTTCCTGCTGAACCCTCTTCATCTTCATCAGATATTACTTTGACATATTGAAAGTGGGCCATCTCTTTAAACTCACTTGAAGCACTTGAATGCATATAATTCTATGAATACGCATTATAAAACTACGAAGTAGAACATATTGAAGGTATGTTCAGGTATAATCATGGCAATCATCCAATCTAGAATGCGTTATTTAAGCCTTGGGGAGAAAGTGGCACTGATATATAAAATGTAATAAGTGATTTTCACATCACTGTTGTTATATCAAGCAACGTGTGTACAATTTTGAGATTTTAAGAACCATTGGGAAAGTTGATGGGGTTAATAACGAAATGTTCCTGTCATGCAACGTCAAGGTAAATGTTCAGAAACCTTTTTGCACAAGTGTCAAATGCAATGTGTCCCACAGTTTGTACCCAGAGGTCCTAAGGCAGTGTAAGTTGGAAACTTGATAGAATGTGAATTAAGCTTGGAGTTAATTACTATGTCAGCAAAAAGTAACAATGTCAATGAATTGTTACCAAAAATACTCTGCAGAATATCTGACCTTGTTGAATGCATTTTCCAAGATGCTTGACTGTGGGGGTTGAGGTGGAAACTATCTGTGGATTTCGTGATGAAGCTGAAGCAACATACAAGGAAGCATTCAATTTATCAGGGCTCCCAGACAATGACCCTTGACAGATAAGATAATTTTGATCAAACATTTCAGAGAAGTTGACATGCCTTTCCAGAAATGGTGTGCTTTGTCAGCTGTTTCCACTCTCTGTTTCCGAGATTCAAATGACCCCATTGAGCAAGACTTTTACATTTTTATACATCTATTTTTGAATTGCATAATTTTTTTTTAACAGTGACTCCCCCCTCCCCCCATTGACTTACTGTATCAGGAGGACAGTGCTTTCTGGATGTTGATGGCCAAATAACTGTTTAACTCTTAACTACTCCCAATTAATAATTCTCTCTGCATTTTTGGCTTTTTGTATCAACTCTAGACTCGTGTTGAGTTACCCTTTTTCTGTGCCAGGTTGTTGTACATTGATATTGAGTTACGGTATGATATCATGGAACAGTCTAATATGACTGGACAGCAGGTAGCCTAGTGGTTAGAGCGTTGGACTAGAAACCAATAGGTTGCAAGATTGAATCCCCGAGCTGACAAGGTAAAAATCTGTCGTTCTGCCCCTGAACAAGGCAGTTAACCCACTGTTCCTAGGCTGTCATTGAAAAATAATAATTTGTTCTTAACTGACTTGCCTAGTTAAAGTTATGAGGATTTCTTAGTTGATTATTTTTTATGGATTTTACTAAGTTAATTGGAGGGATTCAGATCACACAGTGAATGGGAGTATAATAATGATTGGCAGGAGTCATAGAGTAACCTTTTGATGTGAGAAGCACATTGCCCACATATTTTCCACTTCTCTCTTAAGGTATTAGATATATGTTGATAGATTTCAATGTATTCTTTTGATCATTATATTTCTCTGATATTGAAGCTGTTTTTCAATGTCCTCTGTTTTCTACTCTCCTGTGTAGCTTTGGGACACTATTTGTCAGTCCTCTATGTGGCTTTACTGATTGTCAAATGTCCGCTTTTAATTTATCTCTGGTAGTCAGACATATATAGTACTGTAGGTGGGACTACTTGAATAATTTTCTCTGCGTTGTGGTTTCATATTTTTTTGCTCAAGGACAGAGGAGTGCAAAGAAAATACAGCTGTGATTTATTTTTATAAAAGAAAGTCAACCCATGCCAGCACATTTTATAACTTTGATACTAACAGTGTAGTACAAGGAATTTATATAAATATTAATTGATTTACGGTATAATGAGCAACAATGCAACAACCAACTTGGCAAAAATTCATTGAATCAATGTCTTTTCCATGTAATTTCACCCCAAAAAAACAGTTTTACATTAGTGCCTGTACATAACATTTTTATTCTGTACAGGCTTTCTTTTGTAATTTAAGTTAGTATTGTGGAGTAAATACAATGTTGTTGATCCATCCTCAGTTTTATCCTATTACAGCCATTAAACTCTGTAACTGTTTTAAAGTCACTATTGGCCTCATGGTGAAATCCCTGAGCGGTTTCCTTCCTCTCCAACAACTGAGTTAGAAAGGACGTCTGTGCCTTTATAGTAAATGGGTGTATTCATACACCATCCAAAGTGTTATTAATAAATTCACCATGCTCAAACGGATATTCAATGTCTGCTTTTTTTCATTTTGACCAATCTACCAATAGCTGCCCTTCTTTGCGAGGCATTGGAAAACCTCTGTGGTCTTTATGGTGGAGTCTGTGTTTGAAATTCACTGCTCGGCTGATGGATCTTACAAATAATTGTATGTGTGGGGTACAGAGATGAGCTTTTAATTTTTAAGTAATTTATTTTAAAAAATCCACTTTAATATTAAGGTGTAGACAAGAGACACAATCTCAATTTAATCAATCTTAAATTCCTGCTGTAACACAACAAAATGTGGAAAAAGTCAAGGGAATACTTCATGAAGGCATTGTATATTGTTGACATTACCTCAGACAATAACAAAACATCTGTCATTCTCCATTCAAGTCACTTTATTGTGCCATCCCTGTGCTCTCATCTCAAAAACATTTAAAACTTTTATGTTGAGTGGTGGTAGATATGATCTCTGAAAATAGATATGAGATAGGATTCCAAGAAGATACACTGCTGTGACCTTCTGAATGCCTTCTAACTCTTGGCATACCCTGAAGACATCTGTTATTTTCTGAGGAATATCTGAGAACTTCATAAAAACTCCTGTTGGGCAAACTTTTGATACTACTCGATGATCAATACTTATTTGCAGAGGGCCGGTGTATTTTTAATCAGGTGTTTAACTGCTTGGTTGGAACAAAAGCCTGCACCCACACTGACTCTCTGTGGATAAGATCAAACCCTGATCTAAGCAGTGTGAAAGCAACATCTACTTTGAGAGTGACATCAATGGGTCTCTCTGGCTGCTTGTACACAGGCAGCCGAATTCTGGTATTTTTTTCACTAATTGGTCTTTTGACTAATCATATCAGCTCTGAATTGGGCTCAGATTTAAGGTGAAACTAATTTCATTATTTCTGAAAGAGATCACCCTTTGTTTTCGTTAATGCAATATACCACATACATACAAAGTAACACAGTTACACATTTAAGACTACAGAAGTTCAAATCAAATCAAATTTGATTTGTCACATGCAACGAATACAACAGTTGTAGACCTGAAATTCTTACTTACAAGCCCTTAAAACAATACAAAATAAAAAGTAAGAGATAAGAATAACTAATAATTAAAGAGCAGCGGTAAATAACAATAGCGGGGCTAAATACAGGGTGTACCGGTGTATACAGGGGGTACCGGTGTCGAGGTAATTGAGGTAATATGTACATGTAGGTAGAGTTACTAAAGTGACTATGCATAGAAAATAACAGAGAGTAGCAGCAGCATAGAGGGGGCAATGCAAATAGCCTGGGTAGCCATTTGATTAGCTGCTCAGGAGTCTTATGGCTTGGGGGTAGAAGCTGTTTAGAAGCCTCTTGGACCTAGACTTGGCGCTCCCAGTATCGCCTGCCGTGCGGTATTAGAGAGAACAGAATATGACTAGGGTGGCTGGAGTCTTTGACCATTTTTAGGGCCTTCCTCTGACACCGCCTGGTATAGAGGTCATGGATGGCAGGAAGCTTTCCCCCGGTGATGTACTGGGCTGTACGCACTACCCTCTGTAGTGCCTTGCGGTCGGAGCCCGAGCAGTTGCCATACCAGTCAGTGATGCAACCCGTCAGGATGCTCTCGATGGTGCAGCTGTAAAATCTTTTGAGGATCTGAGGACCCGTGCCAAATCTTTTCAGTCTCCTGAGGGGGAATAGGTTTTGTCGTTCCCTCTTCACGACTGTCTTGGTGTGCTTGGACCATGTTAGTTTGTTGAGGATGTGGACGCCAAGGAACTTGAAGCTCTCAACCTGCTCCACTACAGCCCGGTCGATGAGAATGGGGGCATGCTCGGTCTTCCTTTTCTGGATCTGGATCCTGGTCCACAATCATCTCCTTTGTCTTGATCACGTTGAGGGAGAGGTTGTTGTCCTTGCACCACACGGTCAGGTCTCTGACCTCCTCCCTATAGGCTGTATCATCGTTGTCAGTGATCAGGCCTACCACTGTTGTGTCATCAGCAAACTTAATGATGGTGTTGGTGTCGTGCTTGGCCGTGCAGTCATGGGTGAACAGGGAGTACAGGTGGGGACTGAGCACGCACCTCTGAGGGGCCCCCGTGTTGAGGATCAGCCTGGCAGATGTGTTGTTACCTAACCTTACCACCTGGGGCCGGCCCGTTACGAAGTCCAGGATCCAGTTGCAGAGGGAGGGGTTTAATCCCAGGGTCCTTAGCTTAGCGATGAGCTTTGAGGACACTGTGGTGTTGAACGCTGAGCTGTAGTCAATGAATAGCATTCTCACAAAGGTGTTCCTTTTGTCCATGTGGGAAAGGGCAGTGTGGAGTGCAATAGAGATTGCATCATCTGTGGATCTGTTGGTGCGGTATGCAAATTGGAGTGGGTCTAGGTTTTCTGGGATAATGGTGTTGATGTGAGCCATTATCAGCCTTTCAGAGCATTTCATGGCTAAAGACGTGAGTGCTACAGGTCAGTAGTCATTTAGGCAGGTTACCTTATTGTTCTTGGGCACAGGGACTATGGTGGTCTGCTTGAAACATGTAGGTATTACAGACTCAGACAGGGAGAGGTTGAAAATGTCAGTGAAGACACTGGTCTTCATGGTCAGCGCATGCTCGGAGTACACGTCCTGGTAATCCATCTGGCCCAGCAGCCTTTTGAATGTTGTCCTGTTTAAAGGTCTTACTCACATCGACTGCAGCGAGCGTGATCACACAGTCATCCGGAACAGCTGATGCTCTTATGCATGTTTCAGTGTTACTTGCCTCGGTGCGAGCATATCATTTTTTTTTGCATGAGCTCGTGTCACTGGGCAGCTCTCGCCTGTGCTTCCCTTTGTAGTCTGTAATAGTTTGCAAGCCCTGCCACATCTGGCGAGTGTCTGAGCCGGTGTAGTATGATTTGGTCTTAGTCCTGTATTGACGCTTTGCCTGTTTGATGGTTCGTCGAAGGGCATAGCGGGATTTCTTATAAGCTTCTGGGTTAGAGTCCTACTCCTTGAAAGCAGCAGCTCTAGCCTTTACCTCAGTGCGAATGTTGCCTGTAATCCATGGCTTCCGGTTGGGGTATGTACGTACAGTCACTGTGGGGACGACGTCCTCGATGCACTAATTGATAAAGCCAGTGACAGATTTGCCAAATGGAGTGCAAGGGATAGCTTTGTACATCTCTGTGTGTGGAGTAAAAGTGGTCTAGAATTTTTTTCCCTCTGTTTGCACATTTAACATGCTGATTGAAATTAGGTAAAACAGATTTAAGTTTCCCTGCATTAAAGTCCCCGGCCACTAGGGGCGCCGCCTCTGGATGACCGTTTTCCTGTTTGCTTATGGTGGAATACAGCTCATTGAGTGCGGTTTTAGTGCCAGCCTCGGTCTGTGGTGGTGTGTAGACAGCTACGAAAAATACAGATGCAAACTCTCTAGGTAGATAGTGTGGTCTACAGCTTATCATGAGATACTGTACCTCAGGCGAGCAAAACCTTGAGACTTCCTTAGATATCATGCACCAGCTATTGTTTACAAATATGCATAGGCCCCCGCCTCGTGTCTTACCAGAGGCTGCTGTTCTGTCCTGCCGATAGAGTGTATAACCCGCCAGATGTATGTTCTTAATGTCGTCGTTCAGCCACGACTCGGTGAAACATAAGATATTACAGTTTCTTATGTCCTGTTGGTATGATATACGTGCTTTCAGTTCATCCCATTTATTTTCCAGCAACTGAACGTTAGCTAGCAGGATGGATGGCAAGGGCAGATTAGCCACTCGTCTCTTGATCCTCACAAGGCACCCTGATCTCTTTCCGCGAAACCTCAGTTTCCTTTTCCAGCGAATCATGGGAATCTGGGCCTGGTCGGGTGTCTGTAGTAGTATATCCCTCCCATCCGTCTCATTGAAGAAGAACTCTTTGTCCAATTTGAGGTGAGTATTCCAAGTTCTGATGTCCAGAAGCTCTTTTCGGTCATAAGAGACGGTAGCAGCAACATTATGTACAAAACAAGTTACGAACAACGCGAAAAAACAAACAAAATAGCATGGTTGGTTAAGAGCCTTTTAAACAACAGCCCTCCCCTCCAGCGCCATTTTCACAGTTCTGTTCCCATCTTGGGAAAAGGGTTGATCAAACCCATTATTATGACACTGCGATAGATGAAAATGTCCTCTCCCCGCATTTGGTTCACCTCCAGTCCAGGGTTCCCTCCTAAACTACTGCTAATTGCCAATTACGTTTCCTCCTGACAGTGTTTACTTCTCTCACATTCCTCCCTCATTATGTTCCATAGCAGAGCAGCCAGCTAGACAAATTATTCCATCAAGAAATAGCAGCCGTTAACCCCTCTGCTACATCAACTCCATGTAATAGACACTAACATTCTCTGAGAATTCTGTATGCAGGCCTACATTCAATTACACTGTTCTGGAAGTGGTGGATTAGCCTAAAGCTTTGGACACAACAGCTGTGTATTGATAAAATAAGACAGTCCCAGCAGATGGTGGTTTTGCCATTAACCATAAGATGTTTTGGATGTGGGGAAACCAGTTGTTGTTATGAGCATTCAGGACTGCTTATGCTGCTGGATCAGCATGCATGACATTTGGGGCAGCTTGGGAATTGGCCCTGGGAAGTGGATGACTCTATCTGATTGACTGTCATGTTTTATTGTTGGAGGGAGATTCAGCCAAATCCCTAGTGACCGTTGGATAAAGTAGTGTTTTCTAGTTTCTATCTAGACAATAATACAGTGGTGAAAAGTACTTAAGTAATTTTTGGGGTATCTGTACTATACTTTACTATTTAAATTTTTGACAACTTTTACTTTTACTCCACTACATTCCTAAAGAAAATAATGTACTTTTTACTCCATACATTTTCCCTGACACCCAAAATACTAGTTACATTTTGAATGTTTAGCAGGAAATTGTCTAATTTGCACACTAATGAAGAGAACATCCCCGGTCATTCCTACTGCCTCTGATCTGGCAGATTCACTAAACACAAATGCTTTTTTGTAAATGACATCTGAGTGTTGAAGTGTACCCCTGGATATTCATAAATAAAGAAAATAAAGAAAATTGTGCCATCTGGTTTGCTTATTATAAGGAATTTGAAATTATTTATACTTTTATTTTGACTTTTGATACTTAAGAATATTTTAGCGATTACATTTACTTTTGTACTTAAGTAAATTTAAAACCAAATACTTTTAGACTTTTACTCAAAAGCTTGTCTGTATGCACAATATCATTGTCTATGAAGTTTGATATTGTTACAATACATTTTGTACAATTGAACAGAATCAACAGTTGGCTCAGCTGTCAAAAATTTTCTCCCTCCTAATATTTATACTTTCATTTTGTTTGCTTTATGTAAGGACATGTTTTTCAAGAAGCATAGCCTGCATCCATTTAGAACTATAGTTAGACAGACCGCATGACTATAAGCTAGCTTTCCTTTTTCTGCTTTGTGTGCTCTAGTTTGTGACTGTGACATGAAGACCTAACACAACCTTTCCTGCCCTATAGCGCACCATGGTAGAAAACAAATGCTCAGCTGAAACAGCTGAAGCCTTACCTCAATGATGTGCTTGCAGTTTTCAGGAAAGGGCTGGCTTTGTTGACTTACGTGGAAGACTTTGACTGGGGGGGTGGAAAACAAAATCAAAGCCCAAATGCTCCTGGTATGTACACAGGTTCCGGCATAATATGTACACAGGTTCCGGCATAAGAGTATAAAAACATGTTTGTTTGCATTCTTGGTGTAGTAGAGTATTGTACAATGGAAACGGCTCAACCCAAATATCTCTGCAGTTCACGAAATGTCTCCCATGTCTGTGGTAAACCAAAGTGTAAACAGATGGTGAGTGTGTTTTATTGTTGTACCTGCGGTTGATGTCATAGCCGTGCAACGTGTGATGACCGAGGGAGTGTACCAATGGGTTTCCTGACAACAAGCCTCTCATAACCAAAACATTGTTTGCACTCTAGAATTAGACTCAGATGACATTTCCGGTCTTTATAAAAATGTATATTGCTTATTCGCCAGTCACACGACTCACACTTTGACTTAGACACTCTGGCCTTTCGAGCTGTCTAGAAAGCGAGACTGTGTCTTATAGGGCCGTACACAGACCTTTCAGGGGGCAGGTCCTCAAACTGAAAAAGGGCACCCCCAAACGACTTTCAAATCTCGAAACTCATAACATACCAATTGCCTCTGTAGCAAAAATAGAACATTTTGGAGCATAGGCCTATTTGTATTTATGACAACACACTCACTCATCACAAACTGTAATCAAGCTATTTACCGTTTCTCTTCAGTTCATGATTGACATCAGGAAAAGAGTGTGGGCTATCAGCTGATCATTGATGTTGATGATTGATGTAAATCTGCTAGTTAGCAGCTCAATGTTTTGTTTTTACTGATTGTGATTTATCTTCAATGCTCTTAAATAATAACTTCATAATATAATATTTATAATCTTTTAACTCAAGATATATGACTGGCTGGCTAGTGGTATGCGGGATATTTTAGAATATGATGGTTAGATTCTAGACTACCAGTTTTGCTGCTGCCGACTGAAGAAGAGAAGGAGTTGGGTTGGAGCGAGGTTCATTGATGCAGCCGCTCCCATCTGTCTTTCTGCCTCTCTCTGGTGTGGGTATCAGCCAACCAGACTGATATTGATATTGATGATGATGTTAATCAAATGTTGCTGTGGCAGTAGGGCTGGGAATTGCCAGGGACCTCACCATATATATTATCACAATACTTAGGTGCCGATATGATATGCTTTGCAATTCTCACGATTCTATATGTATTGCGTTTCGGTTCTGTGATTTTATTGCGATTCGATGTTCCAAACATATTGCTCACCATATTCCTCCTGCTGCAGCAGGACAAATGACAGCCATGAGAAAATTAGTTTTGATCAGTCATGGAAATAAAAGAGCTGAAAACAAATTGGCTCCCTATTTAAAAAGACGTTGGAGATCTAGCTATGAAGAAAAATACTAGTTTTGCCAACTAGTGCAAAAATAATATTGCGATGTTTTCAAAACTATACGATATAACGCCAAAATAATTATCCCGAAATGTAACTGTATCCGCCATCACTATGTGGCAGTACATAAAGCTGCAATAAATAACTTTTGGGGCGACCCGACCAAATTCACATATAAATGTGAGTTATAGATCTATCATTCTCATTGAAAGCAAGTCTAAGAACCGGGAGATCTGTTCTATGTGCACTATTTCTATGCTTCCTGTTCGGTTTTGTACACCAGCTTCAAACAGCTGAAAATACAATATTGTTGGTAAGGGAAAATATATTTCAGAGCGGTTTAGATGGTACACTTACCACATTTAGATGTGCACAGTATTCCAGATAGTAGTTCATATCCCGCTTAAGGTCTTATTCGGGATAAGATGTTTACATGCAACTTTGATATCCCGTTCCCGAGTATCCCTGTACCCATGAATAAACAGAATATTCCTCATTTAACAACATATCGTTGAATGTAATAGTAACTGAAATATGGACACTGACTGTAGGCCTATAACCTCTCACATGTAGCATAATATAATATTAACTCCTGTTGAAATTATGCATTTCTTGCAGTGAAAGTATACAACAAATGTACATTTTTTGTCCTGGTAAAAAGTGTGAAAGGTGGCAATCTTATACTGTAGTGTTGGGAGTAAATATTATTTGGGTCATAGTCATTAATATTTTTACTCATAGATACAGTATTTTTGACTGTATCAGGGATATGTATGTGGTGAGACACTAAAGGTTCAGTTAATCTTGAGATCTTTTAACTTTACAGAGAAGGTGCGTTGGTGTCAGCGGATCTTGTAATGGATGGAAATTATTTCCATACGTGATCTTATACAGTGGGGCAAAAAAGTATTTAGTCAGCCACCAATTGTGCAAGTTCTCTCACTTAAAAAGATGAGAGAGGCCTGTAATTTTCATCATAGGTACACTTCAACTATGACAGACAAAATGAGGAAAGAAAATCCAGAAATTCACATTGTAGGATTTTTAATGAATTTATTTGCAAATTATGGTGGAAAATAAGTATTTGGTCACATACAAACAAGCAAGATTTCTGGCTCTCACAGACCTGTAACTTCTTCTTTAAGAGGCTCCTCTGTCCTCCACTCGTTACCTGTATTAATGGCACCTGTTTGAACTTGTTATCAGTATAAAAGACACCTGTCCACAACCTCAAACAGTCACACTCCAAACTCCACTATGGCCAAGACCAAAGAGCTGTCAAAGGACACCAGAAACAAAATTGTAGAGCCTGCACCAGGTTGGGAAGACTGAATCTGCAATAGGTAAGCAGCTTGGTTTGAAGAAATCAACTGTGGGAGCAATTATTAGGAAATGGAAGACATACAAGACCACTGATAATCTTCCTCGATCTGGGGCTCCACGCAAGATCTCACCCGTGGGGTCAAAATGATCACAAGAACGGTGAGCAAAATCCCAGAACCACACGGGGACCTAGTGAATGACCTGCAGAGAGCTGGGACCAAAGTAACAAAGCCTACCATCAGTAACACACTACGCCGCCAGGGACTCAAATCCTGCAGTGCCAGACGTGTCCCCCTGCTTAAGCCAGTACATGTTCAGGCCCGTCTGAAGAGCATTTGGATGATCCAGATGAGGATTGGGAGAATGTCATATGGTCAGATAAAAACTCAACTCGTCGTGTTTGGAGGACAAAGAATGCTGAGTTGCATCCAAAGAACACCATACCTACTGTGAAGCATGGGGGTGGAAACATCATGCTTTGGGGCTGTTTTTCTGCAAAGGGACCAGGATGACTGATCCGTGTAAAGGAAAGAATGAATGGGGCCATGTATCGTGAGATTTTGAGTGAAAACCTCCTTCCATCAGCAAGGGCATTGAAGATGAAAGCGTGGCTGGGTCTTTCAGCATGACAATGATCCCAAACACACCGCCGAACGGCAACGAAGGAGTGAAAGCCGTAAGAAGCATTTCAAGGTCCTGGAGTGGCCTAGCCAGTCTCCAGATCTCAACCCCATAGAAAATCTTTGGAGGGAGTTGAAAGTCCGTGTTGCCCAGCGACAGCCCCAAAACATCACTGCTCTAGAGGAGATCTGCATGGAGGAATGGGCCAAAATACCAGCAACAGTGTGTGAAAACCTTGTGAAGACTTACAGAAAACGTTTGACCTCTGTCATTTGCCAACAAAGGGTATATAACAAAGTATTGAGATAAACTTTGTTATTGACCAAATACTTATTTTCCACCATAATTTGCAAATAAATAAATTAAAAATCCTACAATGTGATTTTCTGGATTTCTTTTTCTCATTTCGTCTGTCATAGTTGAAGTGTACCTATGATGAAAATTACAGGCCTCTCATCTTTTTAAGTTGGAGAACTTGCACAATTGGTGGCTGACTAAATACTTTTTTTCACCACTGTACTTTGCAATGTGTTGAAGGGTCTCCACTTTGAGAGCTGGCAAATGTCTGCTGAAACCTTTTAACACTCTACCTCACCCCAGCTGTCCATACAAGATCGAAACATGAAATAATGGAGGGCGAAACAGAGAAAAGCGTTAGGAAAATAAAGTGTGAACAGAACCTCAGAATCCTGAGAACAGGTCCCTTCCTGTTTTAAATGGTACTCTGAAAGCAGAGACCTGGGAAGTCTCAGCCAAAACAATCATGGCAACACCTTGGGGCCTGTATTCAATATATATACAACATTTTGTTCCCTAGAGTGAGAAGGCATGTTTGAATTAACATGCAATTTAGTTTATTTGTGTTTCACACTGTAAACTGTGTTTGTTTTCGAACCTGACTTGCTGTGCAAGAATCCCAGGAAACCTGGTTACCAGCTTTGATTGAATAAGGACCCTAATGTAGATAACCTGGACCTCTCACCAATAAGAAATCACAATGGTTTTTTGGTCAATGGTGTTTGTTTGTCAGTTTCAGCGATGTGTTTTCCTGCCTGATGAGCAGTTAATCTCCAAGCGTTGAATAAGACATGGAAGTGTCAGATTTCACAAAGGTATAGCACAGTTCAAGCTGCTAGGATCCCCTGTTCCTACGCTCAAGTATTTCTACAGCTGCCGAGGAAACACTTTTTCACAGGATATTGTCATCGCCAATTCTCAAAACGAAACATTTTCTTTTGCTTTTTAATAGATTCAGGGTTTCTTTTCAGGCACATTACATTGTGATTTGAAAATCTAAAGACAAAAGGATATTGGCATGTCTCTCCAAATGTGATAGAAGTCAAAGAGATTTACAGTTTGGACTGAAACCGCTGGTATGTTATGTCACCTCTGGTGTATATCCTCTTTCTTTATAAATCAGTTATTTTTGCTGACGTTTTTTTAACATCCTTCTAGAAAAGTTAAATTGTGGGTGGAGGTATTTTGACTCTGAAATCCAGCTATCGTGTTTCTGTAAAAAAGCCCTTGTTGGAGTTTTCCAAACCCATCATCTCCTCTTCCGCAGTCCTGAATGTATCTCCATCTGGTTCACAGCTGAAAACTATTAGACTGTGCTTGAACTTCCTTCTTCTCAGTATTCCACCCGGTTTCAAAGCAAGTAAGTCACTTTTATTTTGGTCCTGCCGCTTGGTCGTCTTTGCATGTTTCTGTAATACCACTCTAAAGCCACTCTCTTATTTTAGTTCCTCTTGGCAACAGGGTAAAGGATCACTGTGCTTGGCTTAGGATCCCGGCTGATTCAACTGTGGAATGTTGGGTTAAATTAATAAACAGATTGTTTTGGCAATGTCTAACATGTTGCGCTTAGCAAGCGAAATGCCAGAGTGGGTGAAAGCGAGTGGAGAAACAAAGAAGCATTGTTGTTTTCCGAGCGACATTATGTTAGGGGACTGCAGTGCGTGTTTTCATCCCTTGTCAAAAGCAGGATGCCTTTCTATGCATATGGCTCAGATTAGCGGCTGCTAGAGAGGCTTTTATAGGGGACATAAACTTTTGGGTTTTTCTACTTTTTTTTTCTTCCATAAAGTGTTACATGTTTTCACACTGCTTCTTGTTTGCGGATTGCTTTTTGGGCATGAGAGATTACTTGTTCCTTGGGGTCAAAGTAGGTATATTTTGTTTCCCAAAAGTTTGTTTCCCAACCTAAATTCAAACTGTTTGAGTTACTGGAGTTGAGTTGCGCAACTGACAGCATGTTTGTCTGAGCAAATGGGCAGTGTTAAACCTCATGAGTTTATGCCATGTTTAGTGAAATATTTGCTAATAAGTTTTTGCCTCGTTATGTAGCAGTAATGCAAAATACATACATTCTGGTATGTTATTAGTGTTGAAAGATTGAATTGATTGTTGTTGTTTTAGTCTTTCAAACATTGAGCTTTATATGTTTGCACATCTTTGCTGCCAACTAATAGAACCTTTACTGTGTGTTGTACACTGATGGGAAGCTGTTTAACCATGCCCCTAAAGTGTCAAGTGGCATTATTTATGTTCCATTTGCTTTGATTATCAGATCTGATGGTGTTTATTCACTACTGTAAGTGCTCTGAGCATCAGTGGTTCTTCAGATGCTTTCGGCCATGTGAGCGTACTGTAAACTATGGTCTTTTGCGTTCCTCGGGTGCATTCCATTCCCTCTCACTCTGACACTCTCGGCTATAGGCTATGTTACAAGCATGCTCTCAGGGAATTTGAAACCTGAGCAACGGCCTGTGAGAATAAGCGTTACTCAGACTGCCTGATTGTCCAGACTGCTGTGTATTACCGCAACCGTGGGCTCAAACATGCCTGACCTCGATGCTCACACAGTTGCACTGCAGATGGTAAATAGCAGTGGGGAAGTTTGAGACTGTGCTAAGACTGGGGATACGGTTCTCCCAAGACAGGGTGAATCACCAGCCCCGGAAGCCATTAAAAAGAGCAAACACAGCTTCTGTCAATCATAATGAGTGACATCACAGCCAGGCATACACAGTCCAACACTATAGTAAGAAAACATCCACTGTTAGAGGGTATTGCAGTCTGTTCCCCTATATTCCCGTAGTGGTTGCCGTTAGATATAGGCTAGCACTTAGTTGTGCCTCTGGATAATTCTATTTTGCAGTCAGTCTTTTGGAAGAAAAGTTATTGCTTTGAATTGGGTTGACTGATATGATTCTGCTGAAATAGTGACTCCAATTGACTGTCGATCATGTGTATCTTAGTCCTGACGTATTCAAAATGGAATGGTGTAGTAGTAGGCATTATAGGCAGTAATGCGGCAAGATATTGGCATGAACAGACAGCCCACAAGGAAAAGGGGAGAAAAGGATATTGGCACATGAATAGACAGATACAGCCACTTACTCCAGCTATCCATGGCACATTATTTTGATGGAGTTCTCACCTTTAATGACATAATACTGCAGTGTGACTTGGTAGAGTTTTGGGATAAAGGGAATTAGGGCTCACACCATGCTGTAAGAGTGTGTTTGAATGCACTGTAAAGTGTAGCCCAGTTCTTAATCAATTGACTGGAACTTGGCAAATTTGATTGAATTAAGTTTTGTGAAGTTAGTTGCTTTGCTTGAGAATAGCTTTATGCATGCTCAGTTTAGTGCACATTTTTATTTAAGTGTCGTGGAAGGGATACTTTAGGTTTCATTTGGTTAGTTACGGTATTATACCGTGGTTCCCCAGGCCATGAGTTGGTTTAAGGTTAATCCCTGAAAGAAATGACTTCCTGCAGAAGTAGGTCGAGGTGGAAGTTGTTCTTGTAGCTGTGGTCTATGGGTCTAAAGTCTTATTGGTTAAGATCATGATCAGGAGAGAGAAGGTACAGGGTGAGCACTTAGGGAACACTTCCAGTTGAGCATCTACAGAGTAGATCTACAGAGTAATCAATCTATATGCTCCAGTGAATGATACAAATGGTTGTCCAGATGTCCGCTGTTAATCGTAGTAGGCTATTATTTAAAGGCCCACTGCAGTCAAAAACATGATTTGCCTGTGTTTTATATATATCGCCACACTGAGGTTGGAATAATACTGTGAAATTGTGGAAATGTTGATAATGCCCTTTTAGTGTAAGAGCTGTTTGAAATGACCACCTGAAATTACAGCCTGTTTTGGTGGGATGGAGTTTTGGCCTGCTTGGTAACATTCCCCCTCTCCACTCAGAACACTCCCAAACAGTCCCAGCAAAATTCTTGCGTGAGAAATGTATCTTCACTAAGAAGCTATTTTTGTTTCTTTTTGACCATTTTAATTTAAAACAATCACTGTAAGGTACTTAATTGTTACTCAGAAATGTTTTAATTATTTGATATTAAGATAAAAACGGCTGCATTGGACCTTTAAGTAAATTTGAAAAACTGATGTTTTCTCAAACTTCAGATATTGAATGGGCTGTTTCAATCTACCACTCTTAAATTAGACTAACCATAATGAATCATATTCCCTGTTACTCAGGACATCACCTGCTTAAGGCCCTTAAAGACTTTGTAAAAAGCAGTTTTGGTACCATTTTCATCATGCTCGGGATGATATAAATAAGTGACTTGGCGCCAAGCCTATTGTTTATGTGTAACGTGTTGAGATGTGCAGTTGCCCTGTCTCCCCTCAATTGTGGACATGGCTGCTGTCCATGTTCATTTGACTCTGCATTGCTCTGAGGCGGGTACAATATTTGGCCGTAAAAAAAAAAAACACAAGCTGTCTTTTTAAGCAGCAAAGCTATTCTGTTTTGGCATACTGGTTTTGGAAAAATCCCAATCGACACCCTGTAGCTCATTTCAGTTGAACTTTGCCCCCTGAAGGACCGTTATAGATAGAAAGACAACATCTCCCAACATCACAATGTGGTTTTAGACCTTTGTTAAATAAAGTTGTCTCTGTGAAAAATAAATCGTAATAATTGCATGTCTAATTACATCATCTTTTTGTCTAATTAACATGATCCATTTGACATTATCCTAGTATCCTTAGCTACATAGTTATTGTAGGAAGCTTGTTGCTATGTAAATACAGAAAGAAAAGAGGCGTTGGTGCTATAGTATTTTCCTTTCATAATGGGAAGGAATCATGGTTCTCAGTGGCATGCTGAAGGTGTTACACAATAGTCAGTCAGGGTTGGCATTTCCATGTGGTGGCTCACGTAATGTCATATAATGTCATAACAATAAACTGTCAACCACATATAATACAGCACATCTTAAAGCTAGACTAATTGATAAGGGTAATGCTAAATAGCTAATTTCAGTTTGTGAATTATATCTCTCAAATAGGACAGATAAGACATGGGAACACTTGCAATTGCTTTCTGTCATGTTTATGGATTAGTAATACTAAAGCTTTCGTCACAGTTTCCAGCTCACAGTTCATATCCATTAACTTTGAGACTACTCACTGCATGGTGTAAGGAAACATTACTGCTCTCTGATTTCAATCACTATTAGCAAATGTTATTATTGTACAACAGCTCAGTCTCTCAGGTCTGGCTGTCAAATAGCATGTTTGTCTTCTCCTTTCAGACTCCAGCGTTGCATGAGCCCCAGTGTATTTAGCACCACACCACTCTTTAAAAAGTAGCCCTGAAATCATAGACCTATTCACAGAGCTAGACATGTGATTTTCTCCCCCGCATGTAAGAGTCATTATATCCTGAATGTTGCAATGCTCCTCTGCATATGTCAGCGTATAAAAATGTCCTTTCTGAAGTTATATTCTGTCAGTTTGTTTCAACTTATGAAAAGAGAAATGCCTGGAACTACTGTCTTTAGCTGGACTATTGTAAGCATTTTTATATACAGTATATGCTACATATTATATCTGATAGTGTCACAGAAGATGGTATAGCACGTGTTTAAATATGTTCTTGGCCTGCTGCAGTGTCAAATAAAAAAAGAAATCACCTTCAGGGCCTATACAGTACACTTACTCATCCTATGCAATCTCTGTTGAGCATCTGATTAAGGTTACTAAAGTATATTCCTGCCATGAACTCTTCAGTGTGATGCGTTAAACACAATGGTCATTATCATCCTCATTGCAATGCATACAATTCACCATTGAAAGAGTACTGTAGCCCAATGCAACATTTTCCATCTAGAAAGGAAGGTCTCATCCTTCCGTTGTATCAAAGGCATACATAACAAAGACAACTGTATTAACAGCGCATATGTCTGGACAATAAAGTCATTTGTATCCTTGGAACTCATCTGAGGTATTCCATTTGTTTCCTTAGCAGAAGATTTTGAAATTGGCCTTTGGAAGATACACCAGAACCATAAATGATCAATAACCTACCTTAATGATCAACTTAATGCTTCCTCATCTCGTGATACTCATGGTTTATCAGAATCTGTTTGAATCTCATATAGCCTACCTAATGAATAAAGAGTTAAATCAGAGGTTTTGAAGGGGAAAACATTTCAGGAAAATTAAGTGGAATTAGAAATCAGTTTCTACCCTTTTCTGAAATCACTTTAAAGCAAAGGAGAAATTGGCTTAGAAGGAACTTAATCACAATATAAGAAAAGAGATAAAGAAAGAGATAAAATAATTGAGTCAACCTATTCTGAGGCAGAACTTACTTATTTGTCTATCTGTATGAGAGTTGGTTTAATCATTTAAACCAAAAACAGTTGATAGCCTATGTGCTGTTAATGCCTTATTGCATGCATAATGTGTTGGCTGCTCACCTGATGTTTCTCACAACATCTTCATTCATACACTATGCTTGAGTTTTTGGGGGGGAGAGATTGCAAGGTTGCAACAAAACTTTAACTTGAGATTTCCTTCCTTCTTGACATGTACCTTTGGTATTTAAAGTTCTCACTTGGTTGGGATTATCAGTGAATGGTCAGAGATAACATGTAGATAACCAAAGTGTGCCATGTTCATACATGTATATCCAGCAGAGTATATGACAGCATCCGCTTTATTTGAAGGTTAAAACTGACTTTGCTGATATCAGAACTGATGTTTTTCTACAGTAATGCATCTACTTTGGTTTGATTTATTCAGGCAGCCATCGACAAGCATAGATCGTCATTCTCTCAGGAAGATTAGACTGTAATGCAACATATTGTGGCTGACAAATTTAATACAGTCCTAAGTCTTAAAACCTTTTCCAGAAAATTTTCTCAAGCAATATTCACTGTTACTACGAAATCGACCAGCAGTGGAAGAATTCTTTACATCTTTGTCATGTTTAGTGTGCTAAATTGACAATGACAAATTATCCTACTAACAAGTCTAGCCATAAAAAAAATAAATAAATGGTCACCTCCCATACTCAGATGGTAAATCACTTTAACCCAAAGGTAAATACAACGTGTTTTGCTGGTCGTTTTAGGTTTTCATTGGCGTATATTCTGACTGCCTAAACATTAGCTTTCTGTGAGAGGGTGGGTTTCCTAAAGCAGAGGTTGACATCTGGCCAGTTGTTTAGTAATATTTTCCAGGTTTTGTTTGTTGAAGCCCTGAGGTTTTAAAAGATTCTAAAACTCTGTTTTCTTTCCCTCCTGAGGTAGAGTATTGGCAAATACACAGAAGGGACCACAAAGACGCAAGGTTTTCCAGTATGAACCGGGCCTTTAACAGGAAAAAAGGTAAGCACTCAGACAGATTTTAGTTCTGTTCCCCATCTGTAAAGCCCAGTTTCTCCACGTCGTCGCTCATATTATGATTGTGCATGTTCGGTGAGGTACTTGTTCTTATACCTGGAGCTAACTATGTAATCTACATGTGCACTGTCGTACTGACAATGTCTGACGCAACCGCTGCGGTTTCGCAAACAACAGCTTTAGGTATTTGCAATCTGTCCTACCACTCCAACTCCCTCCACTCGCATGAATCAACATACCCGGAAATGTCCAAAGACCCTGCTGGACAATTTTTGGGCCCAGGTGGCCCTGAGTGTTCAAATGATATTTCAGTTTTAGAATTTACCTCGGCCCTGTCAGGCACCCAATGAGGAGATAAAGACATATCAGGCTAGGCAGATCTCTACTCCTGGTTCAGATTAGATTTCCATTTCATGGACGAGGTTAAAATACAGCTTGGCGCTAAGGTGCTCCGCTGCTGCCGCTACTGTCCTTTTTTCATAGGTTTTACTTTCTCATGAATCTAAGTTGAGACTTTGTCATATTTTGAACTCAGACTGGAGGGCACGTTTAGGGAGTCTATTAAAAGATTGGGCATAACAGAGAAGTTATGGCTTCACAGCTGACACAGAAAGTAGTTAGTGAATTAGACACAGTGGCCCCGGTTACCATTCCCCGTCTAACGCACTGATGGGCCCACAAATGCTTCCAAACATACTTGCACACAGTCCAGTTCTGTGTGATTGTAGAGAACTACAGAGGCGCATCCAGCCATCTTGAATAAAGAGGGCATTAAAGCCTTTTAAGTGAAGGACAAAGGTCCCTCCGAACCCTCCCCAAACACAACCAATATTTTACACCAGACCGACACAGAACACAGGGCTTTTGGAGACAACCATGAATTACCAGAGCACTGCTCATAACTGATTAAGAATAGGGCTTGGTAAGGAAACACAAAAGAGGATGACAGATCTAGTTGCTCAAAAGTTTCTTGTCCAGATTATAATTTTATTTTCCAGGTCTCATTACAGTGCATGACTGTGCAGATTCATCGCTAGCTATTCATCAATATGTTGAGTCGATATTGCACTCTCAGCACGCATGCATTTGTGGTGGTTATTAAAAGCCTCCTGTTAGAATGTTTTAGCACAGATTATTCATTGTACTCTTTAAACACTGGGACTTTAATCCTTTCACAATTGCATTTGGGAATTAGCATTATTGCATCAATATTTCTAGTGTCCTATGAGCAAAGTTGCTGCAGACCTGTGTCAATCACTTTGTTATAATTAGTAGTTAGCTATATTTATTCATTTGAACTGATGCCAAAATGTGGTTGTAAAAAGAAAGAAAACTAAGTAAATTACTGTTCTTCATTCACCTTAATATGCAAGTTATTTGTTTGGTCTGTCTGGCTACATACTGAGCATGAATTTTGTCTGATGTTATCTTGCTGTTCCTATAAAGCATTGATGAATTCCAATTAGATTACTGCCTCTTTTCATACAGTGCCTTCCGAAAGTATTCACACCCCGTTACTTTTTCCACATTTTACAAAGTGGGATTAAAGTGGATTTAATTGTCATTTTTTGTCAGTGATAGACATACACAAAACACAATAAGGTCAAAGTGGAAGAAAAAGTATAACATTTGTAAAAAAATAAATAAAAAAAATAATGTATCTTGATTAGATCAAATGTGCAAATATGATTTTTAAATACAGTGCATTCAGAAAGTATTCATACCCCATCGGCTTATTCCACATTTGTTTGTGTTAGCCTGAATTCAAAATTGATTAAACCAGCGTTTCTTAAAGTATGGGTTGCGGACCTGTTAGTGGTGGGTCGCAACGTAAATGTATAATTATTTAATTAATTACTGGAATTGATTTGGCCAAGTGCAACTGCGCTCTCGGTTCAGTGCCCTCTCTGCTTATCAGCGGTCTCTGCTCAGTTTGGCAGCTGCGCGAGTGGGAGAGGTAGAGAGAGATGCCCATGTGATTCGCTGTTTACCAGATCTTTTTTCTGCAGTTTTCTTGAAGATCACTCCGCGACCCACACTCTGCAGCGCTGTCGTTCAAGCCACTGACTTGTTGTTCCCACTCGCCATCACTCACTGCTGTCATGAAATGGACTCATGCTAGCCACAAGTTCTGACAGTTCAATCGTCATGAAATGCAAATACAGTGATGACTTGTTGTCTCTTTCATACAACCTTTGAGAAATAACGAGGAGCGCCCATAATGTGTTTTGTGTGGGGAAGTGCTTAGTAATGAGTCTCTCAAAAGGAACAAGTTAATAAAACGACACGTTCTGACCAAACATCCAGGCACAACATGACGGTAAACCCAAGGAGTTATTTCAGAACAGGGCAGAATGCTTCAGGAAACAGTGCTTCCGAAAGTGGAAAAGTAAGTCAACTAGCAAGGCATTGTTGTAATTTTATAACAGGTGATGATAAGCAGAAATAAGGGAGTACCATCTCTCATAGAAGTAGATGTGAGTTTCTCCTTCAAACAATTCCCTGGCTTTGTAACGTTACAGAGCGAGTAGCTAACTTTAGCCAAAGCAAGCTAACTAGCTACTGATGTGCAACCCTAAGCTAACTAGCTACAGTGCAACCCTAAGAAACAGTACAGATGAAAAATTATCAGGCCTACTGTACATTTTACTGTAGAAATTATTGTTGAAAACAATTCTAGGTTGGAACTGTTGCTGTTACAAGTAATAATATTTATTCTGAACTGGAATTAGCTGATTGAAGCAAGATGCTTTTTGAGACAAACACTCACACAGTTCTGGGTTGCTCATCTACAGCAAGAAGCAGTCTCCTGCCTGACGGAGAAAGCAGTAGATGTTCGGATCCAGTTTGGCACCACATACATATGCAAGTCAGGGTTGGCATTTCCATGTGGTGGCTCACGTAATGTCATATAATGTCATAACAATAAACTGTCAACCACATATAAACAGCACATCTTAAAGCTAGACTAATTGATATGTGTAATGCTAAATTGCTAATTTCAGTTTGTGAATTATAACTCTCAAATAGGACAGATAAGACATGGGAACACTTGCAATTGCTTTCTGTCATGTTTATGGATTAGTAATACTAAAGCTTTCGTCACAGTTTAAAGCTCACAGTTCACATCCATTAACTTTGAGACTACTCACAGTCAATACTTTGTAGAAACACCTTTGGCAGTGAGTGTTTTGGGGTACGTCTCTATGGACTCACTCTGTGTGTAATAATAGTGTTTAAAAAAGCAAACATTGAATATTTTATTTTTTATTTATTTAACCTTTATTTAACTAGGCAAGTCAGTTAAGAACACATTCGTATTTACAATGACAGCTTACCCCGGCCAAACCCTAACCCAGATGATGCTGGGACAATTGTGTGGCGCCCTATGGGACTCCCAGTCATGGCCGGTTGTGATACAGTGTCACGACTTCCACCGAAGTCGGTTCCTCTCCTTGTTCGGGCGGTGTTCAGCGGTCAACGTCAACGGTCTTCTAGCCATCGCCGATCCACTTTTCAATTTCCATTTGTTTTGTCTTGTTTTCCATCACACCTGGTTTTAATTTGCCCTCATTACTGTTGTTTATTTAACCCTCTGTTTCCCCCCATGTCTGTGTGGGGAATTGTTTGTTAGGCATGCCAGTTTACGCTGGGTTTGTATGTTTTCACCCGTGCTTTGTGCAGTCGGTATTTTGTAAGTGTATTTTGTACTTTGTGCTGCCTTACTTGGTTTTGGGCATTTGTTTTTGTGACGCGGTTGCGTTCTGTTTGTACATTTGCCTCAGTAAAGTACTTAGTACACTCATCTCTGCTCTCCTGCGCCTGACAACCTACACCAGCTACACCGACCGCATGACATACAGCCTGGAATCGAAACAGGGTCTGTAGGGATGTCTCTAGCACTGAGATGTACTGTCTCTAGCACTGTCTCAAGCACCTCTGCGACACTCGGGGAATATCCCTTTGAGCATGGTGAAGTTATTAAATACACCCAGTCACTACAAAGATTCAGCCGCTCAGGGATTTCACCATTAGACCAATGGTGACTTTAAAACAGTTACAGAGGTTAATGGCTGTGAATGGAGAAAACTGAGGATGAATCAACATTGTAGTTACTCAACAATACTAACCTAAATGACAGAGGGAAAAGAAGGAAGCCTGTACAGAATAATCCAGGTGTGCAAAGCTTTTTGAGATTTACCCAGAAAGGCTCACAGCTGTAATCACTGCCAAAGGTGAGTCTAACATGTAT
This sequence comes from Brachymystax lenok tsinlingensis, assembly GCA_030435695.1. Classification (NCBI taxonomy): domain Eukaryota; kingdom Metazoa; phylum Chordata; class Actinopteri; order Salmoniformes; family Salmonidae; genus Brachymystax; species Brachymystax lenok. Next base: position 32,452,963 of record CM059785.1, read on the forward strand.
TGACTCAGGGGTGTGAATACTTATGTAAATGAGATATTTGTGCAAAAATGGCCTATAGGTGGTGCTGTTATAAGCTGTTTCAAATCCTCATATCCACCACCCGGTTTGACCTAGAGACGTGTATGTAGGGGTCTTTCCTCATGCTTAACAAATTTGCCTCAAGGACCAATAAGGACCAATCTTAGAAATTTTTCTCATGAACCAAAAGTCCAAATAACACCAATTTGGTATGTAGGCCCAGTGTACATCTCTTAACTTAATTTGAGAAAAGCTAAGGGATTGGTTAAGAGATGGCTTAGTTATTGATAAATCAGGAAATCAGATTTTACATATATCCATTTAAATCCTTTGTAAATTGACTCCATAATGGCCTATCGACATTTAGGGTCATCAAAGACATTACCATGATGAAGTTGTTAAGTTTGGCATTGATATTTTAAAATGTAAGGAAACTATTAACAGTTCACTTGTTTGACTATGTAACGCTAATGCTTAAAATAATCATAACAAATCTTCTCATGGACTAATAGTCAGAATCACTCCAAATTTGGTCTTTGGACTCATCACGATAGTCCCTAAAGAGTTTGAGAAAATAACGTTGATGCATTTGAAGATGATGCTATTATGCTAGAATATGCAAAATTACTTAAATTTTCTTCTCATGAAGAATTGCACCTAAAGAAAGACTCCTAAACAATAGAGTGCTTGCTTTGTTATCCAACTGATATACCTGCATACTTCCTTCGAATGTACAGTGCCTTCGGGAAAGTATTCAGACCCCTTGACTTTTTCCACATTTTGTTACGTTACAGCCTTGTTCTAAAATTGATTAAATTGTTTTTTTTCTCATTGATCTACAATATTTTTTGATAACTTATTAAAAATAGACTGAAATGTCACATTTACTTAAGCATTCAGACCCTTTACTCAGTACTTTGTTGACACACCTTTTTGGCAGCGATTACAGCATCAAGTCTTCTTGGGTATGACGCTACAAGCTTGGCACACCTGTATTTGGGGAGTTTCTTCCATTCTTCTCTGCAGATCCTCTCAAGCTCTATCAGGTTGGATGGAGAGCGTTATTACACAGCTATTTTCAAATCTCTCCAGAGATGTTCGATCGGGTTCAAGTCTGGGCTCTGGCTGGGCCACTCAAGGACATTCAGAGACTTGTCCCGAAGCCACTCGTGTGTTGGTTAGGCGGTGTGCTTAGGGTCGTTGTCCTGTTGGTAAGTGAACCATCACCCCAGTCTGAGGTCCTGAGCGCTCTGGAGCAGGTTTTCATCAAGGATCTCTCTGTACTTTGCTCCATTCATCTTTGCCTCGATCCTGACTAGTCTCAGTCCCCGTTGCTGGAAAACATCCCCACAGCAATGATGCTGCCACCACCATGCTTCATCGTAGGGATGGTCCTCCAGACGTGATGCTTGGCATTCAGGCAAAGAGTTCAATCTTGGTTTCATCAGAGAAGAGAATCTTGTTTCTCATGGTCTGAGAGTCTTTAGGTGCCTTTTGGCAAACTCCACCAGGGTGTCATGTGCCTTTTACTGAGGAGTGGCCACTCTACCATAAAGGCCTGATTGGTGGAGTGCTGCAGAGATGGTTGTGTTGCAGACATTTTTTGCTACCCTTCCCCAGATCTGTGCCTCAACAAAATTCTGTCTCTGAGCTCTACAGACAATTCATTCGATCTCATGGCTTGGTTTTTGCTCTGACATGCACTGTCAACTGTGGGACCTTATATAGACCCGTGTGTGCCTTTCCAAATCATGTCCAATCAATTGAATTTACCACAGGTGGACTCCAATCAAGTTGTAGAAACATCTCAAGGATGATCAATGGAAGCAGGATGCACCTGAGCTAAATTTCGTATCTCATAGCGAAGGGTCTGAATCCTTATGTAAATAAGGCATTTCTGTTTTATATATTTTTTTAACCTTTTTTGCTTCATCATTATGGGGTATTGTGTATAGATTGCTGAGTAAAAAAAAAAAAAAAACACATTGCAAGTGTTTTCAACGCTGGATACAGTACTGTATGTGCATTTTTCTTTTAACCCTACATCCTTGATCTTACCAGAATCAAATGGTAGGTTTGAAATTGCATCCCCAAATAATAATAATAATGAAGTATGCAGATATCCCTATAAACAGCATAAGTCGCATGTGGCTAACCCGGTCATGCTAACCTTAACCTTTAAGCTAATGAGGTGCAAATTTAAATAATACACAAATCTCTGTGTCCACCAGCAACAATTTTCAGGGTGTATGATTCTATCATCCATGCAAAGATTTCCTAAGACTTTTCAACTGTAAACTCAACAGGTAAAAATATACTTGTGTCTCCAAGTGAAACGGGCTATCCTATAATCACCAGGGGCCCGTGGCACAGAGACACTTTTGTATCTGATGATGACAGAGAAATAATTGGGCACAAATCTCTCTCGTCAATTTCTTTCCGGACTTGTGCATCCAATTACCAGCCGCTGAACATTGAACGACAAGACTGCCTGTGATTTAGAGATAAATGAAAGCAAGAGGATGTTTGGAATCACAAAGGAACCATAGTACATGTCTGGCTGCACAGTTATGTCCCGTTGTGAAGCCTTGCGTTCAACTGACCAAATGATTATGCTTATCAAACTATTTGATGTTTTTGTCATTGTAATACTAGTTCTGGTACAGGTTTGGTTGACAATCTGGAGGTTGTCATTGGTGACAACATGGGCGCCTTTATTTCTGTGTTTTGTTGAGTTGATCATATCTAGCAAGTGCTGCCATGAGGGGTTTTGATCATTTTTATCACCTATGTTTATTCCTGATGCCCGGAGACATGGCTGGGTGGTCTTGTGATGATGTTGGATGCAGCTTTCCTTAAGGAAGATGATCAAGGAGAGTTGGAGACTTGCAGAGCAGTAATAAAATAGAAAGTACTGTACAGTCTTGGAAAAGTGTACAACAAAAGATAGGCTTTGGTGTATGTTGATGTTGTGCATAAGCATGCACGCACGCACACACACACACATTTCCATTTTCCAGGAAGGAAAATAATGTACATAGGCTAACTCAGAAATAGCTAAGATTTCAATGTGCTATTCCACTTCTGAATTGGAATTGACTTGTAACAATGGGCTTTCCATATAATGAATAAAATGTAAAAATCATTCATGGTGTTCAGAGAATGACCACCTTTGAAACAAGGGTCACATTATACTTATTAAAATATGTCAGTTTGGCTTCCTCAAAGACTCATCATAAGTGTTTTTATTGGCCAGGAAATATATGTTTATGTAATCATCAATGCGTTGGGAGTAAGACATCAGGGCAGTCCACCAGATTGTTTTATATCCATTTAATGACAAGATGGGGAGGATTAGAAACTCTCGCAACAATATGGGGGCATACTGTATATCCACTACTATTTCCCTTTATTTGTCATTTGGAGATCAACAGATGAACTCACTCGTGAAAAATTTGATGCAGCGGTTACAAGAGGCTTTTTAATTTTGCTGGACCACCTTGGCAGTTAATATCCAGACAAACTGTAAACCAAAGTATTAGAGGTGCTAAACCATTTGAGCTTAACTCCTCTGACCAGCAGACAAATGAGGCAGCTGGACAAATAATATAGGGAGCTGTGCCTTTTTCACATTTTTATGGGGATAGAAGAGTGATTGTACTAAATGTGTTTGGGGCCTGTTAAGTCCCATTTTATGTGGAATGCCATTCATCCCAGAGATGACATTTATCTACAGGTATACTTGTCAGATGTCATCTATAAAAATATTATATATACTTTTTCAATAGAGCTGTTCCGTATAAACCGTTTGGGTCATTCATTATACAGCTACTGTCTTTTCAAAAGCTGCTTTTTATTTGACAGGGAAATTATTAATGAGCATCTCTCTGGAAATGGTTCCCTCAAAGGGCACTGCCTTAATGTCATTGTAACACTTATGAATGTTACCTAGCCTATGACATTTCCCTTAGCTTTAGATGTGAACCACTGCTTTTTGTCCTAGCACTACACAGTTGATTCAAATAAATAACTTCATCATGAAGTTTTGATTATTTAAATAATCTGTGTAGTGCTAGGGCAAACATCTAATTGTGCACTAAACCCAGGACCCAGTTTGGGAAAACCCTGAGCAAACGGACTTGACTAAGGGTTTGCAAACCCAGCAAACTCATTGTCAGCTTTGACTCGATAGAATGCAGTGGTGAATTACTGTTTCCTGCATTGAACAACCTTATCGAAGCAATTGTGCTGCAATCACTGTACCTATACAGTGTATGCTAATTAGGTTTAAGCTTACAATGTGTTTTTAGAGGGCTTTCTCTTGATTGAGCAATTCAAAGTTGTGCTCTTCTCACTCTGACCTTTGAGTCATCCTTTGGAAGGATGATGATGAGTAACCTTTGGGATAATGGAATGCTTTATTCTTGTAGTTTCAACATACAACATATGTTGAAAATGTTGAAATATGATTCAAAATGGCCTTGAGATCAGTGCGACATAATTATGATACCATTATCGACTGTTGAAACAAAATTCTCAGTATCTACATTACCCTCAAGGTGATGATGGTTGGAAATCTAAGTGCAAAAGGAACACAAGAACGGTCTCCACTCTGAGTCCCATTCACTGGCAAGTACGCTCCCCTCATTGTATTGCATTGTTGGAGGAGGTCCATTGTATTTTATTTTACCTTAATGTTTAACCATTTGTATCTGTCCGCTCCATTTAATTAAAACGGATATCTAGAGGCTTTAAATACTGCTGGAGGTATTTTAGACTTCAGTCCCCAGGAGTGTACTGATCGATCCAGCTGAACTCTAAACGAGACAAATGGGAGATTAATTGGACATTGTTTTGCTGTATGAGCCGAGTGCTGGCAATGGCTAGCCTGGCCCATGAGCGATGCATTGCTGCCGTCCCAGATAACATCACCTGTGTAATTAATTAAAGTGAATGTATATAGAGGGGAGATAATGAACTCAGACTTGGGCTTGGTCCGTCTGGAACTCTGGAAGGCTTTACTACTAACTGTAGTTCTGAAAATGCACTTGTTTTAAGTTCACACAAAGCACTAGCTTTGATGTGCTATTATTGTTTGATTACTTTCAAATACTTTGAAATATGTTTGATTGAGCGGGTCTGGAGTGCCAGATGGGCAGGGTTTGTACAATTTGGACAATTACAGTGGTGTCATTGTGCCAGGCGAGCTCAATAAAGCACATCTAAAATATTTGAAAGAAAACAGATACTATTTTAATCCAGCTCTGTATTGCTGTATCGTCTCTTTACTTGTGTGGTGCTGTATAGGCAGTCAAGCTAGCTATATGAAAATGCCCAGTTAGTTTTTTTGTAGTAGTGAAGCATTGAGATGCATCATCCCCTGCATTCTCCATCAGGCACCTCTTTTGACATGACATGTAAACTTAAAGCTGTCACTGATTCAGACTGTTCAGGACCCACACGCCACATGAAACGGACCATCAGACTCTCAGACGCATCCTCTCATGCCCACAGCGCTTTATTTCCCCCGCCAACTTGTTTCCCCCTGGTGCCAATCCATTTTTGCGATTGTACAGTCCGCCTTTTGCAGTTTTATATCAAGTGGGCACGAGAGGTGGGGACGCCTCTATTAATCAAGACTGGGTGCTGACGCATAGAAAAAGTGTCTGGGCTTCCTGCCTTCTCTGCTGCAGTGACTTCTGGACCTGCCCCAATTCATCATAGTTAGAATTTACAGTGCTTTTTGAGGTCAGTTTCAGTTCGATTATAAAAAAAATTATCACGGATTTCGGTTTCGGTTTCTATTTAAAAAAAATTACAGCATTAAATGCATTATGAAATAATTACATTAAAAATATTTTAGAGCTTTTAAGCCCAAAATATTGAACATTCAATTTACAAAACATTGAAATCATTCCATTGTCTCTGTCAGGTCCACATTGGGTAAACATCAACAGAAAAAGAGTAAGTTACTATGAGATAATAAAATATTTTGGTTGTGTATATTACTTAGTTTTTATTTGATGACTTTATTATTTTTAATATTTTTTGGTCATCTCATCTCTGCTCAGGCAATAACAGCTTGTCAGCAGACAACCATCTAATGTTATCTCTGTGCTCCTAATACAGTCTTTGGGTCATCCTACGTAGCTAGTATGCTGCAGAGCTGTCTTACAAAATCATTTTACTAGTTCTTCAAAGTACATAAGGCATACTAATGACTGCTTATTACCAACTACTAATCGGGCAGAGCAACTTCACGGACTGTCTTTATAACTTGCATTGTTGTGTTGTTTACATTCCTCTCACATGTGGTCTGTGTGTAGGCTATCTTCCCTGTCCAAGCAGGGAAGAACAGTCACAATGGATTATGGTCATTGTAGTTAATTGCCAAGTTTCTGTGCTCAACTAGCTAGAACATTTCCCTAAGAAAAACTACAACTCCTTTCAGCCCACCGACCTACATACCTCTTGTCTTAATTTATCTTGTGAATTATTTGACTTCTCTCTAGAGAAACGGCACATTGAGCTCACATAGAAACAAACTAAATGGAATGAAGTAATTAAACCGACTTTGGTCAATTAGTTGTTTGATAACCAAAGATCCCCAGAAACTACCCTCAGGCACTACCAGGAGATTGATCTCACTCATTCACTCTTTGATGATAAGTAGTATGGTGGTTATGGATAGAGCTAGTTCTGTGTCACTGCCTAGCAGATGGGTCAGCTGTGTTGGTCAGAGATGTTGACTGGCCTACACACAATACCCCATAATGTCAAAGTGGAATTATGTTTTATGTTGACAAATTAATAAAAAATGAAAAGCTGAAATGTCTTGAGTCAATAAGTATTCAACACCTTTGTTATGGCAAGCCTAAGTTTCCTTAACAAGTCACATAATAAGTTGCAAGGATTCACTCTATGTGCAATAATGGTGTTTAACATGATTTTGAATGACTACCTCATCTCTGTACCCCACACATATAATTATCTTTAAGGTCCCTCAGTCGAGCAGTGAATTTCAAACACAGATTCAACCACACAGACCAGGGAGGTTTTCCATTGCCTCGCAAACAAGGGCACCTATTGGTAGGTCAGACATAAAAAAACAGACATTGGGTATCCCTTTGAGCATGGTGAAGTTATTAATTACACTTTGGATGGTGTATATATACACCCATTCACTACAAAGATACCGATGTACTTCCTAACTCAGTTCCTGGAGAGATTTAGATTTAAGGGCTTCAGAGGCTGAACCTCAGTTATGAATAATCATTTATTCTCCGAGTGCCTTTACAATGTAATTCCCATAACTTTAAGTTGGCCGTAGCTGTTTCCAAGGATGGTTAAAGTTACATGTCTTTATTTTGGATGTGTCTTAGATTCTCTTGATTCATTCTTTATATATAAAAAAATGTAAGAACTTTGATTTATATCAGTTTAAAAGATTAATGACTTTAAACACGTTTGTTGTATTTTTAAGTGACATGAGACCCAACTGTGATATCTCTTTTCAGATAAATCCTGGATGCACACTCCAGAAGCTCTGGCAAAGCATTACATACCCTACAATGCCAAGGTACGTATCATGACCTCCCTTTCTAAAGCAATCAAGATCATGTCCCCTCACAGGTTTTGGAAGTTAGATGAAAAATACTTTTCACCTTTCACTGATTCAGATTGATGTTCAGCATACCACCATGCATACCTATTTACAGGTCTCACACCTAACCAAGGCTTTGAAAAAGTCATGTTTACTTGGGAATAGTTCTCTGATTGTTTTCTGTTATACATAGTTTTGACTTTGTCAAAAATAAAACCCTTTCAACATGAAGCTGTTGCGTTTTTACTAGCTCTGAACAAGGTGTCTGCTTCACACTACAGTCAAAGAGCACAAACACACACAGGCAGCCTAGAAAAACTTCCTGACTGACTGCAAAGTAAACACAACAGTAGATTTTGACTGGAAACCCACAGACCGTTACAAAACAACTGATTTGTTTAGTCTTCTCTGTCTTTGTTATGCTGCACACATCTTAAAGGTAAACTCCTGGGAAGAGAGTCTCCCATCTAAAGGTGTTTTCTGCTCTACTTCACCCAAAGACTCCCCTCATATTGGAGGCAGAGCGCCTGTCAGTGAACATCCAGCAACTCACGAAATGTCTTATTGAAGTGAAGCAAAAAAAGGCTGAAGTAGAAAGTCCAAACTGACACATCTACTGCCGCTCAAGACTGGAACAGCAGAGAGGAAAGCAAACCTAACATCAGGCAGTGGATGGGAGTGAGGTGCAGCAGGGAACAGTACCTGTGCCAATAACCTCCCCAAGGTGATTGATCACCACAGGCTGGGCTTAGACAGTGGAACAGCCTCTACAGTCCAGCAGAACAGAATGCATAGGTCAGGAACAAGACTCACTCCATCCCATGTAGTGTATCTGTCATTTGCTGCATCCACTTGCAGAACCCGGCTGCGCTCATATGTGTCCTTGAGTGCGGACAGCATTTGTCACGGCAGTGCAAATGCTGACACCATTTGAATACAGGCCCATCTGTCTTTACGCTCTATTGATAGGAGGGTGAAGTGTCGTTGTTGGCATCGTTTGCCCAGATTTTTGGCATTGTTTGCCCATTGTGTACCCATTGTGTGTTCTGTAGTGGAATTAAATCATGAAGGAAGTAAGTAGATACAGTGTCAGAGACCAGTATACAGTATGGGCTGAACCACTGATATCCATGGCTTTAATTTTTAAACAATTGTTGCATCTTATTATGTTGATGAATGAAGAATCTTAGGAAACCTTAAATCCTTGTATTATTTTATATTACTCCCATGTCATGTTGAAACAACCTGGTGCCATTACATTGGGAAACACTAATGGGGAAAGTCCAGAGTCTCCTTACTAAACCAGGCAAGCCATATTGAGAACAACTGTTTCTATGGACAGATGGAGTTTAGGTCTGAAGGTCATTGGCTCCATCTGTTGGATAGCAGCAGTAGTGCTGCCCTTTTGGGGAGGAGGGGTGAGATTCCTGCAAACCCTCCTATACTCTGAAGTCTTTTTTTCCTCTTTTATACAATATATAGAGACATTGTAAGGCATTCATAGATACTTTAACAGTCTTATAGTGCATTGTGACTTAATTCTGTATAGCTGTATGCCTAAAGTAAAGTGACACTTTATTATTTTCCCTTTTTATTCTAGTTTCTTGGAAACACAGAAGTTGATCAACCGAAAGGCACAGAGATTGTTAAAGATGCAGTTAGAAAGTTAAAGGTAAGTTAGCGATATACTTTTTTCCCCTTGGAAACCTGAATTAAAGCTGTATTACGTAACTTTTTCATCTAGGGGGGCTGGTGAGTATATAGACGGTCCCCGAAATTGGACCTCATTGGACAGAAAAGTGCACTCCAGGGTGGGCCTCTCTACGCCCACCAGCAACAGCTTAGAAGTTTAGGTCCGTTTTTATTTCCACACATTGATACCCTAAAACTCAGGATTTTGTGGTTAACTGTAATCAGATAAATGTAACCATACTGTACATTCTAGCCAGAATCATCAGATAAATGTAACCATACTGTACATTCTAGCCATAATTCAAGGTATACTAATAGCAACTATCTTCCAAGTTATACCTTCATTTTGAGGTCTGAGGGTGTGAGAAGGAGCATGTAGCATATTGTAGCCAGGAATTTACTATAGCATGAATCATAATGACTTACTAGTCTACTAAAAAAGACAGCTACTTATAGCTAACCTCATTTTCGTAATCTTTAGAAATATAGAGTTTCCCCCAGCTTTGCTGCCACCGATCTCCTTTTCTCTGCCTCGTTCTGCTCTCAGCATGTCAGCTAATCTGCTGTTTTCTTCTGTAATAATTTCAATTGTGAGACCATTCAAAGGAAACTTATTTTCATACCCGTCCACCCTTTTGTTACACTGAGGTATTGAACATTTTGCTGTCAGGCTGTTCAGTGAATGGGTCATGATAGTTGAGTCATCATTGGCCATACCTTTGACCATTGGTCAATGCCAGACCCAATCAGTACAGCACACTCCAATTCACCCTGCCCCATCTCTCTTTTGATTCTTTCCTTTCTTTTTTTGTGTGCTTCTCCCTTTATTTTCTGAACCTTACCTTAACACCACTGCCAATGGATCTCAAGTGTGGAGTTCAGGTCAGACCAAGGTAAGATCATTGAATGCAGTCTTATTTTGGGGATTCAGCCTCTTGGTATGTTGAACTCCACACTTGAAAGACTGTGATTATAGTATTTATTTTCTTATTTTTTCTCTCTGTTTTCTCCGTAAGTTAGACTGATTACGGCCATATGACAAAAGCACTTTAATTAGTGCTTTTGTCATATGGCCGTAATCAGTCTAACTTGGTTATAGGGTTTTATGGATAAGTGAAAGCATTTTATAGCATGAATGATCAGTCAGATTCATGTACTCAGAAAATGAGTGTGAAAAAAAGCTCTGATCGCACAATTAATCCTAATTCAAATTAGTATTGCACTGTGTTGGAAGAATGCCATTTTCTAATTTACTTTGGATACCCTTTTTCGGTAAATAGGGCTGGTTATAATTATTTTATGATATCATGATGATAACATGACTTTCACCACTTTCAATAATAGACTACACTTCAGAATGAGCTAGGAGTACCATGACCATCATACTGTAGCTTTGATAAGTGAATTCTAATGTTTCTACTCTCCCCTCTCTGTAGTTTCAAAGGCATATTAAGAAGTCAGAGGGACAGAAGACTCCGAAAGTGGAATTGCAAATATCCATTTATGGAGTAAAGATCTTAGATCCCAAGACAAAAGTATGTCCACATGACATGGATACTTTTAATAAGTGCTCCAAGTTTTTTTTTTATGCATCTTATGGAAGCATTCAAGTGAAGGGCTATCAAGGAGGTATTGTTGTCTTAAACTGAAGCATTTGTGTTTCTTTTTATTTTCAGGATGTCCAATACAACTGCCAGTTGCATAGGATATCCTTCTGTGCAGATGACAAGACGGATAAAAGGATATTCACCTTCATCTGTAAAGACTCAGAGTCAAACAAACACCTCTGCTACGTGTTTGACAGTGAAAAATGTGTAAGAAATACAAACTTTGAGAGTTAACATCTTGAGTTCATGTTCCGCGCTATCTGTATAGATCCGGCTATATGCAACAATCCCTAGTAAATTATAAATATAATGACCTAAAATTAAGAATTGTTTCTGGTGAATAATAGATGGAAATGTATAATTATGTTTAGAACGATTGTTCCTATGGGGTTTGAAATACCATTTCATAAGAAGTTGTGTACAAAAACGAATGGATGATTCTGTTGTCTTCCAGGCAGAGGAGATAACACTCACTATTGGCCAGGCATTCGACTTGGCCTACAAGAAGTTCCTTGAGTCTGGTGGAAAAGATGTGGAGACACGGAAACAGATAGGAACCTTACAGAAAAGAGTACGATTCAACTGTTGGACAAGTGTGATATGGGAAAAACTGTTCCTTCTTATGGGATAGGGATTGGATATACACTACACCCCCATTCAATAATATTGATGATAACAGATTATATCTGTATTGAAGGTAGGTAGCTATAGATAAATTCCAAAACAAGCATCCCTCTTTTTCGCAGATTCAAGAACTGGAAACTGAAAATTCTGAGCTAAAAAAGCAGCTTTGGGATCTGGAGGAGCAGTTGATGATTGCTCCTGTACCACCAGTAAGAACTGCATGGACATCCCTTCCGGTCTCTAGACTTCCCTAAGTAACCCATAATACCCAAAATAAGATGTTGGTCATGTTCTGTGTGGACTAACTAGCCACTTTCAGTCTTCCACTAAATCTTCTGCATGCAATCTCTTCACAGCTGCTGCACATAAACTCTACTAACGAGGCCTACATGCTCTCAAGGCCCTCCTCGCTCTTCTGGTGTCATAATCTGACGTCCTTCTCGTGTCTTGAGATCTCCTCGGTCACACTCACCCCTATGAGCTCGCCAGAGTCCAACCTCTCGGCAGGGCTACTAACCCCTCCTCCGGCTAAATCCACTCTCCTTCCAAAGACTGCCCACGGATGCAGCATCCCCCGACCTCTCGTACTGTACAAAAACCTTTCTCCTCCTGCCTTTTATTTAATTCTTAATTTATTTTTTGTTTTCTTGATTTTATTTATTTCTTTTCTTATTAACAATAGTTCATTTTAACTCGTATACACTGAGTGTACAAAACATTAGGAACAATTGCTCTCTTCATGACATAGACTGGCCAGGTGAATCCAGGTGAAATCTATAATCCCTTTTTGATATCACTTTTTAAATCCACTTCAGTTAGTGTAGATGAAGGGGAAGAGACAGGTTAAAGAAGCCTTGAGACAATAATGAGACATGGATTGTGTACAGTCGTGGCCAAAGGTTTTGAGAATTACACAAATATAAATTTTCACAAAGTCTGCTGCCTCAGTTTGTCTGATGACAATTTGCATATACTCCAGAATGTCATGAAGAGTGATCAGATGAATCGCAATTAATTGCAAAGTCCCTATTTGCCATGCAAATTAACTGAATCCCCAAAAAACATTTCCACTGCATTTCAGACCTGCCACAAAAGGACCAGCTGACATCATGTCAGTGATTCTCTCGTTAACACAGGTGTGAGTGTTGACGAGGACAAGGCTGGAGATCACTCTGTAATGCTGATTGAGTTCGAATAACAGACTGGAAGCTTCAAAAGGAGGGTGGTGCTTGGAATCATTGTTATTCCTCTGTCAACCATGGTTACCTGCAAGGAAACATGTGCCGCCATCATTGCTTTGCACAAAAAGGGCTTCACAGGCAAGGATATTTCTGCCAGTAAGATTGCACCTAAATCAACCATTTATTGGATCATCAAGAACTTCAAGGAGAGGCGGTTTAATTGTTGTGAAGAAGGCTTCAGGCGCCCAAGAAAGTCCAGCAAGCGCCAGGACCGTCTCCTAAAGTTGATTCAGCTGCGGGATCGGGGCACCACCAGTACAGAGCTTGCTCAGGAATGGCAGCAGGCAGGTGTGAGTGCATCTGCATGCACAGTGAGGCGAAGACTTTTGGAGAATGGCCTGGTGTCAAGAAGGGCAGCAAAGAAGCCACTTTACTCCAGGAAAAACATCAGGGACAGACTGATGTTCTGCAAAAGGTACAGGGATCGGACTGCTGAGGACTGGGGTAAAGTCATTTTCTCTGATGAATCCCCTTTCTGATTGTTTGGGGCATCCGGAGAAGACAAGGTGAGCGCTACCATCAGTCCGATGTCATGCCAACAATAAAGCTTCCTGAGACCATTCATGTGTGGGGTTGCTTCTCAGCCAAGGGAGTGGGCTCACTCAAAATTTTCCTAAGAACACAGCCATGAATAAAGAATGGTACCAACAGTTCCTCCAAGAGCAACTTCTTCCAACCATCCAGGAACAGTTTGGTGATGAACAATGCCTTTTCCAGCATGATGGAGCACCTTGTAATAAGGCAAAAGTGATAACTAAGTTGCTCGGGGAACAAAACATCGATATTTTGGGTCCATGGCCAGGAAACTCCCCAGACCTTAATCCCATTAGGAACTTGTGGTCAATCCTCAAGAGGCGGGTGGACAAACAAAAACCCACAAATTCTGACAAACTCCAAGCATTGATTATGCAAGAATAGGCTCCAATCAGTCAGGATGTGGCCCAAAAGTTAATTGACAGCATGCCAGGGCGGATTGCAGAGGTCTTGAAAAAGAAGGGTCAACACTGCAGATGTTGACTCTTTGCATCAACTTCATGTAATTGTCAATAAAAGCCTTTGACACTTATGAAATGCTTGTAATTATACTTCAGTATTCCATAGTAACATCTGACAAAATTATCTAAAGACACTGAAGCAGCAAACTTTGTGAAAATTAATATTTGTGTCATTCTCAAAACTTTTGGCCACAACTGTATGTGTGCCATTCAGAGGGTGAATGGGCAAGAAAAAAATATTGAAGTGCCTTTGAACAGGGTATGGTAGTAGGTGCCAGGCGCACCAGTTTGAGTGTGTCAAGAACTGCAACGCTGCTGGGCTTTACACGCTCAACAGTTTACCGTGTGTATCAAGAAAGGACATCCAGCCAACTTGATCCAACTGTGGGAAGCATTGGAGGCAACATGGGCCAGCATCCCTGTGGATTGCTTTCAACACCTTGTAGAGTCCATGCCCCAATGAATTGAGGCTATTCTAAGGGCAAAAGGGGGTGCAACTCAATATTAGGAAGGTGTTCCTAATGTTTTGTACACTCAGTGTATATTGTAGGGTAGACAATGCAGGTACATAATATTGTAGGGTAGACAATGCAGGTACATTGATGAGCATAAAGTATGCTCATCAATATTTCATCAACTTCTTAGTCTTATCTCAATAAACTAATATATCTTCATAACTCTGACTTCAGAATATACAATGAGCTTCAAAAGTATTGGGACAGTCACACATTTTTGTTTTGGCTCTGTACTCCAGTACTTTGGATTTGAAATGAGACAATGACTATAGAGTTTCAGCTTTAATTTGAAGGTATTTTCATCCATATCGGGTGAACCATTTAGAAATGTTGTACATAGTCCCTCCATTTTAGGGGACCATTGGTACAAATTCACTTATATGTATTAAAGTAATAAAACGTTAAGTATTTGGTCCTGTATTCATAGCACACAATGACTATGTCTAGCTTGGGACTTGTTGGATGCATTTGCTGTTTGTTTTGGTTGTGTTTCAGATTATTTTGTGCCCAATAGAAATGAATGATAAATAATGTATTGTGTCATTTTGGAGTCACTTTTATTGTAAATAAGAATAGAATATGTTTCTAAACACTTGTACATTAATGTGGATGCTACCATGAGTACGTATAATCCTGAATGAATCATGAATAATGATGAGTGAGAAAGTTACTGACGCACAAATATATCATACCCCCAAAAAAAAATGCTAACCTCCTGTTATTGCAATGGTGAGAGGTTAGCATGTCTCAAATTAAAGCTGACAATCTGCACTTTAACCTCATAGTCATTGTATATTTTCAAATCCAAAGTGCTGGAGTACAGAGCCAGAACAACAAAACATTTGTCACTGTTCCCAATACTTTTGGAGCTCACTGTAGCTCAGAATAATGCTTATTTCATAAGGGAATAATTGGAATGAACCAATTCCCTCTACACTCACAGGCTGGCAGCATCTCCTTGAAACCCCAGACATCCACAGATGTTTTTGACATGGTTCCCTTCTCTGCTGTCACACCCCTGGTGCCAATACCCGCAAGCAACGGCACACCCCCTCCACCCCCTACAACATCTCCTTCAGACATGAGTGAGTACACTTCTCTGGTTACTTCTCTGGTTCCAGGATGACAGTGAGATTAAAATTATAATTCAACCACACACAGAAAAAGGGATTAAACACTGGTCGTGGTAATTAGGGAGAAAGTGTTTTGGTTACACTATAAGAACATAAACAATGCCTACTTAATAAATAAGTGTTACCAATGAAAGCCCATTTAAACACTACTACTTTGTGACATCTCAAACAGTATCTTGTCTCCCTTACAGGTAAAGACCTTTTTGGTGCAGCACCTTTCGATCCGTTCACCTGTGGGCAAGCCGACTTCCCCCCGGACATCCAGTCCAAGCTGGACGAGATACAGGTGACTGCTTGTCTGTGAATGTTCTTAAGCTATTATAAAGTGTTGGAGAGTAGACCTCCACCCTAGTAGCGGGGCCCCTACCCTCTCAAGTTGATACAGTAGGAGAAAAACCCCTTAAAATATTTGGTTGAGTGCTAGAGAGCTCATATTTGTGTTACGCCCATTCAGCATCCCTCTTAAGCCATAGACCCACCATTTTCTTTAAGAATTGCCATGTACGTAAATGCATGGCCAACCGTCAGCATGGTCAACTCATCCATTATCTCAGCCAATCATGGCTAGCCAGGAAGGATCCTGTGTTTCTCCCTATAAAGGTCTTTCTCCTTGGCTAAACTAGGCTTGTGATGTAACTGTTTTATTCATATTTACGGATCCCATACAAGTTTGTAATTAAGGCACATGAAAGTTCAGTTCTTCAAGTAGGCATTTCTGCAACAACAAAACGACCCTACTGTGAAGTAGGTACTAGCGTAATCTGCCCCCTGTCAGGCGGGCATGTAACATTTATCATTTTAATCTAATCCACATTCACTTCTCTATATTCCTTATGGGATATGCTGTAAGTATTTTGTAACATCAGCCATGGGATTTTAGGGCTTGAATGGAATGTCATTCTATATTTGAGCTATTTCAAAGTTATTGTTAACAATTATTAGTTGTCACTGATTGATTACAGATGCAAAAAAATAATTGTTGTCACATCATCAATGCAAAACAACAACTGTTAGTAGTTGTGTTATGGATGCATGAGTAATAATATTCTATTATGTTCCCTTTATTGAATAGGCATTTTGGGCTTTTTTAACACATTCCGTTGCACCGCATGAATATATACTTTTGTTAATAACTGTCATTATCACAGTTGGAGCACATCTTATCGGTAATTACAAATACAATGTCAGTTTGAACCGCAACGCTCGCGTCTTTTACATAAATGCCCATGCTGACTGAGTCGAACTCTGACTGAGTTCAAACTCTTTATTTTAATTGCAATTGAACTTTGGGAACCTAGCATCCAGTTGCAAATTGCTATCTGCAAACCTTTACCATAACCCTTCTGTCTGTGCATTATTAACTCTTTGGGAATTTCATGGGATGCTACAGTAGTTCCGGTAGGAGGCAATGGTTTGCTAGCATGCTGCTAAGCATCTCTTCTTTCTTCTCCTTCCTGCCTTTTTAGGTCTTAACTATCTGTTTCCATATATTTTTTCCCCTTTTGCTGCAGCGTCAGAGATGGTTTGTACCTTTACACTATTTTGACCCATAAGAGCCCTTCTTGTGGCTGCCGGTACTGTGACTGTGACCTTGTCATCATGAATGAATTTGCATGTGTTCAGTTTGACTGTTGTTTACTCTGCATACAGTCCATCAGTAAAGTACACCCAGCAGGCTTTTTGAAACGTCACCCTTTCATAATGCTGTACACATCTATTGTATGGAGTTGAAGTTACATTTGCCTGTAAACAATGTGATTAATAGCATTAACCTTGTTTTAACTTGTATCATGAGGATGCATATGAGTTAAAAGCAGTTGGCTATGGAAGTTTTACTTTTCTCAGTCAGTCTCTTTTATTTGATCTTTCGTGTTAACAACAAAATATGAATAAATAACAAATTTGATCTAATACTGTGTTGGGTGTACTTGGCTCCAACTAGTATTATATGTGTCTATCATTTTGTAACTGAAAATGTGTGGCAAATGTGAAATTGCTTGTCAATCCGCTTCATCATATTTGTATTACTTGTTGTCTCTGGAACATTCTAGGGTCACAGAGGGTCAGATTTATTCAAAGCCCTGTAGTTATTATTTTCTACATCCATAGGTCAGACAGATTATTGTGTACTTTGTGGTTTACATATGATGTTTTTACATTTATTTAGAGGGATTTGGACTAAAGCTTTCTCAGAACTTGGACTTGGGCATTCTAGATTTCATATCCCCTAACCATTATTTTGTAGACTTGGATGCATGCTATTTTGGATCAAACAAGAATAAACACTTGGGGCCAGTATAACTCTAATGTACAGTGTCTTGGTTACAGCTCCCCAAGAATCTGCATTGTCTCTCAAGTTTGCTGACATTGAGAAACTATGTTAATGATTATATCGACTACCTCAGTTTGTTATCTTTCCTCCTTTAGAGCAGGTTGACATAGGATAGATTCTTTCTAACAGCCATTTTCCCCCTTGTTTTACAGGAGGGGTTCAAAATGGGACTAACCCTAGAGGGCACTGTCTTTTCTCCTGACCCACTAGACAGTCGCTGCTGATGCCAAGTAGACATGTTGCTTTTACATACTGTTAAATCATTTGTATTAAAGGTGCCAAAATTGGGTCTAAAATTCAAGATGTCAATGTTCTTCTCATCTTGAGGTTTATTTGTATTTGCATTTGAATTTGGTTTTAGAATAATCAAAGGTAATATTCAAATCTGATATAGAAAGCACTATTTTTGTAAGAACTCACATGGGAAGGAGTCGTTTTGAGAGCTCTTGCTTGTACAGGTAATGATTGGTGTAAATAGTATGTCCAATGGTACACTCTGTGGCAGAATTTTCTTATGTGTAGAATCAGTTTTATTGAATATACACCACTTAGAACGACGTTGTTACCACATTCTTATTTGTCTGTTAGACATGACTTGCTTATCAAGTCACAAGACACGTAAATGTAGTCGGTCTTGTATTAACACTCATATACCAAACTCTCAGCTTGCCCTTCATTTGACATATCTTCTATGTTATTTTTAATCATATGTATCTTTAGTTAACTGTAATTGATTTATTCTGATAGTTTTGTCGTGACATCAGATTTAATAGGTTTTATTGTCTTGTTAAACATTTAGGTATGTATTGCCATTTATTTACTTTCTTATGATATATATATATATATATATCAGTATCCTCTTGCACCAGAAAGCACTTTTGAAAACCTCTGTCCATATACAGTACTATATACTTGTTATTTTACTTTGTATGCAATATGACTTTGCTGTTACAGTTATTAAAGAAAACATTACGGCGTCAATTATCAACACTCAATCATGTTTTTATGTGTTGGCCATGCAATGATTAAACATTATTATTATTTTTTATGTTTGATATGTGAAAGTCTGGGGGATTAAGTGCGTTGGGTAACACTTTACATTCAGATTGTTACATAGTAATTTTGTAATGGTGTTACTAAAGTGCTATGTAACAACATATTACAATGTTACTAGTGTAATTACAGCATTACTACAGAGGTATAAAGGTTAAATATATTTTTTTTAAGTATAAGAAAAGTGCAAATTCATGTAAAGTGTTAACTGAATATGTACTGGGGGTATTCAAGCATGGATCTCTACTGATGGATAGGCATCAAGAAGAAACAAGCCTATTGTTTGTTTTCTTGCTAGGTGGCATCACACTGACAGTAAGTAAGACAGTTTTTGAGTCGCTTGTATACATACTTATAAGACTTGATGTGCATATCCATTTAGGACATTCTCCTTCTCTCTTGGCAGCCTCTCACTCACACAGTTGCCACTGCAGGTAGTCTTATTAATTATGTATAAAGTATTTCATACAGTATTATGCCAGCTTGATTTGAAGCTTCTGTACCCTATCAAGTACCAAGAGCTTGGGGTGAAGAGAGTTGTTGAAGCATGACATTTTGAACACTTCAATTGGTCCTAACTTGTAAGCTTTGCCCTTGTGTGCTTACTGAAAAAAATGAATCATATAGGTATAAACTGTTATAGTTGTAAGCAAAGGTGAGCTGCAGAAGATATTGTTCCAGCTTCCAGCAACATTCAATACTAAAGAATGACTAATAAACAAATAAACTTTGAAATGAAAACAAGCAGAACAAAATCATTTCAATATTTATTTCAGTGGCTGAAACTGACTTGATTCCAGGATAGAATATTTTATTGATCTGCCTCGGAGATGGACCTATCACCCACCAGAATATTTACAGTTTTGAAATATTTAATAAATACTATCATTATGGTAAGTTACCTCAAACAAAGAAATCAGAAAGTTGATTTAGGAAAAAACGCAACTAAAAAGAGACATGAAGCAACAAGACAATGGACATAATACATTTATAAATTACAAAACTAAATATAATGTTCCATCCACATGTAATCTGCCTTCGGCAATTTTTTCATTTATCTCTGCAAACAAATTACTTAGTGCATTTACTAAGGCACAGCTTTACCTAAAAAGTAGGACCGTAGCTAATTAATATGACAAAAAAGAGCTTTGGGGATGGATAAGCGTTTTGTTTAATTTGTTGCACAGCAAAAATACATGAAGCAAATAGGCTTTCAAGGTCATCTTATTGAATGTCTCAAAAGCTGCTATAAAATATAACTAAGAGAAAGTGACTTAAAGGGCAACATGCAGAAAAAAACATTACGCACTAGTGTTAAAATGATCATGAATTTAAAATATAACACACTCAGTTTTAAAATGACCACAAATTAATTTTAAAAAAGAAAATTATTTTTTCACAATCACCAACACACTTTTCAGGAGACACTGATTCCACCTCCGTCTTTATTTTTAGCCGCAAACCCTGTCCTGTACCGTAGCTGGGAGAGGAGCACATGATCACCACTTACAGACAGCACCAAACCTGTGGCATCCCAGTTTGTGGCGACGAGGTAGCTAACACTGAGGAATCGACAGTCTGGTTCGATCTTTAATTTGTATTCAATGGAGTCAGTACAGAATTGATAACTTGGATACAGACATCAGTTGTATTAAACTGTCTTTCAGTTCTGGAAAGAAAAAACAACAATGTATGCCAATGAAAGCATTTAGCTGAATTAATTTCCTCAATAGCACCATAAACGTTCATTTGACATTGAAAACACTATACATTTTTTTTAAACAAATTATGTAAAACAAGAGGTTAGGAAATCTAAGAGGTGGAATAAACCGTTGTAGTAATATTCTTGCAGAATGATGCTCTCATCTTACGAACAGCAGGCAATGACTACATATTTTTTTAAAGCATTCATATTTATAAAGGACTTTTGGCAGCTTTTTATCTTTGTTCCATAAAACCTAATATTGTATTAATGCATTGGCTCTTTGTACCTTGGCATGAACTACATGTAATTACAGATATTTCTCAAGTGCAAGCAAAGTTTCTAAATGTTGCTTGCTCACTCATTTATTTCTCCCAAACATTCATCTAACGTACACGGGGCGAAAACATATCGACTACGATGGGTAATGGTTGGAAAGGCACAATAAATATCTTGCTACGGGGCGAGAATAGTCCACCAGTACTTGTATGTACAAGGCTGATCGTGTCAGCTGTCAGTTCAAGAGTCTCTGGACTCTCTTCAATGCGTCCCTGTTGTTGTTGGCTTTTATAGGAAGCAAACCGGCCCAATATCGATACCAAACTCCTGATTCGAACCACCAATGTCCACAGGGGCCATATCCATGATGGGTAGTCTTGCTGTTTTCTGTGTCCTGTACTCAAACACTGTCTTGCCCCATTTACCATTGGATTGCTTTAAAGAGAAAGAAATGACAAAGGTTCAATTAAGGTCTCAGGAAGTCACTGTTTCCAGTGAGGACCCACCATTACCAAATATATATGGACAAATCACGTGAAAAAATACTTGGTTTTCAGACGTGTGAGGTTTCACGTTTTTTCCCTCATGTGGAAACTCCCCCACATATGAATACATTTTTCACCACTTCTAGATACAGCTGGTCTCCCATCCAGGGACTGACCAGTATTGACCATGCTTAGCTTCAGGTACAAACTAGCAGTGGGCTGCAGGGTGCTATGTTGCTGGGATTAATGTGCCAAAACTTGCAACTGAAAAAAAGGCAGCAAAAGCAAAGGCCACGGTAACGTAACCAAAAATGGGGACAATTGCAGGACAGAGGGAGGTGTTTTATTTAATCATGTTATCATAAATAAATAAAAAAATCACTGAAAAAATATTTTTCCATCCATTTACAAAAAAAGAAAAATCTCATTTCGAAATTATTTCTTTGCAATATTTTGTTTTGCTATCAATACTTTAGGGTATATGTTTTGCTTTCAATCAAAATGTTTTTGTTTGAAATACTAAGAATTGTTTTCTCGACTTCAGAAGTTTTGCTTGATATTAAATGGCACAAAAGTGACTATTACACTAATACTCCCTGCCAGTTTCAGTAAAAATCTGAGGGATGGTGCTGGAGAAATGCAACCACTCTGAAATCCATAGACTATGCTATGGATGCAAGGACTGACCATCCATCAAATAAAAATTATAGTTTTAACCATGTTTTTAGGGTTTACAGTGGTTGTTTACATTTACTTTGCAAAATCATTCCCTTGGCCCGCATTTTGGCTTTATAGATGTGGTCACCCTAATTTCAACAGTGGAAAAATGTTAACATCATCCTTTCACATGAGGAGAAGAACATTATTTCAACCCCACATGTGAATCTGTATTTCCACATGTTAAAGTGAGATTTTTGTGGAGTTTTCTTACATGTGAAACTGCAACAACAAAAAAAGTTCACATGTGAAAAAAAGTAATGTGGAAGATTTTCACGTGTTTTTTTTACATGTAAAACAGCAAATGTGATTTTCACGTGAATGTTTTTCACATGTACAACTGCATATCCGATTTTCACATGTGAACGTTTTTAACATGTGAAACCACAAATTTCACATGTTATTCTCTTCACATATGAACAGGTCGTGCTAACATGTGAACTCTAATTTTAATACATGCTAAGTTTAAGCTCAACATGTGAAAACAGCTATTTCACATGTGGAAATACAATTTCGCATTGTGAAACTGCAAATGTGACATGTTTTTTTGTAAGGAAAGATTGAAATGTTTAAGGAACCAAACTTAAACAGCCACAAAACGTCTATAGAAAATACTCACTCCACAACTGTCCTCCACCACGGTGTATCTGAAGCGGTTGTTTCCCTCTGCCTTGAGCTCCAGGTCATTCGACCCCTTGAGGATGACTGCTTTCTTTAGGTTCCCAGTCGCCTCATCCTTGTAGCCCACTGTGTTCTTGCAGTGGTAGGTGATGGTCTGAGAAGCCTCTTTGGAGAGCAGACGGATGAATGTCATCTGGACTGTGACCGAGTTGGCAGGTTGATCTTTGTTACCATAGGTGAACTGCAAAAACAAAAAAACAGTTGAAAAATTGGCGGCAAATGATGAACTCACATTTCAAAATTATGTTATCAGCAGTTATCAGTCATGTCGTAGTTATGTACATGTGTCACATTTACATAGCAAATATTATCTGTGATTGTCAAAT
Organism: Brachymystax lenok tsinlingensis; assembly: GCA_030435695.1. NCBI lineage: Eukaryota > Metazoa > Chordata > Actinopteri > Salmoniformes > Salmonidae > Brachymystax > Brachymystax lenok. The sequence goes on from CM059785.1 coordinate 32,475,966, forward strand.
GTGTGTCTATTGCTAGATTTAGTCTTTACAAGGAAAGTATTTTTCCTCAGCAATACCGCACTACCATATAAAATACTTTTATACCATGATTTTGGTGGAATGCATGGAAGCAGAATTCCCACAGACTTTCGAAATTAAACCACTGAAGGGGAACATTTTGAATGACCAGCGATCCAACAGGTCCCAGAGTAGTTTCCTTTCTAATTAGAACGCTAAAAAAGTATTACTGTGGTGAAAAATGGTCTTACTTGTGTTCCTCTACTGATATCAGCTCCAAACCACACAGGCTTCTTCCTTGAGGTGTTCCACCATACTTTCTTAGGTATGCTGGCGGGGTTGGCCGAGATGCAGGTCTCTCCAGTCTCCATATTACAATGTACTTTGATAGCATCCTCTGAGCTTCCTTGGTTTGGATCAACCCAGTATTCACCTGGAATAGAGAAAGATAATATTGTCCCATCTGCCCTGGTCTATTGACTTGTTTTACTAAAGAGATGTTTCTAATGTGATTTAGGCATCTTCAAGGGTAGAAGTTTTGCCAAAATACACACCACCCCACATCACATGAAGCAATGGCTGCATGATAAGACTGGTCTGAATACGGAATAACTACAACAATAAAAAACACCTCATTGATGTACTTCCCGCCTCATGGAAACAACTCACCACTTTTCTTCAGTGAGTAGCACTGCTTCAAGTCCTCACAGGTCCTAGCCGGGTGCTTCCTGCTGCCGTCTGGGCTTTTCATGCTGTCGATCTGGCTGCTGAGGGCCTTCAGAGTGGCCTGAACACCTGGGTCCAGCTGCTGAGTGGCATTGCTGTTAGGCAGAGCCTCATCCTCGTTGAACTCTGGAGGAGGGGGGCCAGCATCATAGTCGTGCATGCCGCCAAATAGGTCATCCATGGCAGCTGTGGGGGGTCCGGGAGGCCCGGGAGGACCATTGGGACCAGGCTCTCCGGGAGGTCCCTGCAAACCAAAGAGTTATGGGAAATAGAGAGTAATTACAAGGTGTGAACTAATTAAGTGTTTTGACATTATGTGCCAAATGTTAATGACGTTTGCGCTGACTTCCCAGGAAATATCCATATCAGTTGTCCATGTAGGTGAAACGATTTTGAAGTGGAAATTTACATGCCTCAGGTCCGATTTCGCCACTAATTCCACGGGTTCCAGGAGGTCCCATTGGTCCAGGCTGTCCGATGTACCCTTCTTTTCCTGGGGGTCCAACTGGTCCAGGGGGTCCCTATTATATCATACCATGATAAAGATCCATTATAATGAAACAAATACATTATGGTTGACAACATGGAACATCATTTATCAGTCTGATATGATACTTACTCTTTGACCGCTTGGTCCGATGATTCCTGATGCTCCCTGCTCTCCTGTTGTACCCTAAAAATAAAGGAGTAAATAATTAATATTGAGATTGAGCTCTTTCCATGACAGACTGAAAGCTATGGTGCAACTCAATATTAGGAAGGTGTCCTTAATGATTTGGACACAAGTGTGTATAAGTTCTACTCAATTAAAGATAAGTATTGATTTGACATACAGGTGGTCCAGGTAGACCCTGCAAACCGGTGAAACCTCTGTGTCCTTTCTGTCCTCTCTCTCCATGGTCTCCGAGGTCACCCTTATCACCCCTTGGTCCTTGTGGTCCCTGTTGTTTAGAATGACACCATGCAATCACGTTTTATGGGATGTCCAATGAAAAACGAGAAAGCTAATTTCTGTTTGTGGTTACGTGTCGCCATACAGATATGCAATGGGCAGTTCTTACATGAGTCAAGCCTAATGCTTTAGTAGTCAAAATCACGGTGTGCTGGGTATCATTTCTGTGACTGCTCATTTCTAATAGGATATTGAATACGTTTGAACATAAAAAAACATTTATTGGTGGTTTAGGCATTAAAGTAAAATGAAATGATAACCTTCTATCATGTATATGTTTATGATGGTCTTACCGTTAACCCTCTCTTTCCTGCTGAACCGGGTGGACCATTTGGTCCCCTGGAACCCTGTGTATGAATAGGATACCAACATGAGTTAATTAGATATATATTTTATGTTTATTTAACCTTTATTTAACTAGGCAAGTCAGTTAAGAACAAATTCTTATTTACAATGACAGCCTTATGCCTGTATATAAGGAACGTGTACACATTTTCTTTTTCCATCTTATCTAATCTTGGGATTCTCATGTATTGACAAGGAAATTCCTTACATAAATGAAAAGGGCATATTACGTACAGCGTCTCCTCTCTTTCCAGAACCACCGGTGGCACCGACTGGACCTGGAGTTCCTGGTTGTCCTGGGGTCCCAACCAGACCCTCTGGACCATGGTCCCCTCGATCTCCCTGTTGAAATCATCGAAATCAGAACCATTAAATGTATATGCTACAAAAGGTTGTAAGACATTTGTCTTGCTGTTTCAACACAGTTGGTCAAGCACGATAAACAATACGAGACATTCTGGACACAGTGTTGCCAACGGAAAAAGTTCAGCTCCTACCCTTTGACCAATGACTCCATCTTTGCCTGGCGGCCCATCAGATCCAGCAGGACCCTGGAGTAAAACAAAGTATTGTGAATAACTACTGTAACCTGTACGAAATATGTGAGGGATAATCAAGGAGGGGCTATGCGTTAAATGGAAAATAATGAACAACGTGGAAGGTGTGTTCCATGGCGCGCTGGAACAACCTTTCATGGAGTTGCATTATTTTGATTATCCCTTTTATACCAAGGCTATAATTTAACATATTTGCCGCTAGAAATATGTTCATTTGCATGTAGAAATGTGAACATCCACTAAAGTAGTTAGCAAATTTACTATATTTGTACAGTAGTTGCCTTGGTAACCAAACAAACAGACTTGTTAGTTTAGCTAATCAAACCATCAGTCCTTGCATGCTATTATGAAAATCAAATTCAACAATGCCAATAATGTTTTAAATTCCACTTTTGCTTTCAAAAGTAGCTCAAATAGAAAATGGAAGAATGAACTATAGCCATTTAATTCTACCGTGCTGATATACCGTGCTTTATAGGGAATTATAAGCTGGGTGGTTCGAGCCCTGAATGCTGATTAGCTGACAGCTGTGGTATATCAGACCGTATACCATGCGTATGACAAAACATTTATTTTTACTGCTTTAATTACATTGGTAACGAGTTTATAATAGCAATAAGGGACCTCAGGGGTTTGAGGTATATGGCCTTGGGGGTTTGTGGTATACTCCGCGTTGTGTCGTGCCTAAAAACAGCCCTTAGCTGTGGTATATTGGTCATATACAATACCCCCTTGTGCCTCTAGAATTTCCTTTTAGCCAATCAGAAACTGCTAGCAACAAGAGGACAAATAGTGAAGTGAAAAGTTTTGGCGAAAAAAACATAAGGGGAAACTTACATCGGGACCAGGATCACCACGAGGTCCATTGGCACCAGGAGAACCAACCGGGCCAGTGGGGCCTTTGTCTCCCCCAGGTCCTGCAGTCCCCTGTTTTCCTGGAGGACCCTACAAACACCGCAGGGACAATGACGAGCACATGACGAAGCAGCTCAGATTGCAGACACATTAGTGGGATTCAAACAAATGTGTAGAAAGCAGAACATACTGCTGGTCCTGGAAGTCCCAGCATTCCACGCTCTCCCCTCTGACCAGGAAGACCCACAATGCCTCTCTGTCCTGTTGTTCCGGCTGGACCTGGAGGTCCATCAGGACCCTGTGGAAACAAATCCAGTTGATATTGTCTAGATATTGCCATGTAACAGGGTTGTGGTTAATCCAATTCAACAAAACTCAAACTCCATATTCAGTTCAGTTCATGAATTGGATGATTCCTGATTCCTTTCTTTTTTCTTATTTCAATTCATATCCTGACTTAATAGATAAACTATTATACAGCAATGTGTTTCTGTACAATTAATTAATTCATGAGGTGTACTTTTATGTTCTAACCTGGCATGAACACATCCGATTCAACTTAAAGGACTTGGTGATGTGCAGTCCTTTGGATTCTCCCAGGAACGGTTTGAGAAACATTGTTATTCAGCAAAACGTAATAGTTTACCGTGGGTCCGTCTTCCCCAGAGTCTCCTTTGTCTCCTGAGCCCCCGGCTGGTCCTGGAGGGCCTCTTTCTCCTTGTCTTCCAGGGGATCCATTCTCTCCACGAAGGCCAGGAGGACCCTCTTTCCCAGGGGGACCAAGGGGTCCGGCCTCTCCAACTGGACCCTGTTACAAAGAGAATGTTGTTTTGTTACTGTTGTTGTTGTTGTGTTCTTTATCTCTGAGAATAATGTGAAGTGTGTAAGTAATGGGTGATCAGTGGTTATAATTTTTGTATTCAATAGCGAGTGGCAAATTGAAATGATAGCTGGTGACTACTTCCAAATTGATACATTAACCAATAGTGGTTTGATGATTACTTACAGTTGAGCCTGGTGGTCCAACCCTGCCTGCAGATCCAGGGAAACCAGTGGGGCCCTAAGAGTGAAAAGATGAGAAGATCCACATGGTTACTATTCATTACATGGTTATATACTATGTACCACGTGTCAATATCTGGGCACAATCCTGTCACAGTCCCAAGAGCCTTTGGTCATAATTCATAACATGAACTTACAGGTGCACCCTGGGTTCCTCTTCCACCCTTCAGTCCAGCCACACCGACAATACCCTGCGGAGAGATTAAGATTGCTGATTGAGATAGTTCCTTCTGTTTAGTCTGTTGTCTGATAATGTAGCACAAGATAATGTAGCTTGTTAACTCACAGGAGGTCCATGGGATCCAGCCAAGCCCTGAGGCCCTGGAGAACCAGCATCACCCTTCTGACCAGGCTCTCCAGGCTCCCCCTTGACTCCTGGTTGACCATCAGGTCCCTATATAAGGACAATAACACAACAAGCATGAGAGCTGGAAACAGCCCAAATTCGCTACTTTTCTTACTAGAAAGCACAAAAGGGGGTCTAAGAATAGGAGATTATGAAAACCATTATAGAAATTGTACAAATTATTATTATTATAACATGATACAGTATAGAATATGCAGTACAGATATAGGATCTTAATTTGAGCCAGTTTTCTACAGCAGGAAAATAATCCTGCAGCAACAGGAAATAGGAATAATTATTGTGTGTATTATAATACATTTTTGTAGGGGTTGACACATTTTTCATTAGGGAAAATGTATCGCAGGAAAGTTCTCCTGCAACAGGGTGCTCAAATTAATATCCTACATCTGTATGACATGAATTGTTATGATCACTATGACTCTAAGAAAATCAGTTTGTCCTCTCATAGGCATGGGTTACAGAAAATAATGACTTACGGGTGGTCCACCAAACCCAACAGGACCAATAGGACCAGGTTCACCACGGGGTCCCTGGTGGAACAGAATATAAAAAGAGCATTACAATGCCATAATACCTGATATGATCATTTCAAGGTAAATGTGTTATTGCATGCTTTAATACTCCAGTTGTCCACTCACAGGCATAGCTCTTGATCCATGAGGCCCGGGAGGACCTTTAGGTCCAGCTTCTCCCTGCAATTGCAACACGTTTTAGTTCTACAGTCACAACAAAAGAGGAACTAACTAATAATTTTAGCTTTTGGCAAACTATGTCTTTACTTTTTCACCGCTAGGTCCATTGGGTCCGGGTGGCCCGAGAGGACCAGGAAGACCCTGAGGTGAGAGAACATATTTTTAGGGGAAATTCATTCATACAATTTTTGACTTGTGCAATGAATTGAACAGACAAATGTTTCTCTGACAGAATATGCAGAATATTTTTTAAAACCCTACAGTACAGATAACTTTTCCTGTTCTGACACAATCAATGCATGTATGAATACGCTTGATGAGAACCTAGGGCAAGCACTTTTCAAATGAGACAAATCTGCTTTCTGTCTTCACATGATCAAGACACAAAACTATTTGTCTTAGGCCAAAATAAGAAATTGACTCACTCTTGTGCCATCATTTCCAGGTGTACCTTCTGATCCCTTCTCTCCACCAGACCCCTAAATGATGGAGAATGTCACATGTGAAAATCCAACAGTTAATATTATTTATTGTGTTATCATATATATATGCAATTGTTTACTTCAATCCCCATTAGCTACTTGTTATTTTAACAATAGCTACTTCTTGGGGTCCACACAAAAGAAACTGTAGAAAACAACCATACAAATACAGCAGACAGAAACAAAGACACTGAGATAGATATACATCATCTCCCATGGAAATGATAGGATGAGAAGCTGATGATGCAGTGTGTGAATACGTACTCTGTCACCTTTAGGCCCAGGAGAACCAGAGATCCCTCTCTCGCCAGGCATCCCCCTGAAGACCAGGAGGGCCTAGGTCACCAAGACTACCAGTGGGACCAGGACTACCCTTTGGAGAATAAAAGCAATGGGTTCATATTCATATTTTCAAACTCAAAAATCCACTACACATAACCCTCCATAGTGGCTCCATATTACTATATCTTTATACATGGACAACAAATACCTTTGGTCCATCGGGTCCTGGTGCTCCGGGGATTCCCTTGGCTCCAGCCAAACCGTGAGGTCCAAGTTCTCCTCTCTCCCCCCTGGGATTCCACGCTCTCCCTGATAGACACAAAATGTCTGTCAGTCATGCTGTGTCTACTGCAATACTACATATGTGCAAAATATTACAATATATATTGATATTAGTAAAATGATCAATATACCCTTGGTCCAATCTGGCCAACAGCACCTCCTTCTCCAGGGATACCCTAAACAAGAGAAAGAAATTCATACTCCATCGTCATGATGTCACACAATGAGTATTGCATCCCATAAAATAGAGGATCTACAGTATTTATCTCATTAGATATATACTTCAGCTAATTCAAACAGTGCAAGTGTTCATGAAACTCACCAGATCACCTGGTTTTCCTGACTCTCCAGGAGGGCCTGGGGGTCCAGGTAATCCCTAATACACCAAAGCATATACACTTTAGATGACGACAACAGTGCCCAGTTGATTCAATCATCCCTTATGAGTTACAATATTTGTTGCCACTTTCAGTGATCAACTGCTGCTAGTGAACATCATCCATGCATCTATGACAAAATCCAGAATAACCTACCTGGAAACCATTCACTCCAGGTGGTCCCTGTTCTCCTCTTTCACCTGCAACGCCCTTCAGACAAAGTGAGAATCAACATTTGTTGAACATGAAGAGTATGTTGTGAGAAAGTATACTTTACAAATCAGATGTGTAGTGGCGTTACATAATATTGACTGATAGGAAAATGCTGTACCAAAATGTCAGTACAAGATATGAGTCATAACGACAATCAGAGACAAACAGTTGACTTACGAGAGGGCCAGCGGGACCGGCAGGGCCAACTTCCCCATCTTTCCCAGGAGGACCCTAGAAAGGAAGTCATCATTAGTAAATGTCCTCATGAACACAATTTCCCCCATAAACACATATGAAGGCAGAGGTAATTTAGTGCATATTGACATCCGTACTCACTCTTTGTCCTGCCACTCCCAGAGATCCTTGTTCGCCTGTCTTCCCTGGGTCTCCCTATGATTTGAAAAGACAAGTCATTCAAGTAATCATGAGGAGAAAGGAAAAGTTTGGTAGCAAGACATCTTGAGAAGGTTAGAACTTCTAAAGTTCCTTACGTTAAAGCCCTTTGGTCCAGGTGTTCCCATGGTTCCTGCAGGACCTCTGGTTCCAATCGACCCTGCTGGTCCTGGGCGGCCATCTTCTCCTGCTGGACCCTTCAGATAGAGGCACGAAATAACTCTTTCCTCTGGCTGTTCATTCAGTGTTATGACTACTGATACCAATGGTCAAACCTCGAAAAGAGGTATTCTCCGGTCATTGATCACCTGACAAATAGCCTGTCTGTCTAAACCTTGTTTGTGTATCACTGAAAGCATGAATTTAAGAGAGGTGGCAATCAATGCATTACCTTTTTCTCTACAATTGTTATTTTTTGTTCAGCTCTGACCTAAATTGGATGTGTGTAAACACTTTTGTCAACCTTACCAGTGGTCCTGGTTTGCCCTCTGCTCCCTGGACTCCTGGAGTGCCAGTCAGACCCTACAAAACAACAGACAAAATTATGAGCTTCAGAAACAAAGACAACAATCTTGGACAGCAATTCATGATATCTTCACATTACCCGTGCGCCTGGGAGGCCAGGTTCGCCAGTGCGCCCGGGATCCCCTCCGGAACCTTTAGGCCCAGATATGCCAGAAGGTCCACGATCTCCTTGAGCACCCTTCAGGAGAATCATATTAGTGAATTAGATTTGGGCTGGGGCTCCTGTCCTAAGAATCCAGTCTAATGACCACCGATGTAGCTGTAATAGATCTGTCTGTACCTTAGGTCCAGGTAATCCATCAGCACCAGGGAAACCTCTGTTACCAGGAGACCCCTGCAATACAAATGCCCGTCCATATATGAAACAAAGACACATACGATATACCAAGATTACATCTATGACACAATATATTTTCTGCACAGGGTTGAGGATATCAATGTCAGCTAAATCAATTGGATGATGAACTGGGATAGATTTGAGATGGATGACTGAAATCCATCCTGAGAAGTAATAAGTTAGTCACTGACCTAAATCCTAATCATCTAGAAGTGTTCAGTAATAGAGGCCAACGGTAGACTCACCCTCTCACCAACAGGACCGGGTGGTCCTAGTGAGCCAGAGTCACCCCGAGTTCCTCTCTTTCCCTCCTCCCCCTGGAGCCCGATTACTCCTTGGGAACCAGGGGGACCCTAAGAATCAAAACAAACTATATTTAACATTTGGTTAAGCATCTCAATTCACTTTGCTCCAATTATGACAGTGTCTGAATTTCATTCAATGGGAAATAATGAACATTTAGACATCCAAGTATTGTACAATATTACAAGTACTGTACATAATAGCATAAATATTGTACATATTCTCTGTGAATGGTCTCATATTATTTGGGCTTACAGGTTCTCCTTTGGGTCCGGCCTCTCCTTTGTACCCAGGTATACCAACATCTCCCTGAAACAAAGACGAGAGCCATAAATATACTGTATCACTATAGTAACATTTTATTCTGCACCTGAGATGATGTATCAAAAAATCAACATTACCATCTTGTCAATCAGTCAAACAATTGTTCTACAGTAATGGTACATTAGTTAGGTGCTCTGGGCCATATTATCTGTGCTTTGGTAAAGTCATGCGTGCATGTGATAACATTGACAGTGTATGTATACATCTATTTGGTACATGAATGAATGGACCTCCCATGAGTAGAAAATTACTTCTATCCAAAGTAAACGGACGCCACATTACCAGTTGACCTTTGATCCCAGGCTGTCCAGTGCTTCCCTGAGGTCCGGGTGGACCATGGGGGCCGAGGTGACCCCCGGGACCCTGCACACCCATAGTACCCTACAAAACAACAGGAATATCTCTCAATAGACATCAATCTTGAACGTATGAATCTAGGTAAGCTATGTGATAATACAACTATGTTAATAATACAATTATGTTGAACATTAGGGTTACTAGATTAATGATAATATACGTACCACTGGACCCTTAGTACCTGGGCCCCCGTCTGTTCCTGAAGGACCCTAAATATAGCAAATATATCATATTAAAAGTACAGCACAATGATGTTTAACAAAGAGAGTAGGTGTTATAAATAAGACCCTTACTTGTTGGCCAGTTGATCCTGCCCTGCCTTGGTGTCCTGTCTCGCCCCTCTGTCCCTGTTGCCCCTCAGGCCCCCGCACTCCTGTGGCACCAGGTTGGCCCTGGAGAATAGAAACAGAAATCCTCATGAGTCCATTTTATGTACATACAGTAGTCCTACATTACGTTATTAGTTAGCTATATACTGTATGTTATTAGGTTGCATTTACAACATACTGCATACACTGCTACATATACAGCCTCAGAAGTTACTATTTAAATCACATTGATTTGAACATGTATTGAATACTTAATGTTCTACTTGATAGTCTACAGTACTTGCCTTCATTCCTGGAATTCCTGGATAACCTGGGGGGCCATTGATACCTAATGGACCCTGCAAGTATAATACCAGAAAATTGAATTAACGAATAGCTAAAAGGTTGTATTATATTAGTAGCAACTGCAGGCCAACTTACCATCGGACCAGATTTACCAATGTTCCCAGGAGGACCTTTCATTCCCTACAATAAAACAAATTATTGGATTCACACAGAATACAATCTACAATTACAATTATTGTAAATACATGCATTGGAAATTTGTATCATGTACACTTTTCAAATACATAAAATATATTTGAAAAAAGAATTGAGCACTTGTAATGGTGTGAGTGAATGTAACAATATCTTGTTATCTGGAGTCATTACATTTATACCCTTGTATATAAAAATTAGCAATAATATTGAGAATGATATTAACCTTAAGATCTAAGTAAATCCCCATCAAAATCCATCAGTTTAAGCTAGAGATATAAGTGGGCTGCGTCTCAAGGATCCACCGCATCCACCTATGTCGGCCTTCTGCTTTGGAAGGTGGTCGAGCTACAGTGGTGTTTGTCAGACCATGAGACATCCCGAAAATCGGTCTTCTCACTAAAACGTCTGTGGTGTCCCAACGGACCACTCTATAGAAAAACGAGACTCTCACAAACACAATGGTGTTCTCCATTTTGCTCTACGACCCCACAGGACTCGTCTAAAGTCGGTAACGCTGATGTGCCAGCTTCTGTCTGTAGAGTCTGAACCGTTTTGGCTATGAACTGAAATGAACCCACTGTCGAAAGAGGAGACTCTCACGAACAAGATGGTGTTAACCCCCCAACTTTAGGTTCTTTCATTCTTACCGGCACTCCATTTGCTCCTAAGCGACCTCTCTCCCCAGGCATGCCTCTAGGGCCCTAAAAGGAGCAATTAATCATGATTACTTTTAGTGTGGCAGAGCAATAAACATATTAATGTAATGAGAAAATTATCATTAAGCAATAAACATATACATGTAAGGAAAAAGTAAAAGGTGTTAATTGGCAGAGAGTTGATACACTAGGACTAGTCCGCCAAATAGGTCCAAAGGCTGCTGCAAACAGTCCCATGTTATTATTATACTTTTATTTATATGGGGGATCAACTGAGACCAACGTCTCATTTGCAGTAGAGCCCCGTTTTCAATACAAAGGAAAAAAAACATATACAGTGCATTCGGAACTGTTTGTTACATTACAGCCTTATTCTCATCAATCTACACACAGTACCCCATAATGACAAAGCGAACAGGTTTTTGTTTCTACAACTTGATTGGAGTCCACCTGGAGTCCACCTGTGGTAAATTCAAATCGATTGGACATGATTGGAAAGGCACAAACCTATATAATGTCAGAGTGAAAACCAGGCCATGAGCTCCTAGACAGGATTGTGTTGAGGCACAGATCTGGAGAAGGGTACCAAAAAATGTCTCCAGCATTGAAGGTTCCCAAGAACACAGTGGCCTCCATCATTCATAAATGAAAAAAGTTTGGAACCACCAAGACTCTTCCTAGAGCTGGCCGCCCGGCCAAACTGAGCAATCAGGGGAGAAGAGCCTTGGTCAGTGAGGTGACCAAGAACCCGATGTTCACTCTGAAAGAGCTCCAGTTCCTCTGTGGAGAATGGAGAACCTTCCAGGACAACCACCTCTGCAGCACTCCACCAATCAGGCCTTTATGGTAGAGTGGCCAGACAGAAGCCACTCCTCAGTAAAAGGCACATGACAGCTTTTGGAGTTTGCCAAATGGCACCTAAAGACTCTCATACCATGAGAAACAAGATTCTCTGCCAAGCGTCACGTCTGGAGGAAACCTGGCACCATCCATACGGTGAAGCATGGTGGTGGCAGCATCATGCTGTGGGGATGTTTTTCAGCGGCAGGGACTGGGACACCATTCAGGATAGAGGGAAAGATGAATGGAGCAAAGTTCAGAGAGATCCTTGGTGAAAACCTGCCCTAGAGCGCTCAGGACCTCAAACTGGGGTGAAGGTTCACCTTCCAACAGGACAACAACCCTAAGCACACAGCCAAGACAATGCAGGAGTGGATTTGGGACAAGTCTCTGAATGTCCTTGAGTGGCCCAGCCAGAGCCCGGACTTGAACCCGATCGAACATCTCTGGAGAGACCTGAAAATAGTTGTGCAGCGACACTGCCTATCCAACCTGACAGAGCTTGAGATATATGCAGAGAAGAAATGGGCACCACCAAATACTGGTGGTGCCAAGCTTGTAGCGTCATACCCAAGAAGACTTGAGGCTGTAATCGCTGGCAAAGGTGCTTCAACAAAGTACTGAGTAAAGGGTCTGAATACTTACGTAAATGTAATATTCCATTTGTTCATTTTTAATAGATTTGCAAAAGTAAAAAAATAAAAACTGTTTTTGCTTTGTCATTATCGGTATTGTGTGTAGATTGATGAGGAAAAAAAATATATTTAATCCATTTTAGAATAAAATAAGTGAATTTAAGTATACCTGCTGGTTAAGCACATTGCACTGTTTATTTTAGACAGCTGAAAGAAATCTATCCAAAGGTAATGTACAGTACAGGCATATCTCATCATGGGCTGCATCCATATAGTGCCTTCCAATGTTGTCTCCTTTCTTTCTTCTGCACTACACTATGAAGAATCTAGACTGGTCAAAGCTAACACCAGGTAGGCATCCACCATTTTGCTTTAACCTATCTTATCTTTTGTGAACTGTGCAGACGGAGAGGAGTCTTCCAAATAACCAATAGATCCTTATCAATAAAACATCACAATACGGTTCAGTGCATTTTGTCAGTGACTGCATAAGGTGTTAGTACACAATACTGTATATTTGAAATATTTTCCACTTACCATAGGGCCAGGTGTGCCAATCGGACCAGTGGGACCTAATGCGCCCTAAGAGATCAATTACAAAAACATTGCATACATCAATACATGCCTTTCAAAACCTTAGAGTATGCATATACTTAATACATACTGAACAAAAATATAAACACAACAGTGTTGGTCCCATGTTTCATGAGCTAAAATAAAAGATCCCAGAAATGTTCCGTACGCACAAAAAGCTTATTTCTCTCAGATTTTGTGTATATTATACACTCATCTATATAATATCTATATGAACATCACTGACATATCATGACAAGAAACGACTATGATGTCAATATGAATCATAAAAACATAGTGAGTGAGTTATAGATATAACATCATATAGATGTTGTACCTTGGATCCTACAGTTCCAGTTTCACCTCTTAGACCCATTGGACCTGCGTGACCCTGAAACAACAAAGTGTATTTCTCCATTAGTGGACAATAATGGCGTGACACATGAGGTCACAGTGAGGTTCTTTGAATGTTTGTTGGGGGTCATACTTACTCTATGGCCTTTCAATCCAGGAGGCCCAGGTGTCCCTGGAAATCCTCGAGCTCCCTGAAATACATGGTGTTTTAGTGCAGTTTCAATACAGTATTCCAGTCATTTTAGTCATAATTTCAAGAATAACACTTCCATTGATATATAATTTACCGCTGATCCGGGGAATCCCATCTCTCCCGGATTTCCTGATTTTCCTCCTTCTCCCTTGGATGACATCATAATAAATGAGTAACATGGCCATTTGCTATGTATAAAGTATGATGTTTCTTACACATCATGCTTGAGAACACACTGTTAATTTCAAATGGTCCTGTTTAGTACACTTCCTATCTAGTATGTTCATGTCTTTCGAGATTGTTTCTGTTGGGAAGAATTTTCCACAACACAGACTCATGAGGCAGATGACATTACCACTAGCCCACTAAAACCATGTCTTTGATATGCAGGGTGGTGTCATTACTTCGGGTGAACAGAGATTTACTCACGTCTTCACCCGGCTTTCCCGGTGGCCCTTCAGGTCCCCTTTGTCCAGATGTACCCTACAACAGAAGATAATGATAATACCTTGTTGCAAGCCCTACAATGCATTAGAACTGAATCATAACTTATTATACCTGTCTGCTTTATGAAAAGTGTAACCAGGAGATGAAACAGAAATTGTGTCCACAACAATGTATGCCTACTGACATTCTACAGTCTGTCAGTTGTGTTGTTTTAAAAGATGAATGTGACTACTGTGCTGCCAACATGATTCAAGGTGTTATTCTTCTTGACACATTGTTGAGAGCTGTTGCAACAAACAGGGAACACCTGACTAGAAACATGACAAGGAGAATGTTGTCATACCATGTGACCTGGATCACCGACTTCCCCAGGGGGTCCTTGCGGTCCAGCATAGCCCTGAGAGAGAGTGAGAGAGAGAGGTTGGTGAATGGCTAGCTCCAAATAGAGTTGCTTGAAATAATTTCTTCATGGGTTGCTTTTAACTTACAGGGTTTCCATTTGGCCCAGGAGGTCCTCTGGCTCCTGCCTCGCCCTAAAAACACAGATGACATCATTGCACTCACAATCCTTATTGGTAAAAAAGTATGGCCCCACAGACTCAACAAATGGTTGTGCCAAACATACATCAACATCACTAAGATAAAAACATTTGATACATCACAAAAGTTTAATTATCCAAGCCAAAGCAAAGAAATATGGCACAAGAGACTTCTGTGACCCAAGATAGTACCAATGCACCCTCCTTACACTAGTTCCTGGCACCATGGCCATTTGGCCGGCAGATTTCTCATCCCCAAAGCCTCCAGCCATCTGAGCTCCCAGTCCCTTTAGAAACAGAACAGTGATTTAGAGTATTGGAAATGCAATCTGCAACTCAGAGAACACTCAGCATCTCAATGGGACAGCTAACAGCCAGGTTAGCTGTCCAGTCACAAAACTATGTTTCTCAATAGGCCAGATAATGTCCAGATAATCAATCTGCTAAAGTTTCATGGTTAGGGTCATTCTGCCTCCTGCCTTTCCCCTCTTGATCCCATTATCACATCCCCCCACCCCACTCCTCTACTTCACACCTGGTATCAACTGCTGCTTCATTAGTCAAGTGAAGCTTCCTGCCATCCAGGACCTTTATACCAGGCGGTGTCAGCGAAAGGCCCTAAAAATTGTCAAAATCTCCAGCCACCCTAGTCATAGACTCTTCTCTCTGCTACTGCATGGCAAGCGGTACCAGAGTGCCAAGTCTAGGTCCAAAAGGCTTCTTAACAGCTTCTACCCCCAAGCCATGAGACTCCTGAACAGCTAATGAGATGGCTACCCGGACTATTTGTATCCCCCTCTGCTCCCCCCACCCCCGTTACACTGCTGCTACTCTCTGTTTATTATCTATGCATAGTCACTTTAACTCTACCTACATGTACATATTACCTCAATTGCCTTGACTAACCTGTGCCCCCTGTACCGGTATCCCCTGTATATAGCCTCTACTGTTATTTTACTGCTGCTCTTTAATTATTTGTTATTTATATTTTTTTTCTTATCTATTTTTTACTTATCTTATTTTTCGTAAAACTGCATTGTTGGTTATGGACTTGCAAGTAAGCATTTCACTGTAAGGTCTACACCTGTTGTATTCTGCAAATGTGACAAATAAACATTTGATTTGATGTAGTCAGTCTCTCCTCAACTCTTAGCCAATAGAGACTGGCATGCATTGTATTTATATTACCCCTTTGATTACAATGAAGAGTGACGTGACTCTGTTCTGGGTCAAACAATGACATTTCTGTGAGCCCAAACTTTTGAACGGTAGTGTATATTTAAGCAATAAGGCACAAGGGGGTGTGGTATATGCCCAATATAACACGGCTAAGGGCTGTTCTTCTGCACAACAACGCGGAGTGTCTGGATACACCCCTTAGCAGTGGTATATTGGCCATATACCACAAACCCCAGAGGTGCCTTATTGCTATTATAAAACTGATTAGCAACGTAATTGAGCAGAAAAAATTAATGTTTTGTCATACCCGGGGTATACCACGGCTGTCAGCCAATCAGCATTCAGGGCCACCCAGTTTATAATTCACATAATACATTGTTTATGAGGGATGGGTATTGTGGTACCTACCCCTGGTGGACCCTGGTTTCCTGCAGGTCCGGGTTCTCCTGGATTTCCAGGCACACCAGGCTCTCCGTCATATCCTGCTGGTCCACGTAGCCCCTTCAATTAGATAATGTCATGTTAATATAAACAGAGAGAATGATTTATTTAGGCTTTTATTTCTTTCATCACATTCCCAGTGGGTCAGAAGTTTACATACACTCAATTAGTATTTGGTAGCACTGCCTTTAAATTGTTGAACTTGGGTCAAACGTTTCAGGTAGCCTTCCACAACCTTCCCACAATAAGTTGGGTGAATTTTGGCCCATTCCTCCTGACAGAGCTGGTGTAACTGAGTCAGGTTCGTAGGCCTCCTTGCTCGCACACGCTTTTTCAGTTCTGCCCACAAATGTTCTATACGATTGAGGTCAGGGCTTTGACGTTGTTGTCCTTTAGCCATTTTGCCAAAACTTTGTAAGTATGTTTGGGGTCATTGTAAATTTGGAAGACCCATATGCGACTAAGCTTTAACTTCTTAGGGAGCGGCAGCAGAGGTGACGGTTTTGGAGAGTCTGGCGTGCCCAAAGTAAAATGCCTGCCACTCAGGCCCAATTAGTACTATTGGATAGGAAACACTCTGAAGTTTCTAAAAGTGTTAAAATAATGTATGTGAGTATAACAGAACTGATATAGCAGGCAAAAACCCGAGGAACCTCCATCCGGATTTGCATTTTGTTTTGTACATGACCTTTTTCTCTGAGACTGCAGTACCTATGGCTTCCACTAGATGTCAACAGTCTTTATACAGTGTTTGGAGGCTCTAGCACTAAGCAGAACAGATAGGAAGAGGAAATAGTGAAGGGACCACATTTGTCAACAACGTTTCACGGGCGCAAGATTGTGAGCGCGCCCCACTTTATTTTCCTTTCCTATTGTTCACGTTATCGTCCAGTTGAAATATTACAGTAAATATACATAAAAGGATACTTAAGGATACATTAAAAATTATGTTTGATTTGTTTGGAGAAAGTTTATAGGTATAATTTGAACGTGTTCTCTTCACGGTTCAATGGGCGACTCGACGGTGGATTTTCTGATCATAACGCGCCAACCAAACTGAGATTTATGGATATAATAAATGACTTTTTCTAACAAAAGATCCATTGGATGTCTTCGTTGGACACTTGGGAAGCCCTCAGCAGAAGTTCTTCGAAAGGTAAGTGATTTATTTTAGCTCTTATATGGGTTTTGTGTGACCCACGCTGGATATGAATTCATGCTAATGCATAAATATTGGAGGTGCTATCCTCAAACAATCAAATGTTGTGCTTTCGCCGTAAAACCTTTTTGAAATCTGACAATGCTGTGATATTGCCAAGAATCAGAGCTTTTGTCGACTATGCAACACTTGTATATTGATGAATGTTTAATAATTCAACTTTTGGATTTTGAATTTGGCGCCTTGCATTTCACTGGGTAGTGTCGGGTAGTGTCGGAAGCGGCACTAGCGCGCCGCTTCTCCCTAAGTAGTTAACTTCCTGACTGATGTCTTGAGATGTTGCTTCAATATATCCACATCATTTCCCTACCTCATGATGCCATCTATTTTGTGAAGTGCGCCAGTACCTCCTGCAGCAAAGCACCCCCACAACATGATGCAGCCACCCCCGTGCTTCACGGTTGGGATGGTGTTCTTCGGCTTGCAAGACTCCCCCTTTTTCCTCCAAACATAACGATGGTCTTTATGGCCATTTTTGTTTCATCAGACCAGATGAAATTTCTCCAAAAAGTACGATCTTTGTTCCCATGTGCTGTTGCAAACCGTAGTCTGGCTCTTTTATGGCGGTTTTGGAGCAGTGGCTTCTTCCTTGATGAGCAGCCTTTCAGGTTATGTAGATATAGGACTCGTTTTACTGTGGATATAGATACCTTTGTACCTGTTTCCTCCAGCATCTTCACAAGATCCTTTGCTGTTGTTCTGGGATTGATTTGCACTTTTCGCACCATAGTACGTTCATCTCTAGGAGACAGAACACGTCTCCTTCCTGAGCGGTATGACGGCTGCATGGTCCCATGGTGTTTATACTTGCGTACTATTATTTGGAAATTTCCCCCAAGGATGAACCAGACTTGTGGAGGTCTACAATATTTCTTCCGAGGCATTGGCTGATTTCTTTTGATTTTCCCATGATGTCAAGCAAAGGTAGGCCTTTAAATACATCCACATGTACACCTCCAATTGACTCAAATGATGTCAATTAGCCTATCAGAAGCTTCTAAAGCCATGACATCAATTTCTGGAATTTTCCAAGCTGTTTAAAGGCACAGTCAACTTAGTGTATGTAAACTTCTGACCCACTGGAATTGTGATACAGTGAATTATAAGTGAAATACTCTGTCTGCAAACAATTGTTGGAATAATTACTTCATGTCATGCACAAAGTAGATGTCTTAACCAACTTGCAAAATGTTAACAAGAATTTTGTGGAGTGGTTGAAAAATGAGTTTTTAATGACTCCAACCTAAGTGTATGTAAACTTCCAACTTCAACTGTATGTGTAGACATTCATATTGCCTTCTTGTTCCAAAGCACATTTTCTAGTTGATATGCAATGACAGTGGATGATGAAAATGGCCACAAATGAGAAAAAATATATTACAGTGTATGCTTGACAAAACTGATGAATTGAATCATAGGTGTTAAACATAATATGAGAGGCAGACAAGCAACATATGTTATAAATCATAAAGACTAATGTTGTTCTGCTAAATAAAATTCTGCTTAATATATGCCCTCAATATGATCAGCATTCCAATGAGAGCAGCATATACATTAATCATTTATGTTTTTGTTGTGTAATGAATTTAAACGAAGTGTATTGGTTTGTGGAATGAATGTTTTCTAATCCTAATGTATTGTCCATTTTGGTTTGCGCAATCTCTTGATCATCAAGACGTAATTCATCAAAGAGACACATCTCCAGAAAGTGCACAGCATATCAATTTGAACTATCTTCAAGTCATGTAGTCTCCATTATCTTTGAAAACATTGTATTATATTTAAGCATGACAATGAAAGCCAATAATAAATGAATCCATCTAATTATATTATAGTTATCACATAAAGTAGTTGCTTCTCTGAAATATACTAATTCAATAGTGACTAAGAAGTAAGTTTATTATCATGTCTCAGCTTGATTAGCCTCAAGAAAAGAAATGAAGGGTGTGCTATACTTAAACAAAATGTCTTGAGGGGGTGTGATATATGGCCAACATACCACGGCTAAGGGCTGTTCTTAGGCACAACGCAAAGCGGAGTGCCTGGATAGAGCCCTTAGCCGTGGTATTTTGGCCATACACCACAAACCCATGAGATGCCTTACTGCTATTATAAAATGTTTACCAATGTACTTAGAGAAGTAAAAATTAATTTTAGTCATACCAGTGGTATACGGGCTGATATATCAAGGATGTCAGCCAATCAGCATTCAGGGTTTGAACCACCCAGGTTATAATTGCCATTATACAATTTGTGAATATACAGTGCATTCGGAAAGTATTCAGATTTTGTTATCTTACAGCCTTATTCTCAAATGTATTAAACCCTTTTTTCCCTCATCAATCTAAACACACAATGCCCCATCATGACAAAGTGAAAACAGGTTTTTAGAAATTTTTGTAACTGTATAAATAAAACATTTATGTAACTATTCAGACCCTTTACTCAATACTTTGTTGAAGCACCTTTCGAAGTGATTACAGCCTCAAGTCTTCTTGGGTATGACACTACAAGCTTGGCACACCTGTATTTGAGGAGTTTCTCCCATTCTTCTCTGCAGATCCTCTCAAGCTCTGTCAAGTTGGATGGGGAGTGTCGCTGCATAGCTATTTTCAGGTCTCTCCAGAGATGTTGGCTGGGCCACTCAAGGACATTCAGAGAGTTGTCCGAAGCCACTCCTGCATTGTCTTAGTTGTGTGCTTAGGGTCGTTGTCTTGTTGGAAGGTGAACCTTCACCCTAGTCTGAGGTCCTGAGCGCTCTGGAGCAGGTTTTCATCAAGGATCTCTCTGAACTTTGCTCTATTCATCTTTCCCTTGATCCTGACTAGTCTCCCAGTCCCTGCCACTGAAAAACATCCCAACAGCATGATGCTGCCACCACCATGCTTCACGGTAGTGATGTTGCTAGGTTTTCTCCAGACGTGACTTTGGCATTCAGGCCAAAGACTTCAATCTTGGTTTCATCAGACCAGAGAATCTTGTTTCTCATGGTCACAGTCCTTTAGGTGCCATTTGGCAAACTCCAAGCGGGCTGTCATGTGCCTTTTACTGAGGAGTGGCTTCTGTCTGGCCACTCTACCATAAAGGCCTGATTGGTGGAGTGCTGCAGAGATGGTTGTCCTTCTGGAAGGTTCTCCCATCTCCACAGAGGAACTCTGGAGCTCTGTCAGAGTGAACATCGGGTTCTTGGTCACCTACCTGACCAAGGCCCTTCTCCCCCGATTGCTCAGTTTGGCTGAGCATCCAGCTCTAGGAAGAGTCTTGGTCGTTTCAAACTTCTTCCATTTAAGAATGATGGAGGCCACTGTGTTCTTGGGGACCTTCAATACTACATAAATGTTTTGGTACCCTTCCCCAGATCTGTGCCTCGACACAAACCTGTCTCAGAGCCCTACGGACAATTCCTTCTACCTTATCTCAGCTCACTGGTCACCATAACAACACCCATCCGTAGCATGCGCTCCAGCAGGTATATTTCACTGGTCATCCCCAAAGCCATTTTAGAATAAGGCTGTGGAAAAAGTCAAGGGGTCTGAGTACTTTCTGACTGCACTTTACCTCAAATGTCTTTCCCAAATCAATCAACGTTTTTGATAAGACAATCACTGTGTTGACTGCACAGGTGGGTCCACATGGATCATAGTACTTCTGAGGGGCTGTCACATAAAAGGGATGGGTGATCACACTATTACTTTAGTCCCAGGACAAGGAATGATAAAGGAATTGAGATTTGGCAATGATCCATTTTTTGTTGTTGTCAATGTGCCTATGGAAATAATTATGCAGTACAGAACTCAAGCGTTGCTAAAGCATAACGTATTTGCTCTGTGAGTCATGTTTGGAACGTACAGGTCTTCCTTTCTGTCCTCGGTCCCCTCTGAATCCTGGCGATCCGGGAGGCCCCTGTTGTACGACAAAAAGAACAGATGAAAAAGTCACAATAGCGTAGACATAATAATGTTCCTTCATAAATCTCATGATGACATCATTACTATGGAAACAGAGTAAAGTCATTCCGGATGCTCTGTCAAGAACAGTTGTACTACACAGGAATCCTTTCAGGTCAAGTTAAAGGTAACTGTTCTCTTCTGCCATCTAGTGTCTACTCAAAGAGTTTTACAAAATCAACACCACAACTGAGAAACAGCTGGTTAAAGCTATATGCACCAATAAAACTGTATGTTGTTGAATCTCAACAAAGTACCATATGATATAATAGACTTTGAAAACAAAGTGAACTATAAGCTTACCATAGGCCCAGGACGACCTCTGACCCCAGTCACCTGTGGTACTTCTCCAGGTTCTCCTTTCTGACCCTACAAACGAAAAGCAAGAAGACAGATGTTGCTCCACCTTTTAAATTCAATTAGAAATACGATATTATAAAGATGTATCACAATGATTTACTAAAGCTTACCCTGTAGACTCTGCCACCATCTGAAAATGACAGAAGATAACAGACATAAAGAATCATGTCACAAAAGCATCTAGTCTACGATAACTTCATTGTCATGAGTGGAGTTCATTCTTATTTTCTTCATAGCAAAGCACTGGGTTCACACGTAGTTACATTAATAGTTACACATTCATGAACAGTTCATACTGGGTTCTCTCATAAGAAATGTTTTTCATGACTTGGGGTCACAACAAATATCAGGTTACGCTTTCCGACCACTCACCAGGTCTGCTGTTGCCACTGGTGTCTGAGCCGCCCTCGCTCTGGCAGATGGGACAGCACTCGCCCTCTGGGATGGTCACCTTCTCACAGTTGGACAGCTCATCGCACTGGATCTCGTCGCACAGGACGGAGCCGCTGTCGCACACACAGATCCGACATGGCTCTGGTTTCCAAATGTCTCGGTTGGTGTACACCTGGCCGTCAACAGTGCAGCCCGCGTCATCTCCTGTGGAAGGCGGGACCGACAGGACAGGTCAGACAAAGGTCGGAGGTCAGCCATGGAAAGTCAAACTTAATGCCCCCCTTCCTAAAAATATTTTCTGAATACTCTCAAATGCCAGGATATAAAATTAACGTGTAAAAAAAACAAAATAATGGCAATAGGAAAAAGAAAAAGAAAAACTCATGCTCTACAGAAATCTTAGGATGCTTAATAAGTGGCAACAAACAACAAATATATGAAGATAACTTTATCCCATTTCTCAACAATATGAAAGCAGATCTAATTAAATGGAACAAAATTCCAATAAATCTATGTAGAATAGAATTCTTCAGAAAGGCATGGCTCCCAAAGTTTTATAATAGCAATTACCCCACCAAATACATTCTTTAAAAAGTATACTTGGTCATAACAGACTTTAAATGTGCAAATAAAAGTCATAAAATTTTAACCTTCCAGACATGGAATTTTATCAACTCACCACCCAAGGCTTTTACTTGTGACATATAGTTAAATACACTAAAGAGGAACAATAGGTACATATTGAAGACACGCATGCTCATCCCCATAATCTTTTTAAGTGTATATTTTCAAAGGATAAAGCTGACAACATAAAAAAAAAAGTCTAATGTCTGCGCCCCGAGGGAATGGAATTAGCATAATAATAAAAAAATCCCCATAAATATCCATCAGTTTAAACTAAATATCCGTTTTTGCATCCGCCTATGTAACACTTCTGCATCTGCAGTGAAAGGTGACAGAGCTAGAGCGGTGCTTGTAAAAACATGAGACACATCCCGAAAATCAGTCTTCTCACAATTGTTTTGTCTGTAGCGTCTGAACGGCGTCTGAATGACCAAGTATGCATATTTCAAGATATGGCAAACTATTATGACCCCTCTATGGAAAGAAGAGACTCTCATGAACACATTTTTGCTTTACGAATCCCACAAGCGTCTTTGGAATCGTCTGAAGTTGGTACAGCCGATCTGCCAACTTCTGTCTGTAGCGTCTGAATGGTTTGGTCTACACAGTAAAATGACCCTTCTGGGTAAAGGTAGGACGCCCACAGACCTCACAAGACTCATCTGATGGTCCCCTGGTACCAGTCGAAAAAATGTACCAGTCAAAAGTTTTAGAACACCTACTCATTGCAGGGTTTTTCTTTATTTTTACTTTTTTTCTACATTGTAGAATAATAGTGAAGACATCAAAACTATGAAATAACACATTTGGAAGCATGTAGTAACCAAAAAAGTGTTAAACAACAAATTGTATATATTTTTTTTATACGTCAAGAAGTCTTAAAATTCTAAATCAAATAGCAAAATGATCCTTGGTATGACCGTCTTAAAACAATTCCATATATCTTAGTAATATTTTGGACTGACCAATGTAGATATTTTCAAATAAATGAACTTGAAAGTTTCATATCACAAATGTTTGATTTGAAATCTTTTGGACATTAGAGCATTCTTAAGGGGATCATCTTTGATTCAGAAAATTATGTTTATATGATAGTTAAGATATACAAAACCTTGCAGAGAGCATATCCAACTGACAATCTCTTTGAAAAAATATAAACTTTTGGCACTAAGACAAAAAATAACTGATATTGGCACAAGATGGAGGGAATGTTGGAATATAACTAACGAAATTACAGCTAACGAAAATGTAAGCTCAATCCAGTATAAACCGATGTAAAGAATTGAAGAGACAAAATGCACAAATTCTACAGCACAACGGCAGAGTCATGTCTGAAGTGACAATAATCCATGCCTTCTGGGAATGCTATGATATCCAAAGGTTATGGGCAGAGTTAGAAAGTTGGCTGTCAGATGAATTATAATGTAAATGTACTTTTAATCCACCTGTCTGCATATTTCAAGATGTGGCAAATGAGGGAGCAGTGAGAAACCTCATGGGATGGACGATACTTTTCCCATCAATCATCTTGAAAAAATGCATACTTAAAAATTGGAAATCAATCAATCCTCCATCGTTAACACAATGGAAAGGTCAAATCCTTTATTATCTAAATGTTGAAAGTGGGTGGGCGACAGAGAGAA
This sequence comes from Brachymystax lenok tsinlingensis, assembly GCA_030435695.1. Classification (NCBI taxonomy): domain Eukaryota; kingdom Metazoa; phylum Chordata; class Actinopteri; order Salmoniformes; family Salmonidae; genus Brachymystax; species Brachymystax lenok. The sequence goes on from CM059785.1 coordinate 32,500,246, forward strand.
ACAAAACGGTGCAGTTTGAGGCCATGTGGCGGAGAGTGATGCGGGCGCTGGAGATGGGAGGGTGAGCAGGGGGTTCTGGGTAGGTGTGATGTCGTTGATGTTTGTATGTGTCTGTGTGTTGTCATTTGTATGTGTATGTTTTGTATTGTTTAAAGAAAGATAAATAAAAAAACTAATCTAAAAAACTCAAAGTGAGTAACTCAAAGGAACTTTGATGGGAAGGAGCATATTAGGGAGATCTACTTTTCTGTGTAAAAATGTATGAGAACAGGGACAGAAAGAAGTTGAAAGCTCAAAATTAGACCACTGCTCTTGTAATTCACATTATAGACTATGTGGTGTCATTTTTCATTTTTACAATATGTTATAGCTAAGTGCTACAAATCATAGGGAGATGGCACAGAGGATACCCAGTTCTGGGTTACTACATTAAGATAGGCAAGATGTTAAATGTTGAAAAAGAGCAAGTAACATGAAGACACTAGTCATTTAAAGCAAAGCCCCGGTTAAATGTTATACTTCAGACATGTTCTCATAGCTCACTTCCTATTGGCTTTCTATGTAGCTTTATAATAGATTACAGGAGTCCTCATTAGACCCTGACATCGCTCAACCTTCTGCTTTCTTTGCTATCATGCAGTATCACCAACAACAAAATGAACACAAACCCAATTGGACTTTAAACACAGAAGAGTTAATGCAGGGCCTCTTGGGGGGCACAGTGGTCTAAGGCACTGCATCGCAGTGCTTGAGGCATCACTACAGACCCGGGTTCGATCCCAGGCTGTGTCACAACCGACTGTGACCAGGAGTCCAATAAGGCGGCGCACAATTGGTCCAGCATCGTCCGGGTTAGGGGAGGGTATGGCTGGGGGGTCTTTACTTGGCTCATCGTGCTATAGCGACTCCTTGTGGCAGGCTGACTTCAGTTGTCAGTTGAATGGTGTTTGGGCGGGGGATAAGAAGCACAGTTTGGCAGGTCATGTTTTGGAGGACACATGACTTGACATTTGCCCCTCCCGAGCCGGTTGGGGAGTTGCAGCGATGAGACATGACTGTTATTGGATATCATGAAATTGGGGAGAAGGGGGTAAAAACAAGAAAAAGTCATAAATCAACAACAGGTAACTGTGCCGGTGCGTTAAGCATTAATGTGGAACATATCTTTTCCATTAGTGACTGGAAACAATCTCAGTTCAACTGCAGAGAAAAAAGGGTTCTGGAAAAGGTGACTAAAACCTCCCCACTGTCAGACATGAGCTAATTTCCTTCAAACGAATGCCTCTAAAGCTTGACTTACAGGAAGAAAAAAAAGACCCAGACACCAAAGAAAAATGTCCCTGCATACAGTTGACGTCGTTTACATACACCTATGTCAAATACATTTAAACTCAGTTTTTCACAAGTCCTGACATTTAATCCTAGTAAAAATGATCTGTCTTAGGTCAGTTAGGATAACCACTTTATTTTAAGAATGTGAAATGTCAGAATAATAGTAGAGAGAATTATTTATTTCAGCTTTTATTTCTTTCATCACATTCCCAGTGGGTCAGAAGTTTACATAGTTTACAAGTTTACATATGATTTGGTAGCATTGCCTTTAAATTGTTAAACTTGTGTCAAACATTTCAGGTAGTCTTTGACAAGCTTCCCACAATAAGTTGGGTGAATATTGGCCCATTCCTCCTGACAGAGCTGGTTAGTAGGCCTTCTTGCTCGCACACGCTTTTTCAGTTCTGCCCACACATTTTCTATGGGATTGAGGTCAGGGCTTTGTTATGGCCACTCCAATACCTTGACTTTGTTGTCCTTAAGCCATTTTGCCACAACTTTGGAAGTATGCTTGGGGTCATTGTCCATTTGGAAGACCCATTAGCGACCAAGCTTTACCTTCCTGACTGATGTCTTGAGATGTTGCTTCAATATATCCACATAATTTCCCTCCCTCATGATGCCATCTATTTTGTGAAGTGCACCAGTCCCAACTGCAGAAAAGCACCCCCACAACATGATGCTGCCACCCCCATGCTTCACGGTTGGGATGGTGTTCTTCGGCTTGCAAGCCTCACCCTTTTTCCTCCAAACATAATGATGGTCAATATGGCCAAACATTTCTATTTTTGTTTCATCAGACCAGAGGACATTTCTCCAAAAAGTATGATCTTTGTCCCCATGTGCAGTTGAAAATCATGGTCTGGCTCTTTTATGGCAGTTTTGGAGCAGTGGCTTCTTCCTTGCTGAGCGGCCTTTCAGGTTATGTTGATATAGGACTTGTTTTACTGTGGATATAGATACTTTTGTACCTGTTTCCTCCAGCATCTTCACAAGGTCCTTTGCTGTTGTTCTGTTCTTTCGCACCAAAGTACATTCATCTCTAGGAGACAAAACGCATCTCCTTCCTGAGCGATATGACGGTTGTGTGGTCCCATAGTGTTTATACTTAATAGTGAAATATATCCACAGGTACACCTCCAATTGACTCAAATGATGTCAATTAGCCTATCAGAAGCTTCTAAAGCCATGACATCATTTTCTGGAATTTTCCAAGCTGTTTAAAGGCACAGTCAACTTAGTGTATGGAAACTTATGACCACTGGAAGTGCACTCGGAAAGTATTCAGACCCCTTGACGTTTTCCACATTTTGTATTAAAAATAAAAAACTGAAGTATAACACTTAAATAAGTATTCAGACCCTTTACTCAGTACTTTGTTGAAGCACCAGTGACAGCGATTACAATTTCAAATCTTCTTGGGTATGACGTTACAAGCTTAAGACACCTATATTTGGGGAGTTTCTCCCATTCTTCTATGCAGATCCTCTCAAGTTCTGTCAGGTTGGATGGGGAGTGTTGCTGCACAGCTATTTTCAGGTCTCTCTAGAGAATTTCGATCGGGTTCAAGTTTGGGCTCTGGCTGGTCCACTCAAGGACATCCAGAGACTTGTCCCAAAGCCATTCCTTCTTTGTCTTGGTTGTGTGCTTAGGGTTGTTGTCCTGTTGGAAGGTGAACCTTCACCCTAGTCTGAGATCCTAAGCACTCTGGAGCAGGTTTTCATCAAGGATCTCTATGTACTTTGCTGTGTTCATATTTCTCTCGACCCTGACTAGTCTCCCAGTCCCTGCCGCTGAAAAACATCCCCACAGCATGATGCTGCCACCATCATGGTTCACCGTAGGTATGGGGCCATGTTTCCTCCAGACGTGACGCTTGAGAATCAATGGAGTTCAATCTTGGTTTCATCAGACCAGAGAATCTTGTTTCTCATGGTCTGTCCTTTTGGCTCCTTTTGGCAAACGTTGTGCCTTTTACTGAGGAGTGGCTTCTGTCTGGCCACTCTACCATAAAGGCCTGATTGGTGGAGTGCTGCAGAGATGGCTGTCCTTCTGGAAGGTTCTCCAATCTCCACAGAAGAACTCTGAAGCTCTGTCAGAGTGATCAATCGGGTTCTTGGTCACTTTCCTGACCAAGGCTCTTCTCCCCCGATTTCTCAGTTTGGTGAGGCGGCCAGCTCTAGGAAGTCTTGTTCGTTCCAAACTTCTTCCATTTAAGAATGATGGAGGCCACTGTGTCCTTGGGGACCTTCAATGCTACAGAACCGTTTTGGTACCCTTCCCCAGATCTGTGCCTTGACACAAGCCTGTCTCGGAGCTCTACGGACAATTCCTTCGACCTCATGGCTTGGTTTTTGCTCTGACGTGCACTGTCAAATGTGAGTCCTTATATAGACAGGTGTATGCCTTTCCAAATCATGTCATATCAGTTGAATTTACCACAGGTGGACTCCAATCAAGTTGTAGAAACATCTCAAGGATGATCAATGGAAACAGGATGCACCTGAGCTCAATTTAGTGTCATAGCAAAGGGTCTGAATACTTATGTAAATAAGGAATTTCTGTTTTTATTTTTAATACATTTGCAGAAATGTTAAAAAAACTGTTTTCGCTTTTTCATTATGGGGTATTGTGTGTAGATTGATGAGGAAAAAATATAATTTTATACATTTTAGAATAAGGCTGTACCGTAACAAAATGTGGAAAAAGTCAAGGAGTCTGAATACTTTGAATGTACTGTATAATATTAAAATATTACATTTTCATTACACTCTACATCTTGAATTCTTATGTGAATTTACAACAAATCTTAATGGGTTTACCTCATTTAACTACTCCAAAGGCAGCAGAGAGTAGTTCCCATACGTTTTAACACAATTTATCCACAACCAAATACTTATTCATTATGATTTGTCTTTTTATCTACTTATTTATTTATTGAACTTCTATTTTACCAGGTAAGTAAGTTGACTGAGAAGAACACATTCTCATTTACAGCTAAACCTGATGAAGAGATGCAGGGGAAAGGAGAGCGGTTGTACTGTACTGTAAGCTGCATTAGCATTTCTAGGTAATCATGATAATTGACAAAAAAAATGTAAGCTAATATATCAAAGGGCTAAGTACTGTAAGCTCATGGAGTAGAAGTGACATGCAGATCCTTTACCTGTTACCATTGTAAACACCAGGTGGCACCCCTGAGCTTCCTAGGTAACCCCTTGACAAGAACACACCTCACAGACTGGTCAGTGCCAGACTGACAGTGGAACATGTCTACCAGCCCAACAGCTCTTACAAGATACTACTTTTATAGCATTCAAATGTTTCCATTTATACATTTTCTTTAGTGAAACCTGTGCTGTGAGGTCCGACTGGTAGGAAACAGACTGAGCAGTCGGCTATGTCATCACTTTGGCATTGTGGGGATAATGGATCATTCCAGATAAGCTAATATTCTAAGTGAACAATGTGTTAGTTCACTCCACAACAGAGTTTCCCCTGAAATCAGACTTCCTAAAATGGATGCCGTAGACCGTGACCAAAATCTTACAAAAGTATGAAAAAATTATGACAAAAACTATACACGAAAATATCATCCTGGAATATTTGGTTCACCAGGATCTTATTTTCTATATTGGAGGAAGATAAAGTGCGTGAAAGAGTCTGACATTACAGTGCTGTGCTGACTACTCAGCAAAGAGAAGAGAGAACAGATAAAGAGAAATTAAGACTCTTATTCTGGGAACTGGATCAAACAAAAGCAAATAAGTCCATGATAACTGCATAGAAAGCCAGTGGAATGATGTTACTGATACCATCAATCACAGGACCATATGGCTATCTCAAATTAGAAGGAACTACAGTCTTGTCCAGCTACAATATGGCGTGATCAAATATACTGTAAGTAAATTTAAGTGATTGACTGTGGCAGAATTAAAGGTTTTTCCCCTGCCCCGATGAATGTCTGTGGTTATGAGTCATGCCGCCCCCATCAGCCACCACACACAGCCACCCGCCATCGACGCTCACCCTTATGTCTCAGAAAGCCGTATGGCAGTGGTGGTGGAACACTCTCCCTCCGTGGCAGCGTTGATCCGTAGAGCCTGTCCTCCACCATGTCTCCATTCTTTATCTCTGGACCTCTTGGTAGAACCAGCTGTTCACTCTACACTAGTCTAGGCCACTTAAACAGTAGATAGGCCCTCAGGAAAGTTTCTAGGTCGTCCATATTCTAAACATTTGATGAGTCTAAAAAGTCCCGGGATGGGTTAAGTTGCTTGCTGTCCTGCCCCCAAGTAACATCCATAACTAAAGCCGGGACTTTCGTCAAAGAAAACCAGTTTCCAGGCTATTGCTCTGTGAGAATGCACATTTGGATCAATTTAATCATTAAAACACTAGAACAAATAAAGAAGAAACTCATCTTCATATGAATTGATACATCAAACATGTTTTTGCAAAGCACAACGTAATTGTTGTTGTTGCCGTAACTGACTTTGATTGAAAAGGTCTTGGTTTGGATTCCTGTCCCCATGTCCTAACTGTGTTTCTGTAACATTGCAGATGTATTATTATTATTTGCGGCAGATTGAAACGGACCACTGTCATGTACGACATTTCACGTCAGCTATGTCAAATATATGCACATAGTTTGATTTAGTTCGCTTTTCTGAAACTCTCCCACAGAAAGTATTGCGCAACTGGAAAAGTGGTGGCTTGGCTTACTAGAGGTTACGCTCATCGCGTGGTGTCACAAATTCAACAGAAATTTAGCCAATAGTTATAATCAATGAAATGTAGGCTATGGAGTCTATAAGTCTTTGATAGCCTTGTTGTGCTCATCCTGTCGAACTAATCAGTGAGTGTTGGTAGGCGCAAAAAAGGATACACTTGTATGTTGTAGTGGGGCCCATATTTTTTTTGTGTTTTTATATAAAACAATAGTTGTTGATGTGTACATTTCAGATCCATTTTTGTTCATTTGAAAAGCAATTGGACTAATCTACCTTGTTTTGTTTGAGCTCTAAAACAATACTTTTTGTGCACCCCCCATGGATTTAAAATTCCTTCTCAGGCATGTCATCCTGGAGCCAGGCCTACTCGCACCCTCATAAACGCTCTTTTCAAGTGCACCCAGCAGCATTGGGTTGACTCGACCACTACATCGACCATGATCCTTTGCTAGTTACGGCCACTTTCACCATGATCCTTAGCACATTTTTGGTACCATTCAGCCCCATTCAGCATTATGGCATGCTTCAAATTCAAATAGTTCCAAATGTGCCATTGAGGGGTTTCCATAGGAATACGTGGATGATGCCAGCGCTATCACTATCTAAGGTGACATGTTGACCACACTGCTCACGTTTCATGCGCGAGCATTGTAAAATAAATGTACACATACATGTAATTCAATCCAATCTGCCCAAGCTCGTCAATGAGCGTTTGCGTAGCCAGGCTATAAAATAGAACTTGGTTCTATGTACGACACGTGACATGCTGCAAGTCCCGCCTCTCCCATCACCTCATTGGTTTTTAGGAGCATATACCTACATGGGTGATTGAAAGATGAACTGAGGTCCACACTCCAGTCCAGTTGGTGGTGGTAATACATCTTAAAGTTGGTTGCCAACAGCCATATAAAGTCCACAGAAGAAGAAGAAGAAGAAGAAGAAGAAGAAGAAGAAGAAGAAGAAGAAGAAGAAGAAGAAGAAGAAGAAGAAATTACTAGAAACTAACTATGTTTCCCCTTCTATCTATGGATTAATTGTTGAGATCACACGATAGAGATCACACAATTTTGTGTGACTCAAAATGGGTCAAAATTCTACAAAGATCCAGAAAAAAGAACCTTGTGCATTTTAGGTCAAATAACAACCCAATGTTTATATCCCAGGACAAATTAGCTAGCAACAGACAAAATCTACATGCGAGTGATGGCGCATGCCTACACACATGCGTGCCCGGTCTAGTCAGCGCAGAGCTTGGAAAATGCACCCCCTCTCTCCTCTTAGCTTAATTCATTGCAGGTTCCATTCTTTCCTCAGACAGGTGAAAACCTGCTAACAGTGAAAAAACATGCTTCCCCCCTTTTGTGGAGTTCGTCTGAATACTAGTGTATTTCCCACTAGTATTCCCAGTCAGACGGACCACTCCTGTTCGAGAACATGGACTTTCTCTAGGTTACTGACAGAATGAGAGAATGCTAAGTTGTGTTCTTAGTAAGATTCCTTAGACTGTTAAATTACCTCAGGGGGAACAAAAGCCAGATTAAGCTTACTACAAGCTCTATGGAGACGCAAGATTCGGAGCGTAGCAATGTCTTTTTTTGTCACAAAAGGGGCTCCTTGTAATACTATCCAGAATTCGACATACTTTTGTACTACCTGAAAATTGAGACTCGCCATATCATTCCTTCCACAGCCGTGGGGGCAGTGTTGTCGCTTTATAGGCTATTCATCAAAGTAGTCTATTTTGCATTGATTACCAAATATAATCTCAAACTGTAAACCAAACAAGAATCCACCCAAAATGTTTTTTTTTAAGTAAAAACAAATGATTCCAGGCTATTGTGGAATGGTTGAACCTGCTGTAGCCAACTAGCTAGCCATGTTTTTTTTTCTCCGTGACAAAAACATGATGACGTTCTATTTGTAGTTGATATGGGAATTAATACACAAGCAGCATATCAAACTGGGATAATGTTTTAGGTTACACCAGCAAGTATAAGAGTATTTGTATGGGCATATTATTTTATTATGCATCTGATTATTTCACATGGAGATGCTGAAGCCAGGTAGCCAGGCTGCCATCTAGCTACTACTGGCAAGGGAAGGAAAACACAATATTCTTGCAACTTCGATACTGAAGTGAATTTTTCTTGGCAGTGTAGGAAAACTTATGCAGCAGGCTAGGATAATTAATGTAGCAGGTTAGGAGACTGAGGTTAGGGAAAATTCTCTCCTAACCTGTTAAGAAAATCCCTTTGTATCGAAGTGACGTGAAAATTGTGTCCCAGCGACTCTTCCATGCGTTCACAAAATGAAATGACAAAACTTTGCTATCACCCCCTTGTGAATGGGAGTGGTACTGGTGAGGATTTCATGTTGCCCAACGCTGCTCCAAAAATCCCACTCCACCCACGCACATGCACGTAGATCAATGGAGTGGAGAATGTAGTAACCTTAAATGTGAACTGCAGCATTTAAACTTGAACCATGTCAAACATCTATGATCAAATTCCAGTGAATCTGGCAGAAGGTGAAAATAATTTTCCTTGGCTAATGTGGAAATACTCATAACACGTTGTGTTTGGGGAGTAGACTATTGCAGCCAGAAGTGTAGAGGTTACAAAATGACCTGATGGAAACAATGAGTCATTTATACTCAACTCTCTCTTTCCCAAAAACAAAAAAGACAATGCCAGCAAAACTGTTTCAGACAGTAGGCTTACGCTTGTTCAAATAGCAAGATTTCCCAAATGCTCTGTCTGGTGTTAGACGCATCCAAAAGCAGCAGCCTCATTTTGATATGACTTAATAATTTTATTATTGTTTGTTTTCTTTGTAGGCCTGAACAGATCTGCCATTTGGGAAGACCAGAGTGTACCTGCTGACAGTGTTGATACTGTAGGAATACTGTCAGAGTACTGTCATGCAGATGAGTTACAGATGCTGGGTGGCTTTGCGGCTGCTGTGGTGCCTGCTTGAACCCTTTGGTGTCAAAGCCTTCATAAATCTCCCAGTTCCTCTTCCCCTTTGACGCCCTCCTGTCATTGGTTCACTGATAAATTGGTCACAAACAACTGGGTCACAATTGTATCTATGAAGCTTAATGAAGGCTTCATAACCCTTTTTACACCTTGGTAGATGTTTCACAAATAATTTATAAGCAAATGCCATACTATAAAGTGCGATATGACAGGTCCTTACACCTGGCATTATTGCCACGTGGCAGACGGCGTATTATGTGTGCAGATTTTGAAGGCTTCATTAAGCCTTTTTATACAATGGGTGGGTCTAATCCTGGACGCTGATTGGTTAAAATCACATTGCAGCCGGTGTCTATTCCACAAGTTACCATGCGATGAGGTTGAAATGCCTATTTACTCTATTCCATCTCACTGTACAATCCACTGTCTCATCAGCCCAGCCAGGCAATTTAATAAACTTGATCTCCACTGTAAAAAGCATCTAGACATTATTTCCCATTTCTTTTAGACTAGCAATTGGTTTTCAGGAGCAAATATTTGTATAAACCTTGCTCTCTATCTCCCTGACATTTGCAACATTGTTTAAATATTGAAATGTAATCTCCAGCTGTCCCATAGTAATGAATGTGTAGGGGTCGGGACTCGGGACGAGACAGGTAGGCAGGCAGCTTTTCTAGTCAGTTGAAATCATGAATCAGCATAATTTTTATGGATATATACAAAGAAACGGCAATAGAAAACAAATACAACCAAATGAGATGCAGCTAGTTTGCAGTCTTTCCAGCTTCAGTATATTGTGTTAGCTGCGATGTTGGCTAGCTCCGAACAACAGTGTCCCGATGAGAGAGCACATTTCTATGCCAGGTGAAATATTGCATAATTAGCTCATTGTTATGGATGTAGTCAAATACAGTTGAAGTCGGAAGTTTACATACACCTTAGCCAAACACATTTAAACTCAGTTTTTCACAATTCCTGACATTTAATCCTGATAACAATTCGCTGTCTTAGGTCAGTCAGGATCACCACTGTATTTTAATAATGTGCTTTGTTGTTCTCTTTGCACGACTAGCTTTCTGCAAAAATACAGTGAGTTTAGAGCAATGTACAGCAAACCATCCAACTGCAAACCAGCAGTTCTCAAATGGGAAAATAGTAATAGCTACATATGTACACACTTCTATTAGCAAGGCACAACAAAATGCCAGTTACTGAAAATAATAAAATGTTCAAGTCATCAACTTGACTGCAACCGTGTATGGTTTGTGTGTTTGCTTTTCTCCCTTTCAGATGAATTACAGCGCTCTGACCACAAAGCCAATGATGTTGAGCATATAACATATCATTTATGGTATTATAACACACCTGGCACATACAAACAGGCATGAAGAAGAATTCCAGATCAAAGCATATAATTAATCTCTATGTAAAAGCCCTTATTAAATGCTCCTTAACCTGAACCAGCTGTGGTATACTTTACATGTCTATTACTGTAATCAATTTCCATTTCACTCCAAAGTGGTCTTAAATGGCATATCTTACACTTTGTAAGATAAACGTGCATGTCATTTCTAGACAGAAACAACAAAACAGCACTAGCGCTATCTATAGTTTGAGTGTGAGGCAAGTTAGTCTATGTTACGGGCCTAATATCTCCTGTGTGTAAAGTGGTTACCATTGTCATATCATCATTTGCTTACATTTCTGGTGTGAAAACTAACCATAAACAGGTAAAAAATGCTCTTTGGTTTCCACAGGTGAAGGCTACCTGTTTGATTTGTAACCATGTGTTATCTCTACAGTGTTCGGGTTAGCAGTAAAACTTGTGGTTTCCACATCCTCTCAGGTGCTATCCACTAGTACACTAGATCAAACCAAGCAGAACATGTTGAAACCCTTTAACAAATGGGAGCAATGTGTAGCTGGGCACGTTTTCTCTCTTTGTGAATACATACAGGCTATCCTGTAACAGACCTTCTGAATCAAACTCAGATATATACAATCCATAACTTCTCTGTCTCTGGTGTTTAATTAATTTGGTGTCAATTGAGCCTCATAGATTGCAAGCACCACAATGTACACCTTAAAAACCAATAACAAGCACCTCATTGACTACGACACAGCTGGAACGAACTTCCTCATTACTTCGATAGTGATTTCAAGCTCAATTTCTTCCTTCCATCTTCCATGCATTAGAACCCAGCCAGTCCATACATCACACCAGTTTCATATATTTTAGGGCATGTAATATACTTTTTTTACGTTTTGGAACAGGACATTTAAATGAATGTTTCTTATTGGAGGTAGTTCGTCCCAGTTTCAGTTCATTTCTTCCACTTTAGTGCCAAATGAGGACAACCCACAATGCAAAGGAAACTTTGCATGGTGACGTACAACTTTCCAGTTTACCAGCCTGCACTTTAACAAATACACAAGGTCACGGGATCCTGGTGTTTAATATCAACTAAGTGCATATCCAGATGTGGGAGAATAAACTCTCTGCCCTGCTCTACAGCGAGGAGGAGGAAGAGTAAGGGGATGTCTACCGCGATGTTGCCCATATTTTTTACATAAAAAATATAGTGAGAGTAATGTTTGATATAAATGGAGATCTAAAAAGAAACACTCACTGAAACAACTCACTGAACTTGAACAACTGAGGGGGATAGAAGCATAAATCAACATGATTTAATCGTTATAAGATAATCATGTCTTCACTTGATCCTTCCCTAACAAGTCCACCTATAACGGTCTCTTTCTTCAGCATATAGTTTGTCATCTGTCCTATTTTAAATGTCAGTTGGGAATTCATTATGGCTACCAGGGATGATTATTTAGCAACATCCCAATGTCTTTAGTTGATATACAGTAGAAACACAAAAAATAAATAGAATGAATATGCACAACCAGCACCATGTCATCAGGCTGAGGGTGATATCACTCTAAATGACACAATCACACTGAATGGCTAAGAAAACATGTCAGTCATGGGAACTGATGTCCGGCCACCTCGGATATAATATGTCAACTGACACCAAACAAAATGGCTCACATGCTACCCAGAAACATCAGAAAGGTAAACAATCACCAGTGTGTTTATAACAGAGCAACAGATCTTGCAACTCATCCCTCAAGAAAACTGCTCACCTGTCTTCGGTTAGGCCTACTTCTACAATAGGGTTTTTCAGATCATTGGCCTTCCTGAACTAAGAACATAGTCATTACTGTGTAATTAGCATCTAATTGATGCTTGGAATAAAACCCATCATAGGTTTTTACAGTGGTAATGCTGCTCCAGCTGACCTCAAACCCTCTTTATGCATGACACAAAGCAGACAACAAATAAGAGTTTTTTTTACTTTTCAAAGGACTTGATTTGTTTACAGAGATGTCTAAGTTTCTGTGTGGATTCATAATTGTTCTTCTCTGGAACAGAGATCTACAACTGCCGAGAATGTACTCAAGCTGGACCTCTATCTGGCTATACTTCTTAAACCTTGAATAAGCTAAACTCCAGTCGAAAGATGAAATCACATGTTCGAACATAATCATTATTTTTAGAGGGACAGACGTCGAGCAGTTTTATGCGGCATCATATATACGTCATGGGAAACATCCCTGGGCTATTGAAGATACACTGCCACCACCTTTCATTTAACCTCTAGGCGCAATAATTAAATAATGCCATATTCTTACTCTAGCGAGTGAAACATCCTTGCCTGGTGTTTCCTTCTAATGCTAATTATCTTGGTCTCGCTCTCTTTGCAATGACACTGACTTACATTACAGTGTGTCGCTCAGAACAGCCTAGGGCAAGGCAAAGATGTGCTCTAAATATTTACATCTCACAACTGCACCGCAGATTTGCAGACTTTAGTCATGCACGTTCACGCACTTCAGTCATGTGCTTTAGTCATGCACAGTCTAGGAATGAATGGGAATGCTTTTTTTCACAGCTAATTATCCAGTGTTAAATCAACACCATTCATTATTTAAATGAACACTGAAAGTGTGTACCTGTATAGACACTGGAATAGTGTTAAATGAACACACTGCTTGGTGTAAAGCCTTATTTCCTAGAGTGTCTTGCCTTTCGAGTGAATTGCAGAGTTACTACCAATGATTGTATTTGTTAGTGACAGAGACATGGCTGTTGCATTCATCTATTTTTCGACCTATGGACTTCACCAAGTGAGATCCTGAACGAATATATTATCATTAAAATGTTATTATTGAACACAATGCAATGCGTATTTCATAAGGCATTATTTTAAAGGCCTACACTCTAAACATAACAATAACCTCTGTAAGTGTTTAATTAACACTCATTGGTGTAAAATAACGCCAGTGTTGGTGTTAATAACAACAGTTGAACCAAAACCACACCCATCATACTGTATTTCACAGCATACTCTATTGCAGGTTGATTTTTTAAGAATTGTTTGTTTCAATGTCTATGTTTTGGGATTTACATTGATTGATTCATTAATCTATGCTTCTCCAATCTAAATGACATACATTTTCTAAACTAATCCAATATGTTACTTGGACTTATTGCATCCGTTACTGAAATGGTGTTTCAGTTTAGATGCTTTAGCTAGTCTCATATTTCAGTCTTCTCAATGCTGGCTGTCTTTCTGAATGCAGATTTTAAAAAATGATCAAATTTGGATATCCTCTGGCTGGATTTCAATAGGAATTATACATCACTTTGCAAGACATCATCATTTGACAGACTACGTGAATAACCCGAGATGTTGAGTTGTTCGGATTACCCAAACATGGTTTAATTTAACCATCAATTGGGGTTTTGCTCACTTTCATGCTGGGTTGACTAAGCAGCTGGGTCTTATTTATGTAATCCATAGGTTATTTTCAGGAGGTGTGCCTTATTACGAGAGTGGTGTAAGGGTATTTTTGGCCACCTGTGAGAGTAAACGTAATTACTGTTGATCATGTTAAGTTCGTACACACCAATGTAAAATCTTCCTTTAATATTATTGCAAATTACATTCTCTAATACAAAAATACAGAATTACCATTATTATTTAAATATTGCACCAAAGTGGTTACTATCCCATCAGGGATTTCAAATTGGAATCTGCATAGGCTTTTAAGGAACTCATACACTACTGTAAGCTTTATTAAAGCTACGAAATTGTCTGTGTTCGGCCATAACATGTGATAACAATTTTACTGACAGATGAATCAGAATGACATTTACTTTCAAGGCTTGACAAAAATACACTTACTGATATCGACGCCCCTACTAAGCCAAGCCTCCAATCTTCTGAGCTGACCCGCTTGGTCATATCTCAATAACCCAGCATTAAAAAACTACCCAACTAAGTGACCCATTGTCTGCAACCCAGCTGTTGAGTCATCCAAACAGTCCAGTATATTACATTATATAATTATAATAACATTTTAATGATAACATATTTACTTAGGACTGAAAATTTATGTACGAAAAAAGCATTTCTATGTCACTAACAAATTCAGTCACTCTACAATTCACTCGAAAGGCAAAGGACTCTAGGAAATATGCAAATTAAGGTTTGCAGTAAGCAGTGTGTTAACTCAACACTGTTCAGTGTCTATACGGGTCCATACTTTCAGTGTTCATTTAACACTGGGGAATATGTTGTAGGAATTCTGACCAAAACTCAGGTAGGAAGAAGATAGAAGAGATAGAAAGCAGTTACCAAGAACAACAACCCTTAATCTAGGGAAGGCCTCCGGTGACATCACTCAAACTAAAGCCTGGGGTGGAGGAGTGACACAATGTATGGTTTTTACTTTATTAGTAAATGTACCCCTTCAAGTTTACGGCGTCCTACAGTATATCTCTGTTAAACGTGGAGACAGATCTAGAGCAGTCAAAATAATGTTATTAGAGATACAGAGTAGACTCCAAATGGTGTTCTTTAAATTACTAGCACACACTTGGTGCTTACATTACTTTTGCATTAAAACAATACTTGAACGGATTCTGTAATTGCAGTATCCTACATAGCATAAAGATACAGTACATGTTCTCACTTCCCAGTAGTGAGACCCAAAATGTTGACTAGAGTCAGCCTCAAGAAATAATACATAAAACAGACTATAGTGAGCCTCAAGAAATACAGTTGAAGTCGGAAGTTTACATACACCTTAGCCAAATACATTTAAACTCAGTTTTTCACAATTCCTGACATTTAATGCTAGAAAGAATTCCCTGTCTTAGGTCAGTTAGGATCACCAATTTATTTTAAGAATGTGAAATGTCAGAATAATAGTAGAGAGAATTTATTTCAGCTTTTATTTCTTTCATCACATTCCCAGTGGGTCAGAAGTTTACATACACTCAATCAGTATTTGGTAGCATTGCCTTTAAATTGTTTAATTTGGGTCAAACGTTTCGGGTAGCCTTCCACAATCTTCCCACAATAAGTTGGGTGAATTTTGGCCCATTCCTCCCTACAGAGCTGGTGTAACTGAGTCAGATTTGTAGGCCTCCTTGCTCGTACACGCTTTTTCAGTTCTGCCCACACATTTTCTATAGGAGTGAGGTCAGGGCTTTGTGATGGCCACTCCAATACCTTGACTTTGTTGTCCTTAAGCCATTTTGCCACAACTTTGGAAGTATGCTTGGGGTCATTGTTCTTTTTGGAAGACCCATTTACGACCAAGCTTTAACTTCCTGACTGATGTCTTGAGGTGTTGCTTCAATATATCCACATCATTTTCCTCCTCATGATGCCATCTATTTTGTGAAGTGCACCAGTCCCTCCTGGAGCAAAGCACCCCCACAACATGATGCTGCCACCCCCATGCTTCACGTTTGGGATGGTGTTCTTCGGCTTGCAAGTGTCCCCCTTTTTCCTCCAAACATAACGATGGTCATTATGGCCAAACAGTATTTTTGTTTCATTAGACCAGAGGGTATTTCTCCAAAAATACAATCTTTGTCCCCATGTGCAGTTGCAAACCGTAGTCTGGCTTTTATATGGCAGTTTTGGAGCAGTGGCTTCTTCCATGCTGAGCGGCCTTTCAGGTTATGTCTATATAGGACTCGTTTTACTGTGGATATAGATACTTTTTTACCTTTTTCCTCCAGCATCTTCACAAGGTCCTTTGCTGTTGTTCTGGAATTGATTTGCACTTTTCGCACCAAAGTATGTTCCTCTCTAGGAGACAGAATGCGTCTCCTTCCTGAGCGGTATGACAGCTGTGTGGTCCCATGGTGTTACTTGCGTACTATTGTTTGTACAATAATACGTGGTACCTTCAGGCGTTTGGAAATTGCTTCCAAGGATGAAGAAGACTTTCTGAGGTCTTGGCTGATTTATTTTGATTTTCCCATGATGTCAAGAAAAGAGACACTGAGTTTGAAGGTAGGCCTTGATATACATCCACAGGTGCACCTCCAATTGACTCAAATTATGTCAATTAGCCTATCAGAAGCTTCTAAAGCCATGACATCAAAAGCACAGTTAACTTAGTGTATGTAAACTTCTGACCCACTGGAATTGTGATACAGTGAATTATAAGTGATATAATCTGTCTGTAAACAATTGTTGGAAAAATTACTTGTGTCATGCACAAAGTAGATGTCCTAACCGACTTGCCAAAACTATAGTTTGTTAACAAGAAATTTGTGGAGTGGTTGAAAAATGACTTTTAATTACTCCAACCTAAGTGTATGTAAACTTCCGACTTCAACTGTACATAAAACAAGGATTTAATAGAATTTCATGTTTTGAGAGCAAATCAAGTCATAATTTAAATGTTGACGTCAAATCACAAACACAATGGCTTTGAGTTCTAGGATGGATGAGTGAGAGCTGTGGGTGGAACATTTTAAACTATATGTTCTACTGACCTCTTGATACTGAAAGTAAGGTAAAAAAGCAACATGAATGTTACATTCCGAACATTACTCACTTAAAGAGAGCTGCCTCAAAGGAGGCCAGGAAATGTCTCTTTTCCTCTCCAGTTATGAAAGTAAAAAACTATTCTTAACTGTAAAGTTTGCATTCAATCAATCAATATATTGAACCTGTTACTTAAGTGAACCACTCTTTCAAGATAATGTATTACTGACAAACTTTGAATTCATGCAAGTTGTCTCCACTTTGTTTGCTGCAGCTCCTCCCTCCTATCAGCAGCCATTGCATATTTTCTGAATATGTCATCAGCAGCTGTGTGAGCTTCAACAATTCTAAAATGTCTGGTCTGAATTCAGATTAGGGTGGACCTTTTCCCATTAGGAAACAAGTATGTTCTTCAGTTTTAAAGGGAGAGTTCATTCATATCTCCTTTTAGAAATAGACCTAATTAGATTTGATAACTAGTAATAAATCCTATTGATGCTGAGGTACAGTATATACACCAAAATGGTTGACACACCCACCCACAATAGCATTAACATTGTTGCAATCAAACAACATGATTGGTATGCCACTAATATCATGCTCCATATGGTATGCTTAAATCAAACAGAATGCTTGAACTCTAGATTATAGAATCTAAATAATACATCCTCTTAACACATATCTGCATTACAATGTGTCCACGTACACAATATCCCCTAGAGACGTAGACCCCCAAAAAATGTCCTTTATCTCTCGATGGTTTTACAGTGGGATAAACGACTGTGGATATGAATAGCCCCATCCCAGAGAGCAAACACAGAACTCTTCCAGAGGAAATTCCACTGTGACAGGGCTTCCTGTGATGGAGCTAGCCCAGCCTGTGGGGAGGAGACTGGGCTGAGAGAGATAAAATGTGCTACACAGAGCTATCCCACCACATACCCACACGCACACACAAGCACAGCCCCCCAACCCAACCCTAAACCTAACCTTAACTCCTAACTCTAACCCTAATTCTAACCCTAATAGTAAACCCAACCTCTAAACCTAAAATAGCATTTTTCCTTGTGGGAACCGCCGAAATGTCCGAATTTTCCTTGTTTTACTATCCTTGTGAGGACTTCTGGTCCACACAAGAATAGTAAAACCACAACACACACACACGCGCACACATATTTGTTTTACTATCTTTGTGGGGACTAAACAATTGATTCCCTTTTAAAATGCTATTTTCCCTAACCCCTTACCTTAAACCTTAAACCTTAACCCTTAACCTAACCTTAAACTTAACCTTAACCCCAACCATAACCCTAACCTGAACTTCTAACCCTAAATCTAACCCTTAACCTAACCCTAACCTCAACCCTATGTCTTAACCCGTACCCTAATACCCTAACCCTAATTGTAGCCCTAACCCTTGTAACCCCACACCTAACCCCTAAACCTAAAATAGCCTTTTTCCTTGTGGAAACCAGCGAAATGTCTGAATGTTCCTTGTTTTACTATCCTTGTGAGGACTTCTGGTTCCCACAAGGATATTAAAACCAAACACACACACACCTTAATAACCTGCCAACAAACATAACTGGATGACTATAGATCTGGATGGAAAATACAGCATGACCATGTCTTCAGTCAGATAAAACCATTTAAACCAGATATTAAGTACTTTAGTGGCCTCACTGAGTCTGGGTGGGTAAATACAGATTTGTATGACTGGAGCCAGAAACCCTGTACGGCTGTGTAGATGCTGTGTTAACCAGAGATCATCCACGGCCTATTAAGCAAAGCTTGAACTGAGAATGTAAATAGTTTGTCTTTTCACGATGGCAATTACGAGGCAATTTTGCAAGCAATTGTTCCCCACAGAAAACACATGTGGAACCGCTTTGAGCACCGCACATATTTACAGCAAGCATCCAAAAGCTGCACTCAATATTCTTTTTCTCAGTAAATGACTGCTTTCAGATGTTTGATCGCTGAAAACAGCCATCAATCTTTCTTAATAGCTGTTGTATAGGTTAATAAGTCTATGTCATGTGGTTAAATGTCACATCTAATGTATAATATGTCATATAAAGTAGGTATAATATGACATCTCTGCATAAGAAAAGGCAACACAGCCTGTGAGGTTTTCAAAGTTATTAAACAAACCAAACGTATCAGTCAACAGCCCGGCTTTTTCAAATCACAGCAACTCTGGTGAAATCATCCAATTTAGTTTCCTAGTACCCATGACTCACAGTGAAACTTGCAGACATTTCCATGGTCAGACATTCACATTGGTCTGGCTTACTGTGTAGTCTGCTTGTTGGGAGATGAATGGACATCGGTGTGTGACTGTCTGACAAAACAGTCCTACATTGTGTAAAAAGTACCCCCTCCCCAGATAGCATACAAACACATCATAAGCCATGGCAAAATATATAGAGAGAATTACAGGAAATTAGCTGTAAAACGGCAAAATGTTCTCTCATCCTCATGGCAAAATGTGTAGAATAGCAGGAAATTAGCTCTAAAACTGCACATTTTTCTTTCTGCCCCATGGCAATATGTGTAGAATTGCAGGAAATTTGCTTTAAAATGGATATAAAACATCCACTAAGAACTACCCAGATTCAAACTGGCAGCATGCTAAACTGGTCAGTGTTTATTTTTTAGTGTAACATTTCTAGTGAAATTAATGCTCATTGGTGTTAAATAACTCCCAGTGTTGGTGTTAATAACCAGTTATTGTTTTACACTTTTTTTGGTGGGGGGGATATCTGCGTTTTTGCATGTAAATTGATTGATTGATTAATCTCATGCAACACAAAAATAAATCACATACATTTTCTAAACTAATCCAAACAGTTAAATATATTGTGCCCTTACTGAAATGGTTGTTCCAGTTTAAATGGTTTAGGTCTTCTTATTAACTTTCTGAATGCAGGTTGCAGGTGAAACGAATTTCCAACTGTTGGATATCCTAACTCCGGGTGGATTCCAGTAGGATTTACACAGCACTTTACAAAGCAGCATATTGTGACATGCAGGCCTGATGTGGCCTGTAAACCAGTAGTTTACTAACACCACTGTTTTACATACAATTTAGCCAATCAAAGTATGACCTGAAGTAGGTATCTTCAAGTTACAGTTTATAATAACATTTGCCTAGGTACTCATTTGGTGAAAGCCATAAGAATTCCATAACCATGTGTCGGTCACTAACAAATACAGTCATGGGTGGTAACTCTACAACTAACTCGGAAAGAAAAGGCACCCTGTGAAATATGCAAATTAGTTTTTTCACCATACAGTGTTAAAACAACACCCCCCCCAAAATACTTCTATAAAGGTTCATTTCCCAACACCCTGAGAGTTACAACTGACAACACTGAAAAGTGTCATTGGTATATGGATTAGCACTGTAAGAAAGTACATTTGAACACTATGAGTGTTAAGAGCACAACATAGCTAAAATTAATATTTTATAACACCTAGACCAATGTAAACACTAAGATAGTGTTGATTTTGAAGGGGATACATGTAGAATTTTAGCATTGTAATTTCAGAAAAGGTCCATAATATATCTCCAGTAATAGTGGAACGATAGGCTTTCACAATAACTTTTTGGGCCAATACAAAATCGTGATCTAAAATGCAGATTTCTGTTTCACAACTGCACCTTCCCTCACATACATTTGCATCACTATAAGGTGTGGTCATCTACTCCTCGAGTACAACTGGGGCAAGTGAATAGAGAATGATAGAGGCCTCTAGTGGCCAAAAGGCTTCCACCATTTTAATGTTGTCAACTCGGTGGGACTTCCAACTTCATTGGCTGATTCCTCCTGGTGTCCCTGTTGGAGTCATGTCCAACTGGGTCATCAGGAGGGATCAGTCACTCGTGAAGAAGAAAATGGACTACATTAAAACGGAGATAACCTCAATGGGGCTGCCATTTCTGTCATGGATGCTATAATGGCACAGGAAAGACGGCACCGTGCTCCTAACCGATTGTGTTTTTATGTTCTTTTGTTTCCCGTTGTTTGTAACTTACTTTGTAACTTATTTTGTACATAATGTTGCTGCTACCATCTCTTATGACCAAAAATAACTTCTGGACATGAGAACAGCGATTACTCACCATGAAGTGGCAGAAGCTTTTTTTCCTTTAACGAGTCCGACGAGCCCGACGTGAATGACATACTGCTTTCCCGGAAACAGGCCCAAATCCCGTCATTTGCGTGACGAGACAACAGAGAAAAAGAGGACGGAGGTCGGGCTGCCTTCTGAGAATTTGTAGGTGATGGAATAAACCCCCCATGCCCTCTGTTCTATTAGCTAACGTGCAATTATTGGAAAATAAAATCAACGACCTACGAGGAAGATTAAACTACCAACTGGACATTAAAAACTGTAATATCTTATACTTGATGGAGTTGTGGCTGAACGACGACATTATCAACATACAGCTGGCTGGTTATACGCTGTATCGGCAAGATAGAATAGTGGCATCTGGTAAGACAAGGGGTGGCGAACTATGCATATATGTAAACAACAGATGGTGCACGATATCTAAGGAAGTCTCAAGGTTTTGCTTGCCTGAGGTAGAGTATCTCATGATAAGCTGTAGACCACACTATCTACCTACAGTGGTTCGTCCTTTAAAACTTGCATCGTACTGCAAAACAGCTTGCGTGGTGCCACAGAATTCTATGGCACGTTATTTAAGTGCCAACCAATGGTACCATTAACCTCTACGGGCTAGGGGGCAGTGTTCGGAAGTACGGAGAGTCTGACATGCCCAAAGTAAACTGCCTGTTACTCAGGCCCAAAAGCTAGGATATGCATACAATGTGTAGTATTGGATAGAAAACACTCTGAAGTTTCTACAACTGTTCAAATAATGTCTGTGAGTATAACAGAATTGATATGGCAGGCGAAAACCAGAGGAAAATCCATCCGGAAAATGTGTTTTTTTAATGTCACAGTTTTTCCATTGACATGCTATTGTCTATAGAGATAATTAACCCCCAGATTGCAGTTCATATGGCTTCCACTAGATGCCAAAAGTCTTTAGACATGGTTTCAGACTTGTTTTTAAAAAAAACGAACAAGAAATAGAAGTTCTTACACGTGGCTGTTGAAACGGACACTACTGTTTTGCACGCGTGAATGGGTGCGCGCTTCTTGTTATTTTTCTTTCCTATTGAACAGACTATTCTCCGTCTGAAATACTATTGTTTATTTAGATATTTGACAACCTGAGGATTAATTAGAAACATCGTTTGACTTGTTTGGAAAAACTTTGTTTGTTGAATGACTGGATTACAGAACTCCATGGCACCAACTAAGGACTTTATCGAACAAAACAACCATTCTTTGTGTTCCTGGGACCCTTGTGATTGCAAACAGAGGAAGATCTTCAAAGGTAAGTGATTTATTTTATCGCTGTGTTTGATTTTGTAACGCCTGTGCTGGTTTGAATAATATTTTGTTGTGGAGCGCTGTCCTCAGATAATCGAATGTTCTGCTTTTGCCGTAAAGCCTATTGTAAATCCGACAACGCTGTTCGATTACCAAGATTCTAAGATAGCGGTACACCTAGCCCAAACAGGTTAATGCTAGTTAGTGCTAGTTCGACCACTAGAGGGCATCTTTGAGAAGAATTTGATAGCCTTCAATAGTTGCTGTACTAGAGAATTTAAAACCTTTTTTGGTAAGAACATAGTATATGGGACTGATTTTAAGAAATGTTGCTTAATTAATTTGATTCATATTATGGTGTATCTATTCCAAGAAATACAAAAAACCCTCTGGGTTTCCGTTAGGATGGAATGGAAGATATAGCGCTGTACAACGTGATGGTCAGAGAGTAGACTACAGTTCTTGGCTATTTTGCTAATGAATCCCTGTGTCGTGCGGGCACGCAGGAGACCGGGGTTCAATTCCCCAACGGGGAGGAAGGAGTAGGCTGCCCTTGTAAATGAAAAATCTTTCTTAACTGACTTGCCTAGCCAAATGAAGATTCAGTGAAAATAACAATCTCATTGATTTATCAAGTCCAGTCCCCATGCTTGTCTCAGAGCAGTATTAAAATAGTTGTAGGGTATTGCTTCAAATCCTATAGATTCTAACTTCAATATGCTCTTTAAATATATAAGACCTACACCACTTTTAACAGCACATTACTCAACACTAGTGAGACTCATGTCACCTACAGTAGGCCTATAGTATATCAAAAAATATGACGTGCCTCTCCGCCAATAATTACATATAGAGGATTGGAGGATATTTACAGTGAGGGAAAAAAGTATTTGATCCCCTGCTGATTTTGTACGTTTGCCCACTGACAAAGAAATTATCAGTCTATAATTTTAATGGTAGGTTTATTTGAACAGTGAGAGACAGAATAACAACAAAAGAATCCAGAAAAACGCATTGTGAAAGATTTTATAAATGGAATTGCATTTTAATGAGGGAAATAAGTACAGTGGGGCAAAAAAGTATTTAGTCAGCCACCAATTGTGCAAGTTCTCTCACTTAAAAAGATGAGAGAGGCCTGTAATTTTCATCATAGGTACACTTCAACTATGACAGACAAAATGAGGAAAAAAAATCCAGAAAATCACATTGTAGGATTTTTAATGAATTTATTTGCAAATTATGGTGGAAAATAAGTATTTGGTCACATACAAACAAGCAAGATTTCTGGCTCTCACAGACCTGTAACTTCTTCTTTAAGAGGCTCCTCTGTCCTCCACTCGTTACCTGTATTAATGGCACCTGTTTGAACTTGTTATCAGTATAAAAGACACCTGTCCACAACCTCAAACAGTCACACTCCCAACTCCACTATGGCCAAGACCAAAGAGCTGTCAAAGGACACCAGAAACAAAATTGTAGACCTGCACCAGGTTGGGAAGACTGAATCTGCAATAGGTAAGCAGCTTGGTTTGAAGAAATCAACTGTGGGAGCAATTATTAGGAAATGGAAGACATACAAGACCACTGATAATCTTCCTCGATCTGGGGCTCCACGCAAGATCTCACCCGTGGGGTCAAAATGATCACAAGAAAATCCCAGAACCACACGGGGGGACCTAGTGAATGACCTGCAGAGAGCTGGGACCAAAGTAACAAAGCCTACCATCAGTAACACACTACGCCGCCAGGGACTCAAATCCTGCAGTGCCAGACGTGTCCCCCTGCTTAAGCCAGTACATGTTCAGGCCCGTCTGAAGTTTGCTAGAGAGCATTTGGATGATCCAGATGAGGATTGGGAGAATGTCATATGGTCAGATGAAACCAAAATAGAACTTTTTGGTAAAAACTCAACTCGTCGTGTTTGGAGGACAAAGAATGCTGAGTTGCATCCAAAGAACACCATACCTACTGTGAAGCATGGGATGGAAACATCATGCTTTGGGGCTGTTTTTCTGCAAAGGGACCAGGACGACTGATCCGTGTAAAGGAAAGAATGAATGGGGCCATGTATCGTGAGATTTTGAGTGAAAACCTCCTTCCATCAGCAAGGGCATTGAAGATGAAACGTGGCTGGGTCTTTCAGCATGACAATGATCCCAAACACACCGCCCGAACGCGAAGGAGTGGCTTCGTAAGAAGCATTTCAAGGTCCTGGAGTGGCCTAGCCAGTCTCCAGATCTCAACCCCATAGAAAATCTTTGGAGGGAGTTGAAAGTCCGTGTTGCCCAGCGACAGCCCCAAAACATCACTGCTCTAGAGGAGATCTGCATGGAGGAATGGGCCAAAATACCAGCAACAGTGTGTGAAAACCTTGTGAAGACTTACAGAAAACGTTTGACCTTTGTCATTGCCAACAAAGGGTATATAACAAAGTATTGAGATAAACTTTTGTTATTGACCAAATACTTTGCAAATAAATAAATTAAAAATCCTACAATGTGATTTTCTGGATTTCTTTTTCTCATTTCGTCTGTCATAGTTGAAGTGTACCTATGATGAAAATTACAGGCCTCTCTCATCTTTTTAAGTTGGAGAACTTGCACAATTGGTGGCTGACTAAATACTTTTTGGCCCCCACTGTATTTGACCCCTCTGCAAAACATGACTTAGTACTTGGTGGCAAAACCCTTGTTGGCAATCACAGAGGTCAGACGTTTCTTGTAGTTGGCCACCAGGTTAGCACACATCTCAGGAGGGATTTTGTCCCACTCCTCTTTGCAGATCTTCTCCAAGTCATTAAGGTTTCGAGGCTGACGTTTGGCAACTCGAACCTTCAGCTCCCTCCACAGATTTTCTATGGGATTAAGGTCTGGAGACTGGCTAGGCCACTCCAGGACCTTAATGTGCTTCTTCTTGAGCCACTCCTTTGTTGTGTGTTTTGGGTCATTGTCATGCTGGAATACCCATCCACGACCCATCTTCAATGCCCTGCCTGAGGGAAGGAGGTTCTCACCCAAGATTTGACGGTACATGGCCCCGTCCATCGTCCCTTTGATGCGGTGAAGTTGTCCTGTCCCCTTAGTCGAAAAACACCCCCAAAGCATAATGTTTCCACCTCCATGTTTGACGGTGGGCATGGTGTTCTTGGCGTCATAGACAGCATTCCTCCTCCTCCAAACACGGCGAGTTGAGTTGATGCCAAAGAGCTCCATTTTGGTCTCATCTGACAACAAAACTTTCACCCAGTTGTCCTCTGAATCATTCAGATGTTCATTGGCAAACTTCAGACGGGCATGTATATGTGCTTTCTTGAGCAGGGGGACCTTACGGGCGCTGCAGGATCTCAGTCCTTCACGGCGTAGTGTGTTACCAATTGTTTTCTTGGTGACTATGGTCCCAGCTGCCTTGAGATCATTGACAAGATCCTCCCATGTAGTTCTGGGCTGATTCCTCACCGTTCTCATGATCATTGCAACTCCACGAGGTGAGATCTTGCATGGAGCCCCAGGCCGAGGGAGATTCGCACCAACTGTTGTCACCTTCTCACCAAGCTGCTTGGCGATGGTTTTGTAGCCCATTCCAGCCTTGTGTAGGTCTACAATCTTGTTCCTGACATCCTTGGAGAGCTCATTGGTCTTGCAGAGTTGCAGAGGTGCAGAGTTTGGAATCTGATTGATTGATTGCTTCTGTGGACAGGTGTCTTTTATACAGGTAACAAACTGAGATTAGGAGCACTCCCTTTAAGAGTGTGCTCCTAATCTCAGCTCGTTACCTGTATAAAAGACACCTGGGAGCCAGAAATCTTTCTGATTGAGAGGGGTCCCCCTTATTTCCCTCATTAAAATGCAATTCCATTTATAACATTTTTCACATGCGTTTTTCTGGATTTTTTTGTTGTTATTCTGTCTCTCACTGTTCAAATAAACCTACCATTACAATTATAGACTAATAATTTCTTTGTCAGTGGGCAAACGTACAAAATCAGCAGGGGATCAAATACCTTTTTCCCTCACTGTATGCAATTCAGTGAAATTTATTTCCATAGTAATTCGTTATGGATCCATAAATAAACATTTGCATTTTGAAAGTGTATTTTTATCATTATTTTATTAACGAAAGCAAGTTCCTTGGTGTCCACATCACCAACAAGCTAACATGGTCCAAGAACACCAAGACAGTTGTGAAGATGGCATGAAAAAACCTATCCCCCCTCAGGAGACTGAAAAGATTTGGCATGGGTCCTCACTTCCTCAAAAGGTTCTACAGCTGCACCATCGAGAGCATCCAACTGCTCGGCCTCCAACCGCAAGGCACTACAGAGGGTAGTGCGTATGACCCAGTACATCACTGTGGCCAAGATTCCTGCCATCCAGGACCTCTTTACCAGGTGGTGTCAGAGGAAGGCCCTAAAAATTGTCAAAGACTACAGCCACCCTATTCTCTCTGCTACCGCCCTGTAAGCGGTACTGGAGCACCAAGTCTAGGTCGAAGAGGCTTCTAAACAGCTTCTACCCCCAAGCCATAAGACTCCTGAACATCTAATAAAATGGCTACCCATACTGTTTGCAACTCTTCGCTCAATTTCAGTTTATTTGAGAAAACAAGCACTGAATAGTGTAGGGAATCATTGTACCATCTAAATCGCTGTGAAATATATTTTCAATAACCAGTGTAAAAGTAAAAGTAAAAATACTTTAAAGTACTACTTAAGTTGTTTTTTGGGGGGTATCTGTACTTTACTTTACTTTTGTATTTTTACTTTTATTCCATTACATTCCTGAAGAAAATTATGTACTTTCTACTCCATACATTTTCTCTGACACCCAACAGTACTCTTTACATTTTGAATGCTTAGCAGGGCAGGAAACTGGTTCAATTCACACACGTATCAAGAGAACATCTGATCATCCCTACTGCATCTGTTCTGGCGGACTCACTAAGACAAATGCTTAATTTGTAAGTTATGTCTGAGTGTTGGAGTGTGCCCCTGGCTATCTGTCAATTTAAAAAACAAGAAAATCGTGCCGCCTGGTTTGCTTAATATAAGGAATTTGAAAATACTGTATATATACTTTTACTTTTGATACTTAAGTATACTTTAGAAATTACATTTACATTTGATACTTAAGTATATTTAAAACCAAATCGTTTTAGACTTTTACTCAAGTAGAATTTTACTGGGTGATTTTCACTTTTACTTGAGTCATTTTCTATTAAGGTATCTTTACTTTTATTCAAGTATGAAAATTGGATACTTTTCCCACCACTGTTAATAACAAAATATATAATTTTTAAGGCTGTTTGAAGTTGGTGGACCAAACTGAAAGTAAAATAATGTCCACCATGGTCCATGCTAGATAGAATTCTTGGGATGTAATCAAGATGGTCTGTGCTATCTGGGGTCCTTGGGATGTCGGATAGCACTAACCTTTCCTCCGTATTTCCTCCGTATTGGGAAATGGGATGCGGGGGACGGAGGAGAGTTGTTTATATTTAGCTTTAGTGCTGTTGCAATTCCCCTAGCTTCCATATGGGTGAGCGATTCTATATGTAGCGCCTTTAACACTCCTGGTGTTGAATCCTGTTTATTTTATTTAAATTGCTGTGTAGTTTTTGCAGAATCTAAATTCCCTTATTATTGAGTCTTTAGAGAACTGACACACATGTCTATCTGATACACCATCTCCCCATAGAATGATCTCTCATGCCTTGTATGAGTGTGTGTGTGTTTGTGCATGTGCACATGTGCATGCGTGCATCATTACAAATGTAGGACCTTAACCTCAGCAACAAGTGATCAAATTAAGATCGTACATTTGTACATTCATGATTATGTGTATGAGGTAGTGTCATTCAGTAACAGGTAATCAACTAACAAATCTATTGTATAGTTATGGTACCTAGCAACAGACAGACAACCTACCAGAACCTTAGCAGTCAGTAGTTGCATAGTAGACACAGAACAGTTGGAATCCTTGGCTCAATGCCAAGGAATTCTCTGAACATATGTGTTCCAAATCACCCGAAACATCCATTAGGAAAATCTGTTCTGGTATTTGACCAGGAACTCTATCTAGAATCATGCAATCTGTATCGCAATATTTTTTCCATGGCAAAAATGAAAACACGTAGCAGACCTTACTCTTTGGTCCTTTAAAAACCTGCTATATGTAAATGTTGTGCGCTATAGCTTGGAAAATAAATATATGTGACTCTGGATGACAACATAATGATGTTTGTCTCCAACATTAGGGCTGTTTTCCTAAATGTAGTTAAATCCTCTTCATGTTTTTCTTCCTTGCCACGAAATTGATTGTGATACTGGTATCGTCCCGGCCCTAATTGTGTTGTCTATATAGCTCTTTGGGTCTCAAAGTCATGCAAACAGAGTTTACATTTGATGTCCACATTAGCAAATTAGCCAACATAATAGTGCTTCAGTGAAAATCATTCAAATAATTAAAGAATCTGAACTACTCATGACAACATTGGAACCCTTTTCACTTGAGCCAGTAAACTTTCACTTTTACCTGGGAAAAAATTTGATCATCCCCTACATAGGCAAGAAAACAGACGAGCAACTGGCATCCTATTTAAATAGTTGAATGGAGTTGTTAAGGCCAATAAAATTAATACTCAAATATTGAGCAAACCTGGGGGACAAGCTGAGTTTAAAGGGAGCTAACACATATCAGACTGTCTGACTTCCATTCCTTTATTCATTAGTCATATACTGTATCATGTACCTGACTGAGACACTAGATGTTCTTCTGGGTATGTGCTCTGCAGAGGCTGGTGGGAGGAGCTATAGGAGGATGGGCTCATTGTTATGGCTGGTATGGAATTAATCGAATGGAGTCAAACGTGGTTTCCATATGTGTGACATTTTTAAAACAGAGGAGGTTGGTGGCAGCTTAATGGCAGCTTAATTGGGGAAGATGGGCTCATGGTACTGCCTGGAGTGGAATAAGTGGAATGGTAGCAAACATGTTTTCAATGTGTCTGATGCCATTCTATTCGTGTCGTTCCAGCCATTATTATGAGCTGTCCTCCCCTCAGCAGCCTCCACCGATTTAAAACTGTTCCATGTTGACACACGAGAGGAGGACCATGCACATGGAAAGAACCTACCTCTAACCCCAGTCAGCTGTCAATTAAGTTTCCTACACAACAAGAGAACCTAAACATGACCACCATGACCATTGGCACCTACTAGTCTTTGCAGGCAGCAACTATAGACCTTAACCACAGAATCAAGCCTAAAATTTAGGTTTGTGCAGGCCACATGTACTCAAACATCGGGCAGCACATGGCCCCCAGAAGGCACAGTACAGACAAGAACCTACAGGAAACCACTTCTGACATCATACAATCATTATCTAATGAGTATAATTGTATATCAACAAGGTTTAATAATTGCACTGATCAATTCAGGAAAGTATATGTTCAGTTGTGCTGCAGATCTGGGTTCAAATAGTGTCTAAAATATTTGACTTCTGCCTGAGTGCCAGATGGGCACTTTTGGGACTATTCTATTGGTTTCATTATGCCAGGCAAGCTCATCCAAGCACCGCTAAACAAATACTGTTTAAACCCAGGTATGTAGTGCTGACTCATTACCTGGGTCTCAAGCATTGAACCTGCATGGCAGAACCTCCCATAATGTGACATAACATATCATGAAATTGGACGATTTAAACCAATTACGCCAGTCTTTGAAATGGTCACCAGGGGACAAATAGAGAACACGCTTAGTGGAAGAGAACAGTATATTTAAGACTGCCAACGTCCAGTGGATCAACAGAGGGCAAACACCCCTCCTGATCTCCTCCGACAAAATACAACCAGCTGTATAAACATTCAAAACCTGCAAAAAAGGCAACTCAAAACAACAGACACACACCATTTGCCAGCCAGTTTGTGTTCTTGAACGAAGCAGGTGCTAACAGACCATCTCGTCTGGACAGGTTGTTGAATGGATCACAGAGACGATTGAGAACGAAGTGCCATTCAGAGCTGACGCAACATGTGCAAAATTGTGGAAAACAGTGGAGGCTTGGGGGCTGGAAAGAGGAGAAGGGGCTCCCTCCCTCAAGCAATGAACCCACATATCCACATTTTCCACATCCCCCAGGCCCCAAGCCATACCCTGACACACCACATCTTACATCAGCTCTATAACTTCCTCCCCCAACCTTTCAGCCAATGCTTGTTTTAATACTTTCCAAATACTGCCAAAGCAACTATTTTAACATCTGGAAATCATCCCCCCTCCACTCCACCGTTTGCTGACTGCCGTCATTTGGTTTATAAGTAGTGGCCTCTTGGGCACGAGCTGCATTAAAAATCGATCTGCTCCGTCAGTCTGTGGTGCCAATGAGTCATCCAGGTTCAATGCCATGGGCTATCATGCCAGTCAGTTGATAAAACAAGGATATCTGGCACTCTGGTTGAGATGTAACCCAACACAAAGTACAATCTGGATTTATTTTAGTCCAACAGGGGGAAGAAAAGATGCATGTAATCAAGTCATATGGTGAAAATGGTTCTAATCAGTGTCGTGTCTGGTGGACCTGGTTGAACTCAAGTTTGGACATTTAGTGTTTGCTGAGAAAACCGCCCATTTGATGCAATGTAACTGATGTGGCAATAACACCTGGAACCAATTTGCGAGTCAAAGTTACCTCTTACTGTATAGGTTTCTTGATTCGGAATACCAGCTTTGTGTGCCTGTTGCAAATTACCCGCAGAGAGAGAGAGAGAGAGAGAGAGAGAGAGAGAGAGAGAGAGAGAGAGAGAGAGAGAGAGAGAGAGTTATCAGTCTCTGGCATTTGTCCTAAATAAATACAAAAAAAAAAAAAAAAAAAATTATAGTATAAAGACATTTATAAATAAATAAAAAGGTTCCACAAGGGTTAAAATGGTTTAATGTAAAAAGTGAAGTCTCTTTGACGTACAGTGTTAACCTCTTCCAGCTAGGGTCCCATTTTCCGAATTTTCGCCTGTCTGACGTGCCCAAAGTTAAATGCCTACCACTCATGGCCAGAAACTAGGATATTTACATATTTAGTACTATTGGATAGGAAACACTCTGAAGTTTATAAAACCATTAAGATATAGTCTGTGGCTATTCCAGAACAGATTTAGCAGGCAAAAACCAGAGAAATTTCTGTCCGAATTTATTTTTCTGTTGCTCTCTTCTCATTTTGAAGCCCATGTAATATTTTTCTATGGGGAATAGGACCGAGGTTGCAGTACTTATGGCTTCCACTAGATGTCAACAGTCTCTGGAAAGGGTATGGAGGAAAAAGCTCTGACCAGATCCTTAGAGAGAGAGAATTACTACGGGTAGGGAAAAAGGTAAACAGACGCACGCTCACGAGAACGTGAACGCCCAGCGCGACCAACTTTCTTTTCGTCTTTTAACGTTTCACTTACCGTTCTTGTAAAATATGATCGCTATTATTCATAAAAGAATACATAAGGATGCATTATTAATGATATTTGATTTGTTTGTGAAAAGATGAGAGGTATAATTTGAACGCGATCCCTTCACTGTAAAACGGGCGAGTAGACTGACAATGCTTGGTGGAGTAGCTGAACGAACGTGCCAAAAACAACGGATATTTATGGATATAATTATTTACTTTTTCTAACAAAAGAACCATGGATTATCTTGTTTGGACACTTGGGAAGACCTCAGAAGAAGTTATTTGAAAGGTAAGCGATTTATATTAGCTGTGATATGGATATTTTGAGAACCGAGCTGGATATGAATTTATGCTAATGTGGAAAATATGTGAGGTACTAGCCTCAAACAATCAAATGTAGTGCTTTCCGTAAAGCCTTTTTAAAATCTGACAACGCAGTGATATTGCCAAGAAGCAGAGCTTTTGATGGCTATGCAACACTATGCAACACTTGTATATCGAAGTTAAATATTACGAATATGTATTACGAATATGTATTTTGAATTTGGCGCGTTATGTTTGCTCTGAAAACGATCCCGCTAAAGGGATCGGCGCGCTAAGAGGTTAAGTGGCCATCTTAGAATTTTTTTGCAGGCGTATCAGTCTGCCCTTTGGGAGGGGGAGTGTTCACACACTAACATATTTTTTTATGGTTTCTCACAGCTCTACTGCTGGGCACGAACTGCTGCTTTTTGTTACTTGGGACAGTGATCCTTGCACACTACATACTCAAAAAAAGACTTACAGAACATATTGTATTGTGCCAGTAAAGATCTACCTGTCAGAGGAACAATGGTGTGTTTTGTTTGCATGTGTGTGCCAAGTTATGACCACTCGTTTGTCACAAGACTATCAAGAGTTTGAGACCCTTCAGCAAGCAAGCTTCCAACAAGTGCATACACATACAGTATGACATTCATCTAAAACTGTAAAACTCAACTTAACATTTGGATTTCAAACATTCGCTCTAAACATGTTTCCAGCCTTCAAAGGTTCATCTTGAACTCTCCCAAAGTATCTCCCTCCTCTCAGAAATCAAGCCAGTTTAATTTTTTTTAACTTTAATACCCTCCACCATCTTCTTCTTCATGGTTAGTCTTTTTTCCAGAACAGATAAATATTACTGTTGTATTCCAACTTTTCCTAGACAGAATGTCTGTTTGCAATTACTCACTTTCATCAACATTCAACCACACTCAATTTCAAGTTACCATTTACTCCATATAAAAAAAATCCCAGTCACACTGCTTATTATAGATGAGGGCATATATGCTTACTATACTGAAAACAAATCTTGGAATATTCTACAATGCATTTACACTTTTGACAAAGAGCCTTTTAAATGTGCAAAAGAACACAATTAATTATTGGTTGTGTCTAGAGTTTTCCTCAGTAACACGTCAACCTATTCAGCAGCTCGTCGCTGTCACCACACTAGAGACTTTATTTTTCATAAAATCTTTATATAATTGCAATACACAGATCTTAATTTAAGGCAGTTTCACACAGCAGGAAAATAATCCTGCAGCAACAGGATATGTGAAGTGTTATGTAGATTATAATTACAGTGGCTTGTGAAAGTATTCACCCCGCTTGGCATTTTTCCTATTTTGTTGCCTTTACAACCTGGAATTAAAATAGACGTTTGGGGGGGTTTGTATCATTTGATTTACACAACATGCCTACCACTTTGAAGATACAAAATATTTTTGATTGTGAAACAAACAAGAAATATGACAAAAAAACGGAAAACTTGAGCATTATTAACTATACGCACCCCCCCAAAGTCAATACTTTGTAGAGCCACCTTTTGCAGCAATTACAGCTGCAAGTCTCTTGGGGTATGTCTCTATAAGCTTGACACATCTAGCCACTGGGATTTTTGCCCATTCTTCAAGGCAAAACTGCTCCAGCTCCTTCAAGTTGGATGGGTTCCGCTGGTGTACCGCAATCTTTAAGTCATACCACAGAGTCTCAGTTGGATGGAGGTCTGGGATTTGACTAGGCCATTCCAAGACATTTAAATGTTTCCCCTTATCCACTTGAGTGCTGCTTTAACAGTATGCTTAGGGTCATTTTCCTGCTGGAAGGTGAACCTCCGTCCCAGTCTCAAATCTCTGGAAGACTGAAGCAGGATTCCCTCAAGAATTTCCCTGTATTTAGCGCCATCCATCATTCCTTCAATTCTGACCAGTTTCCCGGTCCCTGCAGATGAAAAACATCCCCACAGCACGATGCTGCCACCACCATGCTTCACTGTGAGGATGATGTTCTCGGGGAGATGAGAGGTGTTGGATTTGCGCCAGACATAGCATTTTCCTTGATAGCCAAAAAACTCCATTTTATTCTAATCTAACCAGAATACTTTCTTCCATATGTTTGGTGAGTCTCCCACATGCCTTTTGGCGAACACCAAACGTGTTTGCTTATTTATTTATTTAAGCAATGTCTTTTTTCTGACCACTCTTCCGTAAAGCCCAGCTCTACGGCTTAAAGTGGTCCTATGGCCAGATACTCCAATCTCCGCTATGGAGCTTTGTAGCTCCTTCAGGGTTATCTTTGGTCTCTTTGTTGCCTCTGATTAATGCCCTCCTTGCCTGGTCCGTGAGTTTTGGTGGGCGGCCCTCTCTTGGCAGGTTTGTTGTGGTGCCATATTCTTTCCATTTTCCAATAATGGATTTAATGGTGCTCTGTGGGATGTTCAAAGTTCCGGATATTTTTTTATAACCAAACCCTGATCTGTACTTCACCACAACTTTGTCCCTGACCTGTTTGGAGAGCTCCTTGGTCTTCATGGTGCCGCTTACTTGGTGGTGCACCTTTCTTAGTGGTGTTGCAGACTCTGAGGCCTTTCAGAACAGGTGTATACAGTTGAAGCCGGAAGTTTACATACACCTTAGCCAAATACATTTAAATTCAGTTTTTCACAACTCCTGACATTTAATCCTACTAAAAATTCCCTGTCTTAGGTCAGTTAGGATCACCACTTTATTTTAAGAATGTGAAATGAGAATGATTTATTTCAGCTTTTATTTCTTTCATCACATTCCCAGTGGGTCAGAAGTATACATACACTCAATTAGTATTTGGTAGCATTGTCTTTAAATTGTTTAACTTAGGTCAAATGTTTTGGGTAGCCTTCCACAAGATTCCCACATTAAGTTGGATGAATTTTGGCCCATTCCTCCTGACAGAGCTGATGTAACTGAGTCAGGTTTGTAGGCCTCCTTGCTCGCACACACTTTTTTAGTTCTGCCCACGCATTTTCTATAGGATTGAGGTCAGGGCCACTCCAATACCTTGACTTTGTTGTCCTTAAGCCACTTTGCCACAACTTTGGAAGTATGCTTGGGGTCATTGTCCATTTGGAAGATGCATTTGCGAACAAGCTTTAACTTCCTGACTGATGTCTTGAGATGTTGCTTCAATATATCCACATAATTTTCCTTCCTCATGATGCCATCTATTTTATGAATTGCACCATTCTCTCCTGCAGCAAAACACCCCCACAACATGATGCTGTCACCCCCGTGCTTCACGGCTGGGATGGTGTTCTTCGGCTTGCAAGCCTCACCCTTTTTCCCCCAAACATAACAATGGTCATTATGGCCAAACAGTTCTATGTTTGTTTCATCAGACCATAGGATATTTCTCAAAAAGTACAATCTTTGTCCCCATGTTCAGTTGCAAAACGTAGTCTGGCTTTTTTATGGCAGGTTCGGAGCAGTGGCTTCTTCCATGCTGAGCGGCCTTTCAGGTTATGTCGATATAGGACTCGTTTTACTGTGGATAAGAATACTTTTGTACCTGTTTCCTCCAGCGTCTTTACAAGGTCCTTTGCTGTTGCTCTGGGATTGATTGGAACTTTTCGCACCAAAGTACGTTCATCTCTAGGAGACAGAACGCATCTCCTTCCTGAGCGGTATGATGGCTGCGTGGTCCCATGGTGTTTATACTTGCGTACTATTGTTTGTACAGATGAACGTGGTACCTTCAGGCATTTGGAAATTGCTCCTAAGGATGAACTAGACTTGTGGAAGTCTACAATTGTATTTTATTTTTATTTTCCCATGATGTCAAGCAAAGAGGCACTGAGTTTGAAGGTAGGCCTTGAAATACATCCACAGGTACACCTCCAATTGACTCAAATGATGTCAATTAGCCTATCAGAAGCTTCTAAAGCCATTAAATTACTGGTTGTAGTGCAACAAAATAGGAAAAACATCAAGAGGGATGATTACTTTTGTAATGCACTGTGATTTACATGTTTCGGAGGGGTTGACACATTTTTCATTAGGGCAAATCAAATCTGAAATTTTTAAGTGGAATTTACAAACTTTAGAAGCCTTTTAAAAACTTGAATACACTTCACGTTTTAATTTCTAGCTGTGCAGGAAAATTCCTGCAACAACATAATGACCAAATTAAGATACAGCATCTGTAGTCTTGTTCTGATTCAGAGTGTCAAACAGAGTTTGATGGGTTCTTGAAATTACAAAGTTCTAAATACAGGGATTTTTTGCTGACGTTCTAAGGACTCATAAACACTTTGGACGATAGGATGGCTATGCCTTCCTGCTCATAATCATGTAAAGTGGCTTAGACTGTAATCCATTTAACACTGACCAACTCTCTATATTTAACATAGTCATTTAATGATAGCCATATACTAACACATCCCTCAAAAGCAGTTGTCTCCTTTTTCAATTAGTTGCAAGAATTTGAGTCAACTTTCCGCTGCTTTGACAGGAATGCATTTTTGATGGTCTTCTCCCTGGGCAGACATAGTTTGTCAATGTTCTGTGGGAACATGAGTTCAAGTCCTCAGTGCCTTGTTTCATATGGACAAATATGGAAACCCTGGCATCCACCGAGAGCAGAGAGCAGAGAGCAGAGAGGAAAACGATAGACCCTCTGGGACTAGTGCTCTGAAATCAAATAAAATGTGAGGAACATACAGTAATTTTCCTCTGAGGAGGAGTCATCACCAGTCATCCATTTTGAAGAGGCATTAGGTCAGGGGCCCTACTTAAATATGGCGTATTTCAAGAGTATTGGATTTATTTTCCCTTCTTGTCAGGCTTAATAGTTGGCCATATATTCCTATATTAGCTAAAGTAATAAATACTATGGAAGAGATGGCTCTATATCAACATTATTGTTATTACAGTAATTAACTCAACATAAAATGTGCCGACATGTTGAACATCATTACGCTTCATACATGCACAGACATAAAACAGGCATTTTAAAGTTCCTGTTCATTCCACCACAAGGGGGCTCCCTTTCTAGGCAACACTGATGTCACGTTTTGGGTGAATTACTTTAAAAAAATATATAAAAAAAAATATATATATATATATATATATATATATATATATATATACAGTATCTATGGGTACTTGGAAAACAAACTCCAACTGAGCTTAAGCTACAAATCAAACATATTGTTTTGACAGCTCACTGAACTGAAATCAGGGGCCACTCAAGGGCCACAAAGGTCCTTTACAGTAGCCTGCTTGATGGTTTTCCCCACCATGACATCATACAATGAACAATATTCCATGACAGCATTTAAAAAACATGACGTCACTACAACAATAACACTCAGCTCTGGGTTTTTAAGTGCTGGGTTGCTAGTCTGTATGCTACCTATAGAGAGCTCCAATGACTCTGTGTTAGAATGCAAACTGTGTTCCCTCCGAGATGCATGGTGCTGAAATAATCTAGGCAGATGTAGAATGCAGAGAAAAAAAATCTGGTTGCTGGTAACACTCAATGAACAAGAGATGAGGAATAAAGTTAGTCATCAGGCACTTATTTTCTCTCTCAGGGCTTTCTTCTGGCACCTTAGAGTAACATGTAACATCACTGGCAATCACAGGACAGTACAGTACATGATTGAGAGCTGATTTGCCCCTTTAAAATAATCCACACTATAGTTACTCTCATCCAAAGCTGGAATACATTTTTTAGATCCTGTCCGCTAAGGTCTGTCCCAATCATCCTTAACAGAAATGTATCTTACATGTTCCATGCCTTCACTGTGTCCTCAGCTGCTATCCATTAGAATATAAAAAGGCCCCCCCCTCCCCGTAAAAAAGGTAAAGGTGAAAAATATTTTTGTCATGTCCTTGCTATCTACTTTGGCAAAAACAGATCCAAATTAATAAACTTATTTTTTTCTTCTATTTGGTAAAAAAAAAAAACACTTAGAAATTATTCTGTATAATAAAAAGCACATTACAAATGTAATACACTATTATTATTTATGCTTTATGTTTTATTGTTTAATTGTTATCTGTATTTAGCAGAACACACTCCAGAACTACCTTAACATCCAACAATTTGAAGCAAATGAGGCTCTTCACAGATAAATGTTCAAATTCAACAACAGAAAAATCATATCTAGTCCTAATCCAACAAGCTCATGTTTAAAGTTCAACTCATCGTGGAACCAGCAGCCACACTCTGAATGCTATACCAATCAGCAATTAATTGTTAAAATAAACAAGCAGGGAGGTACTTACCACTGTTTCCATCCTGGCATTTCACAAACAAAACCTGAGCCACAGAGACAACCAGAAAAAGGCAAATCCTTGAATGCACAAAGCTCATCATGTCTACAAGAAAGACATGGGCTCTCCTTGTGCACAAAGTGGAAAAAAAGGGATGTGAAATGCCCAGGTAATCACTGTACCATGTAGCCAGAGAACACTTCCAATAAACAGCGAGCAAGGCAGACCCAACCCAGACTGCACAAGTGCTTTTTTTTTTGGTAGTTACAGCTTTAAGTGAGAAGAATGCTGGCAACCCTAATTTTCCTCCCCCTTTTGTCAGACCTCTCTCATAACCATCCAATCACAGGCATTTGTGGCTCTGTGAAAACGACACCCTTGTACACATTGTCCCATCTTTCGAATGATAATGGTTTGTTACTTAAGCAACAAGATCAGAATTAGAGCAAAGATGAGAAGAAACAGATAAGAAAAGCTTTGTTTGTTTAAAACTGTCCCTGATTTGCTCTTCCCCACCCCCTCCCTGGAGTGGTTGCTAAGCAGGACTGTTAAAGTGCTGTTTTATTGTCTTCAAGACACCAAACTTAGCAGGGGCTGAAAGGCAACATTTTTAGCTGATTTAAAAAAAAACTTTGGTAGGATTTGGTCACAGGTTTTCGAGAACATCTCCCACATGTTCAACAGATGGTCACTTTGACATAAAACAAACAAGTAGTTTGGCTTTGTGCGTACGGCCTGTTCTCCTTCCACAAAAGATGGATGGATCAATCTCTACAACTATAATAAAGAAGATGTTGAACAAGAATAGTAGACAGTAGTAAGGCATGGGTCAGCCGAAACACCATAGAAATATCATGGTTCGATAGTTTTGGGTTGAAAATATTTAATTTTAGATCGGATTGGGCAGGTGCCAGCTAAATCTTGACCCAAAAATGTGTCAATAAAAATAATATATGTATAACGTTGTTTAAATGCTCTTAGGCAGGTCCCTTTGATTGATGGGCCCTCAGAAATGAAAAGAATAACAGTTTGATTCTCCTTTTATAATAACAGCAGCCAATGCAGAGTCGCCAGAAAAGGCTAATATCTGCTTTTCAGGGATACAGTATGTTCCCCTGAAAAGCTGAAGTAGTAACTCCACTCTAGAGTCTTTCTATGACTGCTATGTTAAGTTATAATATCAACGTTGAGGAGGTGGTAGAGCAGCTGTACCCAATATGGAACTCAGAAGGCTCAGCAAATTACAGAAGCGATAGGGGAAGCCTTGTCAGTTCGTCACACAACCTTATGGAGCTAGAGAATCATCTCATTGCTCTGAAAAACCTCTGCCATATTGCTTTCACCTTTTTGACTCCTTCAGATCTGAAAACCTCTAAGAGGGAGGGACTGGAGGGAGTAGTCTCTTGAGACAGCCTTAGCTGATTTGGTTCTGAGTGCTGAGATTAAGAGGGAGGAAATATTTCTGGACCAGGCCTGGAATCAAAGGAGCATATAACACTTGTATTTGGTAGAGCCTCTTCTGTCAGATTCAAGACAAACCTGGAGTAACCATTCCAGGAATTAGCATAACATTGAGATGAGCTAAGATCATTCCTAGGCAGTTTTTTCATAAACTCATTATTTGTTTAACTCAGAGGAAGTTTGCATTGATGGTCATTGGGACCCAATGACCATCAATGCATGGGAAAATATTGTCCCCATGGAGTTTGTTCATTTAAAGATGCAAATGTAAAGGTTTTTCTTGATTCACGTTCTGTGACAAACTATATTTACTGTAAAATGTCTACTGTGGTTTTAAGGAGCTGAACAGATGTGAATAAGATTTTCAGCACTAGCTCTTTAAGTGTCTTGAGTCGAGAGTGGTGTGAGGTGCTGGAATATGCTGTCAGCAAGACATACTTTGTTCTGACGTTCAACAGTTATGTCTTACCTACGTATGTGTTCTCAATACACATAACCGATCACAGAATGTGGATTAATCCATTGACATATCAATGCAAGGGGCATGTTCAGTATGTCGAAAACGTAAAATGGGGAGGTACTACCTGAACTCGTCCAATAAGAATACATATTTTCATTATCTGTTTCAATTGTTTTTGCTACAGTGTGCCCTACTGAACAGGACCACGATTTTAAGGGATAGAGAGGCGTCTACATCTGAAGTTGACATTCAAAGTCCTTTTGACATGACATCTCAATCACATGAAACGTGTCACATACTGTACAGTTGAAGTCGGAAGTTTACATACACCTCAGCCAATTACATTTAAACTCAGTTTTTCAGAATTTCTGACATTTAATCCTAGAAAGAATTCCCTGTCTTAGGTCAGTTAGGATCACCACTTTATTTTAAGAATGTGAAATGTCAGAATAATAGTAAAGAGAACAATTTACTTCAGCGTTTATTTCTTTCATCACATTCCCAGTGGGTCAGAAGTTTACATACACTCAATTAGTATTTGGTAGCACAGCCTTTACATTTTTTAACTTGGGTCAAATGTTTCAGGTAGCCCTCCACAAGCTTCCCACAATAAGTTGAGTGACCTTTGGACCATTCCTCATGACAGAGCTGGTGTAACTGAGTCAGGTTTGTAGGCCTCCTTGCTCGCACACACTTTATCAGTTCTGCCCACAAATGTTCTATAGGATTGAGTTCTGGGCTTTGTGATGGCCACTCCAATACCTTGACTTTGTTGTCCCTAAGCCATTTTGCCACAACTTTGTAAGTATGCTTGGGGTCACAGACAGCGTAGTGAAGAAGGCGCAACAGCGCCTCTTCAACCTCAGGAGGCTGAAGAAATTTGGCTTGTCACCAAAAACACTCACAAACCTTTACAGATGAGAGCATCCTGTCAGGCTGTATCACCGTCTGGTACGGCAACTGCTCCGCCCACAACCGTAAGGCTCTCCAGAGGGTAGTGAGGTCTGCACAACGCATCACCGGGGGCAAACTACCTGCCCTCCAGGACATCTACAACACCCGATGTCACAGGAAGGCCAAAAAGATCATTAAGGACAACAACCACCCGAGCCGCTGCCTGTTCACCCCGCTATCATCCAGAAGGCGAGGTCAGGGTTTGAATACTTATTGACTCAATTTTGTATTAATTAGTAATGAAATTGACATTATGGGTTATTGTGTGTAGGCCAGTTACAAAACATCTCAATTTAATACATTTTAAATGCAGGCAGTAACACAACAAAATGTGGAAAAAATCAAGGTGTGTGAATACTTTCGGAAGGCACTGTATGTAAATAGTCCCTAGAGTCGTCCCACAGGAGCGAACAGTCTATGTCAATATACAGTAGAAGGAAAACCTGTTGGAACAATGTCCAGAAAAAATTTAAGGCCTGGTATTTCCATTGAGCATAACAGGTTGCGCAAAGCACTCTACTGTACTATACATGTGATGAAAAGAGTTGTGAAAGAGACTGTATTATTGGCAAATACCAACCAATAGAATGCTACCCGCTACAAAGGAGAATGGTCTGGAGAAATGTAACCACTCTCAAATTCCTAGATGTCAAATCAAACTTTATTTGTCACATGCGCCGACTACAAAAAGTGTAGACCTTACCGTGAAATGCTTACTTAAAAGCCCTTAACCTACAGTGCAGTTCAAGAACGAGTTTAGAAAATGTTTACCAAATAAACTAAAGTAAAAAATAATAAAAAGTAACATAATAAAATAACAATAACAAGGCCATAAACAGGGGGTACCGAGTCAAATATCTATATATTTTGTACCTTTATTTAACTAGGCAAGTCAGTAAAGAACAAATTCTTATGTTCAACAACAGCCTAGAAACAGTGGGTTAACTGCCTTGTTCAGGAGCAGAACGACAGATTTTTATCTTGTCAGCTTGGGGATTCGATCTTGCAACCTTTCGGTTACTAGTCCAATGCTCTAACCACTAGGCTACATGCCGCACCAAATGTGTGGGGTACAGGTTAGTCGAGCTAATTTGTACATGGAGGAAGGGGTGACGTAACGAATGTGGCTATGAAGGCAAGGACTGACTGATCCATGAGTTAAAAAGTATAGTTTTAACCATGTTTTGAGGCTATACAGTGTTTGTTTACAATTACATCTTGGGCTATTTAAACCCATATAGCAGTCTTAGGCAACAACTATAATGCATCTTTGCTTTCTCCTTTAATATTTTCAAAAAAATTCTTACAGTTGAAGTCGGAAGTTTACATACACTTAGGTTGGAGTCATTAAAAGTTGTTTTTGAACCACTCCACAAATGTCTTGTTAACTAACTATAGATTTGGCAAGTGGGTTAGGACATCTACTTTGTGCATGACACAAGTAATTTTTCCAACAATTGTTTACAGACAGATTATTTCACTTATAATTCACTGTATCACAATTCCAATGGGTCAGAAGTTTACATACACTAAGTTGACTGTGCCTTTAAACAGCTTGGAAAATTCCAGACAATTATGTCATGGCTTTAGAAGCTTCTGATAGGCTAATTGACATCATTTGAGTCAATTGGAGGTGTACCTGTGGATGGATTTCAAGGTCTACCTTCAAACACAGTGCCTCTTTGCTTGACATCATGGGAAAATCAAA
This sequence comes from Brachymystax lenok tsinlingensis, assembly GCA_030435695.1. Classification (NCBI taxonomy): domain Eukaryota; kingdom Metazoa; phylum Chordata; class Actinopteri; order Salmoniformes; family Salmonidae; genus Brachymystax; species Brachymystax lenok. Next base: position 32,543,131 of record CM059785.1, read on the forward strand.
AGCCAAGACCTTAGAAAAAATATTGTAGACCTCCACAAGTCTGGTTCATCCTTGGGAGCATCTGTACAAACAATAGTACGCAAGTATAAACACCATGGGACCACGCAGCCATCATACCGCTCAGGAAGGAGACGCTTTCTGTCTCCTAGAGATGAACGTACTTTGTGCAAAAGTGCAAATCAATCCCAGAACAACAGCAAAGGACCTTGTAAAGACGCTGGGGAAAACAGGTACAAAAGTATCTATATCCACAGTAAAACGAGTCCTATATCAACATAACCTGAAAGGCTGCTCAGCAAGGAAGAAGCCACTGCTCCAAAACCTCCATAAAAAAGCCAGACTACGGTTTGCAACTGCACATGGGGACAAAGATCGTACTTTTTGGAGAAATATAATCTGGTCTGATGAAACAAAAATAGAACTGTTTGGCTATTATGACCATCGTTATGTTTGGAAGAAAAAAGGGGGAGGCTTGCAAGCCAAAGAACACCATCCCAACCATGAAGCACGGGGGTGGCAGCATCATGTTGTGGGGGTGATTTGCTGCAGGAGGGAATGGTGCACTTCACAAAGTAGATGGCATCATGAGGGAGAGAAATTATGTGGATATATTGAAGCAACATCTCAAGACATCAGTCAGGAAGTTAAAGCTTGGTCGCAAGTGGGTCTTCCAAATGGACAATGACCCCAAGCATACTTACAAAGTTGTGGCAAAATGGTTAAAGGACAACAAAGTCAAGGTATTGGAGTGACCATCACAAAGCCCTGACCTCAATCCCATAGAAAATTTGTGGTCAGAACTGAAAAAGTGTATGCGAGCAAGGAGGCCTACAATCCTGACTCAGTTACACCAGCTCTGCCAGGAGGAATGGGCCAAAATTCACCCAACTTATTGTGGGAAGCTTGTGGATGCTCAGGTGTATCATGTTTCCATTGATCATAATTGTGACATTTCTAAAACTTGATTGGAGTCCACCTGTGGTAAATTCAATTGATTGGACATGATTTGGAAAGGCACACAACTCTCTCTAAAAGGTCCGACAGTTGGCAGTGCACGTCAGAGCAAAAATCAAACCATGAGGTCGAAGGAATTGTCTGTAGAAACTCGAGAAAGGATTGTGTCGAGGCACAGATCTGGAGAAGGGTACCAAAAAAGTTCTGCAGCATTGAAGGTCCCCAAGAACAGTTGCCTCCATCATTCTTAAATGGAATAAGTTTGGAACCACCAACACTCTTCCTAGAGCTGTGTGCCCGGCCAAACTGAGCAATCGGGGGAGAAGGACCTTGGTCGGGGAGGTGACCTAGAATCTAATTGTGATTCTGACAGAGCTGTAGCATTCCTCCTGTGGAGATGGGAGAACCTTCCAGAAGGACAACCATCTATGCAGCACTCCAACATTCAGGCCTTTATGGTAGAGTGGCCAGATGGAAGCCACTCCTCAGTAAAAGGTACATGACAGCCAAAAGGCACCTAAAGACTCTCAAGACCATGAGAAACAAGATTCTCTGGTCTGATGAAACCAAGATTGAACTCTTTGGCCTGAATGCCAAGCGTCACGTCTGGAGGAAACCTGGCACCATCCCTACGGTGAAGCATGGTGTTGGCAGCATCATGCTGTGGGGATGTTTTTCAACGACAGGGACTGGGAGACTAGTAAAGATCTAGGGCAAAATGAACAGAGCAAAGTACAAAGAGATCCTTGATTAAAAACCTGCTCCAGAGCGCTCAGGACCTCAGACTGGGGGCGAAGATTCATCGTCCAACAGGACAACAACCCTAAGCACACAGCCAAGACAACCCAAGAGCGGCTTCAGGACAAGTCTCTGAATGTCCTTGAGTGGCCAGAGCCTGGACTTCTCTGGAGAAAACTGAAAGTAGCTGTTTAGCAACTCTCCCTATCCGACCTTACAGAATTTGAGAGGATTTGCAGAGAAGAATGAGAGAAACTCCCCAAATACAGGTGTACCATGCTTGTAGTGTCATACCCAAGAAGACTCAAGGCTGTATTCGCTTCCAAAGGTGCTTCAACAAAGTACTGAGTAAAGGTCTGAATACTTATCTTAATGTCATATTTCAAAAATTTCTAAAAACCTGTTTTTGCTTTGTCATGATGGGATATTGTGTGTAGGTTCATGAAAAAAATGATTTAATAATTTTTAGAATAAGGCTGTAACGTAACAATGTGGAAAAAGTCAGGGGGTCTGAATACTTTCCGAAGGCACTGTATATACCCGTAACAAACTTTTTACTACATTATTGTCAAATGGTCTTTGCAGAGTGCATACTCTATCCTTTGTAAAATGTGTAATGGTGTCAGGATTAGAGCAGTTGCTTATATTCCATTTCTATCACCCCATTTCTTAAACTTTTAAATTAAACATTCTCTTTCTGTGACAAATGCTAACATGTAAAAAACATCTGTTTCAGGGAAAAACAGTCTCTCCTTGCAGCAAGGATTGTAGGATTGGTAATTCTCCATGGTAATGTAAGCTGTGAGCAGACTTCCTATGGAGGAAACCTCCCTCATGCTATCTCCTGCCTGTAACAACCCCCTCCACAACAACACCAGGTTCACAGAAACAGTTTTACACATGGCCGAGGTGCCCTGCCAACAAGACCATAATTGCTTTCCCTCTTTCAACGTGAAGTTTCAAGGGTCTTGTTCATCTGCGAAAGATATCTACCTCCTTAACCCGGGGGACCTGTGCGGCCAATAAATGAGTGAACAAAAACAGAAGATACCCAGAAGAAGGTGTTTTATAGGAGGAGAGAAATACATTTTCAAGGTGCTCCTGTTTATAATCTTTGGTTTGTATCTAAGTAAACATACACCACAACATTTTTGGGGAATCTCCCATACATTTTTTGTACCTGTATGTTCTTACTTTTAAAAAAAATCCTTAAACTATGGAGGCCCTAAGGTGCAAAGTAAATGAATGTGGCAGGTTATAATTCATGTCATGTTTCACACAAAGTTCTCACGAAAGTAGCGAACTATACATGCAAGATTCCTACACATATGAATGATTCTAAAAAAAGAACATGCACAAAGTTCATAATTAACCAATATTATTATAAACATGAAACCGTGACCTGCGTTTCCCATTGTAATTGATTAAATGAAAATGGTTTTCTGCCTCCTTGGCTGCTTTGATCATGTAATTTGAAACCCATCTGGACTCCTGAGGGTTATGTTGTTTTTATCCCCTGGCAGGCATGTTTCGGTCAGGCATGTGTTCAGGGGAAGCACCCCAAGCCCCAAAGTATACGATCACCTCCTGCTTCAGTGAACCCAGCGTTGACTTACAATTCCCAAATAGGAAATTAATACTTCCTCCTAAGCTTTCCTCCTGAACCGAGGCGCAACTTCCTGCGCATTTTCAGCAATTCATGAACCATCAAACTGTTCTTATACTACCGGCCACTTGTTCGTGGGCTTAAAAAAAATCTATGTTGCTATGGATAATTATTTATTTTCAAAGAGCAAGTTAACTGTCAATATTATGTTTGTTTTTTTATGCTATTGAAAACATTTTATACATATATATATATATATATATTTATATATATATATATTACCATTAATAGGTTAGTGGTAAGTGTATTTCTAAGCACCCAAAAGAGTCCCCCTTGGATATTCATCTTAAACTGCAATTAAGTTCATGGAATTGCTGTAACAATGTAGGTAGCCTACAGTACGTGAGTCTCGTCTGACCTGAGGTCTGACCTGTCTGTTTCTCGTGCTCTCCTCCTATTCGCTCACACTGACCACAATGATTCTTTAATGGTGATGAACAACCCTAAACAGATTTTCATGGTTCTGTTGGAGCCCTTGAAGCACATCCAAACAGGACTTCTCAAACAGACAGGACACTAAGGCTGTCTGCAGTGACAGATGAGGAAATCCTAGTGCATTTTTGTTCATTGTAGTTTATCTTAATCAACTTAATCCTATGCCTATGTTGAACTATACATGCAAGATTCCTACACATATGAATGATTCTAAAAAAAGAACACAAAGTGTATCAGTCCTCAATTATAAGAGAAGACATGGTTCCCCCCAAAAGATAATGAAAAGATCAAAGAATACCTTCATCAATCATGAACTGAAAGTTTTAGGGAAACTGAACTAAAGGTAGTACAATACAGAACTAATACATTAAGGCTGAAAATGAGAGCTGTGCAAAATGTCTCAGTTTGATGAACATAAAAGCGCAGAAGAGACTGGTTAAAATGCTTACATCGCTAAACTTCAGAAACACATGTACAATTTGTTTTACATGGTTGTAAGGAAATGATTTGCACCTTGTGGAAAATTTGAGGAGAGTTGGAACCACTGAGTATGACTCACTGCCCAGCTATTAGAGGGGGGATGGAAGGCCGTCCTGGTCTTTCGATGCTGGACTGAGACCTTTGTTTAATTTCCAGACAGTGTAGGCTCGAGGAGCGAAACCATAATGCAGTCTAGCCAGGAGGCTCAAGGAGGGAAACCATATTGCTGGGCAATAGAACATGACTCTTCAGGGTTCTTTGACTCAGAGACCGGGGTCAGCACTAAGCTACAGCTAAAGCTAGGCCTGTATATAGGGGTGTACATATTCTACATTGTGTAGGATATACAGTATAATAAGCAGGACAACTTTTGTCATTGCCTTCCAGCTCAAGCACTAGCCCAGTCTTGTTAAATGTATAACAAATGCTGGCCTTATCACACAGTCGTATGAGTCAAAGAGCATGACATGCAAGAAAATAGATATTGGAAATATGTTTTGGAGAAAAAAATGGATGACAGATTGCAAAGAATCCTTTATTGTAGTAAAAAAACAATGCATAATCTTTTACTTTTGACAGAATTATGATAGTTGGTCTTTGTCACTCCAGCCAAAATGTTATTGAGGAACATGATTGTCTCAGGGGAGTAAGACATGTGGAGTATCATCATGTTTTGTGAGACAGACGAGACAGTGCATGGCTCATATTTGCAGAGAAACCACTCCAGTCTCAGGAACTCTACCAAATCTTTTCTGAGATGTCGGGCGGGTTCACCACAAGGGACGTGGGATATTACCAGTGGTGTAAAGTATTTCAGTAAAAATACTTGAAAGTACTACCTAAGTAGTTTTTGGGGGTATCTGTACTTTACTTTACTATTTATAATTTTGACAACTTTTATGTTTACTTCACTACATTCCTAAAGAAAATTATGTACTTTTTGCTCAATACATTTTCCCTGATATGCAAAAGTACTCGTTACATTTTGAATGCTTAGCAGGACATGAAAATGGTCTAATTCACACACTAATTCACTTTTATCAAGAGAACATCCCTGGTCATCCCTACTGGGTCTGATCTGGCGGACTCACTAAACACATGCTTTGTTTGTAAATAATGTCTGAGTGCTGGAGCATTTCCCTGGCTATCCGTAAATGGTTTGCTTAATATAAGGAATTTGAAATTATTTATATACTTTTACTTTTGATACTTAAGTATAGTTTAGCAATTACATTTACTTTTGATACTTAAGTATATTTAAAACCAAATACTTTTAGACTTTTACTCAAGTAGAATTTTACTGGGTGACATTCACTTTTACTTGAGTCATTTTCTATTAAGGTATCTTTACTTTTACTCAAGTAGAACAATTTGGTACTTTTTTCTCAGTTAAAACACAAGTATATCCACAAGCTTGATATAGACAAACTACATTTGTCACACCCTGATCTGTTTCACCTGTCCTTGTAACTATCTCCACCCCCTCCAGGTGTCGCTTATTTCCCCCTGTGTTTCCTGTCTCTCTGTGCCAGTTTGTCTTGTATGTTTCCAAGTCAACCAGTGGTTTTCCCATTCTCCTGCTTTTTGCATTCTCCTTTCTCTAGTCCTTCTGGTATTGACCCTTGCCTGTTTCTGGACGTTGTACCTGTCTGCCTGACCATTCTGACTGCCTTGACCACAAGCCTGTCTGCCACTCTGTACCTCCTGGACTCTGATCTGGTTTTGACCTTTTTGCCTGTCCATGACCATTCTCTTGCCTACACCTTTGGATTAATAAACATTGTTAGACTCCAACCATGTCTGCATTTGTGTCTGCATTTGGGTCTCGCCTTGATAACATTGTACCTTCACTTTTCTAAATACCAGGCAATTAAGAAGAAAACAACAACAACCATGACACAGCAGTGAATTAGTACACATACAGTATGATGCCTACAATATGAACTATTCTGAAACAGTATCACTTGTTAGTGCTTTAAGCAGGAGACTGTTACTTTCATAAAAAAACTTGCTAAAAGCTATTCATGAAAAAGCAGGAATGAACATGTTTTTGAGTTCTAGCGGGGGATTTAATATATGCTTAACACACTTTGAATGTCCTCAAGGCTTCCAATAGAATTGTCAGAGACTGTTAGGAAATTGGCAAGCAACCGATCTGTTTTCTGTTTACTGACATTTGACAGGGGACTGACTTGACTTGAAAAGTTGAAGAAATACTCAAGTTCATATCCTTCAACTTAATCTGACACTAAACCCTAGAGGAGAAAAGACTCTAACCATGCAGAAAGGATTTTGACAATGATAGATGGTCATGATGGGACCAAAAGTGCTGCTATGGTACTTGACTTCATACAGATGTAGGATCTTAATTTGATCACCCTGTTGCAGGAGAACTTTCCTGCAATGCAAGACATTTAAAACTTGTAGTGTCTTTGAGGTTTAAAAAGTTAGCAATTTTCACTTAGAAATTTCAGACTTTAAAAATGTATCAGCTCCTACAAAAATGTCCATTAATTATAATCCACATTTCCTGTTGCTGCAGGATTATTTTCCTGATGTAGCAAACTGGCTCAAATTAACATCACGGACAAACTGAAATGGTCCACCCTCACAGACAGTGTGGTGAAGAAGGCGCCTCTTCAACCTCAGGAGGCTGAAGAAATTTGGCTTGTCACCTAAAACCCTCACACACTTTTACAGATGAACAATTGAGAGCATCCTGTTGGGCTGTATCACAGCCTGGTACTGCACTGCACACAACCGCAAGGCTCTCCAGAGGGTGGCGCGGTCTGCATAACGCATCACCGGGGGTAAACTACCTGCCCTCCAGGACACCTACAGCACCCGATGTCACAGGAAGGCCAAAAAGATCATGAAGGACAACAACCACCTGAGCACCTGCCATTTCACCCCCGTTACCATCCAGAAGGCGAGGTCAGTACAGGTGCATTAAAGCTGGGACCGAGAGACTGAAAAAGAGATTCTGTCTCAACAGCCATCAGACTGTTAAACAGCCATCACTAACACAGAGAGGCTGCTGCCTACATACAGACTTGAAATCATTGGCCACTTTAGTAAATGGATAACTAGTCACTTTAATAATGCCACTTAAATACTGTTTACATATCTTACATACTCATCTCATATGTATATACTTTATTTTATACCATCTATTGCATCTTGCCTATGCCAATCGGTAATCGCTCTTCCATATATTTATATGTACATATTCTTATTCCATTCCTTTAGATTTGTGTGTATTAGGTGTTTGTTGTGGAATTGTTAGATTACTTGTTAGATATTACTACACTGCCGGAACTAGAAACACAAGCATTTCGCTACACTCGCATTAACATCTGCTAACCATGTGCATGTGACCAATAAAATTTGATTTGATTTGACTTTTCTCTTTAAGAGGCTTAAGTCACTTTTCAAACAGAAAAGTATATCAATCAAGATTTGTGAACATAGGCAATTCTGTGACAAATACCATTCTAAACCACCCCAAAATGGGATGCAGGCCCAAGTCTGAGGATGGATGTTCTTTTCTCTTAATTTCCTGATACAAATTACTTCCCCAAAAGGCACACAAATTACACAAAAAACCTGAATACAACCTCTATTGCCTCAGTAATGGCAGAAGTTTGAGTGATTTGCTTTGATCCCAGCCCATACACAGACTATCCTGCTCTTCTATTCTGAAGAACTGGGATCAATTAGGCTTTTTTGGCATAGTGGCAAACATCATGTTCCTCCAAACCCAAGTGGCCACAAGTTGAGGAAGAATTCTGCAAACAGATGCAGAAAATCTTAAGGCTTCACAGAACTGTGGTAATAAAGCCATATCTCCTTACATTAGACAATGAGGTCAATTCCAATCTCCACGGTTCCTGGGAACTTTCACTGGCAGAGGATTCTCTGCCCTCTAAACCAAAACCTTAGACTGAATCTAATTGTATAGCCTTTATTGTATAGTTTACACTCGTCTAAAATCCCAGGATAATCACTAAGTATAAAACAAATGTGCATGCAGCTGATGTCAAACTTTATAGCAGGGCCATGTGAGTGAGCTCCTTTTTTCCACAGATGAGAAAAAAAAAGTTTATTCCAGATGCTTCCACAGATACATTAGTCACCCTCAGTGAGAGGGGGGTATCCTATCCTACAATCCATAATGGAATGTGCCAGTGTGGTTTATCGTGTCTGTGAGTCACGAGGAACCAAGATCTATTATTTCCTTCAGAAAATGTAATGAACATGGTAAAGTTACCAGTAACCCAGGCTACCTTACATATGCATTTGTAACATTTACCCAGAAAAGAAAGTACTAAATAAATCACAGTGAATATGTGGTGAAATACTGGAGCATTGTGAGCTGGACTACTTTTTCATAAAATCCTGTCTAGGTAAAGTATTATTTCTTAGGGTGGTTGGAAAAGCCATATCTCCTTGTGACATCACCTTGATTGCTGCTGCAGTGGAGCTGATTGATAGATGGATAGATGGATGGAGAGGGAAGCAGAGCCTCAGGGAAGGTTATGTTACAAATAGCTGATAGGTGAGTAATGACAGCTCGATACAACATTATTTATATAATGTTGCCTGGGCTGTGGTTGCTACAGGTAAAGTGTTTGCTGTGCTGCTAACTGCCTGCCTGCCTGCCTGCCTGCCTGCCTGCAGAGAGATTTGTGTGCGTGTCTTGTCATTGGTCTTATTTTTGTTCTGAGGTGCTGTTGATGTGCCAATTTCATGGAATCAAATCCAAATCATAAATCACAGCGCTCACCTACCTAGAGACATCCATTTGATCGTTGGTTTTACTTAGCACCTTTTTAATCCCTTCCCCTTGAGTCCACTTGATTCAAGATTGAGCAGATCCTTGTGTTTCTTGTTTCCTTCAATACTAGCTGTGCTTGGCACCGCTTGCTTTTTGACGTACACCAGAAACTGCTTAATGCTTCTTCTGAAAATCATGTTTTCTATCAGTAATCAGTACAGATGCCTTATCTTCTTTTGAACCAGTTTCTCACAGAAGGAAAATAATCTTGCAGCAAGAGGAAATGTGAATTATCATGTGAATTATAATTAATGGACTTTATTTGTAGGGGTTGGTACATTTAAAGTACCAGTCAAAAGTTTTGACACACCTACTCATATTCAAGGGTTTTTCTTTATTTTTACTATTTTCTACATTGTAGAATAATAGTGAAGACATCAAAACTATGAAATAACACATATGGAATCATTAGCAACAAAAAAAGTGTTAAAAGAATCCAATTATATTTTAGATTATTCAAACCCTTTGCCTTGATGACAGCTTTGCACGCTCTTGGCATTCTCTCAACCAGCTTCCCCTGGAATGTTTTTCCAACAGTCTTGAAGGAGTTCCCACATATGCTGAGAACTTGTTGGCTGCTTTTCCTTCACTCTGCGGTCCAACTCATACCTAACCATTTCAATTGGGTTTAGGTCGGGTGATTGTGGAGGCCAGGTCATCTGATGCAGCACTCCATCACCCTCCTTCTTGGTCAAATAGCCCTTACACAGCCTGGAGGTTTGTTGGGTCATTGCCCTGTTGAAAAACAAATGATAAAGGATAGTCCCACTAAGCGCAAACCAGATGGGATGGTGTATCGCTGCAGAATGCTGTGGTAGCCATGCTGGTTATGTGTGCCTTGAATTCTAAATAAATCACAGACAGTGTCACCAGCAAAGGACCCCCACACCATCACACCTCCTCCTCCATGCTTCACGGTGGGAATCACACATGCGGAGATTATCCGTTCACCTACTCTGCGTCTCACAAAGACACAGCGGTCAGACTCATCAGATCTCAGGACAGATTTCCACAGGTCTAATGTCCAATGTTCGTGTTTCTTCGCACAATCAAGTCTTCTTATTATTGGTGTCCTTTAGTAGTGGTTTCGTTGCAGCAATTTGACCATGAAGGGATGATTCACGCAGTCTCCTCTGAACAGTTAATTTCGAGATGTGTCTTGTTACTTCAACTCTGAAGTGTTTATTTGGGCTGCAATATCTTAGGCTGGTAACTCTAATGGACTTATCCTCTGCAGCAGAGGTAACTCTGGATTTTTCTTTCCTGAGGCGGTCTTGATGGTTTTTGCGACTGCACTTGAAGAAACCTTCAGTGTCTTAAAGTAATGATGGACTGGCGTTTCTCGTTGCTTATTTGAACTGTTCTTGCCATAATATGGACTTGGTCTTTTACCAAATAGGACTATCTTCTGTATGCCAACCCTACCTTGTCACAACAAAACTGATTGGCTCAAATGTATTAAGTAGGAAAGAAATTACACAAATTAACTTTTAACTAGGCACACCTGTTAATTGAAATGCATTCCAGATGACTACCTCATGAAGCTGGTTGAGAGAACGCCAAGCGTGTGCAAAGCTGTCATCAAGGCAAAGGTTGGTCACTTTGAAGATTCTCAAATATAAAATATATTTTGATTTGTTTAACACTTTTTAAATACATGATTCCATATGTGATTTTCATAGTTTTGATGTCTTCATTATTATTATAAAATGTAGAAAATAGTCAAAATAAAGAAAAACCCTGAGTAGATTGACTGGTACTGTATCTTTAGGGCAAATCAAGTCAAGAAATTACAGATTTGAGAAACATTTTTAAACTTCGAATACAATACAAGTTTGCATTTCCTGGAAAACTCCTGCAACAACAACATAACCTGAAAGGCCGCTCAGCAAGAAAGAAGCCACTGCTCCAAAACCGCCATAAAAAAGCCAGACTACGGTTTGCAACTGCACATGGGGACAAAGATCGTACTTTTTGGAGAAGTATCTCAAGACATCAGTCAGGAAGTTAAAGCTTGGTCGCAAATGGGTCTTCCAAATGGACATTGACCCCAAGCATACTTCCAAAGTTGTGGCAAAATGGCTTAAGGACAACAAAGTCAAGGTATTGGAGTGGCCATCAAAAAGTCCTGACCTCAATCCTCTAGAAAATTTGTGGCCAGAACTGAAGAAACTTGTGTGAGCAAGGAGGCCTACAAACCTGACTCAGTTACACATACTCTGTCAGGAGGAATGGGACAAAATTCACCCAACTTATTGTGGGAAGGTTGTGGAACGCTACCTGAAACATTTGACCCAAGTTAAACAATTTAAAGGCAATGCTACCAAATACTAATTGAGTGCATGTAAACTTCTGACCCACTGGGAATGTGATGAAAGAAATAAAAGCTGAAATAAATCATTCTCTCTACTATTATTCTGACATTTCACATTCTTAAAATAAATTGGTGATCCTAACTGACCTAACTGGGAATTTTTACTAGGATTAAATGTCAGGAATTGTGAAAAACTGAGTTTAAATGTATTTGGCCGAGGTGTATGTAAACTTCCGACTTCAACTGTATGTCTATTTATACAGTAATTCTTATCCTCACAACCTGTTGGTTTACGGCATTCCAGTCTTCCTGCTACGCCACCATGTCTATGTCAATAACACATTTCACCTTTATTCCTAAACTTTGGACTTCAAAGTAAATCTCAGCTTTGTTAAAAATACACTCAAGAAAAACTAGAATATTTATCATAGTGATTAAGGAGTAACACCCTTAAACAGAATAATATTCCCCATCAACATTAGACAACTATACAGAAAACCCCTCAAATTCCTGAAATAAGTAAATTACATCAATGATCAGAGAATAGTCAGATTAACTGCAAGAGATCAGCCTACCCCAAATCCAGAGGTTGTGAGTTCAAATCCTAGTTGGAGTCATATTGAAAATCCAGTGATCATGTCGAATGTAAACACATTGATTAAAGATGTTTACACTATTTTAGATAAACAGCGCACCACTTACCTTAAAACCCCCATACTATTTCATTACTACCCTTACAAAACAACATTTGAAATCACATTTTCACATGTGAAATAGGCCTAGCTGTTTTCACATGTTGAGCACAAATGAGACACATGTGAGGTCAGTTGTTCACATGTGAAACCATATGTTCACATGTACAGTGCATTCAGAAAGTATTCACACCCCTTGACTTATTCCACATTTTGTTGTGTTACAACCTTAATACATTTTTTGTCAACCATCTACACACAATTCCCCATTCCCCACAATGACAAAGTGAAAACATATTTTTAAGATTGTTTTGCACATTTATATCACATTTACATAAGTATTCACACCTCTGAGTCAATACATGATAGACTTACCTTTGGCAGCGATTACAGCTATGAGTCTTTCTGGGTAAGTCTCTAAGAGCTTTGCACTCCTGTATTGTACAATATTTGCACATAAAAATAAAACGTTCCTCAAGCTCTATCAAGTTAGTTGTTGATCATTGCTAGACAGCCATTTTCAACTCTTGTCATAGATTTTCAAGTCAATTTAAGTCAAAACTGTAACTAGGCCACTCAAGAACATTCAATGTCGTCTTGGTAAGCAACTCCAGTGTATATTTGGCCTTGTGTTTTAGGTTATTGTCTTGCTGAAAGGTGAATTTGTCAACCAGTGTCTGTTTGAAAGCGGACTGGACTAGGTTTTTCTGTAGGATTTTGCCTGTGCTTAGATCTATTCCATTTATTTTTATCCTAAAAAAACATGATGCAGCCACCATCATGCTTAAAATAATTAAGAGTGGTACTCAGTGATGTGTTGTGCTGGATTTGCCCCAAACATAATACTTTCTATTCAGGATCAAAGGTTTTTAGCAGTTTTACTTTAGTACCTTATTGCAAACAGGATGCATGTTTTGCAATATTTTTTATTCTCTTCAAACTTCCTTAATTTCACTCTGTCAATTAGGTTAGTATTGTGGAGTAACTACCACGTTGTTGATCCATCCTCAGTTTTCTCTTATCACAGCCATTAAACTCTGTAACTGTTTTAAAGTCACCACTGGCCTCATGGTGGTTTCCTTCCTCTCCGGCAACTGAGTTTGGAAGGACGCCTGTATCTTTGTAGCGACTGGCTGTATTTATACACCATCCAAAGTGTAATTAATAACTTCACCATGCTCAAAGGGATATTCAATGTCTGCTTTTCCCCCCATCTACCAATAGGTGCCCTTCTTTATGAGACATTGGAAAACCTCCCTGGTCTTTGTGGTTGTATCTGTGTTTGAAATTCACTGCTCGACTGAGGGACCTTACGTTTAATTGTATTAGTAGAGTACAGAGATGAGGTAGTCATTCACTATTATTAAACACTATTATTGCACACAGAGTGAGTCCATGTAACTTATTATCTGACTTTTTACTCCTACATTTATTTAGGCTTGCCATAACAAACGATTCAAAACATTTCAGCTTTTAGTTTTTAATTCATGTGTAAATATTTCTAAAAAACATAATTCCAACTTGACATTATGGGGTATTGTGTGTACGCCAGTGACCATTCTTTTGTATGTAATCAAAATCAGGGTGTAACACAACAAACTGTGGAAATAGTCAACTGCTGTCAATACTTTCAGAAGGCACTGTATTCAATTTCAATTAACAAGTTCACATGTTAACACCACATTTTTCACGTGTAAAGAATAACATGCTTTCACCTCATATGTGAATTGTGAAAACCTAACCCTCATATGTGGAACTGAATTTTCCTGTGTAAAGGTTTTTCACATTTAATCGAATGTGCACTTTCACATGTGAAAAATATTCACGTGAAAATCTAATTTGCAGTTTTAAACTTTGGAATGTTGTCACAATTTTCCATCCCATGTTATCACATTTATTTCACATGAGATCGTGTTTTCACATGTGCTCAAATGTTTTCACATGTTGTTTTATGTTGTCACGTTGCTTTTACATCTTGACACATGTTATCACATTAACTTCACATAATATCACGTGATCACATGATGTGATTCATGTGATTTTTCCATAAGGGTTGTACTTCTAACCTACTTTTGTTTGGCAATCCACAGATGTGTAACTCACATTAACAATCCATAATAACCGACAAAGCTTTTAGAAATATTAACATGTAAATTGTGGAAAAGCCCCCTCTTTTTCTCTCCCTCTGGCCTTCTCTGGAGTAGACTTGCACAGGGGAACCTACGCATGCTGGGAAGGGAACGTGGTGGGGAGTGGGAAAGTGGAAATGCTTGAGGATGGGAGGGACAATGACCTCAGCACTGAGATCTGTTCACCACATTAGGCTAGGAGGCCGGACAGACTGAGGCTGGGCTAATTACCTAGTTTCCTGGAGCCACGGAGGGATCAGAGGCTCTGGCCTGGCCTCTCACTGGGCTGAAAAGTGGTGAAGGTTTACACCACTGTGTGGTACTGAAATTTTGAGTCAGAGTTGACTTTCTTTTTAGAGAAGATGTGGGGGTGGGGAGGTAGGAATTCCCCCTGTCAGGGCTGATTTACTGATTTACTTTAGCCTTCAGACACCAATGGGTTTTTGTCATAACTTATTAAATGTTGTAAATGTTATATCTTTACTGTCCTCACAATGAAATGAAATGTCCTTTGGACCTACTGAATATTTAACTGCATCAGCAAAGATTCATGATGTGAACACAACAACAATAGCCGTTGAAAGGACAGCACATTTTAAATTCAGGTAATTACAAAGGTTCAACTGAGTCATCCGTCTAACATTTGTTTGACATTCTGTGGTCCAGAGAAGGCCTTGAGCTGATTATAAATCCTCTGATGTGGCCTTAACTTCGAACAGTACCACCAAAAGCATTCCCAAGTCTAGACGATAAGCTAAACGATATATTTGAACTGCAATACAATGTACCAACTTCAAACCATTCCCTGACAGTGTGTACTTTGATATTTCCCTCAAAGCAGCCTGGTATGATAGACTAGACGTAACATAGTAAATGTAAATCTGGGACACTCAAATTAGCTTGATATGTAAAAGCTTGGAAGGGTTGCACAAGACAGATGGTTACTTAAGGGAAAAATTAAAGTAGGGTGGTTGGTCGGGGTGGATCGGTAGCCGTATAACGCAAATGTCTAGCAACCCAAAAGTTCAGAGTTTAAGTCTCATTACGGACAATTTTAGCTAATAAGCAACTTTTGAAATACTTACTACTTTTGAGGTACTTTGCAACTACTTAGCATGTTAGCTAACCCTTCTCATAACCCTTTAACCTAACTCCCGAACTTAACCCCAAAACCCCTAGCTTAGTTAACGTTAGCACCTTGCTAGAATATACGTAACATATCATACTTTTAGACAATGTGTAAAATATAGTACATTTTGCCAATCCGTAACATATTCTACATTTAGAAATTTGTAACATATGAGTTGTAATTCAAAACATATCATACAAAATGGGTGATGGACATCCACAAATTAGTACATAGCATATGAAAATTAACATATCATAATAAATTGAGTGTCTTCGATTTACATACAGAATAATATGAAATGCTCTGGGACCAGGTTGCTCAAAGATGTGTTGGTGTAAGCAATAGATGGAACTCCTCTTAGCCGACAAAGGCTGGGTGAAGCTATTATAATATGTTCTGTCTAGTGTGACGGTATTAAAATAAAAGAGCACTCCTCCAGATGTGGGACATGTTGGAAGGTAGGTAGGTTTGAGATAAAGCCTTCAAAGGTCTAGTCTGAACATGATACATGTTGGTGTAAAATAAAATTGTGACTGTTCACAATAACAGATAATCATATAGCTTAGAAAGGTCCCAGCAAACCTGGAACATTCCCCAAACATTATCTAAGATCCCCATTAAGATCCATTTATGGTCTAGTTAGTGTTTTTTTATAACAAAATGTTTTTCAGAAAATGTATTAATTGAAGTATCCTTGGAATGTTCTACTAGTGTTCACTAAAATGTTGTGCACATCTGTAACAACCACAACAGAATATTCCCCAAACCTTCTGATTAGGTTTCCAGTTAATGTATTAACAAAATGTACCAGTAATGTTTTTACAACATACTGCCGCAACAAATTGTGAGAGCAATAAACATGGTTCTGAGAAAACATACCAGGAATGTTTTGCTAATGTTGACGGAGCTCTGGTTAAAAACACCCATAAAAACAAGCAGAGAATATTCCCACAATGCTCTCATAAAGTTATAGTGTGACGTTATGACATGATTGTTCCAATAATGTTCCCTAAACATTCTTCAGCATTAAAATGTTGGAGCAATAGAAGTTGTTCTAAAAATGACATACCCTTAATATTTAGCTAATGTTGATGGAGATATTAATACTAAACACCTACTATAACAGGGCTCGCGAACTGGTTGGACATAAAAGACACCAGCAAATCAGATCCAAGTGATTTTAATTTTGGAAATCTGTTCCAAAAGTATTGCCACATATATGTGATCGCATAAGCAAGATTAAAAATTATTATGTGCTAGTCAAATATTACATTTGTTTGAGCTTCTTGTTGTCAATTTGAAGTCTACAAATTATTTGTAATTATGTTCCGGGCCCCTGACCATCCGCTCAAGAAAAGAGTTCATGGATAGGCCACCTGTCCTCGGGGGCCGGAGTGGTGTCACACTTTCTCCCCATCCCTAGCAAACAACTGACTATAAACTAATTGCATTTTAAATTGAAGATCATGATTAGTTGATTATTGGAGTCAGATGTGTTAAATGGGGCTGGGGGAAAAGTATGACACCAATCAGGCCCTCAAGGACTGGAGTTGCCCATTCCTGATCTAGTTGATGATCCCTGACCTATAACAACATACAAGAAACATTCCTGCAAGACTTATAAAGTTATTCTCTAAGCTTATGACATAATGATCAAGAATTGTTCTAAAAACATACTTCAACAATAGTGCAAGTAGTTCTGAAAACATTTCTGCAATTTTCTGCTTATATTGATGAGAAATGTAAACATTTTATATCAAGTTGCCAAACATTTCAACAAAAGACATTTCAATCTTCTATAGCTTTTTTAAAGAATGGTAATCAAGTATATTTTAATCTGCAATCTGCCATCTTCAAGCCCTGTAGGCAATTTAGTCTGCTGCGCCACCAGGATCCTAATAATTATAATGGATTTCCTTTTTTACTGAAATCCTTAAATTACATTATGATCCAAACTATGGCAATATGTGTTAGTACAAATTAACCCCCAAAATCTGAGGGGGCACAAAATATGTCAGGATGGCTGGGGGGTTGTCCGGACAGTTGTGAAGTTGGAGAATTTTGTAAAATATATGTCAATTTTTCTGCATATTTAAGCATACCTCTTGAGCTGTCTGTATCCCCCTGACTGGTGGTAAAAAAAATAAAAATAATAAACATAATATGATTCTCTGCATCTCTGCTAAACTCTGGGTAAAAGATTGAAAGGACTGTGAGTAATGTGACCAGTTATTGCTTGTTTTTCTAAAGTCTACCAATCTTGCCAGTAGGCATGCTAGCTAAGACACAGGTAACTGCCAAATAATGGAAACGCTTGGGTAAGTTAGAGATATAAAGTATATTGAAAGCAGGTGCTCCCACACATGGTTTCTGAGTTAGTTAAGCAATTAACATCCCATCATGCTTAGGGCAGGCCATTATTTTGGCTACCATGCCTATGCACACATAGGACGACAATGCCCCCATCCACAGGGCACAAGTGGTCACTGAATGGTTTGAAAGCAAGACAATGATATAAGCCAAATACCATGGCGGGCTCAGTCACCAGATCTCAACCCAATTAAACCCAATTGGTAGATTCTGAAGCGGCACCAGAAACAGCATTTTCCACCACCAAATTATGGAATTTCTCATGGAAGAATGGTGTTGCATCCCTCCAATAGTGTTCCAGCCACTTGTAGAATCTACGTCAAGGTGTATTAAACCTGTTCTTGCTCGTGGTGGCCCAACACCCTATTTAGACACTTTATGTTAGTGTTAGCTTCATTTTGGAAGTTACCTAGCTACTCTAACTTGATTGATAGCCTGAAATGACTTCTTGGTAGCTAGTTATGAAGTTGGAAGATTGGGAACCTGTCTGGTCTAGCTAATGCAAATGTCATACAATTTCTTGGTGGCTAGTAGTATTACAGAGAAACAAAAATCACCATATTATTTAAACAAACATTTAACATCTCATTCCAAAATCATGGGCATTAATATGGAGTTGGTCCCCCCTTTGCTGCTATAACAGCCTCCACTTTTCTGGGAAGGCTTTCCACTAGATGTTGGAACATTCAGCCACAAGAGCATAAGTGAGGTCGGGCACTGATGTTGGGCGATTAGGCCTGGCTCGCAGTCGGCGTTCCAATTCATCCCAAAGATGTTTGATGGGGTTGAGGTCAGGCCTCTGTGCAGGCCAGTCAAGTTCTTCCTCACCTATCTTGACAAACCATTTCTGTATGGACTTCGCTTTGTGCACGGGGGCATTGTCATGCTGAAACAGGAAAAGGTCTTCCCAAACTGTTGCCACAAAATTGGAAGCACAGAATCATCTAGAATGTCATTGTATGCTGTAGCGTTATGTTTTCCCTTAACTGGAACTAAGGGGCCTAGCCCGAACCATGAAAAACAGCCCCAGACCATTATTCCTCCTCCACCAAACTTTACAGTTGGCACTATGCATTAGGGCAGGTAGCGTTCTCCTGGCATCCTCCAAATGCAGATTTGTCCGTCGGACTGCCAGATGGTGAAGCATGATTCATCACTCCAGAGAACTGCTCCAGAGTCTAATGGAGGCGAGCTTTACACCACTCCAGCCGATGCTCGACATTGTGCATGGTGATCTTAGGCTTGTGTGCGGCTGCTCGGCCATGGAAACCCATTTCATGTAACTCCTAACAAACAGTTATTGTGCTGACGTCGCTTCCTTAGGCAGTTTGGAACTCAGTAGTGAGTGTTGCAACCGAGGACAGACAATTTTTACATGGTATGCGCTTGTGTGGCCTGCCACTTTGTGGCTGAGCCTTTGTTGCCCCTAGACGTTTCCATTTCACAATACAGCACTTACAGTTGACCGGGGCAGCTCTAGCAGGGCAGACATTTGACGAACTGACTTGTTAGAAAGGTGGCATCCTATGACGGTGCCACATTGAAAGTCACTGAGCTCTTCAGTAAGGCCTTTCTACTGCCAATGTTTGTCTATGGATGGCTGTGTGCTCGATTTTATACACCTGTCAGCAAAGGGTGTGGCTCAAATAGCTGAATCCACTCATTTGAAGGGGGGTCCACATACTTTTGTATATATAGTGTATCTCTTGTCATATTCCAACAATGCTCCCACAACCTAAATACATGTTTTTGGAACTTTTAAAGAACATAAAACGTGTTCTGTAAACGTTCTTGCAACATCAGGCTAATGTTTTTTCAACCTAGTAGAAACATTGTAATCATCAGCACAACTGGACAGTTTTTGTGTTTTGGGAACATACTATATCTTTTGTTATGTCCCCACAATGTTCCCACTAGACCAGTGGTCACCAATATTTTTGAGTCAAGATATTTTTGCAGTCAAAAAGCAAGCCAAGATCTGCCACTTAGATTTGTTCTGTTCTAGATTCTTACAGTTCTGTAAGACTGAGGTTTGTGCAGTAGGCCTAATACATTATCACAGCATATTGGCTGTATGCCTGGCCTGCCACTATTGTCCTTCTCAGACCATATTATATTTCAAAACTTGAACTTTGATTACAAAATAGATCAGTTTCGGTGTAGCACTTGCGAGGTACAGCTGAGCATAAATTGAAATAATTTGAAAATAATTTGCTTTTTTATTTTTCTGGATTGATGGTACCTGCATCTGATGGTCAGTGTGCTTTCAAGACAACTGGGAACTCTGAAAAAAAACTAGGTCAAATCATGACGTCAGTGATGTCCAGGTCGGAAAGTCGGAGGTCTAGAAAGAATTGGAATTCCGAGTTGGATGACCGTTCAAAACTATTTTTCCCAGTCGGATCTCCGAGTTCCCAGTTGTCTTGAATGCACTGAAGTCAGAAGTCAGAGATTTTAGATTTTCCCAGTTATTTTGAACACGGCCTCCCTCTCAGTGGAGGAAGGGAAAGCAGCAGAGGGTCCGCCTCTCACGATCCTTGCTCTCTTCTTCCTTTCCTCCAGTGAGACTGACCAGAATGGGGACACTGTCCGTGTGCAATAATAGTGTTTAACATGATTTTTGAATGACTATCTCATCTCTGTACCCCACACATACAATTATCTGTGTGGTCCCTCAGTCGAGCAGTGAATTTAAAACACATATTCAACCACAAAGACCAGGGAGGTTTTCCAATGCCTCACAAAGAACACCTAATGTTAGATGGGTAACAAAAAGCAGACATTGAATATCCCTTTGAGCATGGTGAAGTTATTAATTATACTTTGGACTGTGCATCAACACACACAGACACTACAAAGATACAGGCGTCCTTCCTAACTCAGTTGCCGGAGAGGAAGGAAACCGCAAGCCGTTCAACAAGGAAACAAGGAAACCGTTCAACAAGGCCAAAACAGTTACTGAGTTTATGGCTGTGATAGGAGGAAACAGGATGGATCAACACCATTGTAGTTACTCTACAATACTAACCTTATTGACAGAGTGAAATTAACTTCTTACGGAGCGGCTCCCGAGGTGACGGTTTTGGAGAGTCTGGCGTGCCCAAAGTAAAATGCCTCCCACTCAGGCACAGAAAATAGGATATGCACATAATTAGTACTATTGGATAGAAAACACTCTGAAGTTTCTAAGAGTGTTAAAATATTGTCTGTGAGTATAACAGAATGGATATGGTAGGTGAAAACCCGAGGAATTTCTGTCCTGGAAAAAGTGGTTTTGACACATTGCCTCATTGTGAACCCCTCCCCTATTGAAAATGACCTTATATGGGAGTAAGATTGCAGTACCTATTGCTTCCACTGGATGTCAACAGTCTCTAGACAGTGTTTGATGATGTTTAGTTGCTCGGGATGGTAATAGAAGAAGAATTTCGAAGTGGTCACCAGATGTAAACAGAAGAGGATGCGCGTTCACGGGCTCGCGCGCGCTGTGGTTTTTTTTTCCTTTCCTATCGTCCAGTTTATAATCCGGTTGAAATATTATAGTAAATATACATAAAAGTGTTCCTAAGGATACATTATCAATGATGTTTGATTGTTCTTGGACAAGTGTATAGGTATAGGTTGAACGAGTTCTCTTCACGGTTCATTGGGCGAGTGGACGCTGTATTTTCTGATCATAACGCACCAACCAAACTGAGATTTATGTATATAATAAATGACTTTTTCTAACAAAATAACCATGGATTGTCTTCGTTGGACACTTGGGAAGCCCTCAGAAGAAGTTCTTCAAAAGGTAAGGGATTTATTTCCACTGTGAAATGTGTTTTGTGTGAACCGCGATGGTTTATGAATTTATGCTAATAGAAAAATATTGGAGGTGCTACCCTCAAACAATCAAATGTAGTGCTTTCGCCGTAAAGCCTTTTTGAAATCTGACAACGCTGTGATATTGCCAAGTAGCAGAGCTTTTGATGACTATGCAACACTTGTATATTGATGAATGTTTAATAATTCAACTTTTGGATTTTGAATTTGGCGCCTTGCAATTCACCGGGTAGCGCCCCACCACTCCCTAAGTAGTTAAGGAAGCCTGTACAGAATATAAATATTCCAAAACATCCATCCTGTTTGCAATAAGGCACTAAAAATGTGGCAAAGCAATTAACTGTTTGTCCAAAATACAAAGCATTATGTTCGGGTAAAATCCAACACAACACATCACTGAGTACCACTCTTCACATTGTCGGCTGCATCATGTTATGGGTATGCTTGTCATCGGCAAGGACTAGGGAGTTTTTTATGATAAAAATAAACGGAATAGAGCTAAGCACAGGCAAAATCCTAGATGAAAACCTGGTTCAACCTGCTTTCCCACAGACACTGGGAGAAAAATTCACCTTTCAGAAGGACAATAACCCAAAACACAAGGCCAAATATACACTGGAGTTGCTTACCAAGACAACATTGAATGTTCCTGAGTGGCCTAGTTACAGTTTTGACTTAAATCAACTTGAAAATCTATGGCAAGACTTGAAAATGTTCAACAACCAACCTGACAGATATTGAAGAATTTAAAAAGAGTACTTTGTGCAAATATTGTACAATCCAGGTGTGCAAAGCTCTTATAGACTTACCCAGAAAGATTTACAGTTGGAACCACTTTCAAAGGTGATTCTAGCGTGCATTGATTCAGTGTTTGAATATTTATCTAATCAAGTTGTGTTAGTGTATTAGTTTTCATTAACTTTTTACAAATGTTAGAATTTTGTGTAGATTGTTGACATAAAATGAAAATGAAAATCATTTTAATCCCACTTTGTAACACAGCAAAATGTGAAAAAAGTCAAGGGGTGTGAATACTTTCTGATGACACAACAATACACCTTTTTGTCCCAAAATGCTCCCATGTTGAACAAAACCACTGAAAAGTATTCTTAAAATGTAGTTTTCTTTCATGGCTGTCAGGATTAAATGACCAGAGTCTGCAAAATTCTAGGAAGCTCAGGCAAGAACAGAACAGAATAGGGAACATTCTGTTGTTCCAGAGTGTCACGACTTCCGCCGAAGTCGGTACCTCTCCTTGTTTGGGTGGCGTTCGACAGTCGACGTCACCGGTCTTCTAGCCATCGCCGATCCACTTTTCATGTTCCATTTGTTTTGTCTTGTTTTACACACCTGGTTTCAATTCCCCAATTATATGTTCATTATTTAACCCTCTGTTTTCCCCATGGTTTTGTGCGTGATTGTTTTTGTGTTTTCGGTCCGTTTTGTTGGGCTTGGTTACTCTTGTTTATAATGAGTACTTATTTTTAGTAAAATTACTTGTGGTACTCATCTCTGCTGTCCTGCGCCTGACTCCTCTGCACCAGCTACACCCAGACCATTCACACAGAGTGTAACTAGGACTCCTGAAAGTATCGACTCCTTTAACCTGGCCTCAAAGACTTAACATAGTAAATGCAAATCTGTGACATTCAAATTAGTATGATATGTTACGTTTGGTATGGTTACGTAAGACAGAAAGCTCCATAAGCCAAAAAACGAAAGAAGGGAGTGTCACGACTTCCACCGAAGGTGGCTCCTCTGCCTGTTCGGGCGGCGTTCAGCGGTCGTCGTCAACGGCCTACTAGCTGCCACCGACCCTCTTTTTTCCTTTCCGTTGATTTTCTGTATTGATTGCACCTGCTCCTTGTTTGTTGTTAGGGCTATTTAAGCCGGTTAGGCCCGCCTCCTTTTGTGCGGGCTTGTTTTCTGTTAGTTGGTGTATGTGTTTGATTGTTGAGTTTGGTGTCCTGTTCTGGGCCGCTCTTCTGTATAGTTCGCCTATTTGTTTTGGCGTTGGACATTTTTCACACCACATTAAAGTCGGTTTCCTGTTACTCTGCTCTCTGCGCCTGACTCCGCACCCACCACTCCTAGCTGTTGTGACAGAAGCCCGCACCCTACCTCAAGGAGTCAGCAGGAGCAGCTACTCCCCCTCTCCCATCTATGGAGGAGCGTGTCCTCCATCACACGACCATCCTCCACCGAATCGGGTCAGCGATGGACCAGATGATGGAGAGAATGGACCAATGGGAGAGGAGTGGTCTCCTTACCTCGCCCCCAGCTCCTTCTCCTCCTCAACATACTCCTCCGGCGGCGTCCGGATCCAGCTCGCGATGGGACAGCGGCTGGGTGTAAGGAGTTCTTGCTCCAGTTAGAGCTATACCTGGCTACTGTCCGCCCGACTCCCTCTGGTGAGGAGAGCGTGAGCGTCCTCGTCTCCTGTCTGACGGGTCGAGCTCTGGAGTGGGCCAACGCAGTGTGGAATAGCCCAGACTCCTTAAGGGAACACTACCCAGAGTTCGCCCGCCGGTTCCGGGCTGTGTTCCAACACCCACCAGAGGGCTGAGCGGCGGGTGAACGGCTGTTTCACCTTAGACAGGAGACGAGGAGCGCGCAGGACTTCGCGCTGGAGTTTTGGACCTTGGCTGCTGGAGCGGGGTGGAACGACAGGGTCCTGATGGACCACTACCGATGTAGTCTCCGGGAGGACGTCCGCAGGGAGCTAGCTTGTCGGGACGCTATCCTCTCCCTCGACGAGCTTATCGACATGTCTATAGGACTGGACAACCTGCTGGCTGCTCGCGGGCGGTCAGAAAGGGCCCTGTTAGTTCCACCTCCCGGCCCTTCCGCTCCAGTCCCTATGGAGTTAGGGGGGGCCGCATCGAGGGGATCCAGAGGAGGAGGCTCCTCCTGCACCAGTTGTGGTCGGAGAGGACACACTGCCGATCGGTGCTGGAGGAGCTCCTCTGGGAGTCGAGAGGGCAGGCAGAGCACTACTCGGTCACCCCAGGTGAGTCAGCACCAGACTCACCCAGAGCTCCCTGTTGGTCACATGTTTTTACTAATCTCTTTCCCTGAGTTTTCTCACTCTCTCCAGCATAAGGCGCTATTCGATTCAGGTGCAGCTGGGAACTTTATGGATCGCGGACTCGCTTTGAGGCTAGGTATTCCGCTAGTGCTGATAGATCAACCCTTCCCCGTGCACTCCCTAGATAGCCGACCGTTAGGGTCAGGGCTGGTCAGGGAGGCCACGGTTCTACTGGACATGGTAACGAAGGGGGGTCATGGGGAGTGGATTAGTCTATACCTTATTGATTCACCTGCGTTTCCAGTGGTGCTGGGGATCCCCTGGCTGGCTACTCACAATCCTATGATTTCGTGGAAACAGGGTGCTCTCCAGGGGTGGTCAGAGGAGTGTTCAGGTAGGTGTAAAGGAGTTTCCATCGGTGCCACAACGGTGGAGAGTCCAGACCAGGTTTCCACTGTGCGCATTCCCTCAGATTTGGCTATCGCCTTCTGTAAGAAGAGGGCGACCCAATTACCACCTCATCAACGAGGGGATTGCGCGATAAACCTCCAGGTAAATGCAGCACTTCCCAGGAGTCACGTGTACCCTTTGTCACAGGAGGAGACAGTGGCAATGGAGACATATATCAATGAATCTCTGGGACAGGGGTACATTCGGCCCTCCATATCACCCGTCTCCTCGAGTTTCTTTTTTGTGAAGAAAAAGGAGGGAGGTCTGCGTCCGTGCATTGATTATAGAGGCCTAAATTCCATCACAGTGGGATTTAGTTACCTGCTACCTCTCATCGCTACGGTGGTTGAATCATTTCACGGAGCGCGGTTTTTCACAAAATTGGACCTCAGGAGCGCATATAATTTGGTGCGTATCCGGGAAGGAGATAAATGGAAGACTGCTGGAGCATGACCTGTACATCAAGGCGGAGAAATGTGTGTTTTCCAAACAAGCCGTTTCCTTCCTGGGATATCGCATTTCCACCTCTGGGGTGGTGATGGAGTGTGACCGCATTACAGCCGTGCGTAATTGGCCGACTCCGACCACGGTAAAGGAGATGCAGCGGTTTTTAGGGTTTGCCAATTACTACCGGAGGTTTATCCGGGGTTTTTGTCAGGTGGCTGCTCCCATTACCTCACTGCTGAAGGCGGGGCCGGCGCATTTGCGGTGGTCGGCGGAGGCGGACAGAGCCTTCAGTCGTCTGAAGGAGCTGTTCAACAACGCTCCCTTGCTGGCTCATCCGGACCCCTCTTTGGCGTTCATAGTGGAGGTGGACGTGTCTGAGGCTGGGGTTGGAGCCATGCTATTAAAGCGCTCAGGCACGCCACCGAAGCTCCGCCCCTGCGCTTTCTTTTCGAGGAAGCTCGGTCCGGCGAAGCGAAACTATGACATGGGGGACCGGGAGTTGTTAGCTGTGGTAAAGGCTCTGAAGGTGTGGAGACATTGGCTTGAGGGGGCTAAGGATCCTTTTCTCATCTGGACTGACCACCGTAATCTGGAGTATATCCGGGCAGCGAGGAGACTGAATCCGCGGCAGGCTAGGTGGGCCATGTTTTTCACCAGATTTCAGTTCACGATCTCGTATAGGCCAGGTTCCCTGAATACTAAGGCCGACGCGCTGTCTCGTCTCTATGACACCGAGGAGCGGTCCATCGAGCCTACTCCCATTCTTCCTGCGTCATGTCTGGTAGCACCGGTGGTATGGGAGGTGGACGCGGACATCGAGCGGGCATTACGGTTGGAACCTGCGCTTCCTCAGTGTCCTGCAGGTCATCAGTACGTGCTGCTTGGTGTTCGTGATCAACTGATTCGGTGGGCCCATACGCTACCCTCTTCGGGTCATCCGGGGATTGAGAGGACAGTGCGGGGTCTTAGGGGGAAATACTGGTGGCCCACTTTGGCTAAGGACGTGAGGTTTTATGTCTCCTCCTGTTCGGTATGCGCTCAGAGTAAGGCTCCTAGATATCTGCCTAGAGGGAAGTTACAGCCCCTCCCCGTTCCACAACGGCCGTGGTCTCATCTGTCAGTGGATTTCCTCACCGATCTTCCCCCGTTCTGTCGTCTCATCCCGTTGCCCGGTCTCCCTACGGCCCTACAGACTGCGGAGGCCCTGTTTACCCACGTCTTCCGGCACTGCGGGGTGCCTGAGGACATCGTTTCTGATCAGGGTCCCCAGTTCACGTCCCGAGTGTGGAGGGCGTTTATGGAGCATCTGGGGGTCTCGATCAGCCTGACCTCGGGTTTTCACCCTGAGAGTAATGGGCAGGTGGAGAGAGTGAACCAGGATGTGGGTAGGTTTCTGCGGTCATATTGCCAGGACCGGCCTGGTGAGTGGGCGAGGTACGTCCCATGGGCGGAGGTGGCTCAGAACTCACTCCGTCACTCCTCCACTAACATGTCACCTTTCCAGTGCGTGTTGGGCTACCAGCCGGTCCTGGCACCGGAGCCAGACTGAAGCTCCTGCGGTGGAGGAGTGGGTGCAGTGCTCAAAGGAGACCTGGAGAGCCTTCCAGGAATCACTGAGACAAGCTGGTGGGCGGCAGAAGAGGAGCGCTGACCGTCACTGCAGTGAGGCCCCCCGTGTTCGCACCGGGGGACCGGGTCTGGCTCTCGACCCGGAACCTGCCCCTCCACCTGCCCTGCCGGAAGCTGGGGCCGCAGTGTGTGGGGCCATTTAAAGTCCTGAGGAGGATAAACGAGGTGTGTTATAGGTTACAGCTTCCATCTTACTACTGTATTAGCCCCTCGTTTCATGTGTCTCTCCTCAGGCCGGTGGTAGCTGGTCCCCTGCAGGAAGGTGAGGTGGAGGAGGTCCCTCCGCCCCCATTGGACATCGAGGGGTCCCCGGCGTACACAGTCCGCTCCATTCTGGACTCTAGGCGCAGGGTGAGGGGCCTACAGTACCTCGTGGACTGGGAGGGGGTACGGTCCGGAGGAGAGGTGCTGGTTACCGGTGGAGGACATCTTGGATCCATCACTGCTGAGGGAGTTCCACCGCC
This sequence comes from Brachymystax lenok tsinlingensis, assembly GCA_030435695.1. Taxonomy (NCBI): domain Eukaryota; kingdom Metazoa; phylum Chordata; class Actinopteri; order Salmoniformes; family Salmonidae; genus Brachymystax; species Brachymystax lenok. The sequence goes on from CM059785.1 coordinate 32,570,718, forward strand.
TTCATCCGGATCACCCTGCTCCTCGCCCTCTGTGTCGCCCTCGAGGCCGGTGTCGGCGCTGCAGGGGTACTGTCACGACTTCCACCGAAGGTGGCTCCTCTGCCTGTTCAGGCAGCGTTCGGCGGTCGTCGTCACCGGCCTACTAGCTGCCACCGACCCTCTTTTTTCCTTTCCATTGATTTTCTGTATTGATTGCACCTGTTCCTTGTTTGTTGTTTGTTGTTAGGGCTATTTAAGCCGGTTAGGCCTACCTCCTTTTGTGCGGGCTTGTTTTCTGTTAGTTGGTGTATGTGTTCGATTGTTGAGTTTGGTGTGCTGTTTTGGGCCGCTCTTCTGTATAGTTTGCCTATTTGTTTTGGCGTTGGACATTTTTCACACCGCATTAAAGTTGGTTTCCTGTTACTCTGCTCTCTGCGCCTGACTCCGCACCCACCACTCCTAGCTGTTGTGACAGGGAGGTTGGTCGGAGAGGATGGGTAGGTGTATAACACGAACGTCTAGCAACCCAAAGGTTTTTCGAGTCACATCACAGATTGCTAATTAGCAATTTGACCTAATACTTTTTAGCTACTTTGCAACTACTAGCGGGCTGCTCCCGACACTACCAGGTGAAATGTAAGGCGCCAAATTCAATTATTAAACATCCACCAATATACAAGTGTTCCATACTCATCAAAAGCTCTGTTTCTTGGCAATATCACAGCGTTGTCAGATTTCAAAAAGGCTTTACGGCGAAAGCAGCACATTTGATTGTTTGAGGGTAGCACCTCACATATTTTTCCCATAGCCATGAATCGATTAGCCATCATGGCACACACATAACACATTTCACAGCGAAAACAAATCAATTACCTGTTGAAGAACTTCTGCTGAGGTCATCCTAAGTGTCCAACGAAGACAATCCATGGTTCTTTTGTTAGAAAAAGTAATGTATTTTATCCATAAATCCTCCATTTGGTTTGCGCGTTATAATCAGAAACGACAGCCTCCACTCCTCCATTGAAACGTGACGCGAACTCGTTCATCTTATACCTAGAAACTTGTCCAAGAACAATCAAACATAGTTTTAAATGTATCCTTAGGAACACTTTTACGTATATTTACTATTATAAATCAACCGGAATATAAACTGATCGATAAAGACGGTAAAAAAGACACTGCGTGCCTTGTCGGGAACGCGCACTGGGTACTGTTTACATAAAAAAGTTAACTTCCTGGTTTGCTCTTATTCTCTGGTCTAAAGCATCCAAATTGAAAATTTACACTGTCTCGAGACTGTTGAAATCTAAAGGAAGCGATGGGTACTGCATTCATATGCCCTTATATGGTCATTTTCATGAGGGAGGGGTTCCCAAATGAGCAATGTGTCAAAATCACTTTTTCCAGGACAGAAATTCCTCGGGGTTTCGCCTGCCATATGCGTTCTGTTTCACTCACAGACAAATGGTTAACACTTTTGGAAAATTCAGATAGTTTCCTATCCAATGGTCCTAAATATGTGCATATCCTATTTTCTGGGCCTGAATGGGAGGCATTTTACTTTGGGCACGCCAGGCTCTCCAAAACCGACCCCTCAGCTGCCACTCCCTAACAAGTTAACTCCTAACCTTAACTTTAACCCTAACCTTAACCCCTAACCTTAACTTTAACCCTAACCCTTACCCCTAGCCTAGCTAAAACTAGCCACCTAGCCCCCTTGTTAATGTTAGCGACAACAAATTGGAATTCGTAACATATATGTATTGCAAATACGTAACATATAGTACAAATTGCAATTCGTAACATATCATTTGAATTGTAATTCATCACATATGATACGAAATGGATGATGGGCATCCACAAATTAATACATACCATACGAAACGTAACATATCATACTAAATGGAGTGAGGCAGATTTACATTTACTATGTTTCATCTACCCCTGACTCCAGGTTGTCTCCTTGGGGTCTTTGTGGAAGTGGAGGCTATTCCGATGTTGTTTGTAAAGTCAGATGTTTGTTGTTCTTCTGCTGTTGAGCTCTCTGCTTTGTGCAGTATGTCTGTCCCTATTGTTACGGAACTTCTTCAGTATTCGTTTATTTTTATTATTTTGTTAACAAGTCTCAATCACTGCACAAGGCACTGTTGGAAATATAATATGATTGAGCAATTTTCATATGGAGTTTTCTTGGAAGGATTCCTTGGTTGTTCCTCTCTCCCCACAAAGCTGTCCTCTTCTGAAACAAATCAAAAATCTGACTCCACCTACTTGTGTTTGCGCTCTTGTGTACTCGTGCTAAGTTTTAATTTTGCTTTCAGTTTGTTCATCTTCTGCCCCAGAAATGTTCCTTTTAAATATTTAGTTGTGGTGAACTTGGATCCCAATAGGAATGTTTTTATTATTAGCATATTTGCTGCCTTTCTTCTTCCAACTTCCCTTCAAAATGTCTGCCTTATGTCTGTTATGTTCCAGCAAAGACATCTGCTGCACTATCCTCCACAAAAAATCACTGACAAACATAATCATTTTTGGATTATAACATCTGGATTAAAAGACAGCGTTTTTTATGTTTCTACCTTTCAAACAATGAACATGTCTGAGTTTGCCCACTGGCTTGAAATCTGTTTGGTTTGAAATCTATAATTTCTAGTAAAAATTGGTTTTTATCTGAATGACATCTGAAAACGAATATCTACGTCTTGAATCGACATAACCTAAACATCCAAGCATGACCGACACACAAAAACTGGGACCTACTGAACTGTATATTGTCTTTTCACAATTCTCCTAGGAAGCAGCATAGATATTCTTACACTGAAGCCTCAGTATTCAGTATTAGAAGATACTGCTTCAGCTAATTGTATGATGTAGTATTCATTGCACAATAGATGCATTTCATAAGGACACAAAGACATTCTGGGATCATGTTTGAGACTTTACAAGACCATCCCTTCCTTTTTCTTGGACTTGATTTATGTAGTCACAAGTCAGATTCTGATTCATTATTAGTCATGTTAAAAATGAGTCTTGGTCTGAAATATCATTTGTTTACATACCCCACTCGATTTTACGTCATGACAGGAAAAAGGACATTTTCAAACTGCACCTCGCTGACATAAAAATGCAACAAAGGCTTGGGGAAGTCTACTGTAATGTGTGGTGTGAAAGAGACTACCTGCACTTAACACTTCTCTTCTCTACTCTTCTGGTGGTCTTTATGCAGTGCTGTGGGATCTAGGTCTGTAATCACCGGAGAAACAGCCTAGCCCCTAGGGCACAACCACAGTGCCTAGGCCCCTATCAGGAAGACTGGGAGACAATAGATAGTTACAGCCCTCAGGACTACTGAGGAATAAATTGTTTACACTTTCCTGTGAAATGAAACTCAGACTTGATTCAGTTGTGTATAAGTTTGGCATTGGTTAAGGTGTGCATTGGGGTGTTTCAGGCTGAGGAACATTTTAAAATAATAGCCAAGCCATACATTTTTTTATGCATATCCTATCGACAGCATGTATTATGTGTTTAATGTTTGAACTATAAAGGCTATTCTCAACTAGATATTCTTACTGTATCTTCCATGTAAGGCACTTGATGAATATCAATAGGATTCTTCCAAGCCTAGTCCACAATCCCCACCCCTGCATTGTCTGACACTGCCAGGAACATTTAGCTCGAACACAGCCCACGTCATAGCTTCACTTAGTTGGCGTCGTGGCAAGACAGGGGGATGGAGTGTCAACATTTATCCAGAAGTCTTGTGGATTCATGTTTAAAACCACATTCGTAGGGAAAGGGCACTCAGCAATAAAGTCCGTAATAGGAGACCTCTCTTCAGTTTTTTTTCCAACAGGGCAACGAGAATGAAGTTCAACATGAACATCTCACTTATATACCTCACTTTTTTTTTTTTTTTTTTTTTTTTAAATACTATACTGCATTTCATTTACTCACTTGCCCTGGGTTGTGACCAGAAGGGAGAAAACGGTTTTAAATCCAGTGAAACCACCTGAACTCACCCAATAGTAAAATAACTTTTAGTTTTCTGTTCATAAGCATTTTGTGATGGTGTATTTTATGGTGTGCCCTACTAAACACGGCCCTGGTAGAGACTGTTCCCTAGCCTGCTCCTCCATCTGGAACCTGTTTGTAGCAGTGACACACAGCAACTGCAGATAATCTGTCTTCCAGATTTCCACCCTTCACAATTATGTTTTTTTTATCCTGTTTATAAGTAGGCCGTCATCATGCCGTCATCCAGGCGTTGACATTCCAGGATGCTGAATCACAATTTGCTGTCGGCAAATGGAAGAACAGCAATCGACAGCTCATTGATAATGAGGGAAATGTACTCCCTTCGTCGTCACTTTTCAAACAACCCCATCTTGTTTGCTTTTGCTTAGTTGTGGTTGTTAATTTCACATTATTTCAGTATTGAAAGAATGTTGATAAGTGTTTATTTCAGTGACTAGTTAAACATGTTATAGAATGTTGGCAATTATAGAATTTTGAAATGACTGAACTACTTTTTATATCTGGTATCAGTACCCCACCTAGTGAGCAAAGTGTTTATTGCTAAATCTGAAAGACAGCCTGCCTTGCCCTATGTACCCTTCAAATCCCATCTCTTCGTACAAACTCTCCAGTGATAGTTATGTTGCTCTACTACTTGTTGGTGCCCTGTGATTTATGTGACATGATGGTAGTATGCCTATATTGGAACTGAATAGGTTGATATTGATACCTTTTGTATGTGGACACCCCTTCAAATTTGTGGATTTGGCTATTTCAGCCACACTCGTTGCTGACAGGTGTAAAAAATCAAGCACACAGACATGCAATCTCCATAGACAAACATTGTCAGTAGACTGGCCTTACTGAAGCGCTTAGTGACTTTCAACGTGGCATATGATGCCACCTTTCCTAACAAGTCAGTTAGTCAAATTTCTGGCCTGCTAGAGCTGCCCCGGCCAACTGTAAATGCTGTTATTGTGAAGTGGAAACGTCTAGGAGCGACAACGGCTCAGCCATGAAACGGTAGGCCACACAAGCTTACAGAACGGGACTGCTGATGTATCTTAAAATGGTATTTAGAAACTTTATATGCCATACATTGGATTTTGAACCCAATCAAATTGAGTAGGTACTTTCCTCAATTGATTAGGGTACCCTAGTGGTTAGAGCGTTGGACTAGTAACCGACAGGTTGCAAGTTAAAATCCCCGAGCTGACAAGGTACAAAATCTGTCGTTCTGCCCCTGAACAGGCAGTTAACCTACTGTTCCTAGGCCATCATTGAAAATAAGAATTTGTTCTTAACTGACTTGCCTAGTAAAATAAAGGTGAAATAAAAAAGGCTCTCAATGGTTCCACCAAATAGTGTATTTTTCGAAACTTTGTACAATAATTCTAAAACGCATCACAGGATGGAGTCAAACACACCTTTACTTTTTTGGTTTAACACTGAAAAAAAAAAGAAACACCTCTGTCAAACTAGTGGGTCATATTGCAAAATAATAATACTTATTCCAAATGAACTTATATCAACAGGTTACTACTTGAAAGGGCATTCCTAGGGGATTTTAGTTGTGATTTCAAAGAGTTATTTGTGAAAACGGATCATAAGCGTAAAATTGAATTTTCTACATATTGGTGTAACCAGCTTTGGTCCTACATACCGAGTTTAAACCAGGGTCTATCAACATTACACTTCTCGAAGAAGCCTATTCTACTCTTCCCACAGAGTTAAAACCAGGGTCTATTCACACGTCACTTTCCTGGAGGCCTGCTGGGTGATAATGAATTTGTGAAAACCACTCAAATGTGTGAAAACATGATTTTTCCATATTGTTCAGTGGAGAGTTTTTCTTATTCAATCTTGTTCTGAGGGCAGCTTTGCCTCGAGGGCACAGAACAAATGGTTTGAATCCCACCCAAAACCCTAAACTTTAACCATTAACTAATCTCTCATGGACAGATTTTGCACATAAATAGAATAATCTGTCGTGACGGGATGGAATACGTACACTCTTAGAAAAAAGATGCTATCTAGAACTTAAAAGGGTTCTTCGGCTGTCCCCATTAGAGAACCCTTTGAAGAACCATTTTTGGTTCCAGGTAGAACCCTTTTGGTTCCAGGTAAAACCCTTTTGAGTTGCATGTAGAAGCCTTTACACAGAGGGTTCTATGGAGCCCAAAATAGTTCTACCTGGAACCAAAAAGGTTCTCATATGGAGACAGCCGAAGAACCCTTTTGGAACCCATTTATCTTAGAGGGTAGGATAACGAGCAGCAGTAGTTCCGGTGTTTGGGTTTTCATCACTAAGATTGGGGGCTTTGACTGAGAGTTTCCTTTTGCGAGGGTGGAGACTTCGCAAACCAAAACTAAATTATGCAACATTTTAGTTCTGAGTCAACTGAGATTAATCATTCACATCAGAGGAGGCTGGTGGGAGGAACTATTGGAAGACAGGCTCCCTGTAACGGCTGAAATGGAGTACATGGAGTCAAACACATCAAACATATGGAAACCACATGTTTGACTCCGTTCCAATAACTCCATTACAGCCATTACAATGAGCCTGTCCTCCTATAGTTCCTCCCACCAACCTCCTCTGATTCATGTCTTGCCTGGATGTAAGATATTAGGTTCTAAAATCAAAGCAGAGCTACCTTTCAGGACAGCAGGTAACCTAGAGGTTAAGAGTGTTGGGCTAATAACCAAATGGTTTCTGGTTTGAGTCCCAGAAATAACTATGGTGAAACATTTGTTGATGTGCCCTTAAACAAGTGCCCACAACTTGCTCTGGCTAAGCATGTCTGCTACATGATTAAGGTGCAATAAAGAAAACTCCTATATGCTTCCTACATCCCAGTTGTTACATAACAGCCCTGACCAGACATTAAACTGATGACTAAACACCTAACTTCTTGAGAAAGTATCACCAATGTGCTATTGAAGGAAAGGAAAATAAGTCATGTATAGTAAATCTATGTGAATGGGCAGCATTGTGGGCTACAGTCAATCTCACTACAAGGCTACTACTAGCCTACTACAGCAGGCTATTCTGTGGTGGATGCTCATCTGGATTCGCCTGACGACACACTAAATTCGTTCCATCATTGAAGTCATTTGTGGTGATGAGGGGCATTGTACAAAACAAAGTCGTCAGCGATTGGATCGTATCTAACCAATCAGAGTATCAAAGACAATGACAAATTTTAAAACTGGGCTTTTTGTGTGTTCTGGCTCAGAGGAGTCCAAGATGGCGGCTTGAACAGATGTTTTTTTACCGAGCTCCGCACCAAACTTCAGCAAGATTGTGAAAAAAACAAGTTTACAGTCATTACTATTACGGGTTTTATTTGTTCAAGATATAAGAACCTTCCTGTGACTGGAATAAGAATTGGATCATTTATTTTGGAATGTCCATGCGAAGTCGTGACAAAAAAAGAAAGAAAGAAGCTAGCCGTTCTATTGCTAATCAACAAGAGAGAAGCATGCTTATAGACAACTGCCGTAACTACGCTTGCTCTATTGATAATATAATGCTTTTGAATGCTGTTGAAGATGACGAGTTCCCCTCTTTACTGGTTACTCCGTGCAAACCTCCACCCTCCAAAAAACCCAACATGAACTCCAGGTCTGACGCCACTGAGAAAATGGTAGGCGCAAACACCATGGTTATCGAAGGCTAGAAAAAGACTGTGGAGTTTGCATGTGGTGAAATTAAGGATGTGAAAATGAGAGTGGCAAAAGTTGAAAAAAGTGTGGAAACGGTGGAAAAGAATAACAATGTCTACCATCGACGTCTCACTGATCTGGAACAGTACACAAGAAGATGGAACCTGAGACTCTACGGCATGCCAGAGGTTGAGAATGAGGATGTGCGAGGAGAGGCTATCCGCATATGCCAAGAAGTTATGCCTGCAGAGAAGAACAAAGTTGTTGATACCCTCGACGTTGTGCTTCACCTCGGCAAGAAGCAACAGCAAAACGATTCAAGACCAAGGGGTATCTTCATCCTCTTCACTGACAGATTCTACAGGGATGCTGTCTGGAAAGCTGCTAGGAAGAACGCCTTCCTTCAGAGCCATGGTCTGCGTTTCGCCGAGCATCTCAGCCCGGAGGACATAGAAAGAAGGAACAAGTTGTTGCCAACGATCAAGAAAGCACGAAATTAGGGAAAGGCTGCTTACTTCGTCGGAGGACGAGGCTTCATAAACAGTTCGGAAATGTATATTTCTCCATAGAATCTCACCAGAAGGAACAGACTGATGGTTTCAGCCATGGTATTCTCATTTTCCTTGTATTGATTAACGTTACTTAACAAGCATCTGGTGACTATTTTTCGGGAATACTTAGATACCTCAATTTATTAGTTTGTTCTTGTATGACCAGATCAGAAGGCCTATTTTGTTCACAAACTTACGAAGAAGACTGAAAGTTGTATTTATTTTTTATGTATACAGTAACTAAGATACTGTTTTAAAGGGCATACAGGTCTGCTCTGACTTTACATGGTTATTGTTCTATTTAGTTATTAATACTTATTTCCAAGGGAAAAAGGTCTTAGGAACATGTATATGTAAATCATTTTTTATTAATTTTTTTATGATCAGTTTTCATATGCACTTAAAATAGTAGGTACCCTTTTATTTTAATTATTATTTTATTTCTCAGAATAGTTCCTGATTACACTAAAGAGGGTTTTTAGTCTCTTACTACAGAGAACCCTTGTTTTGGTCTTGAACATAATTTTCTGTTGAGTTGAATTTCAAAAGCCGGATAACATCTAGCTCAGAGTTTATGGAATAAGCAATTTTTACTTTAAGTTGACTTAAATGGTGCAGATCTCAGTTCCTTATCGCCTACGTTCACTGCTCCTACGTTTTTGACTCATCCTACAGTTTATACTTTTATATAATCTTTGTTGTTTTCTCTTTGTCTATAGTTTCTCTTAATGCTAGGGGTTAACAAAACAGTGTGAAGTGCAAGGCCTTATTTTTATTTGCTAAATAATTTCAAACAGATTTTTGCTTTTTTCAAGAGTATCACTCAATTTCGGCTGATGCCAACTTCTGGAGGTCACAGTGGGGCAACAATATTTGGCTTTCCCATGGATCTGAACGCTGGGTTTAATACTTATGGAAAAGTTTGATCTTACTGATATATGGAGAGAAAGGTTTCCGGCCGACAGATCATTCACTTGGAGTAACAAAACAGGTTCCAGACTTTTGGGGGGGCTTATATCCAAATGTGTTGATAGTGAGTGTGTTACTTCAAATATTTGTACTACTCCCCCCACAGACCATAGGGATATTTACATTGATATCAAAATATTTACCCCTGATACTAACCTTGGTAGAGCATCCTACTGGAAGCTAAAGAGCTCATTATTAAATAATGATATAGTTAAGTTTGAGGATGAAGATCTGCTTTCACACTTTTGGGAAAGGGCTTGTGAAGAAAAATCTTATTGCAAGAACTGGAAGCTCTTTACATTTGAGGTGTCCAAATACCTTAGAAAATATGGTAGTAATCTTGCTAAGACTAGAAGAGCTGAGGAGGAAAAGGTGTGTCACGATCGTTGACAGAATTGGACCAAGGCGCAGCGTGCAGGGTTGAGTGAAACATATTTATTTGTTGAACTCACCAAAACAAAAGAAAGAACACAACGACCGCAACGCAGGTATGGCACACACGTACACACAACTACAAACCTAAACATATAATATCCCACAACACAGGTGGGGGGACTACACAACCTAAATAGGATTCCCATTTAGAGACAACGACTAACAGCTGCCTCTAATTGGGAACCCAAAACAAACCAACATAGAAAAACAACAGAGCCGACGCAGGATCTCTTGGTCCAAGGAGGCGCACCGGAGACCAGGAGCGCTGAGTCGACACCCTCCTTCCAGGCTGGTCGCTCACCCTAGCCTGACAGATGCGGGGAGCTGGAATGTCGCGCACCGGGCTGTGGGCGCGCACTGGAGACACAGTTGCGCAGAGCCGGCGCAGGATATCCTGGTCCAAAGAAGGCGCATCGGAGACCAGGAGCACTGAGCCGACACCATCCTTCCAGGCTGCACACTCCCCCTAGCTCGACAGATGCGGGAAGCTGGCATGTCGCGCACCGGGCTGTGAACACGCACTGGTGACACCGTGCGCTTCACCGCCTCACACGGTGCCTTACCAGTGCGATGCTCCCTTTGGTAAGCACGGGGAGTTGGCCCAGGTCTCCAACCTGGCTCAGCCAAACTCCCCGTGTGCCCCCCAATTTTTTTGGGGGGGGCTGCCTCTCGGGCTTCCTCGCCAGCCGTGTTCCCTCGTACTTCCTCTCATAAAAGAGCCGCTCTGCCATCGCTGCCTCCAACTCCTCCCTGGGACGGCGATACTCTCCCTCCTGGCTCCAGGGTTCCTGTACGGTTGCACGCTGCTTGGTCCTGGTGTGGTGGGATATTCTGTCACGATCGTCGACAGAATTGGACCAAGGCGCAGCGTGCAGGGTTGAGTGAAACATATTTATTTGTTGAACTCACCAAAACAAAAGAAAGAACTCAACGACCATAACGCAGGTATGGCGTGTACACACACAACTACAAACCTAAACATATAATATCCCACAACACAGGTGGGGGACTACACAACCTAAATAGGATTCCCAATTAGAGACAACGACTAACAGCTGCCTCTAATTGGGAACCCAAACCAACATAGAAAAACAACATAGAACCAAAACACACCCCTGATCATGTCCTGACCAAAACCACCATAGAGCAGCCAAAAGGGCTATCTATGGCCAGGACGTGAAAAGGTGATCATTAAGATAACTTGCCTTTCTCAGTGTTTCCCAGCCGGCCTCTCGGGGGAGGAGAAGATGGAACTGATTGAGTTACAAAATAAACTGGATAATATATATAGATTAAAAGCAGAAGGAGGCTTTAATAGATATAGGAAACAATTTATTGAGGAGGGAGAACATAATTAATCCTATTTCTTTAGACTTGAGAAATTTCGCTCTACAAATAACACTATCCATAAGTTAAACATTGATGGTGTAATTACAAATGACCAAAAATGTATCGCTACATACTGTAGCAATTATTACAGGAAATTGTATAGCTCTACGTGCTGTCAGGAATCTACAGATATGTTTTTTGACTCACTGAATAATGTTCACTCTATCAGTGATATCGAATCTAAACAGTGTGATGAACCCATCAAAGTTGAAGAGATTATAGTCTATCAAACATCTAAAGAACAATAAATCACCAGGTGTTGATGGAATTACATAAGAATTTTACAAATTATTTTCTGAACAAGTAGCTCCCTTCCCAGCTCCTAATAACCGAGGATAGCTTCATATTATTTTTAGATTTGTATAAAGCATTTGACACAGAGAGCATCAGTTCCTCTTCCACTCCCTTGATAAATGTGGCTTTGGGGATTTTTTCCTGTAAGGCTATTACTCAATTTTAACCCTCTTATTAAAATACCCAGGAATAAGCTAAATCAATGGCTACAGAGGGACTTTTCTTTAAAAGGAAGAGTCCTAATAACCAAGGCTGAAGGTATCTCTAGACTAACATATGGCGCTCTATCTGTATATCTTGACGGTAAAATAAGCAAGGAGATAGACCAGATGCTTTTCAACTTTCTGTGGAGAAACCGTACCCATTACATTAGGAAAACTGTTGTAATGAACACTTATGAGTATATTGGGCGGAATTTTCTGGACTTTACTACCTTAAATAATACTTTTAAGATCAATTGGATAAAACAATTCCTAAGAAGACACACTTCTATGTGGAATTTTATTCCTCATCATGTCTTCTCTGCTTTGAGTGGCCTTAACTTCATGTTGGTTTGCAATTATAATATTGACAAAGTTCCAGTGAAACTTTCTGCTTTTCATCGGCAGGTTTTCTTGTCATGTTCCTTAATTTATAAGCATAATTTTTCTCCACACAGATATAATACAGTTGAACTCGGATGTTTACATGCACTTAGGTTGGAGTCATTAAAAGTCATTTTTCAACCACTCCACACATTTCTTGTTAACAAACTATAGTTTTGGCAATTCGGTTAGGACATCTACTTTGTGCATGACACAAGTAATTTTTCCAACAATTGTTTACAGACAGGCTAATTGACATAATTTGAGTCAATTGGAGGTGTACCTGTGGATGTATTTCAAGGCCGACCTTCAAACTCAGTGCCTCTTTGCTTGACATCATGGGGAAATCAAAAGAAATCAGCCAAGACCTCAGAAAAAAATGTGTAGACTTCCACAAGTCTGGTTCATCCTTGGGAGCAATTTCCAAAGGCCTGAAAGTACCACGTTCAACTGTACAAACAATAGTACGCAAGTATAAACACCATGAGACCACGCAGTAGTCACACCGCTCAGGAAGGAGACGTGTTCTGTCTCCTAGAGATGAATGTACTTTGGTGCGAAAAGTGCAAATCAATTCCAGAACAACAGCAAAGGACCTTGTGAAGAGCCTGAAGGAAACAGGTACAAAAGTACCTATGTCCACAGTAAAACGAGTCCTATATCGACATAACCTGAAAGGCTGCTCAGCAAGGAAGAAGCCACTGCTCCAAAACCGGCATAAAAAAGCCAGACGATGGTTTGCAACTGCACATGGGGACAAATATTGTACTTTTTGGAAAAATATCCTCTGGTCTGATGAAACAAAAATAGAACTGTTTGGCCATAATGACCATCGTTATGTGGGAAAAGAGGAGACTTGTAAGCTAAAGAACACCATCCCAACTGTGAAGCATGGGGGTGGCAGCATCATGTTGTGGGGGTGCATTGCTGCAGGAGGGAATGGTGCACTTCACAAAATGGATGGCATCATGAGGACGGAAAATTATGTGGATATATTGAAGCAATATCTCAAGACATCAGTCAGGAAGTTTAAGCTTGGTCGCAAACGGGTCTTCCAAAAGGACAATGACCCCAAGCATACTTCCAAAGTTATGGCAAAATGGCTTAAGGACAACAAAGTCAAGGTATTGGAGTGGCCATCACAAAGCCCTGAACTCAATCCTAAAGAAAATTTGTGGGCAGAACTGAAAAAGCATGTGTGAGCAAGGAGGCCTACAAACCTGACTCAGTTACACCAGCTCTGTCAGGAGGAATGGGCCAAAATTCACCAAACTTACTGTGGGAAGCTTGTGGAAAGCTACCCGAAACGTTTGACCCAAGTTAAACAATTGAAAGGCAATGCTACCAAATACTAATTGAGCGCATGTAAACTTCTGACCCACTGGGAATGTGATGAAATAAATAAAAGCTGAAATAAATCTAAGACAGGATTAAATGTCAGGAATTGTGAAAAAATGAGTTGAAATGTATTTGGCTAAGGTGTATGTACATTTCCAACTTCAACTTTATATGGAATGATCGGGACATATTTAATAAAAATACTTCTTCGTTTTTAGATTACTGCTTCGAAATAATATCCTGTTGATGAGCCAACTGGTAAATGCAGAGGGTCTTTTACTTAGTTATAAGGAATTATTATCACTTTACAAGGTCCCTGTAACACCTAAAGATTTTGCAATTGTTTTAGATCAATCAATCAAATGTATTTATAAAGCCTTTCTTACATCAGCTGATGTCACAGAGTGCTGTACATAATCCCAGCCTAAAACCCCAAACAGCAAGCAATGCAGGTGTAAAAGCACGCTGGTTAGGAAAAACTCCCTAGAAAGGCCAGAACCTAAGAAGAAACCTAGAGAGGAACCAGGCTATGAGGGGTGGCCAGTCTTCTTCTGGCTGTGCCGGGTGGAGATTATAACAGAACATGGCCAAGATTTTAAATTGTTCATAGATGACCAGCAGGGTCAAATAATAATAATCACAGTGGTTGTCAAGGATGCAACAGGTCAGCACCTCAGGAGTAAATGTCAGTTGGCTTTTCATAGCCGATCATTCAGAGTATCTCTACCGCTCCTGCTGTCTCTAGAAAGTTGAAAACAGCAGGTCTGGGACAGGTAGCATGTCTGGTGAACAGGCCAGGGTTCCATAGCCGCAGGCAGAACAGTTGAAACTGGAGCAGCAGCACGGCCAGGTGGACTGGGGCTCAGGTCCTCCGGAGAGAGAGAAAGAAAGAAAGAAAGAGAAAAAGTGAGAGAGAATTAGAGAGAGCATACTTAAATTCACACAGGACACCGGATAAGAGAGGAGAAATATTCCAGATATTTTTAGATGCCATTCCCTCAGGTGTTGCTTTATTATTCAGGAACGTGTCAAGACCTGACCCTCAGAGCCTACCTTCCATTGACCCTGTTGACTCATCAGTAGGAAAGATTTGTTTCTCTTTTGGTCCATTCAACAACAGAGCGATACGAACCTTGTTTCAGCAGGATGTGCAGGATGTTGTATCTATACCTTATGTTATGCCTTAATGGAATGGATTTATTGATAATATCTGTTGGAAAAAAGTTTGGATGTTGCCACACACATACCTACTTGTTAACAAAATTAAGGAAGTTTCCTTTACAATTATTCATAAATATTATTCTGATAACCACTATATGAAGAAGTTTAAGGAAAACATCAACTCAAATTGTACCTTTTGTAATGACCACCCAGAAACGGTGTTGCATCTTTTTTGGCATTGTATTCATGTAAGAAAACTGTGGCAAGACATCAGTAGATTTATAATTGAACACATTTATGAAGATTTTACACTATTGTGGAGAGATGTACTGTTGGATTCTTTACCTGCGATAGAAATAAGCTGAAACAATTTTATGTAATTCATTTCATTATTTTTCATATTCACAAATGTAAATTTACAAACAAAACACCACATTTTCTTACTTTACAAAAAGAAATGTAACTGTATTTTAAGACAATTAAATACTCTACTAACAGAAAAAGCTGTTAGAATAATAATACTCTCTCCAGAGGGTGGTGAGGTCTGCACAACGCATCACCGGGGGTAAACTACCTGCCCTCCAGGACACCTACACCACCCGATGTCACAGGAAGGCCAAAAAGATCATCAAGGACAACAACCACCCGAGCCACTGCCTGTTCACCCCGCTATCATCCAGAAGGCGAGGTCAGTACAGGTGCATGGGACCGAGAGACTAAAAAACAGCTTCTATCTCAAGGCCATCAGACTGTTAAACAGCTATCCATAACATTGAGTGGCTGCTACCAACATACTGACTCAAATCTCTATCCACTTCAAATAATTGAAATAATTGATAATTGGATGTAACAAATGTATCACCAGCCACTTTCAACAATGCTTTATATAATGTTTACATATCCGACATTACTCATCTCATATGTATATACTGTACTCTATACCATCTACTGCATCTTGCCTATGCCGTTCGGCCATCGACTCAAATCTCTAGCCACTTTAAGAATAAAAAATTGGATGTAATAAATGTATCACTAGCCACTTTAAACGATGCCACTTTATATACTGTTTACATATCCTACATTACTCATCTCATATGTATATACTGTACTCTATACCATCTACTGCATCTTGCCTATGCCGTTCGGACATCGCTCATCCATATACGTATATGTATATACTCGTGTTCATTCCTTTACACTTGTGTGTATAAGGTAGTTGTTGTGAATTTGTTAGATTACTTGTTAGATACTACTGCATGGTCGGAACTAGAAGCACAAGCATTTCGCTACACTCGAATTAACATCTGCTAACCATGTGTATGTGACAAATAAAATTAGATTTGATGTGTATGTATGTCCCTTAAGGTCCTTGTGTAATTTTATGTTGTACCCCCTAGCCCAATTGTCCTTTGTATATTATTTATATATACTTGTGTTCCCACATGTACTTCCTGTATTGATTTGTTGTTAATAAGAAATAAAAATAAAATAAGTGTGTTCTGGCTCAACCCATCAGTTTTTGGACCAATCAGAGGACCCCGAACATATTTTCATTAGGTCAACGCATTGGTTGTCGCTTAAGTTAGGGTTAAAGATTAATAATAATTATGCATTTGTGGCTGTGGTTGTGGTAACTAGTGAAGACCAGACTCAGAGACTCATTGCAAAGAAGGAACTAAAACCCGTGGGCGTTGCGTAGCGTTTAGCTGGAACAAGGAGTCTGCGTAGCCAGGCAACATCTGGATGCTTGAGTGAGGTTGCTTCACTGCATCACGTGGTTGAAGCATCACGCAGCTGGCTGTATAGCAGCACGTTTCCACTATGAAGCATCATCGCGACTGCTGCGCAATTTGACTGCAAGACTTTGCTACCGATTCCATCTAGACAGCTCTCCAAACGCACAGGTAAGAGTTCAATCCAAATAGGCAAAAGGTTCTGACCAATAATATCATACAATGTTGCAATGTTATTTGGAAAGCACAATAAAGAGTACTAGCCATTTTAGCCACTAGAGTCTCCTCTTTCAAGCTGCCATTAACCACATTATCCAGTCAACAAAGTAGCCTATTTGCGTTTAATATAAAGCAGAGACAAAGGACTTGATAACGTGCAGCGTTCAAATGCAACCTTGCAAATGCACATCAAAGGGTCCATGCAGGTTATCCATATAGGACGCGTGGTAGCGCTGTGTATCGCAAGATGCTCACGGTATGGATGTAGCTGAATATGGGTTGCTGCGGAGGCGGCGTAGTGCTGGATTTGATGGCTTTATTTGTGTCAATAGTTTTCAATTGTGCTTAGCCTACTTAGGCCACTGAGTCAATATGCAGCTAATATGATACTCGTTCGCATAGAACAAAGGACCGAATTGTTGGATGAAAGCTCATCCTATCAGCTTTATTATTGGGCGAATTCACAAATGACTTGAAAGTAGGTTAGGGTAGTAGAGTTTTACTTGCAGTGTTGGTGTAAACGTTTACGGTGATATTTCAGTCAATACAAAATGCATTAATTATTCCCCCAATGCCCTAACTATTCATTCAATGCACCCTTCACTGTTCTATTTTGTCTCATGGCAAACCATGAAATTGATGTTAGGATTGTCAACCTGGACTCAGGGGTAGACGTAGGGGGGATGTCCATCATCCATTTTGCATATGTTACGAATTACAATTCCTATGAAATGGTAACGAAATGCTCTTTGTACAATACGTTCTGAATTTGAAATACGTATGACATGATGTTTCAAATTACAATTTGTTGTGGCTAACAATAGCTAGTGACTAGGTGGCTAACGTTAGCTAGGTGGCTAGGGGTTAAGGTTAGCGTTAGGGTTAAGAGTTAGGTTAAAAGGTTTAAGGTTATGGTTAGAGGAAGGGTTAACTAACATGCTAAGTTGTTGTAAAGTAGCTAAACAGCTAGCACATTTGGTTCCTTGGAAGTTGTGGGAATGTATGCTACCATTCAAAAGTTTGGGGTCACTTAGAAATGTCCTTGTTTTCCATGAAAACATCCATGAAATTAGTTGGAAAATGAGTTGGAAATATAGTCAAGAGGTTGACAAGGTTATAAATAATGATTTTTAATTGAAATAATAATTGTGTCCTTCAAACTTGCTTTCGTCGAAGAATCCTCCATTTGCAGCAATTACAGCCTTGCAGACCTTTGGCATTCTAGTTGTCAATTTGTTGAGGGTAATCTGAAGAGATTTCACCCCATGCTTCCTGAAGCACCTCCCACAAGTTGGATTGGCTTGATGGGCACTTCTTACGTACCATACGGTCAAGCTGCTCCCACAACAGCTCAATAGGGTTGAGATCCGGTGACTGTGCTGGCCACTCCATTATAGACAGAATACCAGCTGACTGCTTCTTCCCTAAATAGTTATTGTATAGTTTGGAGCTGTGCTTTGGATCATTGTCCTGTTGTAGGAGGAAATTGGCTCCAATTAAGCGCCATCCACAGGGTATGGCATGGTGTTGCAAAATGGAGTGATAGCCTTCCTTCTTCAAGACCTTTTACCCTGTACAAATCTCCCACTTTACCACCACCAAAGAACCCCCAGACCATCACATTGCCTCCACCATGATTGACAGATGACGTCAAACACTCCTCCAGAGGTTCAAAGGTTCACCTTCCAACAGGACAACGACCCTAAGCACACAGCCAAGACAACGTAGGAGTGGCTTCGGGACAAGTCTCTAAATGTCCTTGAGTGGCCCAGCCAGACCCTAGACTTGAACCTGATCAAACATCTCTGGAGAGACCTGAAAATAGCTGTGCAGCGACGCACCCAATCCAACCTGACAGTGCTTGGGAGGATCTGCAGAGAAGAATGGGAAAACTCCCCAAATACAGCTGTGCCAAGCTTGTAGCATCATACCCAAGAAGACACAAGGCTGTTATCACTGCCAAAGGTGCTTCAACAAAGTGCTGAGTAAAGGGTCTGTATGCTTACGTAAATGTGATATTTCAGTTTTTTATTTTTAACAAATATGCCAAAAATATATAAAAACCTGTTTTTCATTATGGGGTATTGTGTGTAGATTGATGAGGAGCATTTTTTATTTAAATCATTTTATAATAAAGCTGAAACATTTTTTTTTTTTTTAAATGAAGGGACCTGTATACGAATGCACTATATGCAAAATAATCATTGGACAACCACGCTCTCACCAAGCTCCAAGAAACATATGACTCTTAGAACATTATGTGATAGCTGGTAAAGTAATAAGTAGTTGCTAATGAGCTGAAATGCTAAAGTTGTCCATGATGAGGTTCAAACATGCAACCTTGAGGTTGCTCGTTTTTTGCGTTGTATGCCTACCCATCCCCCCGACCAACCACTCTCCTTTCGTTTTTGTCTTAAGTAACCTTCTGTTTTATGTAACCATACCAAACGTAACATATGAGTGTGGCAAATCGACGTTTACTATGTTACATCTAGTCTATGAGACCAGCTAGGATAGCTGAGGCTATATTGACATACCAAGTGCATGACTTAATCCTAGAAGCCTATTGATTTTGCAGAATGGGAGATGGGCAGTGTCCTGTTGTTGAAAACCACATGGCGTCTGTATTATGAGGTTTCAATTTCAATTCCGCATGCTTATCATTGAAAATTCATGCAGTTTAAACAGCATCACAATTCTAGAATTATATTTAGGAAATAAGGTCTTATATTGCTTAAATACACACATCTACTGTCAGTGATGTAGTGGTAAAGAGGTGGGTATCAACTCCAGTGACCGATCGAGATAAGCCGAATAACCACCGATATAAACCAAAACATATTACATTTTTAGAACTGTATTGTTTGATTTCCTTTTTATGCAGGTCTATAGGAAAGGCCTAATGTATATTTCTGTAGTTAAAGAGATTCTCCTGTACTTTTGTATACTTTTTAGCCTGTAGTAAAAGTGGTCTCTGAAAATGGCGTACTTGCGTCACATATGTGAAGATATGTGCACCTCGTCATTGCTCTCTCTCACTTGCTCTGTTGTGTGTGCTTGATGTGCCTCTTTCTAGGTGTCACTCATATGGTGAGGGGCTAAAGCTCAATGATTGAACTCAAATTGTTAGGGGAATGCCCACATGGGGGAAATGTAGGGAAAATGGTGCAGCACAGCTTCCAGAAAAACAGTCACTTTCAAACTAGGGATTTCATGGCTAATTTAGTCGACAGTAATTCTGCTTATAGATTATGCATGTATGAACTGCACATTGACACATCCAGCCCAAAGTGAGAGGTTTAAAAAATTCTTTGTAGTTGGCAAAGTTCTGAAGCATGTCTTTTAAAATGACACAAAACGCACATCAGCTCATCTGTCCCAAAATAGTTAGTTTGGACTGGACACTAGAAACGTCCAGAAAAATAGGATGTGGATATGTTTATATTGAAATGTGTTATCTTTTAAATAACATTTATGTTCTTAGTAACTCATGTGAGCTCCACTTCATTTCAGTTTTGTGTTTCGGAGGATGCATGGCTCTCGACCTTCGCCTCTCCCGAGTCCGTATGTTGTGTTGCGGTGATGTGTCAAGACTGTAACTAACAATTGGATATCAAAGGGGTAAAAAGGGGTAAAAAGTACAACAACAAAAAATATATTAATATTAGCGTTCTGAGAGTTTATCAACGCTGGGAACACAATAATGAGTGGGTAAACGATAATTAACTCAATCAAACGGTGAATATTTCACAAATACAAATGTGTGTGTAAACGGCATTTACGTTTACCCTCCACTACATCCCTGTCTACTATACAGTAAAAGATACATGTTGTGCTAGAAACCTTTAATGATTTCTTCACAGCGTGTTGTTACAAGAGACAATAAGCACACATATTTTATTTATCAGAGTCTTACCTTCCATCCAGCTAAGCCTATATAGTGAGGAAAGCAGAATTTGAGCAATTGGTTTTAATTCCTGGCCCTATGGCATTTTGCCCAGGCCGGGTCACATTCATAATCTCTGACGTGGAGTCAATGATTTAAAATGGGTTACTAGACTTCTCAGGTAAGTTAACCATATGTTTCTTAGAGCTTGGTGAGAGCGTGTTTGTCCTATGGTTATTTTGCATAGAACCTTCCTATAACTTTCTGGGAATGATGCTGGAAAGTTGCTTGGCTTTGGACCATTCAAGGAACTTTTCTTGGTATTTTGTTACCTTAACAGAATGTTTCCTAAAGGTTCAAACATGGTTACATTTAACTTACATTTTGGTGATGTTCTAGAAACGTTTTTCAACTGGTTTGACATTGGGAATGTTCTCAAATAGTTCAGAGAATGTTAAGAAACAATGTTCTTCTGTGGGAATTTCAGTACTTCAGCATGTTTTATGCAGGTTTCCTCATAGTTCAATGTAAAGTCGTGTTCTCAGAACATTAAGAAAACCTTCAATGAAAAACAGAAGAAAACATTAGTAACGTTCAAAGAATGTTCAAGAATGGTATTTAACAACATAACGGCACTATTTAACTTTTTAAAGTTTTTTTTTTTACTTTTGATTTATTGCTCGAGTTGATGGAGTTCTCTCTCGTCGATGGAGTTCTCTCTCGTCTCGTCTCTCCTCTTTTTGCCGCTTCCCAATCCCACACACACCAATCCCCATCCACTGTCACTAAGGCAGGCAGTTCCTCATGCTCAAGATTCATTCTGCATGCATTGACAAAACAGTCAACCCATTTTTACAAACAAGAACGACACAGCTTTCAACGTTGCTTCTTAATATAAATCCACGTTTTCTATATTATTTTTCAGTGGCAACTGGGGCTTGCCTGTTTTGCATATTATTTTGCCATTAACACGTGTCACATATCAGTTTGCAAACAATGTAAAATATATATATATAATTGAGTTAATAAAGCCTCATAAACATGGTCTCTATTTTGTTTTCTTGAGTAAGGCAGCTCTAAAATGCAGGTGTTTCAGCCTAGCTCAGTGCTTTCTGTGGTGGTGTGGCAAGCCAGCAGAAAATAAGGTGTTTTGCGCCATGATTGGCTCAGTGTTCTGTCACTTATGGGGACACTACGTCACCACCAAGTCTAAGGGTAGAGCTCGAAAATTAAAGCCCCTTGGGTTCTGCTATAGATTTACATTAGAAGTGCCTATCCAAGAAGGCTCAAGGTCATTGGCAACAGATAAAATGACATCAAATCACGTTATATCTACAGTAACTTTTATTGGACTGACTTTCAGAATCTTAGCTAGCAGTCATCATCATGAATCAAGTCGACAGTCTACTGGCAATCCTTTTTAATCCTTGTCATATGAAGATAAATAATGAAGAGAAGTTATAGATAAAACGTATCGGTGCTTATTGGCCATTGGACATAAACATTACACAACAAGTTGGAAATTGCAAATTTAGCAATGAGTGGTTTGGAAGGAATCAGTGGCTAACTGCAAGCATTGCAAAGCAATCATTAGCCTGCTATTCAGTGGAGTGGAGGTCTGGTCCCAAGTCAAAGATTAAAGGTCTCTTTTCCTAGTTTAAAATTATAAACATTCAACATTGGTGAATGTCAATGAAGCATGATTTGTGCCGCGCCTAAAACAACTATTAACTCAGAACTGCAAAATCGGACTTTAGTGAGTTCAAGACAACTGGGAACTCGGGAAAAATGAGCTATGACTGGGAAAATACATTTTGAACTTTCATCCAACTCAGAATTGTAAATCCGGAACTCGGGCCTCTTTCTAGAGCTACGACCTGAAGATCACTGACGTCATCATGATTCAATGTTTTTTTCTTTCTCGAGCTTCCAGTTGTCTTAAAAGCACCATAAATCCAGAGAATAGCAGACTTTGATGACAAAGTTTGATGACTAAATTTGAACGCGAAGGACCGATGCGCCACTTTCCTGTTCAAGTGAGCTCAGCACAACAAGGTGTCCAAAAATGTCTTGTATGCTGCTGCATAAATTATTTAATATGCCAGGGAGATATGTATACTGTAGCTAAGAAAGTAATACTAAGTGTATGTTGTTTAGTAAGCTGTTAGTCACCTTAATAATTTGGTCTATATTCACCTCTTAATTTCGCTTAATGTTCTGACTTGGTGGTGCACATGTAACCTATAACCTGTTTTTGAGATATGTAATCATCAAATATTGTAAGAGCTTTCATTGTCTGCTTATATGCCCTCTTTATTTATCCTACAGTTCTGACTTGGTGTACAGGGAGAATGGCCCATGTTCTGAATTCTGTTGCTGTACATTTCAAAAGTGCTGAACAAATAGTTATATTGACTACGTCCATCCTAGCTTGCTCATTAATGTCTTAATTGAAATTACGGATTGCCTCTTATCCACTTGTCGTTCCCTTATGCCATAGTTTGTACATCTCAATTGTCAGTAGAAACCACATTTGTTTAAGCATGTTTTTTTAAAAGGCAGTAAATGAGGCTGAATTAACTGTTTCAATGCCAGACAAGGCTCCGCTGATAGCAGTGGTAAGGTGTTGGGACTCTGCTGTTGGGACAGCTCTATGTAGGCCCTAACAGTTTTTGGGCAGCGTTTGTCACCATTATAGTACAATTAATGTATTGTTTAGTGTTGTGTAGTGGCTTTGCTGGCATGCATCCCACATTATAATTTTTTTGCCCCACCAATATTTACATTCTAAAATCGCCACTGATTATACTATTGATTTGTGTAACTTGCTCTATGCAAAACGCTAGTTAGTTGGTCATAAAAAACTACAAATGTGCCTTAAATAATTGTGTTAGCCCCTAATGCTAATCGCTAGTTAGCTAGCTGGCTAAATCCAATGAGATTGTGCAAATCTTGCTAGCAGACTTTTGCTCTGATGAAGGCCGGTACCAGTGGTGGAGTATACAAGCATTGTTTGTGCAAAAGCTTGTTCTTAATCCAAAAGGATAAGGCAAAGAATATTAAAAAAAATGTTGTCTGAAAATGTACCTGTATATACTGAAAAAATATATAAATGCAACATGTAAAGTGTTGGTCCAATGTTTCATGACCTGAAGTAAAAGATCCTAGAAATGTTCATATGCACAAAAAGCTTATTTCTCTCAAATTTTGTGCACTAATTTGTTTACATCCCTGTTAGTGAGCATTTCTCCTTTACCAAGTTAATCCATCAACCTGACAGGTGTGGCATGTCAAGAAGATGATTAAACAGCATGATCATTACACAGGTGCACCTTGTGCTGGAGAAAATAAAGGACACTCTAAAATGTGCAGTTTTGTCACACAAGACAATGCAACAGATGTCAAGTTTTGCGTTATGATGGTTGCCAGGACCGGTGGTTAGTAGACTGGAGTAGGTGTGACAGTACCCCCGACGACGCCGGCCAGGAGGATGGCCCCAAGGGCGAGGAGCGGGCCGGTTCAGGATGGTGGAGATGGAAATCCCGGACGATGTTGGGGTCCAGGATGTTGACCCCCGGGACCCAACAGCGCTCCTCTGGACCATACCCCTCCCAGTCCACCAGGTACTGAAGCCGACCCCTACGATTGCGGGAGTCCAGTAGGGACCTGACGGCATAGGCAGGGGTACCATCGATATCCAGGGAAGGTGGAGGGGTGTCTCGGGAGACGGCATCAGCCAGGGTACCAGGAATCCCCGGCCTGAGGAGGGAAACATGAAAAGAGGGTGAGATCCAGAAGTTGGTGGGGAATTGTCAACGATATGATACCTGGTTGACTCTCCAGAGGACTTTAAAGGGCCCCACTAACTGGGGGCTCAGCTTCCGGCAGGGCAGGCGGAGCAGGAGAATCCTGGTGGAGAGCCATACGCGATCACCAGGATGACGGTCTTCCTGCTCCTTCTGGCGGTGGACAGCGTGCTGGAGCCTCACGTGGGCAGTGTTCCAAACTTCCTCTGAGCACTGGAACTTTCATCCACCGCAGGGGCTTTGGTCTAGCTTGAGGTCCATGGGGCCAGGGCCAGCTGATATCCCAGGACGCACTGGAAGGGAGACAGCCCGGTGGAGGAATGACAAAGTGAGATCTGGGCATAATCCACCCAGGGAAGGAACCAGGCTTACTCCCACTGCTGGTCCTGGCAGTGACTTCTAAGGAACCTCCCAGCTCCTGGTTGGTCCTCTCCACCTTTCCATTGGATTGAGGACAGTACTGTGAGGCTGGCCGTGGCACCCAGCTTCTCCATGAAAGCTCTCCATACCAGCGACGTAAATTGAGGGCCACGGTTGGAGATAATGTCCTCCAGAAGGCCAAATCTGCTGGAACAGTGCCACAGAGACCTGGAGAGCGTTGGGGAGACCAGAGAGAGGGATAAAATGGTGGGATTTAGAGAATCTGTCCACAACAACCAAAATAGTGGTGAAACCATCAGACGGAGGGAGATCAGTGACGAAATCAATGGACAGATGGGACCGAAGCCACTGAGGCACAGGAAGGGGAAGGAGTTTCCCTGCTGGAGCATGTTGGCGGGATTTGGTTTGGGCACATATTGAACAGGACTTTACATAGCTGGCGATGTCCTGCGCCAAGGAGGGCCACCAGTGCTTATCGGAGATGGATTGAATGGTGCCGGTGATACCTGGGTGTCCAGTGGCGAGGGATGTGTGTGCCCAGGTCAACAGCCAAACTCCTGTGGGGACGTAGATGTGCTCAGGAGGGCAGGAGTGGGTTCTCTCTCCAGAGCCTGACGGATGTCCACATCTGAGTCCCAAAACATGAGGCCAACAATACGGGAGGACTGAATGATGGGCTTGAGGGCACTCAACCTACGTGGAACCACAGGGTATGGGAAAGCCAGTCTTCCGGCATCCTGGTGCCCAGGTGGTGATTTTCATCCTCAGCCAGGAGATGGTGGGTTTATGACGTTGGAGCCACAGGAGGCCGAGGAGGACTTTGTTTATGATGGTGATGATGAGGAAATGAAGGCTTTCCTGGTGCATGGGTACCACAGTGAAGGTGAGTGGTGCTGTGATGTGTGTGATTGTGCCAGATCCCAATGGTTGATTATCCAGGGCTTTGACCGGAAAAGGAGAGTGGGTATGAGGTTATGTTCAGGGTGGAGGTGAGGGCCTAGTCGATGAAAGGTTTTGGCGGGAAACGATTATGATGGAATACTCACGCCTACCCTGGGAGATGAAAGATCACAGGGCCTCTCCTCTGCCCTTGTTGACCCCGGGTTGGGACGCACCAGACACAGCTGAAGCTTGTGCCCCTCCAGGACGCAATAGGGACAGAGCCCCAGCTGTCTCAGGTGATGCCACTCTGCCGCGGAGACATATGTCCAGACGTATGGCAATTGCGATGGGCGAGTCCAAGGAAAGGTTGTCGTCCCGGCAGGCCAACCTCCTCCCACAGTCCTCTACGGAATAGGGTGCAGAGCGCTGGTTCATTCCATCCGCTGGAGGCTGCTTTGGTCTGGAAGGTGAGGGTGTACTGAGCAGCAATTTGGGCATCCTGCTGGAGTTGGAATAGTCGCTCACCTCCTTCTCTGCCCTCCGGTGGATGGTAGAAAACCACCCTGATCAGAGCCATGAACCTCTCGTAGGAACCCAGCTCTTCCTCCTCTTCTCCTCCCAGACGGCTGTAGCCCACTCCAACTCCCGCCCGGTCAGCAGGGATATGACTGTGGCAACCTCTGACCTCTCTGTGGTGGGGGCTCCTGTCTCTTGTCTGAAATAGAGGGAGCACTGGAGTAGGACGGGGCATTTGGACGGGGTCCCGTCATACTTGTCCGGGAGGGGTAATCAGGGATTGCCTCCCTGGGTGGACTGCTGGGTAGCCTGGGGTAATGGCTCGCTGAGACGGCTCATGGTAGAAGGCCCTCCGCTAGTTGAAGGTGAAACCTCTCGGGTGGCGTCGAGGCGGTGGAGGACGCCTCCATAGCCGCACCTAGTTGCGCCAGCTGATTGTGGTGTTGGCGGAGGAGGTATACCTGTTCACCAACTGTCTGAGAGAGGACTTTTTCTTCTGCTGCTTCCATAATTAATGCGGCAGTATTCTGTGACGTATACACAGTGAGTCAGGAAGCAGGTGCAGAAAGAGAGGTTAATAATAAGACAAGGCAGATGAACAAAACAGGAATACCCATACTGAACATGAAAACAAACCAATACTGCCTGATGACTAAGGGCTAAATATAGGGAAGGTAATCAAGGTGTGCGTAATGATGGGGAGCAGGTGTGCGTAATGATGGTTGCAAGGACTGCGACGTCGAGCGCTGGAAGGGGAGCAGGACTAGGCGTGAGCGATAATTACATTTCTAATATTATAACAGTTTACCCAGGTGTTTTGACCTATAATCACAAGTAAAATTGCAACCGCAATATTTGCGAGAAAAAAAAAATCGCAATTAAATTTTTTGCCATATCGTGCAGCCCTAATGTGAATCATCCTAGTGTGTCTGCAGCAGCCCACTAGTCTCTAAATATAGATCCATACATCAACAAATAGGACGGCTTACAGCTTGTCTAGAGTGGGCAGATATTGCCTCAACTGAGCTGAGTATTCTCGCCTACCCTACCGCTGAAGTGCTCACAAGTGACAGATTAGCATTCTCAGCTAAAAGTCGCTCTGCCGTTTTTGTTATGCAAACTTTGTATAAACCTTGATACTTACTTACAGTGGCCATTGTCACAAAGTAATGACAACTTTAAGACTTTTCAACCAGAACCTGTATTCATAAACCGTTTCAGAGTGGTAATACTGATCTAGGATCAGTTTGGTATTTCAGATCAGAATGAATAATATTCTCCAGACTATGATACCCCCAAGCAAATGTTTCATGCTTACCAACTGTCTGACACGCTTGCGTAGCACACAAATCCCATCCACACTACCTGGAAATGTTTCCTCCCTAACACCCTAGGCCTATTAATCGGATAAATCCGCCGTATGCACTGCCTACAATCAATCAAAGTCTAACATGGAATCAATTTGTGCCTATTAAAGCTTGTTAGTAGATCTATTGATTGTCCTAGGGCCAAGGATTTGACACAGATTATAGACTGAGGGAGGGGTGCCTGTTCTAACATGCTGAAATGAGCAGGGCTCTACATGGCAGAAATTAGCTCAGGCTGTCTCTCAATTCCAATCCTTCGTGTTGGTGGCATGCATGAAAGCTAAGCCTAAGTGAATAGACATTTAATGGAAACACAAAATAGGAGGAGTCCAGGCTTCTATTCTGGGTTTAAATGTTACATTTGCATGTATCAAGGGACAGATCAAAATGTATTGGGGAGGGTTGTGTGGATTTTTCTGGGCACAGGGGAGGGTAGTGCGTTTTTTCCCCGGTTCACATTCGCTCTTTTACTGCATATTTTCTTCCATCCTAGCCAAATTTCCTCATCTGCTTGCATGCGCATCCTTTATATCAAGGGGTTTTGGTACTTTCCAAATAGCAATATCTGATAGGCAGCGGAGAGGCCAGGTGCATCATTGTGCATGAAAGAACAGTGAAGACAGCTCAAAAAGATCCCCTATTAACAATAGTGGTAGGTGGATCGTTTGTCCAGATCTGCAATAGACTAACTAGCAATCATACCACAAACCTGAATACATTTTCAATATCAAATAAAAATGTATTTGTCACATGCACCGAATACAACAGGTGTAGACCTTACTGTGAAATGCTTACTTACAAGCCCTTAACCAACAATGCAGTTTTAAGAAAATAGAGTTAAGAAAATATTTAATCAAGTAAAATAAAAAAGTAACAATCAAATAAAAATAACGAGGCTATATACAGGGGGTAGCGGTACCGAGTCAATATGCGGGGGTACAGGTTAGTCAAGGTAATTTGTACATGTAGGTAGGGGTAAAGTGACTATGCATAACTGCCCCCGGACACTCAGTCATAAACCCAGCCCCTAGAGTCTAGACCCTGCTGTTAACCAGCCAGATACTGTAATGTGATGGGCTTGTCATTTGATACGGGTCAGTCGAAGAGGTTTAGGTGGTTGACTGGAGAGAGGTTCCTTCCTATGTGGAGGTTAGCTGTGGCCATGGTGGCGACACACTCCACTGGTCGCTAACTAGGAAGACACCCTGGCATACCAGAGAGAAGGGAAGGTAGGACCCTTAGTATTTATTGTGCAGACCTCGAGACATCTCTATTAAGGGCACAAGGAGGCAGTAAAACTAGTCGTGCTCAAGACTGGCATTCTTAGAGCCGTGTCACATTCAGATAGCTTCAGCACTAAAGCGTAAAGGGGGATTCTCCATGGGCAGGCTAATATCTATGGCCAGGCTATTCATCATGATTGGATTTTTTTAACTGCTTACTGCAACAGACGGAGCATGCACACGCATGCCTTTCAATTACAGTATTAGCGTAACTATATCCTTGTTCGGGCTCCGAGTGCAGTGGCCCACTTTCACAGACACTGGGGAATCTCAAGGGCATCTAGAGGTGGAGGCTGGAACTGAGGCTGGAACTAGTAGCTAGCTACACAATAGGCTTAATACAGTAGGCTGGCCCTTTGATAGGCTTGTTGGTATTGTGGCCTTCAGAAAGTATTCATACCCCCTGAATTCAAAATTGACTAACATCAGCAATCTACACACAATACCCCATAATGGCAAAGTGAAAATATGTTTTTAGAAATTTTAGCAAATTTATTGAAAATGAAATACAGAAATATATGAATTTACATAGCCTAAGTATTCATACTCCTGAGTAAATACTTTGTAAAAGCACCTTCTGCAGCGATTACAGCTGTGAGTCTTTCTGGGTAAGTATCTAAGAGCTTTTCACACCTGGATTGTGCAACATTTGCCCATTATTGTGCAACATTTGCCCAATATTAAAATATTCAAGCACTTTCAAATTGGTTTTTGATAATTTTCAGGTATTGCCATAGATTTTCAAGTACATTTAAGTCAGAACTCAGCCACTCAGCAACATTCACTGTCTTCTTGATAAGCACCTCCAGTGTAGATTTGACCTTGTGTTTTAGGTTAATGTCCTGCTGAAAGTAGAATTCATCTCCCAGCAGACTGAACCAGGTTTTCATTAAGGATTTTGCCTGTGCTTAGCTCCATTCCGTTTCTTTTTAATCCTGAAAAACTCCCCAGTCCTTAATAATTACAAGCATACCCATAACATGAAGCAGCCACCACTATACCTGTAAAATATGTGACTGAGCGTCTCGATTCGGTCTAGCAAAATTTGAAATTGTGTTTTTTACATTGGATAAAAGTAGAGACTCAGAGCTAGAAAATGGTATATCATACACTACAGTTGAGGAACAATGGGAAGTAACCTCACATTTGAGAAAATAGCCCTTTAATGTTTTGGTACACCTACTGGAGAGCTCTTTGTTGTCTACACTCACACCCTATTAAGCTTTAACCCCACCCATCGCTTTAAGACAATGTACTAAACAACCAAAGATTTCAAGACTAAAAGGCTGTTTTACACTACGGGTGTGTTCGTAAATTTTATTTGGAGTACCAGAGTAGGCTCTGGGCGTTCGTAAACTCAATGCGTTGTCAGATTGTCATTTCGTAAATTCAGAGTGTTTCAATCTCGGGGCATTCAGAGCACACACTGGACGCTCTGGCCAAGGAGTAGGGTTGATCTGAGCGTTCTGATCTAACAACAGCAGTCAAGCACCCAAGCTAACTGGCTAATGTTGGGTAGCTACTCCCAGACACAAATGAGAGAACAACTCACTCTGGCCATTTTACTCACCCTAGTAGAGCTGGTTAGGCTGTTTTGATGTTATCCAGAGCGTTGGTGACTGGAATTGTGCTGCTGGCAACAATTTAACTACGCTTTTTAGCCAACTTTTACTGACACCGGCCATATTCAACAAGTGTTGAGGTTTCGTAAATTCATTAGTTATTCTGCTTCCAGCTACGTCTATCAACAGTTGTCGCAGTGACATCATGAACATTCAATTGAAATGGTTACTTGCATAGTGGAGTCTTTTGTTTAGACATGAAGCTAGCTAGCTAAACAATGAACCATAATCCCAACTCATAACATTACTACCCTGCATGAATCTGCAGGTAGCTAACCAACCATGTTCAATGTTAGCTAGCTAACATTAAGCTATAACTAGCAATGCAAATGGCTCTGAGATATGAATAATATTGCTACACAGATCATACACATAATGTTAGCTAGCGAGCCAGCCAGCTAACGTTAGCTAGCTAACAATACACTTTAACTTGAAATGAAAACGACTGTCTGACAAAATTAGAAACGTGTAATATCTGAAAATGTAGCTAGCTAGACTATCATACCCATATACATGGATAGACACTACTCCCTTTCTGTCACGGATGCCATGGTTGCCTTAGTTTGAAGTTGTAATCCGGAGACAGGTGTTTTATGCATCATCCTTCTGTGTTCTCTTTTCGACCCTGTCTGCATGTTTGCAATCAAACGACAGAATTCTCTCCATCTCCTTAGCTATCATACTCTAATTCCACTGATTTCAAAACTCGGTCCTCCAGAAAGTGGAGAGCAACACTTATGCAGTTCTTCTACGGGATATCTTTCAAAAAAGCCAGGTTAGAAAGGATCACCTACACATACTGACCAGCTCATGTTATAGACAGAAGCGTTCTACATGGCAGACCAATCCTAAATCATCTCTCGACATGTCCAGCCCACTCATTATCTCATCCAATCATGGCTAGTGGGAAGGTTGCTCTTTTCTCCGTGGCTAAACCAACTAAGCACGTAATTTAACAACGTTATTTGTATTTACAGATGGCATACAAGTTTGTTATTGAGGCACATGAAAGTTCACATGTTCCAGAAATAATTTCGGCCCAAAAAAAGTTTACATTCAAATGGCTCACCTGTGAAGTAGTGACATGCGACACACGCCTAGTTTCCTGAAACGGGTCACATATGGAGAGTGGTACTCAGTAACGTGTTGTATTTGATTTGTCCCAAACATAACACTTTATATGCAGGACAAAAATTGAAATGCTTTGCCAATTTTTTTGCTGTATTACTTTAGTGCCTTGTTGCAAACAGGATGCATATTTTGGAATATTTGTGTTCCTTAAAGGCTTCCTTCTTTTCACTCTGTCAATTATGTTAGTTCTGTGGAGTAACTACAATGTTGTTGATCCATCCTCACTGCTCGACTGAGGGACCTTACAGATAATAGTATATGTGGGCTAAAGAGATAAGGTAGTCATTCAGAAATCATATTAAACACTATTATTGCACACATAATGAGTCCATGCAACTTGTGTGACTTTTTAAGCAAATCTTTACTCCTGAACTTTTTAGGATTGCCATAACAAAGGGGTTGAATACTTATTGACTCAAGACATTTAAACTTTTCATTTTTAATGAATGTGTACAAATTTTGAGAAAAAACAAAACATCAGCAATCTACACACAATACCCCGAAATGATGAAGTGGAAACAATTTTTGCAAATGTATTAAAATAAAAAACAGAAATACCTTATTGCATAAGTATTCAGACACTTTGCTATGAGACTTCAAATAGAGCTCATGTGCATCCTGTTTCCATTGATCATTCTTGATGTTTCTACAACTTGTGGTAAATTCAATTGATTGGACATGATTTTGAAAGGCACACACCTGTCTATATAAGGTTCCACAGTTGACAGTGGGTGTCAGAGCAAATACCAAGAGCCATGAGGTCGAAGGAATTGTCTGTATAGCTCCGAGACAAGATTGTGTCGAGGCACAGATCTGGGGAAGGGTACCAAAACATTTCTGCAGCATTGAAGGTCCCCAATAACATAGTGGCCTCCATCATTCTTAAATGGAAGAAGTTTGGAACCACCAAGACTCTTCTTAGAGCTGGCCGTCTGGCCAAACTGAGCAATCGGGTAGAGAAGGGCTTTGGTCCGAATGGTCACTCTGCCAGAGCTCTAGAGTTCCTCTGTGGAGATGGGAGAACCTTCCAGAAGGACAACCATCTCTGCAGCATTCCACCAATCAGGCCTTTATGGTAGAGTGGCCAGACAGAATCCACTCCTCAGTAAAAGGCACATGACAGCCTTTTGGAGTTTGCCAAAAGGCACCTATAGACTCTCATACCATGAGAAACAAGATTATCTGGTCTGATGAAACCATGAACTCTTTGGCCTGAATGCCAAACATCACGTCTGGAGGAAACCTGGCACCATCCCTAAGGTGAAGCATGGTGGTGGCAGCATCATGCTGTGGGGATGTTTTTCAGCGGCAGGGACTGAGACTAGTCAGGATCGAGGGAAAGATGAACGGAACAAAGTACAGAGAGGTCCTTGATGAAAACCTGCTCCAGAGTGCTCAGGACCTCAGACAGGGGCAAAGGTTCACCTTCCAACAAGACAACGACCCTAAGCACACAGCCAAGACAACGCAGGAGTGGCTTCAGGACAACTCTCTGAATGTCCTTGAGTGGTCCAGCCACAGCCCAGACTAGAACCCTATCAAACATCTCTGGAGATACCAGAAAATAGCTGTGCAGCAATGCTCCCCATCCAACCTGATAGAGCTTGAGAGGATCTGCAGAGAAGAATGGGAGAAACTCCCCAAATACAGGTGTGCCAAGCTTGTAGCGTCATACCCAAGAAGTCTTGTGGCTGTAATTGCTGCCAAAGGTGCATCAACAAAGTACAGAGTGAAGGATCTGAATATTTATGTAAAGTTAGCAAAACAGTCTTAAAACCTGTTTTTGCTTTGTCATTATGGGGTATTGTGTGTATATTAATGAGGATAAAAAACGATGTAATCCATTTTGGAATAAGGCTGTAATCTAACAAAATATGGAAAAGTCAAGGGGTCTGAATACTTTCTGAAGGCACTGTATGTAGGGTTACAAAGGGAGGATATATTACTGTAAACTTGTTACCTTTAAACTTCCAGAATTCTTGTGACTTTTTTTGTGTATTGTATCACATGACATCTAGTGTTCTTTTTGGGTACTTCAAGTTAGCACCAGTATCTGAAACTGTCTCGGCCCTCGGTGTGGCCTTATCACAAGTAAAATATATAAAATAATCAAATAAGATTAACATTTTTTTTTTTTTGACAAAGCTGTAAAACATTATCCTAAATATAAACCATCAACTTAATGAATACCATTGATGTTTAATATGAGGGTTTCAGCATGAAATATTATTTATATATAAAATGTTTTACACGCACGTATTTATTTTAATATAGCAATGTCTTTGTTGTAAATATTTGCCACACAACTGGTTGCAGTTGTGAAAAAGTCAATGGTTGGAAGAGTTGGAGAGTTAATTGAAAATAATGCCATTGAGCTGCTTTTTTTTCTAATTAATTAGGCTATTTTCTCTTGAACAATATGGTGTAGCCACCAGAAACTAATGGACAATATGGATACAGATATAGAAAATGAATGCTATATATGAATACATTTTTAAAAGTATAAATGACCAAACTTACTGTAGATTGCCATATTTTACCTAAGATTCTTCTAACTTTGGTAAATTACTACTGGTAGCTTTGCAACCCTACAATACTAAACAATGGAAATAGTTCCAAGCTTCCCACAATAAGTTTGGTGAATTTTGTCCCATTCCGCCTGACAGAGCTGGTGTAACTGAGTCAGGTTTGTAGGCCTCCTTGCTCGCACACAATTTTTCACTTCTGCCCACAAATTTTCTATGGGATTGAGGTCAGGGCTTTGTGATGGCCACTCCAATACCTTGACTTTGTTGTCCTTAAGCCATTTTGGCACAACCTTGGAAGTATGCTTGGGGTCATTGTCCATTTGGAAGACCCATTTGCGACCAAGCTTTAACTTCCTGACTGATGTCTTGACTGACTGACCTCCAATTAACTCAAATGATTTCAATTAGCTTATCAGAAGCTTCTAAAGCCATTACATAATTTTCTGGAATATTCCAAGCTGTTTAAAGGCAAAGTCAACTTAGTGTATGTAAACCTCTGACCCACTGGAATTGTGATACAGTGAATTATAAGTTAAATAATCTGTCTGTAAACAATTGTTGGAAAATATACTTGTGTCATGCACAAGGTAGATGTCCTAACCGACTTGCCAAAGCTATAGTTTGTTAACAATACATTTGTGTAGTGGTTGAAAAACGAGTTTTAATGACTCCAACCTAAGTGTATGTAAACTTCCGACTTCAACTGTATATATGGCATTTTTTCTAACCAATGGGGAGCTTCAGTTCCAGTGCCCCACAGCAAGTACAATACTGTTCACTGGTGACGTTGTTCGTTATCTCAAGTTATTCTCTGAGCGACCAATTCTAGCCAGTTCGAACGCGACTGGCACTGGGTATAAAAATACATAACAAGGTTTTTTTTGGTCTGGATCCTGGATGTCGTCCAGGCAGGCGGATCTTTGGTGGGGGGAAAGATTGTTTTGGGCCCCCTTGCCCTCTCTCCCACTGCCCTGGCCTGGGTAATTACGGATCTACTATTCATGGTATGTTTACATGGATGAGAGGCACCTGTTGCTTCTCCCCAAGCAGAAATCAGTCAGCCGTGGCTATTTTGGCAACGTCAGGATTATTAGGTGATCCCAAGGTGCCCTAGGCAAGCGTCGTTACATTGATAGCAGTTTTCCACTTGCACTTTGTTTTTTTGTATAACGTAAACAAACGTTAAAATAAATGTCTGCCTATTAATATGCTAGCTAGATAGCGTAGCTGTTTTTGGGCTTGCACAAGACGATTCCTTGGCAACGTGCTAAGACTTGTGACGCAAGTCGGCCTATAGGGATCATGCTTGCGTCAATATAGTTGAGTCAAGTATGGCAGACGGCTGTTGCAGATTTACAAAATAAATGTAGTACTTCCCAGATCATTGTCCTTCAAACTGCCCCTTCAGGTGATTAACTCCAAAAACAAGTTACTCCTGCTGACATGAAGGTTTGACAGAGGTAACAGTCAGAGAGAGAGAGTGAGATGGTGAATAATATACATTTTGATCTGAATTGAAGATCTAGAGAACATTTAAATTAATCCTTTTATTATTAAAATACAATTCCTTTGCAATCATATTATCTAGTCTGCCGCCAATAATGTTAAAATCTCCATGGGTTCTCCATGGGTTTTTTGTTTTAATCTGGTTGTGATAGTTGTATAGTTCCAACAGTGATTTGTAGCTCTGGATTGATACATTTACTTTAATCAACCTCTGTTATTCTTGTGTGTATTAGTAGAAACAACATGCTCTCAGTCACAGAGCTTTGTTTCTGGAAAGTATTGTTTAAAAGGTCAAACAGTTGCAGCCAGTTATTTTGATCTGTTGCGTTTGTAATGCCACTCTGTGCCGTGTCAATACCAAGATGAGATTGGGTTTCCGTCACAGATAAGTTATAACCACTCCTATTAGTCTTTCCATTTGTTTTTGAATTACATGTGCATCAATTTATAATTTGTGATTAGACACAATCTAATACATTCTTGTGATGAACAAAATCACACAATTTATGAATTGTGTAGTTACACTATTTGTAACTACCTTGTAAATACAGTACATGTTAGGGACACCAAAGAACAGTGCAACAGTTAAAAGGACACCTAACCTTGGTGTCTCTATTTATCAACCAGTGATAAGAGAGGAGTGTCATTAGGCACATTCATAATGGGCCAAGGCTGTAGAGGCATTAATCGTCATGCCATCCTTTCAGGTTGAGTGGGCTGCAAAATTCACATGGCTAAAGTTGCACTGACAAGCAGGCTGGCAGTGAGATTGTTTGTTAGGCACATAAGAGAGTAGACATATAGACAGGTGGTCTGGGGCATTGGTCTCAGAGGAAAGAGAGGATAGAGAGACAGTTGGTGTTGGGCATGCCTTTGAGGATGGCAGGATGCCACTGTAATTAATCAGGAGTGGTGGCATGGAGGGGGACTGGATTGGGATAATCAGAAGCAGATGCTTGTACTGACCACTATTCTGAGAGGGCCTGACCTACTGTATTTCTTCAGTCTGTGTGTTTGGTTATTTTATGTACAGTGAGGGAAAAAAGTATTTGATCCCCTGCTGATTTTGTACATTTGCCCACTTACAAAGAAATGATCAGTCTATAATTTTAATGGTAGGTTTATTTGAACAGTGAGAGACAGAATAACAACAAAAAAATCCAGAAAAACACATTTGAATGTTATAAATTGATTTGCATTTTAATGAGGGAAATACGTATTTGACCCCCTCTCAATCAGAAAGATTTCTGGCTCCCAGGTGTCTTTTATACAGGTAACGAGCTGAGATTAGGAGCACACTCTTAAAGGGAGTGCTCCTAATCTCAGTTTGTTACCTGTATAAAAGACACCTGTCCACAGAAGCAATCAATCAATCAGATTCCAAACTCTCCACCATGGCCAAGACCAAAGAGCTCTCCAATGATGTCAGGGACAAGATTGTAGACCTACACAAGGCTGGAATTGGCTACAAGACCATCGCTACAAGACCAACAGTTGGTGCGATAATTCGCAAATGGAAGAAACACAAAAGAACTGTCAATCTCCCTCTGCCTGGGGCTCCATGCAAGATCTCACCTCGTGGAGTTGCAATGATCATGAGAACGGTGAGGAATCGGCCCAGAACTACACGGGAGGATCTTGTCAATGATCTTAAGGCAGCTGGGACCATAGTCACCAAGAAAACAATTGGTA
Source organism: Brachymystax lenok tsinlingensis (assembly GCA_030435695.1). Lineage (NCBI taxonomy): Eukaryota > Metazoa > Chordata > Actinopteri > Salmoniformes > Salmonidae > Brachymystax > Brachymystax lenok. The sequence goes on from CM059785.1 coordinate 32,607,656, forward strand.
ACAAATTACGCTGTGAAGGACTGAAATCCCGCAGCGCCCGCAAGGTCCCCCTGCTCAAGAAAGCACATATACATGCCCGTCTGAAGTTTGCCAATGAACATCTGAATGATTCAGAGGACAACTGGGTAAAAGTGTTGTGGTCAGATGAGACCAAAATGGAGCTCTTTGGCATCAACTCAACTCGCCGTGTTTGGAGGAGGAGGAATGCTGCCTATGACCCCAAGAATACCATCCCCACCATCAAACATGGAGGTGGAAACATTATGCTTTGGGGGTGTTTTTCTGCTAAGGGGACAGAACAACTTCACCGCATCAAAGGGACGATGGACGGGGCCATGTACTGTCAAATCTTGGGTGAGAACCTCCTTCCCTCAGCCAGGGCATTGAAAATGGGTCGTGGATGGGTATTCCAGCATGACAATGACCCAAAACACACGGCCAAGGCAACAAAGGAGTGGCTCAAGAAGAAGCACATTAAGGTCCTGGAGTGGCCTAGCCAGTCTCCAGACCGTAATCCCATAGAAAATCTGTGGAGGGAGCTGAAGGTTCGAGTTGCCAAACGCGTCAGCCTCGAAACCTTAATGACTTGGAGAAGATCTGCAAAGAGGAGTGGGACAAAATCCCTCCTGAGATGTGTGCAAACCTGGTGGCCAACTACAAGAAACGTCTGACCTCTGTGATTGCCAACAAGGGTTTTGCCACCAAGTACTAAGTCATGTTTTGCAGAGGGGTCAAATACTTATTTCCCTCATTAAAATGCAAATCAATTTATAACATTTTTCACATGCGTTTTTCTGGATTTTTTTTGTTGTTATTCTGTCTCTCACTGTTAAAATAAACCTACCATTAAAATTATAGACTGATAATTTCTTTGCCAGTGGGCAAACGTACAAAATCAGCAGGGGATCAAATACTTTTCTCCCTCACTGTATACAATGTCTATGTTATTCATTCTGTGGAATAGAATAGCAGAGTAAAGAACTGTTGTTCTTCCTGAATACTTAGCTTTAACTGAAATAAAATACTGTATGTGCCAACTCCTTAGGGTTGTGGCTGGAGCTAGGATTAGGGTTGTGGATGGAGCTAGGATTAGGGTTGTGGATGGATCGGTGTTAGGGTTGCGTCTGGAGTTAGGGTCAGGGTTGCAGCTAGAGCTAGGGTCAGGGTTAGGGTTGTGGCTGGGGTTAGAGTCAGGATTAAGATTGCGGCTAGGGTCAGGGTTAGGGTTGCGGCTGGAGTTAGGGTTAGGTCTGCAACTGAAGCTAGGGTTGGTGTTTGTGTATGTGTGTCTGTCAGTGTGCCTGTTACCAGGTGAAGCAAGGTTCCCTTATCACCTAACTGTCCTCCTGTACTTTTCTCTCTTGCCTACACAGGTTATGCCACTCCACAGGCTTCCTGAAACCCCCACTGTGAAAGAGAAGGGCTGATCCCCAAGCTCTAGCTACTCTCCTCCCACTTCCACCCACCCCCTGTCCCTCCCTAATCACACATAGCCCCCCACTCCCACTCCGCCGGTCCCCGGACCCCGGACCCCATGGCTGCAGGAGGCCATGCCCCTGAGAAGGATGTGTTGATCAACTTGCATCAAGTAAGATTGATTGATTTATTGATTTATTTCTGATGTTTATTTTCCTTCAGGAGGACATTACTTCCTCAACTCAATATAGGTTACACATACAATATGTACAGTGCCTTGCAAAAGTATTCATTCCCCCTTGGCGTTTTCCTTTTTTGTTGCATTGCAACCTGTAATTTAAATGGATTTTTATTTGTATTCCATGTAATGGACAGACACAAACTAGTCCAAATTGGTGAAGTGAAATTTAAAAATGACATGTTTCAAAAAAGTATATATAAAAAAAAAACATATGCATATGTATTCACCCCCTTTGCTATGAAGCCCCTAAATATGATCTGGTGCAACCAATTACCTTCACAAGTCACATAATTAGTTAAATAAAGGCCACCTGTGTGCAATCTAAGTGTCACATGATCTCAGTATATACAGTATATATATTGAAGTCTAAAGTTTACATACACTTAGGTTGGAGTCATAAAAACTCGTTTTTAACCACTCCACAAATGTCTTGTTAGCAAACTATAGTTTTGGCAAGTCGGTTAGGACATCTGCTTTGTGCATGACACAAGTCATTTTTCCAATAATTGTTTACAGACAGATTTTTTCACTTATAATTCACTGTATCACAATTCCAGTGGGTCAAAAGTTTACATACACTAAGTTGACTGTGCCTTTAAACAGCTTGGAATATTCCAGAAAACTATGTCATGGCTTTAGAAGGTTCTGATAGGGTAATTGACATCATAGTCAATTGGAGGTGTACCTGTGGATGTATTTCAAGGTCTACCTTCAAACTCAGTGCCTCTTTGCTTGACATCATTTGAAAATCAAAAATAAATCAGCCAAGACCCCAGAAAAACATTTGTAGACTTCCACAAGTCTGGTTCATCCTTAAGAGCAATTTCCAAACGCCTGAAGGTACCACGTTCATCTGTACAAACAATAGTACGCAAGTATAAACACCATGGGACCACGCAGCCGCCATACCACTCAGAATGGAGATGCGTTCTGTCTCCTAGAGATGAAGGTACTTTGGTGCGAAAAGTGCAAATCAATCCCAGAACAACAGCAAAGGACCTTGTGAAGATGCTGGAGGAAACAGGTACAGATGTATTCTTATCCACAGTAAAACGAGTCCTATATCGACATAACCTGTAAGGCCGCTCATCATGGAAGAAGCCACTTTTTTTGGTTTTTGTGTGTTATATCTTGTTTCACAATAAAACATGTTTTACATCTTCAAAGTGGTAGGCATGTTGTGTAAGTCAAATGATACAAACATACCCCCAAAAAATCTATTTTAATTCCAGGTTGTAAGGCAACAAAATAGGAAAAATGCAAAGGGGGGTGAATACTTTTTCAAGCCACTGTAACCATCACTAATACCTGAGACAGATATGAGTCAACTGTAACTTCAGTGGTTGCTCAACTAAAAGTTTTGAGATTATACAGCGGGATTTAGAAGTCATTTGTGGTTTAGTACAGTACCCTGTGTCACTGCTTCATTGCTCCAGACCAGCGCAAGGGGTAGTTAGAGCACTGATAATGCTTTTGGGTCCCAAGGCGCTAATGTGTCTCTAACTGACAATGAATGGGCGACATAATCCAAACAGAAACTGACAATTGTGCACAACTTCAAAATTGAATTTCAATTAACTGAATGGTGAGGATGAAGAAGGGGATTGAATTTAGAACAATAGTGTAAGAATTGCTATTCCTCTGTCCTTCAAGCGCACACCCAGAAAAATACACTTATGTTTTTGTTACTACTCGTCAGTATTACTTACTAAAACTGTTGTTACACTAAGGTTTTTATTCTAATAGAAACTTAGATCTTAATTAGGGTGTGGAAATGTTTGGATTATTTTGCTCTTATTGTAGTACTGTAGCCTACTCCCGACCGGTCACGTTGTACAATGCCATTATGGGCTATTAGCAGGACAATAGATACTTTGTGCAAAGAAATTGATCAGCATTTTAAAACTTGGATGGGGCCTCCCGAGTAGCGCAGCTGTGTAAGACACTGCATCGCTGTGCAAACTGCATTGCTACAGATGCTGGTTCGATTCCCGTGCCAGCTGCGACTGGGAGACCTATGAGATGACTGTGGGCTTTTGGCTTCTTTCCCTCTAAAAACTGAAATAAATAATTCTAAATAACAAACTGGCTTTATTTACAAATGTTCAAGAATGGCCTCTTTATTGCTCACTTTAGGTTATTTGAAAACAAAATCATCTCTAAAATATAAACAAAGCGATTATTATTATTATTAATTCATTTAGAATTGTATAAAAGCCCCTTTGATATTCTCACAAATCAGATTTGCCCTAACGAAAAATGCCCTTTAGAAATTAATTTAGAATCCTCCAATCCTCTAAATGTAATTATTGGCAGAGAGTCACGTCATTTAAAAAAATTTTTTTAGATATACTGTAGGCCTACCATAGGTGACATGAGTCTGACTAGTGTTGAGTTATGTGCTGTCAAAAGTGGTGTAGGTCTTATTTATTTAAAAAGCATGTTGAAGTTAAAAGCAATAAGATTTGAAGCAATAGCCTACCCGCTTGTGGTCAACTATTTCAGCACCGTTTCATGCTGCTCTGAGACAAGCAAGGGGAGTGTAAATTAGGGTGTGTAAATATTATGCTCTTAGTACTGTAGCCTACTCCCGACCGTCACGTTGTACAGCGCCATATTTTCCTAACGGAAACCCTGATGGTTTTTTTCTTGGAATAGAAACACCTTAATATTAATCAAATTAATTAATCTACATTTCTTAAAATCAATCCCATATACTATGTTCTTCCCCCCAAAAATTGAAATGCTCTAGTACAGACAATATTGAATACTATCAAATGCTTCTTAAAGGTACCCTCTAGTGGTCAAACTAGCACTAACTAGCATTAGTGGCAACAGTGGCTGACAATTAAATAACGTGCCATAGAATTCTGCGTCAGCCTGCAAAGTTTGTTGCAGTATGACGCAACATTTACAGGAAGAACCACTGTACTACATGTGCCCATCTCATTGATATCAAATTATTAGAGATACACAAATAGTTTTTGCACCCACAGGTGTGCCAACTTGTAGCGTCATACCCAAGAAGACTTGAGGCTGTAATCGCTGACAAAGGTGCTTCAACAAAGTACTGAGTAAAGTGTCTGAATACTTATGTAAAGTATTCAGATGGCGCCGAAGGAGATGGCTGCTGTTTTAGGATCCCGTAACCAATTGTGCTGTTGTGTATGTTTTTTCGCATTATTTGTAACTTATTTTGTACGTAACTTTCTGCCACCTTGTCTTATGACCGAAAATATCTTTTTTATTATCAGGACAGCGATTACTCACTCCATACTGGAAGAATACTTTTTCTTCAACGAGTCGGACGGGAAGGATTTACTTCAGATGCCCGACAAGGCCCTCATCCCCGTAATTTGCAGGAGAAAGAGACGAAGGTATCATGGGCAGATATCCGGGTGCCTTGTAAGGATCCGTCGCCGAGAGGGTAATCTACCTTAACCATTGGTCCTATTACCCAACGTACAATCAATCGATAATAAAATAGACGAACTACGATCACGTATATCCTACCAACGGGACATTAAAAACTGTAATATCTTATGTTTCACCGAGTCGTGGCTGAACGACGACATGAATAACATACAGCTGGCAGCTTTTCAGCTTTTTCGGCAGGATAGAACAGCGGCCTTTGGTAAGACAAGGTGTGGTGGTCTATGTATATTTGTAAACAACAGTTGGTGCACAAAATCTAAGGAAGTGTCTAGGTTTTGCTCGCCTGAGGTAGAGTATCTCATGATAAGCTGTAGACCACACTATTTACCAAGAGAGTTTTCATCTGCATTTTTCGTAGCTGTCTATATACCATCACAAACCGATGGTGTCACTAAGACCGCACTCAATGAGCTGTATACGGCCATAAGTAAACAGGAAAACGCTCACCCAGAGGTAGCGCTCCTAGTGTCGGGGGACTTGAATGCAGGAAAACTCAGCAGTTTTACCGAATTTCTACCAGCGTGTTAAATGTTCAACCAGAGGGGAAAAAACTCTAGACCACCTTTACTCCACACACAGAAACACGTACAAAGTTCTCCCTCGCCCTCCATTTGGCAAATCTGACCATAATTATATTCTCCTGATTCCTGCTTACAAACAAAAACTAAAGCAGGAAGCACCAGTGACTCGGTCAATAAGAAAGTGGTCAGATGAGCAGATGTTAAGCTACAGGACTGTTTTACTAGCGCAAACTGGAATATCTTCCGGGATTCTTCCAATGGCATTGAGGAGTACACAACATCAGTCACTGGCTTTATCAAGTGCATCGATGACGTCATCCCCACAGTGACCGTATGTACATACCCCAACCAGAAGCCATGGATAACAGGCAACATCCGCACTGAGCTAAATGGTAGAGCTGCCGCTTTCAAGGAGTGGGACTCTAACCCAAAAGCTTATAAGAAATCCCGCTATGCCCTCCGACGAACCATCAAATAGTAAAAACGTCAATACATGACTAAGACTGAATCGTTCTACACCGGCTCCGACGCTCGTCGGATGTGGCAGGGCTTGCAAACTATTAGACTACAAAGGGAAGCACAGCCACGAGCTGCCCAGTGACACGAGCCTACCAGACAAGCTAAATTACTTCTATGCTCGATTCGAGGCAAGTAACACTGAAGCATGCATGAGAGCATCATCTGTTATGGACGACTGTGTGATCATGCTCTCCGTAGCCGATGTGAGCAAGACCTTTAAACATGTCAACATTCACAAAGCCGCAGGGCCAGACTGATTGTCAGGACGTGTACTCCGAGCATGCGCTGACCAACTGAGAAGTGCCTTCACTGACATTTTCAACCTCTCCCTGACTGAGTCTGTAATATGTTTCAAGCAGACCACCATAGTCCCTGTGCCCAAGAACACTAAGTTAACCTGTCTAATTGACTACCGACCCGTAACACTCACGTCTATACCCATGAAGTGCTTTGAAAGGCTGGTCATGGCTCACAACAACACCATAATCCCAGAAACCCTAGACCCACTCCAATTTGCATACCGCCCCAACAGATCCACAGATGATGCAATCTCTATTGCACTCCACACTGCCCTTTCAAACCAGAACAATAGAAACACCTATGTGAGAATGATAATCATTGACTACAGCTCAACGTTCAACCCCATAGTGCCCACAGAGCTCATCTCTAAGCTAAGCTAAGGACCCTAGGACTAAACTCCTCCCTCTGCAACTGGATCCTGGACTTCCTGATGGGCTGCCCCTGGTGGTAAGTGTAGATAACAACACTGATCCTCAATACGGGGGCCCCTCAGGGGTGCATGCTCAGTCCCCTCCTGTACTCCCTGTTCAGTCATGACTGCATGGCCAGGCACGACTCCAACACCGTCATTAAGTTTGCCGATGACACAACAGTGGTAGGCCTGATCACCGACAACGATGAGACTGCTTATAGGGAGGAGGTCAGAGACCTGGCCGTGTGGTGCCAGGACAACAACCTCTCCCTCAACATGATCAAGACAAAGGAGATGATTGTGGACTACAGGAAAAGGACGACCGAGCACGCCCCAATTCTCATCGACAGGGCTGTAGTGGAGCAGGTTGAGAGCTTCAAGTTCCTTGGTGTCCACATCACCAACAAACTATCATGGGCCAAGCCCATCAAGACAGTCGTGAAGAGGGCACGACAAAACCTATTCCCCCGCAGGAGGCTGAAAAGATTTGGCATGGGTCCTCAGATCCTCAAAAGGTTCTACAGCTGCACCATTGAGAGCATCCTGACTGGTTGCATCACTGCCTGGTATGGCAACTGCTCGCCCTCCAATCGCAAGGCACTACAGAGGGTAGTGCGTACGGCCCAGTACATCACTGGGGCCAAGCTTCCTGCCATCCAGGACCTCTATACCAGGCGGTGTCAGAGGAAGGCCCTAAAAATTGTCAAAGACTCCAGCCAATCTAGTCATAGATTGTTCTCTTTGCTACCACACGGCAAGCGGTACCGGAGCGCCAAGTCTATGTCCAAGAGGCTTCTAAACAGCATCTACCCCCAAGCCATAAGACTCCTGAATATCTAATCAAATGGCTACCCAGACTATTTGCATTGCCCCCCATTCCACTGTTGCTACTCTCTGTTTATTATCTATGCATAGTCACTTTAAGGGCTTGTAAGTAAGCATTTTACAGTAAGGTCGACACTTGTATTAGGCGCATGTGACAAATTAAGTTTGATTTCTATTCGCCATATATTGAAATCCAATATGGACTTTAACATAATGTTTAATAAAAGTTCAAACATGGTTACATTTTATTTACATTTTGGTAATGCTCTCAAATAGTTACGAGGTCGTTAAAAACAACATTCTTCTGTGGGAATTGCAGTACTTCAGCATAAGGTTTTCTACTGGTTTCCTCCTGGTTCTAGAAAATTAAGAAAACCTTCCATAAAAACCTTAAGAAAATATTAGTTATGTTTAAAGAATGTTCTAAGAATATTATTTAAAGAACGATACATTCTGTTCTCAGCATCAACAAAACTCTATCTCCTATCTTGTTAAGTGTGTTCAGGTATGTTGGCCGCGCCCACTGATTGGCCACACATGATCTTAATGAGTGCTTGTTTCCTTTAAAATATGGTCTGTTAGAATATATTTTTTTTTACTGCTTTTTATGTAAAAACAACATGGCACAGTAAAAAATTATGTGTTTGCATGAGTAATGCCAAAGCAAATTAATTACCATGTGTCCTATCTGTGTTTGGAGTTCAAAACAATTAACCCAAACTAAAATAGCAGTGTTATTAAAAGTCTTATTGAAACATTAAGTAAACGTTTTAAGGAGGTTATTCAAAAACCTCAAAATAATCACAACGTTTAGAGAATGTTCTCAGAATGTTATTTAATTACCTTCAAATAACCTAGAATATCTGTAAAATGTTCTCAGAACCTCCCTGCAACCTAAAAATGTTCATTCCTAGAACAGGCAAAATGTTCACTTCCGTTCTCAGAACATTTAAAAGACTTGCCGTTTTACCAGTCAGGAAACGTATGGCTTCGTTCCTAGAACCAATGGGAAACCGAAAATGTACATTCCCACAACTTTCAAGGAACCAAATGTACTAGCTGGGACACTCCTTAATATAAATATCACTGTGGGTAAATACTAGTCTACTAGCTTGCCTTCTGGACATCAGAGGTTAACATCTTTTAGCTCTCCAGTCAGTATCCGTCATGCTGCATCAGAATTAACCTCTAACCTCTGGCCCTGACAGAACCTCTTAAGGATAATGTACTGTATACTAGATGGTATGTGCCACTTCGCAGGTAGAACAAGCTGACAGATAGATGGGTGGGAAATAAGGGCAGATGTTGCTGCCGGCAGCTGTTATCACTGCTGAGTGATCAGAGGTAACAAACTGCCAGAGAAGCCGGCCACTGAGCTGCTTAGCTGCAGGGTGAGGCACTCATGCTATGTTTCCTTACACTTGTATGGCCCCTGTAGATTATACTGTGGATGTACTGTATTTAGAAGTGTTTGCATGTAGAGATAGATACACTTGCTCTATTACAGTGTGTGCGACAGTGTTTGTGACACCATTTAAATTGAAGCTTACAGAAACACTCATTTTGAATCCTGCCTGATCATGTGTGTGTGTGTGTGGCGTTTCCCATGCACGCTAGGCTGGCTATCGAAGGCTTTGTCTCTTCGTTCATCTATCAGCTAGCATCGAGAGCTTAGCTTCTCCCTGTCAGTGCCACATCTCCTTTAAATCGCTGTGAGAGAGTGAATTCAATATGTGCCCTGTCATAGACACATCTGCTATAAACAATAATCAATGCCATTTCACCTCTGCCTTTCTCTATCTAAATCCTTTTTTGTCCTTTCGCTCTCTTTCTGAGCAGTCATCTCTCTCTCACGCTCTTTCTCTTGGCTCCTTTTCCCTCTCTCTCTGGGCAGTATGACATAGTTTAAATGCTAAACTCGCCTCTTCTCATGTCGCAGCAGTCACAAAAGATCCGTCTAGGAATAGCTTGGGACCCTGCTGTAAAAACCAGCATAGACCAGCAGAAATTTCAAGCTGGTCCATGCTGGTCTATGTTGGTCAGCGCTGGTCAGATACTGATGGAGCTGGTCTGACCAGCGTGGCCCAGCTGATCAATCTGATCTGACCAGCATGGCCTAGCTCAGTGGTCACCAACCTTTTCTGAGGCAAGATCACTTTCTCAAAATGCAAGCCGAGATCTACACAGATTCTTTTGTTACATACCTTAAAACACTTAAGTAAATGCAACATTAACCTATTAAAAACAGTACTGTAGCAATGAGGTTTGTGCAATGAGGTTTAGGCCCAATACATCACAGCATATTGGCTTTGCTTGAATTGCCCTGCCGATGCATTGTTGGTTGGACCATTTTTATATTTGTTAGTATGCTATATTATAACACCAATAATAGATCAGTTGTTGTATTACTTGTGAGGCACAGCTGAGCGAGCTTACATTTAAATCATTTGCTTTTTATTGTAATTTTACTGGGCTGATGGTGCCTGCATCTGATGGTTAGTCTCAGCGGAGGGAGAGAGCAGCAGACTGAGGGTCCGCCTCTCAACGTCCCTCCGCTCTCCCTTTTATCTGTTGATACTGACCAAAAAGGGAAACCGTCTTCCAGCTGATAGAGAAACTCATGCACAAATTCTTGTTGCTACTCCAATGAAAAGAGAAAGTGAAATATTCCTCAATATTAAAAAAGAGCCAGCCTATCAAAACACTTTCCTACTCATTAATTACAGCTGCAGTGCTGGTTGTAGTGCGAGTGGAAATAGGAAGAATGCACATTTTATGGCTTATAAAAGTTAATACATTTTTTTTATAAAAAGTGTTGACAGTGCTGAGTAAAATATTAAACATGAACACACTCAAAAATAGCATCTCTTTGCTGTATTCGTTGACAGTCTCTCTCTCTACTCCTGGTTTTAAAAGTTTAGAAATCTCACAGTATGAACTTTGCTTTAACTTTCTTTTATGCCTGCTACGTTACTGCAGACACGCAGGGAAGCTGAATCAGGTGCACCTACCGCCAATAGCGCAAATAAATAAATACAAATAGAACGCAAGGCTTTAGCGTAGCGTTCTTTACATCATTTGTTGCCTATTGTCTATAAATGCCTTGGAGATAGACCAGTTGATCGCGATCGAACAGTTGGTGACCACTTGTCTAGCTGGTTATGCTGGCCGACCAGTCTTCTGTTTTATTTTATTTATTAGGGTCCCCATTACCCAACGCCAATGTTGACAGCTAGTTTTACTGGGGTCCTACATATAACGGAAAATACTTTACAGACCAAAATACTTTCTCTGACCTCCTCCCTATAGGGTGTCTCATCGTTGTCGGTGATCAGGCCTAACACTGTTGTGTCGTCAGCAAACTTAATTATTGTGTTGGAGTCCTGTTTGGCCATGCAGTCGTGGGTGAACAGGGAGTACAAGAGGGGACTAAGTACACACCCCTGAGGGGCCCCAGTGTTGAGGATCATCTTGGAAGACGTGTTGTTGCCTACCCTTTCCACCTGGGGGCGGCCCATCCGGAATTCCAGGATCCAGTTGCAGAGGGAGGTGTTTAGTCCCGGGGTCCTTAGCTTAGGGATTAGCTTTGTGGGCACTATGGTGTTGAACGCTGAGCTGTAGTCAATGAACAGCATTCTCACATAGGTGTTCCTTTTGTCCAGGTGGGAAATGGCAGTGCGGAGTGTGATTGAGATTGCGTCAGCTGTGGATCTGTTGGGGCGGTTTTTGAATTGGAGTGGGTCTAGGGTTTCCGGCATGATGGTGTTGATGTGAGCCATGACCAGCCTTCCAAAGCACTTCATGGCTACCGACGTGAGTGCTATGGGGCGGTAATAATTTAGGCAGGTTACCTTCGCTTCCTTACAGACAGTCAGGGAGAGGTTGAAATTGTCAGTGAAGACACTTGCCAGTTGGTCCATGCATGCTTTGAGTACACTTCCTGGTAATCCATTTGGCCTGCGGCTTTGTGAATGTTGACCTGTTTAAAGGTCTTGCTCACATCGGCTACCGAGAGCGTTATCACACAGTCATCCAGAACAGCTGGTGCTCTCGTGCATGCTTCATAAAAGGCATCTCGCTCGTCTGGTAGACACGCGTCACTGGGCAGCTTACGTCTGGGTTTCCCTTTGTAGTCCGTAATAGTTTTCAAGCCCTGCCACATCCGACGAGCGTCAGAGCCAGTGTAGTACGATTCAATCTTAATCCTGTGTTGATGCTTTGCTTGTTTGATGGGTCGTCTGAGGGCATAGCAGGATTTTTTATAAGCGTCCGGATTAGTGTCCCGCTCCTTGAAAGCGGCAACTCTAGCCTTTAGTTTGATGCTGATGTGGCCTGTAATCCATGGCTTCTGGTTGAGATAGTGTCCCGCCTTTCCTTCCAGTTCTCTGCTGCCAATGACTGGAACGAATTGCAAAAATCGCTGAAGTTGGAGACTTATATACTCTTTTGCACACCAGTATTTCTACTTGCACACCATCATCTGCACATCTATCACTCCAGTGTTCATTTGCTAAATTGTAATTACTTCGCTACTATTGGCCTATTTACCTCCTTACACACACTGTATATAGATTTTTCTATTGTGTTATTGACTGTACTTTTGTTTATCCCATGTGTAACTCTGTGTTGTTGATTTTTGTTGCACTGCTTTGCTTTATCTTGGCCAGGTCGCAGTTGTAAATGAGAACTTGTTCTCAACTGACCTACCTGGTTAAATAAAGGTAAAATGAAAAAATATATATATATGTACGTACGGTCACTGTGGGGACGACGTCGTCGATGCACTTATTGATGAAGCTGATGACTGAGGTGGTATACTCCTCAATGCCATTGGATGAATCCCCGAGCATATTCCAGACTGTGATAGCAAAACAGTCCTGTAGCGTAGCATCTGCGTCATCTGACCACTTCCGTATTGAGCGAGTCACTGGTACTTCCTGCTTTAGCTTTTGTTTGTAAGCAGGAATCAGGAGGATAGCATTTTGATCCGTTATTTTTCCTTCTGGTTGCACATGGGACATGCTGGTGAAAATGTTGTAAAACTGATTTAAGTTTGCCTGCATTAAAGTCCCCGGCCACTAGGAGCGCTGCTTCTGGATGAGCATTTTCTTGTTTGCTTATGGCCTTATAGAGTTGGTTGAGTGAGGTCTTAGTGCCAGCATTGGTCTGTGGTGGTAAATAGATGGCTATGAATAATATAGATGAGAACTCTCTTGGTAGATAGTGTGGTCTACAGCTTATCATAAGGTACTCTACCTCAGGCGAACAATACCTCGAGACTTCTTTAATATTAGACATCGCGCACCAGCTGTTATTGACAGAAATATACACACCCCCACTGCTTGTCTTACCAGAAATCCAATATAGATGGTGTTAAGATATATAGATGGGAGGGGTTGATTGGAGCTGAAGAGTGGGACTAATAACAACAATATAACAAATGTAAAATATACTGTGTCTGTAAAATGTATATAGGTTCAGAATTTGTGTGAAATAGCACCTTTAAAGATATATGGCAAATAGAAATCAAACTGGATCGACATCAGAAATGGGAAGGCCAGGACTAAAAACAAACAAAATATAAATATTGTAAAATAGAATGTGTCCATGAAATATATATAGTATGTATAAGCTGGAAGTAGACGCCTAAGTGTTATTGCTTATTAGTTTACTCCAATTAGGTTAGGGGTGGTAAGGTTTGCCGGGAAATAATAAAAGAAAATATATAAACATTTAAAAAGAAATCTGTTAAAGTAATGAAATATCAAGGTTTTTTTTACAAGTTCTTTAAATGTGCTGAGCATGTTCCAAAGCCAAGCAACTATCCTGCACCATTCCCAGAAATGTGTGGGAAGGTTGTATGCAAAATAACCATAGGACAACCACACTCTCACCAAGCTCTAAGAAACATGATTCTCAGAATGTGCTAGCTGGGGTGCCTTTAACTCTCAGAAAAGCAAAACATCAGTTTAAGGCTAGGTTATTTTCCCTAAAACCCCATCTATGTATATCCTCAAGGTGAAAATACTGAGCATTTCCCCTCTTCTTTTAGTATTCTCTGCTACAGAATCATTAGATGATATTCAGTCTGATTAAATGGGTTTAGCTGTGATGACTCATACAGGGGCTATGGGGCTAATAGTGTGTGTATGTGTATGTGTGTGTGTGTGTTAGATTCAGTGTATAAGGAGTCTCACAGAATGAGCTCCAGTAAGTGGATACTGATGAGTCACCATGTACGGTGGCAGATTTTTCTACTACAATATGCTTAGAATTGTTACTACTGCAGCTGAGAGGATCAGTTTTCTCTATCTCACTCACTCACTCACTCACACACACACACACACACACACACACACGCACACAATAAATCTCAAGCTAAGGTGGAGCCTCTGTCTCGTTTAGCTTGACTGCTCTTCCAACGTTCATCTGATCCCCACTGGGGTAGGGTGAGGTGGGGTGGGTGAGGTACAGTGACAGTGGGGTTAACATAAACCACATGAAGGCAAGCCCTATCCCTAGGGGCCAACTGGGACTGGGTTACCATGGTGATGTTATCCAAGCAGCCACCAGCCAGCTTCAGCACTATGTCAGCTGCAGTAACAAGGGGAGATCAGGGGGGCGGGACCCAAAGGAATCCAGCCAAATCGGACTCCCAGGTCCTTGGATAGTTTGGTGTGGAGGTCACTTGCAAACTATTCACAGCGCTAAAGAGGTTTGCATACCTGTTGTAACCCTTCTCTTTCAAGGTGGGAGTTCCAGGAGGCCTGTGGGATGGCATAACCTGTGTAGGCATGAGAGAGAAGTACATGGGTAGAGTTAGGTGTGTGTAAAGAAACACAACTACGCCTACGCTAGAACATGTAGGGAGATGGGGCATTGTGACAACAAACTTGGATTAGATGGACATCGTAAATGTGTGCCCAATATGGATCATTGTTATCTGGTGCTGGATGGAAGAACATGTTTTACAGGTTCTAGAAGACCACCTAAAGGTCTGCAGCTGTGGGAATGGAGGAGTCTGCTAGCTGCTGCCCGTGCAGTGTCCTAGAGTGGTTCGTCCTTTAAAAGTTGCAGCATACTGCAGCACAGCTTGCATGGTGCCACAGAATTCTTTGGTGCTGTTACCATTAATTCTATGGCACTGTTACCAACCACTGTTACCGTTAATGCTAGTTAGTGCTAGTTCGACCACCAGAGGGCATCTTTAAGAAGCATTTGATAGCCTTCAATAGTGGCTGTACTAGATAATGTAAAACATGTTTTTGTAAGAACATAGTATATGGGACTGATTTTAAGAAATTTTGCTAAATGTATTTGATTAATATTATGGTGTTTCTATTCCAAGAAAAACGAAAAACCCTCTGGGTTTCCGTTAGTATGTAACAGAAAATATGGCACTGTACAACGTGACGGTTGAGAGTAGGCTACAGTACTGGGCTATTTAGCTAAAGAATCCCTGTGTTTTGCGGGCCCATGGGAGACCGGGGTTCAATTCCCTGACGGGGAGGAAGGAGTAGGCTGTCCTTGTAAATAATAATTTGTTCCTAACTGACTTGTCTAGTTTAAAAAAGTTTACACTAAGAGCATAATATTTCTACACCCTAGTTGTTTGATTGTAGTCTAAACAATACCCAAACGGAGTTTCAGTGAAAATACAAATCTCATTGATTTATCAAGACTAGTCCCCATGCTCGTCTCAGAAAATAGTTGTAGGCTATTGCTTCAAATTCTATTGCTTCTAACTTCAATATGCTCTTTAAATAAATAAGACCTACCTTTTAACAGCACATTACTCAACACTAGTGAGACTCATGTCGACTACGGTAGGTCTACAGTATATCGAAAAATATGACGTGACTCTCCGTCAAATTATTACATATAGAGGTTTGGAGGATTCTAAATTAAAACCAAAAGCCGCCTCATGGGTTGCAGCCGGTACAGGTATCAAACCTGCATCTGTTGCAACGCATTTTGCACTGTGATGCAGTGTCTTCGACTGCTGCGCCATTCGGGAGGCCCCATCCACAAAGTATCAAAATACAGAGAGGTGTTGGTAAAGGTATATTGTCCTGCTAATAGCCCCTAATGGGCTATTATAATACTGTACATGGTGTCCAGGTCAGGATAACCAAAACATGTATTTATTAAAGACTATCAGAAAGAATGTTGGTACTTATTTATTTTCATCCAAAGCCATGAATGAGTGAGTCACTCAGCTTTATGTAGGTGCCGAGCTATATGACTGTGCCATCAACTTGATAATATATAACGATATTTTGGAGGTTATTTCGTTTAAAAAAAATCTAAGTGAGCGATTGTAGTCTGAATAAAGGACAAAACATTTATTTCTGTTTTTAGAGGGAGAGAAACACTGGGCCAATTGTGCGCCGTCCTATGGGACTCCCAATCACGGTCGGATGTGATACATAATAATAATAATACTTTTTGTCATATTATTTGTTTTGTCTTTTCTGGTGGATTAAACTGAAATTGCAACCAATCCTAACTAAGAAATACAATTGACAATAGAATTCTCCCCCTACCCTCCTTCTAGGCAAGTCTATTGTCCAGCTACCTGCTAATAGCCATAATGGCACTGTACAACTGGACCGTGTGTGTTTTAAAGAGTATTTTCCAGTAAGCAAAAATTTGTTGACCTTCATTAGACAACTTTGTTTCTGTAATTTCTGTAATTCAGTGATATTTATTCCCATAGTAATTCGTTATGGACCCATAACTAAATAAACATTGGCTTGACTCGATCTCGGTCTTCAAAGTTTGAATCTGATCCATGTGCACCTTCATCAGATGAGCAGAATGGTACCGTCCTGAGCACCCATCAATTTGAGTGGCCTATGATGGAAAAGGTAGATCAATTAAGAATTAAAAGTGACTCCAACACACAAATGCTGCGTACACATTTTAATAATCAGAAAAACTAACCGCTTTCTTGGCAACCATGCGTTTTTCTGGTGCGGGGCTTTTATATAATTCTAAATTAATAATAATAATAATCGCTTTGTTTCCAAAAATAACAATATTTTGGAGATGATTTTGTTTTCAAATAACGTAAAATGAGCGAGAAAAAGGCCATTCTTGAACATGGGGTGAGACATTGTTACTGATTTGTAAGTAAAGCCAGTTCGTTATTTATAATTATTTATTTCTGTTTTTAGAAGGAGAGAGAACAAAAACATACAGTCATCTCATGGGTCTCCCAGTCAAGACCAACACTGGTATTGAACCAGCATCTGTAGCAAAACAGCTTGCACTGCGATGCATTGTCTTAGACCGCTGCGCCACTAAGGCGCTGCATATCATGACTGGTCGGGAGTAGGCTACAGTACTACAGAGACACAGTAGCGCCTTGGGACCCAAAAGCATAATCAGTGCTCTAACTCCCCCTTGCGCTGGTCTAGAGCAATGAAGTAGTGACGCAGGGTACCATACTAAACCACAAATTACCTCTAAGAACCGCAGCATAATTGCAAAATTTTAGTTGAGCAGCTACCTAGCACAGCCTGCTGCTTGTGACACAACTCTATCTGCAGTTTACTCAGAGCCCTGGTGAAGAGAGAACAAACACATCTGTTGGCCAATCCTGAATTCCTAGCGCCGTCCTCTGTTTGTCTCGCCAGTGTCACAAATGTAAATGCAATCCATAATCTTTTAACTGCACTCATTCAAGCCCACATGTAGCAACAAGGCAATTACCATTCACACAATAGACAGATACAACGTGCAGGACAAAAAGACGAGAGACAAACACTGTTCAGGCCAATATGCTTGTGTTGGGAGTACAATGTGATGCTTAGATAGTTGTCAAAAGCAATATGCTGCAAATTGTGCTTTTTGCTTCTTTACCTGTGTCCTTTTCTCAGTTGAAGTGGAGATTTGGAACGAAGAGAGTTGGAACAAATGTTTGTGTGCCTGTACAGTAGGTGTATAAAGACACTTGTCTCAACTCGACAAATGCTGTTTGAACATGATAAAACATTAAAAATCAAATAGAAAAGTGAAGCACACCAATCTGACTTTTGTGTGCCATTTGTATGACAAAACCTGGGCAGTGTGCCAGCTCCTTGAGTCCAAGAGAGTGCAAGTATATAGTTACAGTCGCGGATACAGTTAGTACAGCAGGATATGAAATACAATAGCGTTTCTCTCCTTCAAATACGATGTGTTTTACAGAGAGACATTAAAGCTGGAATCCTTAATGGTGATACTGCCATGTCCGTTTGGTATATTACAACAACAAAGAAGTTATAGCAAACAGCGAACACAGTTCTTTCCCTCTGACAACACTGCATGTATGATAGAACAGCAGAATATGTACTGCAATTTTTTTTACTAGCTGCTCACCTCCATTTGGACGCTCCTTATTAGTCAGTTTCTTCGAATTCCATTTTTCCATTTTTAACTGTGACAGTGAGCTTGACAGTACAGTGAGTACTGATTGAATACTGTAATCTACTCATATGAATATACAGTACTAAGCATGTCATACAGTCATACATGACCTCCCTTATTTGATAATGCAGCTTGAAGGCATTCATAGCCTGAGAGTAACTTCCTAACATAAAACAACTCACTTGATATGAGATTATTAGCCTGTGACTTGACTTACTTAGTTGACATAAACCTCTTGGCCCCCTTGGGAGAACAGGGCATCCACCATGGCTCTCCACCTCTCTCTCTCTCTTCTGTGCAAAGGCTTTTAGCCAGGAGATCACCACTTTACTCAGTTCTTGTAGTAGAGTGTCGCAAGTAGTTTTTTGGACATTTGCCTGTAGCATAAAGACATCATATGCATCAGTACAGATTTTGATGGATGGCATCCAGGCATGGACTGTGTCAGCATAGATTATGCAAAGGAGAAAGGAGGCGGCAAGAGTGACATAGTGACTGACATTGTCATGATTACAAATGCCCAGAAACTGACCCACACACACACACACACACACACACACACACACACACACACACACACACACACACACACACACACACACACACACACACACACACACACACACACACACACACACACACACACACACACACACACACACACACACACACAGAGGACTGGGCTCAGGCACATGGCCAACCACTTGTCTGTGATGGGGAGAATGAAATACCATCTGACTTCACAGGTAGTGCTGTCTGTATTACTGTAAGGTCAAAGATGGAGTCTGGATGAAAGACAAACACACACACACACACACAGCGTCACTCCACTTATCATCAGCACCTTCTAAATATTTTAATGATCTTCTTTGTGCTGGATTTTCCTAGCCACAGCATATGAAATATTAATTATGCTTTTTAAACCAGGACAGTTATGTGCATTGTCAGATGTGTTTGAATCGAAATATAGTTTTATACAGAACACTTGCTGTGCAGAAATTATGGCTGTGGTATTGGTGCAACTGTAAAACAGGTGGCCAATGCTCATATATGCTTATAACAAGTAACAACACAGTGTACCCGAACAGGCACCTGTTGGTCCTTCTCACCTCAAAAAACAACCCCCACCCCTTCTAGTCTTAACTTCAAAGCCCAGATGAAAGCTTCTGGAGGCCAATGGGAGCTAAAGGGTGAGGCTACCTCATCTCTTGAAGCCCCCTGTGACAATGTGCATCTGAGCTATCGTCACATGCAGACCTGGGCATAAAATAGTTGTATTTTGCTATTTATTTGAAAATTCCAACTTTTCAAATACTCATGGTAGTCAAATATAGTTTATATAGATTTTCTTTGATATTCAAATACGAGTCTCAGAAAAACTATTAATATTTGAAAGTATTTTGAATACCTCAGAAAACCAAATCATATTTGAAGGTATTTGAATATATGCACGTTATTTGAAAACCCCAAAATAATGATTTGATGGCTGCTAAATATTTCATGAAGAACCAAAAACTACAACAGTTAGTTGAATTTGTCTAAATATATGATCATAAGCACATGGTGTCGGGATGTGACTACCATTAATGCGATGAAGGCTATTTATCGAATAATTACATACCACGTTCAATTATTACGCAAATAAATGAATCATATAACAATTAATTAAGTAGTAATCTGGGGCACCACGGGGAAAGTTTACCATTTCCCAATTTAACTCAAGAATATCAGAATATTTCGATATATTAACCGTCATCCATCACTCATTTGCTCCTATTTCAGTCTCATTCTGAACGTCATAATATCCTATAAATCTGCATGAACCCTAGTCTCCATGATGAATCAGCTTACACAAATTGGCTTAATTATTTATTTACTAACTAATGAAATAATCACACAGTATAGTATTGAATATTAACATAATGCAATGAAAAGTCACTAGTGGACTAACCCGATATGATGGCTGATTACACAATGGAAGGGTGTGGAGAACGAAAGAGCGGGAGAAGGAGAGACAAAGGAATTAAACTATCGTACATACAGTTGAATAATACGCTCATAGTAAATATGGATATTTAGCACCCTAACAAATCATTCAGAAATGCAATGTACATATTTAGCTTGTAAGTCTTTGTTGTCTGTTGAAATCACCCGGTCCATTTTCTGGGGAGTCAGTTGACAGAAAGTATCTGGTTGTGTAAGTCTCCAGTTGTCCACCAGAGGTCACTATGTCCTTTGTAGTCATAGCTTCTTGGTCTCGGAGTGTCTGTTAGGACGGATCTTCCAGAGGTGTACAGCTGACTAGGTATCCCCCTTTCCCTTTCCCTTCTTTGACTCTCGTCTTCGATCGAGTTTCCTGGCTAACAGTGCATAAACAGCTGCAGGCTGAATGTTCCTGAGTAGTCTTCTTCTTTCAGAGGGTATTACCATTTTTGGTATTGTAGTCTTTAAACCATTTCGTAAAGTATTCAGCTCGCGCTGCAAGTATATTGGTCTTAAGTTTTATACCATTTCTCAGCCGTGTAGCCACTGCTCCACTCTGGTCTAATGTAAATTTTGTGAGGAGTCCTTTTATAAACACTTTGGGGATAATGTGCTCACGCGGGCAAGGTTACTGTCTGGGTAAAACTTGACATGAAAAACAATTATCTAATTTAGAAGGCTAAAATCAAATTTAATCTTCTCACAAATAGTTTCATATTTAATCATATAAGTTCCACAACATTTAAATGTAAATCTGATAACTGGGATGTATACATTTGTAGAGTTACCGTTATTTGGTTTGACCGTCCTTGATGATATCACAAAACAATAACTGATTTGACATGATTATTGTTTAGAGCCCCACCAACCTTTTCCCACGTTATTTACATTAGACATATTGTTTCAATGTCCAACCTTTTGATGTTAACGTTTTGAGGCAGAGTTTCTCTCTACACACAAAGGATTTTTGACTTCTCCATATTGCAGAGAGAGAGAGTTGGTTTGTTGGGCTCTTAGATACACATATTAATATAGCATATAGGTCGAATGAAATACATTAGAGTAGACTACTTTTGTAGTTAAAAAATGACATTACATATATATTTTCATAATAAGTGAGACATAAGGTAATACAGTAACAGTCAACCACAAGTTCTTATACATGTGTATTAACAATAGTATTAGTATCAGTATAGTATTAGGGTAAAACTAGGCCCTCAAAATAAGGCCTTATTAAATACAGATTGTATTGTGTTAAATGTTGTTATATATATATATATATATATATATATATATATTCACTTAGGATCTCACTTGATGAATGCAACAACCATGTCTCTGTCACTAACAAATGCATTAATGGGTGGTAACTACAATTTACTTGAAAGGCAAGGCACTGGGAAATACTTGAATAAGGCTTTACACTAAGCAGTGTGTTAATTTAACACTGTATTGGTGCACAGCAAAGTCTCCAGTGTAAAATAAAATAAAAAGATAACACTAAGAATGTTAAATCAACACTGTAAGGACTTGGGGGTGGGGGTGTGTGTGGTGGGGGGGATATGTACTTCTCCCATGGGCAAAGAAACTCAAAAGAGGTGATGAAATTAACAATACTTTTGATCCGAATGTGCAAATTGTCCAAACAGATCCGCAAGGTAGATGGATGATTTTAAATATGTTATTGGACCATAAACAGATATGGCTTGTTAACCTTTTCTTTTTTTTTATTTAACCTTTATTTAACTAGGCAAGTCAGTTAAAAACAAATTCTTATTTACAATGACAGCCTACCCTGGCCAAACCTAGACAACATTGGGCCAATTGTGCACCGCCCTATGGGACTCCCAATCACAGCTGGATGTGATGCAGCCTGGATTTAAACCAGGTACTGCAGTGACGCCTCTTGCACTGAGATGTAGTGTCTTAGACCACTACACCACTCTGGAGCCCAGATATCGTATATACACATGATGATCCACGCTTCTTTGAAAAAAAAAATATAATAAATGTTCAACCCTTCGAGCAATACAAGACTCTGTTATTTTGGTGGGAGATTATAATACTGTTTTAAATACCTCAATGGACCGTAAAGGAAATCACACTACAAACTATCACCCTCATGCTCTTAAGGAAATCATAAATGTCATGGATATATCGGAATTAGTGGATATATGGAGGCTTAAATATCGTGACCTAGTGAGATATACATGGCGGAGGCTCAATCAAGCTAGTCGTCTTGACTTCTTTCTTATGTCATTCTCGTTGGCACCACAAGTTAAAAAGTGTTGATAGGGGATAGAATGCGTTTCGACCATCAGATAACATACTGTATACTACGTACTTAATGAGTATATACTATATACTATATACTATTACTTAATTTTAGTATATTGTAAACAAACGGTATCCTTTCAGTTGAGTGTACTAGCGCTTCGCCTGTCTGCCGGAAGTTGATGTGGTTGTTATGCAACTTCTTGCTAGCTTGTTAGCATAACAAATTACCAGCTAGAAATCTTACGACTTCACTAACAATGTCCATTGAGAACACAAAACAACTATACCACTTAGCTAATCTAAGAATGACATGAATAATCAAGTCAATAAACGTTGGGTAGTTAGATAGCATATAGTTAATATACAGATAAGTTCGATGTATTAGTAGCCAACTAACTTCAGGTAGATAGCTAACATACCGGTACATGCAAGCAACTGCTGTAATGATATTCTATGTGGTTCATAAGGCTAGCGTAGCTAATTGTCAGCCAACATAACGTAACTTTTTGAAAAGTCATTACTCTTACAAGTAATTGAAGTTTTGAAACTGCAGTAAAAGTGCTGTAACTGCAGTCAACGGTGGTATTTTGGACGCAGTAATTGCAGAATAACTATACTACAGTTATACTGCACTCTGACTGCAATCTTTTTTCGTAAGGGTACTTTTTCACATTGCTCAACATTTCTTAACATTTGTCATAATTAGTTAAAGCAATGAGTTTGTATCCGCTCTTCAGCTGCATATTTTATGTCATTTTCTTCAAATCTGAACATTTTGTGAAGCCACGTCCATTTTCAGAAGAATTGCCTTATGGGCCCTAAAAGCACGGAAATAGTGTCTACTGCTTGTATGCTTCATATTTTTACGAATGTAGTACGACATCCGGGAACTTTTGGCATACTAACTATATCCATACTATGACCAATAACTACGTACTCAATACTACATACTCAATTTACATCTGAAATAGTAGGGTTAGTGCTGTTAGTATGAGTATTCGAACACAGCTATGTTGTATTGTGTTAAAGGTCCTGAACAGTCATTCTGAAAGTACTTTTTCTCTCATGGCTAACTACCAGGACTTTTGAAAAGACAGGTTGAGTGGGCAGGGAGCTTATATTCATGAGCTCGCCTTCACTGACAGCTCTTTGAAACGCCTATGTCCAGCAACTTGGATGCAGTGGGCAGCGTTGCAATAAAATGATATCAAGCAAATTTGGTGACACACAATGCAACTCAAACAACATTGAAATTGCATCAGGGATTTTTTTTATACATCTCATGTTTGGCATGTCTCTTGTGATGCGGTTCAAAGCAGCACTGACGGAAGTGTTGACTGTAACTGCGTCTGAGTTTTTAATGACCCTTCCCCCCCTTTTGTTCCATGCTGTCTGAAGACACAGCTAGCCAGTAACTAGCTTACACCAGATATAGATGAGAGAGGAAACATATATGTATCTTTGCCATAGATAAATAGGGTAAACTTTTAATTATATTTGTTGGCACCAGTAGAGTAGCTATCTAGCTATATAAACCACGCCCCACTGCAAACACGCCTTTGCCGATATTGGTTACAAGGCAGTACATTTAATTAGGTAAGGGAATATCATGTTACCATTGGTGTATTAAAATGAGAGTTAAGGTGATGTCACCTTGTCCCCTTAATAATGAATCCAAGTGTTTGAAATGGGGGAGGGGACCAGTAACTTTATGATCAAACTTCATCAATGTAGAAGGAACAGTCATTTTTCATACTTTGATCTGGTTTCCTTCAAACATAATCCAATTTTCAGGAAAAACATGATTTTGAGTCTTTAAGGCCTTTAATAAAAGTACATTTGAATGATAACATATTCACTCAGGAGCTCACTTGGTAAACTCCAGAGGACTGAAATTGGATTAATGCAACAAGCATGTCTCTAAAAATATAGCACAAAACACACATCATGACACGAGAGACAACACAACACTACATAAAGAGAGACCTAAGACAACAACATAAGCATGGCAGCAGCACATGACAACACAGCATGGTAGCAACACAACAAAAAAGTCTTAGTAGAGGGCCCAGCAGTGCATTAGGCTAGCCTCACCCTCTCTCTCAGCGTCTGCTGCATCGATCCGCTGCACATGAGTAGATTGGCTAATGACAGGTCCCCTTGTGCATACATAGTACTAACGAGCGGACTCTGATACTGTCTGTCAATGTATTTTGGTTTCTCTTATCTGGTACAGTTGGTCATGCTACTGTTACAGACCTTTTCCCCTCCTATCACTTACCCTACACACATGCACATACACACATAAACACATATGGTGAATGGACTGCACTGTCTGTGACTACTGACACACTGAAAGTTGGTTTATTTAGGTAAATATTGAAATACATTGGAGTAATTACATACGTAGGAACATGATTGATGTAGCTTGACTATAAACCACTTAACTGCAGAATTTGTGACATTGACAACATATACACAAACTCCCCTATTTTCTCTCTCTCTCTCTCTCTCTCTCTCTCTCTCTCTCTCTCTCTCTCTCTCTCTCTCTCTCTCTCTCTCTCTCTCTCTCTCTCTCTCTCTCTCTCTCTCTCTCTCTCTCTCTCTCTCTCTCTCTCTCTCTCTCTCTCTCTCTCTCTCTCTCTCCTACAGGAGGAGGAGGATGAGGAAGGTTCCACAGAGGAGCAGGAAGAGGAGGAGGAGGACTGGGAGAAGGCATTATCAGTGGAGAGGTTCGGGGACATCATCACTGAGTCCGTGTTCAGCAGCGGAGAAAAAATGGGCCGCAACTACAACGAAAAGGATTTTGAGTGTAAGCCCTTTCACCAATCTGTAGACTTCTATACCGGTATGCTTTTGTAGAACACAGGATGTCTGCTTATAACAGTTTTTGCTAACATAAATCAGTGTTGGGGTACCTTAAGCCTGCCGGTATAATGCTTTTGGAAAGAGCTTGACATCGGCAAGTCCTCATCCTAGTAAAGTTGTCAGTTGGACTACTGTCATCACCACTATAGATGGCAAGCAAATGAAACAATATTTGGATATAGTGTAGCTTATCCCCTGAAAGTACGCTTGTTAACTTGCCATATTGTAGTGATCTGTTAATAGCTAGCTAGCCAATTTGACATGGTCCATCAATCAATGTAGCCTATATCATGCCTGTCAGCAGCAATCGTAATTATAAACTCTTAAAAAAACTATGTTGATAAGGGGATCATGTTAGCTAACTGCGCTAGGTAGGCCTACATTGGTTAGGAGAAAAAAAGTAAATTTCACTTAAAGTCCTACCTTCCCTTTCACAGATCATCGGCACACCTTTCACCACACCCACCACCCCCTGTCCACCCACCTGCCCCCGCCCCAGCGCCTACGCAAGCGGGTGCTAAGCACGGACAGCGACCGCCGGCGCAAGAAGAAGCGAAAGAAAAAAAAGACCTCCATGCCGCCCTCGGAGGTCACGCCCACCATCCATGAGGTAGATGAGGAGGAGGAGGCGGAGTCTGAGACAGAGGGGGCGGGACCAAGTGGCCACGTCCACTGAGCAGCCTGACAACCAACCACAGGTAATTTAACAAAGAAAGTTGGGATAATGTCTGACAGGCAATCAGAATGGTTGCACAGCAAATTCCCCAGTGTTGATTTAACACTGGATAATTTGCTGTGTGTTATTGTTATGTATCCTTTATTCTTTATACAGTGCGGCACAATGTTTTGAGTGTTGCAAGTAGAAGTCTAGTATATTAATTTGTCATATATTCATTCAGTATATTCATTTCAAAGACACTCCAGAGAAAAATGTCCGTCACGCTCTACATGCGATGTGTGAAGTTGGCTGGGAATTTTGTTCTACTGTGTAATATGAGACCTTTAATAAAAAGCGGGCAGTAGCTGACACAGGAAAGATGAAGATCTGCCAAGTACTAGTCTAACAGGTGCCCGAGAGAGAGATAGAGAGAGTTGGAGAGTTAGGAGTCCTATGTTCGACACCTTGTTCGCCTGACTGGGACAGGACAGCACCTGACTTGAACTGACACTCACGGTCCAGGCACTTAAACTCAATCAACTGGCCTTTAGATTGAACCTTCAGATGAAGCTGTTAGGGATACCTTGTACTAGGACCACTGTAACCAACTACGTGTCCTCTCAGTTTAGCTTGGGGAGTGAGGAGAATTTGGAACCGGCTCTCCCTTTCACTTCCTTCCACATGGAGAGCGAACAACAACATCTGCCGCCAGAGAAGGCCACACTGGCCACGGCAGAGGAGGTGGTGGTGGTGGAGGAGGAAGAGGAGGAGGAGGAGCAGCAACAGGAGATCCGGGAGCAACCGGAGGATGAGGAAGGTGATGAAGAGTCCAACAACAGGTGGGCCCAGTAGCAATAGACAGTATATTGACAATAGACAATAGACAGTATATTGGCTGTGGTGTGAAACAATTAGTAATTTCAAATCAGGCAATTGTATTGTTCACTACGATGCCCAGTAACCATCCAACACTTCATATTTTGTTAATGTTACTAGCTAGATTATATGTATAATAAATTATACATTAAGAAAACGCAAAACTGAAGTGCACTAAAATAGTACAGTGCCTACAATATTTGTTTTGTGTGACAGAGGTCCGTACTCAACATTTGAAGATCTTTAAAGATCTCATCAAACAATGCAAATACCAGCTTGTCCTACAATGCTATTCATTTTGTACACTTCAAACAGTCAATGCTCATTATGCCCGATTCCAGTAGATTTCTGTTTTTAAGTGAACATCTAAAAACATCAAAGCATTTACAGTGTCTTGCAAAAGTATTCAGACCCCTTGGATTTCTTCAATCAATCAATCAAACATATTTTTAAAGCCCTTTTTACATCAGCAGATGTCACAAAGTGCTATACAGAAACCCAGCCTAAAACCCCACACAGCAAGCAAACGTTCATAGATTACCAACAGAGTCAAATAATAATCACAGTGGTTGTAGACGGTGCAACAGGTCAGTACATCAGGACTAAAATAGGAGGGCCAAGCACAGGAAGTAGCTCTTTCAGTAGTTTAGTTGGAATAGAGTCCAGTATGCAGCTTGAGGGTTTAGAGGCCATTACTATTTTCATGAATGTGTCATGAGATACAGGATAAAAAAATGTGAGTGTCTCCATTGATCCTAGGTTCTGGCAGTTCTGTGCTGACTCAGGACAACTGAACTTTGGAAAAATACACAGATTCAAAGAGGAGTCCGTAATTAGCTTTCTAATGATCATGACATTTCTAATGATCATGAAGTTCATTGAAGAAGTTCATGATTTCATCACTGCTGAAGTAAAAGCCATCCTCTCTTGTTGAATGCTGCTTTTTAGTTAGCTTTGCGACAGTATCAAAAATACATTTTGGATTGTTCTTATTCTCCTCAATTAGTTTGGAAAAAGAGGATGATCGAGCAGCAGTGATGGCTCTTCTTTCCAAGCTAGTCAGAAGACTTAGTGGAGTGCCATTTTCATTCCAATTTTCTGAAAGATTGCTTCAGGGCTGAGATATTTTCTGTATACCAGGGAGCAAATTTCTTTTGAAAATTGTGTTTTTTGTTTTTAGGGGTGCGACTGCATCTAGAGTATTACGCAAAGTTAAATTTAGATCCTCAGTTAGGTGGTTAACCGATTGTTGTACTCCGACGTCCTTGGGTAGGTGGAGGGAGTCTGGAAGGGCATCTAGGAATCTTTGGATGATCCTTGGTTGGGGTCTGAGCAGATTATTTGTTACGATTGCAAACGTAATAAGATGGTGATCCGATAGTCCAGAATTATGAGGAAAAAGCCGGCCAGTCCACGGGACAAAATTAGATCCAGGGTCCGGAGACATGTTGGACAAAACCCACTGAGTTGATGATGGCTCCGAAAGCCTTTTGGAGTGGGTCTGTGGACCCTGAAGCAAGGATATGCATATTCTTGGTACCATTTGAAAGGACACACTTTGAAGTTTGTGGAAATGTGAAAGGAATGTTGGAGAATATATCACAATAGATCTGGTAAAAGATAATACAAAGAATAAACCAAACGTTCTTTTGTATTTATTTTATACCATCATCTTTGAAATGCAAGAGAAAGGCCATAATGTATTATTCCTTCCCAGGTGCAATTTAGATGTTGGTCACTAGATGGCAGCTGTGTTTGTGCAACGTATTCGACTGATCCAATGAACAATTGCATTTCTGTTCAAAATTTTGTATCAAGACTGCCCAAATGTGCCTAATTTGTTTATTAATAACTTTTCATGTTCAAAATTGTGCACTATCCTCAAACAATAGCATGGTATTTTTTCACTGTAATAGCTACTGTACATTGGACAGTGCAGTTAGATTAACAAGAATTTAAGCTTTATGCCAATATCAGATATGTCTATGTCCTGGGAAATTTTCTTGTTACTTACAACCTCATGCTAATCGCATTAGCCTACGTTAGCTCAATCGTACCGTGGAAGGGACACCGATCCCGAAGAAGTTCATCAGGCTTGAGACATGTTTCAGTCAGGCCAATCACATCAATATTAGTTAATTGACTATGACTGCCTTGGAAGTGAGGGATCTAATTAAGTAGCCCTATTTTGAGATGTGAGATATCACAATCTCTTTCAATAATGACAGGATTGGAGGAGGTCTTTATTCCAATGAGATTGGTAAAGTGAACATTGCCATGTTTAGTTTTGCTCAACCTAGATCGAGGCACAGACACAAGTCTCAATGGGGATAGCTAAGCTGACTACACTGACTGTGCTAGTGGCAGACTCCCTAAGCTGGCAGGCTGGCTAACAGCCCGACCTGTACCCTATCTCATTGTGGAGCTAGAGGAGTTAGAGCCCTGACTATGTTGATAGATAAGATGAGAGCACCCCTCCATCTAGGATGGAGACCGTCACTCCTCATCAGGCCAGGCTTGGTCCTGTTTGTGGGGAGTCCCAGAAAGAGGGCCAATTATCTACAAATTCTATCTTTTGGGAGGGGAAGAAAACCGTTTTCAACCAGCGATTGAGTTGTGAGACTGCTGTAGAGCTCATCACTTCCCCTAACTGGGAGGGGGCCAGAGACAATTACTCGACACATCTTTCTAGCTAATTTACACGCAGAAGCTATGTTGACCTCTGACTGTTTCATCCTAACATTGTTGGTTCCGACGTGGAGAGCAATATCCCTGTATTCTCTACACTCGCCAGTTTTAGCTTTAGCCAGCACCCATCTTCAGATTAGCTTTTACGTCGGTAGCCCTGCCCCCTGGTAAACAGTGTATGGCTGGATATTGCCAATGACTAGGGTTTTTAATTTGTCAGTGCGAATGGTGGGAGGCTTCGGCGGCTCAGACCAACACTGTTTCATCCTTTCCTACACTTAAATTTCCCTTGCCTAACGATTGCATCTGAAGCTGTGATTGCAACACGTCTATTCTCACCATAAGGAAATAGTTACTATGTATATTATGAGTACATTGACTGCAAATGGATGGCATAGTGTTGATGTTAATATTACTACATAGCTTTTTCAGCTGGTGGAGGTCCTCTAGAACCATGTCCAGATAGAGTCAGGGGTGAAAAAGTTAAATGAAAAAAGTTGAGCGAGGAAAAAATGAAGACGTTGGTAAGTGTATTAAAAGTAAAAACAGAAAAGTTTGGCAGATAGCCAAGTAGTAACAAATAGCACAGCAGCACAGATACAAGTCTGGAAATCGAAGGCGGAGCTAGCTGGCCGCAGGGCTTCACATTTTATTGTGTTACAAAGTGGGATTAAAATGGATTTAATTGTCATTTCTTTGTCAACAATATACACAAAATATTCTATAATGTCAAAGTGGAAGAAAAGTATATATCTTTTTTTATTAATATTTTTTTTATATAGTCGTTGCATAAGTATTCAGCCCCTTTGTTTAGACAAGCCTAAATTAGTTCAGGAGTAAGATGTGGCTTAACAAATCACATAAAAAGTTACATGTTATGTTCCAGCCTTATTCAAAAATGGATTTAATAAAAATAAATCCTCAGCAATCTACACACAATACCCCATAGTGCCAAAGCAAAACAGATTTCTATACATTTTAGCAAATGTATTACAAATAAAAATAAGATACCATTGCATAAATAGTCTTACCCTTTGCTATGAGACACGAAATTGAGCTCTGGTGCATCCTGTTTCCATTGATCAACCTTGAGATGTTTCTACAACTTGATTGGAGTCCATCTGTGGTAAATTCAATTGATTGGACATGATTTGGAAAAGCACACACCTATCTATATAAGGTCCCACAGTTGACAGTGCATGTCAGAGCAAAACCCAAGCCATGAGGTCGAAGGAATTGCCCGTAGAGCTCCGAGAGAAGATTGTGTTGAGGCACAGATCTGGGGAAGGGTACCAAAACATTTCTGCAGCATTGGATGTCCCCAAGAACACAGTGGCCTCCATCATTCTTAAATGGAAGATGTTTGGAACCACCAAGACTCTTCCTAGAGCTGACCGCCTGGCCAAACTGGGCAATCTGGGGAGATGGGCCTTGGTCAGGGAGGTGACCAACAATCCGATGTTTACTCTGACAGAGCTCTATAGTTCCTCTGTGGAGATGGGAGAACCTTCCAGAAAGACAACCATCTCTGCAGCACTCCACCAATTAAGCCTTTGTGGTAGAGTGGCCAGACAGAAGCCACTCCTCAGTAAAAGGCACATGACAGCCCGCTTGGAGTTTTCCAAAAGGCACCTAATGACTCTTAGACCATGAGAAACAAGATTCTATGGTCTGATGAAACCAAGATTGAACTCTTTGGCCTAAATGCCAAACGTCACATCTGGAGGAAACCTGGCACCATCCCTACGGTGATGCATGGTGGTGGCAGCATCATGCTGTGGGGCTGTTTTTCAGTTGCAGGGACTGGGAGAGTATTCAGGATTGAGCCAAAGATGAATGGAGCAAAGTACAGAGAGATCCTTGATGAAAACCTGCTCCAGAGAGCTCAGGACCTCAGACTGGGGCCAAGGTTCATCTTCCAACAGGACAACAACCCTAAGCACACAGCCAAGACAAAGCAGGAGTGGCTTCGGGACAATTCTCAATGTCCTTGAGTGGCTCAGCCAGAGCCCAGACTTGAACCCGATCGAACATCTCTGGAGTGACCTTAAAATAGCTGTGCAGCAACACTCCCATCCAACCTGACAGAGCTTGAGAGGATCTGAAGAGAAGAATGGGAGAAACTCCCCAAATACAGGTGTGCCAAGCTTGTAGTGTCATACCCAAGAAGACTCGAGGCTGTAATCGCTGCAAAAGACGCTTCAAAAACAATACTGTGTGAAGGGTCTGAATACTTATGTAAATGTGATATTTCAGTTTTAAAGGTTTTAATAAATGTGCTAACATTTCTAAAAACCTGTTTTTGGTTTGTCTATATGGGGTATTGTTTTTAGATTGATGAGGGAAAAAAACGATTTAATACATGTTAGAATAAGGCTGTAATCTAACAATGTGGAAAAAGTCAAGGGGTCTGAATACTTTCCGGAGGCACTGTAAGGTCCCTCAGTCAAGCATTTAATTTCAAGCACAGATTCAACTACAAAGACCAGTGAGCTTTTCAAATGCCTCAGAAAGGGCAGTGATTGGTTGATGGCTAACAATAACAAAGCAGACATGAATATCTTTCATCTTTATGGTTTAGTTGATAATTATGCTGTGCATTATGCATTAAACCACCCAGACACCTCAAAGATATTGTCGTCATTCTGAACTGAGCAGGAATTAAACTGCTCAGGGATATTACAATGAGTTCAATGGCTGTGATGGGAGAGAACTGAGGATGGATCAACAACATTGTAGTGACTTCACAATTATGACCTAAATGAAGTGACACAAAGAACACAAATATACAAATGGAATACATGTTTTGGCCTATATGCAAAGTCCTATGTTTGGAGCAAATCCAACACACCACTGCCTCCTTATTTTCAATCATGGTTGTGGCTGCATCATGATATGGGTATGCTTGTCATCGGCAAATACTGGGGGGGTTTTCAGGATGGGGCTCAGCACAGGCAAAATCCTAGAGCAAAACCGGCTTCAATCTGCTTTAAACCAGACATTGGGAGATTAATTTACCTTTCAGAAGGACAATAACTTACAACACAAAGACAAATCTACACTGGAATTGCTTACCAAGAAGACAGTGAATAAGAACCAAGAAGACAGAAGTTACAGTTTTGACTTAAATCTGCTTGAAAACCTATGGCAAGACTTGAAAATTGAAAGACCTTGAACAATTTTGAATAGCATAATAGGCAAATATGTCACAATCCAGGTGTGCAAAGTTCTTTGAGGGTTACCCAAGAAGACTCAAAGAAGACTTGATGCCAAATGTGTTTCTAATATGTATGGACCCAGGGAGTTGAATAATTATGCAACTAATATATTTTATTACATTGTTTATAAATATTTGTCATGTATTTTTTGCGTTTTTCTTCCACTTTGACATTACAGTGTATTTTGTGTAAATTGTTGATTTTTTTTATTTTTATAATACCACTTTGCAGCACAAGAAACTGTGAAGAAATCCAAGGAGTCTGAATACCTTTGCAACGCACACTCTGTATGTGTCTCAAATGGCCAAAGTATCCTAGATATGATCTGTACTTTATGAGTAAACGCATCTGGCTCATAAACACATACAGCTATGAGAATATTAATTATTTGGTAATGGTTTGAATAATGTATGGAAGCATCCTGGGAGGTCAGGAACTGTGTGGAGCCCAGGATCATATTCATTAGGGCACAACGTAGCAAAACATTTTGGAACAGAAAATGAACATGAGCATTTCTTATTGGAAATTTGTATTTCTTCAGTTTGGAGCCTAATGAACACAAACCAGGTATTGTCTCTCCCCTCTGCAGGGCGGTTAATCTCACTGATGTATTATTATTGCTGCAGTGAACAAGAAACGTAGTAACAATGTCATGTACTGTTGCTATCGTTGCCTGAGTGAAAGCAGCCAACGACTCACCCTGTGAGGAAGCCAGTGTTGTGAAGATATTGTGCTGCTGTGCTGTGTTCTGGCGCCCTCTGTTGCAAGATGGACCACTCTACATCCAACAATCTGACTGCTCCCAGATGATTCATACTGTGTGTGCCAGTCAATATGTTTGTTTGTATAGGCTGAGCTCATGTTAATGTTTGAAGAAGAAAAAGTAGAAAGTAGATACCTGAGTTCTAATGCTTTGGGATAAAAAGCACCACTATGTAATGGTTTATGGCTGTTTGTCCTTCATGATAGTTGATGCAATGGATTACAGATATTTACCTGACATACTTTTAAAGCAAATGTTGGAAGAATCTCTACGATGGATTTTCACACATACTCAAGTGAACCCCACTGTCATCCCCGCCCCAGGTGCCCCCCCTCTGTGGACCCCCCTAGCGTGACCACCTGCGGCTGGTTCAGGAGGAATCCCCTCCACCCTGCACCGAGGACCAGTTACGACCTGCGGGAGCGCATCTGCATCGGCAGTATGACGACCATGGAAACAGCTGTGTACCAGAAAGTGCCCACTGACGACGCTGAGGCTGAGATGCTGGCTTGCGCCGATCTGGACGACATGAAAAGTAAGACACACACACACACACTTAAACAGAGAGAATGGACCAGTCCCCAAATCAACCACTCTAGCCAATCATTGGGCTGGAGAGCTGACCCCCAGCAGCCCTAATCAGACACACCTGATTCTACTAATCAGCTGCTTCTCAGTACCTTGATTGGCTGAATCAGGTGTATTTATGTAGGGCTGGAGCAAAAGCCTGCACACCCAGCTCTTGGAGGAGGGTTGACCACACATGCATGGCTTAGCCCCTGTTGTCTGAATGGCATACAATTTTTTGTTTGTGCTGGTTCAAATACACCTAGGGCATACCTTGTGACTTGGAACTTAGTAAATACATTTTACCCAAACTCTCGGTTCCACATTCGGCACCTTAACGGACAGGGAGGACGAAACCCAGTCAACATCCTTCATACCTCACGAAAACAGGTTGTTCCATGCTCCAGTTGCCTTCCCAGTTGTTCTGCGGTGGGAGATTGAAGGTGCCAGTTTGCAGCAGGTCTGAGTACAGGGATAAAATATCAATCAGAAATCACTTACCCCACACAAAGCATGATGTACTAATGCCACAGTACACAAAAATAAAATGCTGGGTTAAAAACAGCCCACTCTTAAAAAGACAAGGCTGTAACGTAACAAAATGTGGAAAAAGTCAAGGGGTCTGAATACCTTCCGAATGCACTGTATTTATGACAAGGGGGGTTGAGGAGATAATAGACATTGTGTCACCTTATATTGCTGAATAGAATATCCAAAAAACATTGTGATAATTAAACATAGGCTATATAGTGGTTTGGGCTAATGTGAAAACATAAACCAACTAATGGTCCGCTCATAGAGGTTTATGATAAATGATTGTTCAATAAAGTAAAGTTTAGCTACATACACGTTGGATAACTGTCCGTTTGGCAAAGCTGGAACAGGGTTGTGTCTTCAATTGCTTTTTGGAATGCGGAAAATGTTTTTGTTGGCAGCAAAATCCCTATGGTCGCAAAAGCAAACTAACTGCTCCTCATCATCAATAAGTTACTCTATGTCTGTAAGAATTGTAGTCACATATTAGAATCCTCATTAGCACAAACATTCCTCATTTGTTGGCATTGGA
Organism: Brachymystax lenok tsinlingensis; assembly: GCA_030435695.1. Classification (NCBI taxonomy): domain Eukaryota; kingdom Metazoa; phylum Chordata; class Actinopteri; order Salmoniformes; family Salmonidae; genus Brachymystax; species Brachymystax lenok. The sequence goes on from CM059785.1 coordinate 32,642,702, forward strand.
GCGCAATTGCCACAACTGTACCACCAGTCTGTGCTGATGCTGGGGATGGGTTGGGGCTCCAGTCCAATAGCTCACATAGAACAGATCTACCTCTTCTTAGACTTGCTTTCAATGAGAATGACAGATCTATAACTCACATTTCTATGTGAATTTTGTTGGGTTGCCCAAAAAGTTACATATTGCAGCTTTCAGTATTCTCACTACTTCTGCTTTTTTTTATATGTGACATCAAACTCCACATAAGGGCATTGTAACAAACGAGACTCCCGCGGTTCCTCCTGCTCACCACCAGAGGGAACCCTCTCCTGAATATTAAGCCCTGGACTACAACTCCCACATACCTGGTTCCAATCACCGTTGCACCTGTCTCCCATTAATAGACTATTTAGGCTCTCTCTCCCTTTCTCTCCTTGCGAAGTCTTGTATTCCCTGGTGATCAATTCTGAGCGTTTTCTCCCGTGTCTGTCATATCGTGGTTATACTCTGGACTGTTTTCCCGTTTTGATTCTTGCTGCCTGCCCTGACCTCATGCCTGTACCTGGATTACGATTTGCCTTATCCCTGCTGTTGTGTTTGCTGGCGATTGACCCTGTTCGTACGACCAAGATTGTAATAAAACTGCAAATGGATCCTCACTCTCAGGGTGCTTCATTACAGAAGACTTCGCCACTTCGCGATCCAGCAGCTCTGGTCCAAATGTCCACGGAGATCTCCACTCAAGCAAACCAGCTCGCCGTTCATCAACAGCAGCTAACCCATCTAACTACGGTAACGGAGGAACTCGTCCGGACGCTACAGAGGTTACAGATGTCGCTTCGAACTCAGCCCCTCTTCAGCCGAACGCAGGTATGGGCACCTCTCCACCACCGGCACCCACAGTTAACCCACGTCTGGCACTCCCTGATAAATTCGACGGTAACCCCACTAAGAGTAAGGGATTTCTACTGCAATGTTCATTATTCATTGATCAACAACCAGCGATGTATGTCACTGACACTAGCAAGATTTCCCTGGTATGTTCTCTCCTCACTGGCAGAGCGTTAGAGTGGGTAACAGCGGTTTGGAGAGAGGATGGCACGGCTTTTCCCTCGTTCGGTGCCTTTCTACAACGCTTCCGGGAGGTATTTGAACACCCGGAGGGAGGCATGAGAGCTGGTGACCGACTACTCGCATTGAACCAGGGCGGAAATACTGCAGCAGAATATGCCTTGACATTTCGCACTCTGGCAGCTCAAACCGACTGGGTTGAGAGCACGCTTAAACTGCTCTTTCGCAAGGGACTCAGCTTGGAATTACAGTCTGAACTGGCCTGCCGAGATGAGGGAGATCGCTGAATCAATTCATCGAACTCACCATACAGCTTGACAATCTGATTCGATCACGGCGCCCACTCAGAACGGGACCCACCAGCACACAATGTCCCGTGACTCTGCCTCCAACCGAACCCATGCAGCTCGGATATACTCACCTGACTCGGAGGAACGTGAACGCCGCATACGTCAACATCTCTGCCTCTATTGTGGTCAACCTGGCCATCTAAGGGCGTTCTGCCCCACTAGACCACCTCCTCGTAATCCCTCTTCGGTGAGTCCGTGCATCCAAGCACACCACTCCAGTTCTTGTATCAAAGTGCCGATTGTATTATCTCTAGAGGACAATCATATAACCACATCAGCACTATTAGACTCCGGAGCAGCCGGCAACTTTATGTCTCATGAATTTGCCCAACAACAACAAATTCCATTAATCACCTGTGACTCTCAATTGGCAGTGGAGGCGCTAGATGGGCGACCTCTCGGCGATGGGAGGGTCCTGCACACCACCGTGGACCTTCGACTCCAGACCGGGACCCGCCACACGGAGGTAATTCGCTTCTACGTCATCACATCACCCCATAACCCGGTAATCCTTGGGCTTCCCTGGCTACGGCAACATAACCCGCTCATCTCATGGAGGAGGGTCGTATCATCAAATGGGACCCGTCATGCCACTCCAACTGCTTAACGGGCAGCTCTTCACTCTCCATTCAGGCCGTTACGGTAAAGGACGAGCCAGCTCTTTTCCCCACTCTACCCATTGAATACTCTGACCTCATCGAAGCTTTCAGCAAGACCAAGGCGATGGAACTACCCCTCACCGATCAAGCGACTGTGCCATCGAGCTGCTACCAGGTACAAAGCCACCCAAGGGCCGAATCTTTCCCTATCTCAACCCGAATCAGAAGCCATGAAGAACTACATCGAGGAAGAACTATCGAAGGGGTTCATTAGAGCATCGACATCACCTGCAGCCGCGGGCTTCTTCTTTGTTAAAAAGAAAGACGGTGGTTTACGCCCTTGTATTGACTACCGGGTCTCAACGACATCACTGTCAAGTTTCGATATCCGTTACCGCTGGTTCCAGCTGCCCTAGAACAACTCCGCCAAGCCAAGTACTTCTCCAAACTGGACCTCCGCAGCGCCTACAACCTCATTCGCATCCGGGACGGTGATGAATGGATGACAGCCTTTTCTACCAGCACTGGGCACTATGAGTATCTGGTTATGCCTTTCGGGCTGTCTAATAGTCCCTCCGTGTTTCAATCATTTATCAATGACGTCTTTCGGGACATGCTGAATCGCTGGGTAATTGTGTACATTGATGACATTCTCATCTATTCCCACACCTATGAAGAACATGTGCAACATGTGAGAACAGTATTGCAACGACTCATAGATCACCAGCTATACGCCAAAGCAGAGAAGTGCGAATTTCACCAGACTTCCACATCCTTTTGGGCTACATCATCAGCCAGGAGGAGTCGCCATGGACGAGAAGAAGGTCAAGGCCGTTCTAGACTGGCCCCTGCCAGTAACCTTAAAGGAGTTACAGCGCTTCTTGGGATTTGCTAACTTTACCGACGCTTCATCAGGAATTTCAGCTCGGTAGCCGCTCCCTTAACCTCTATGACTAAAAGAAACTCATCACACCTCACCTGGTCAACTACAGCACAGGAGGCTTTCGCAGAACTCAAGGCACGTTTCACATCGGCTCCCATCCTCCACCACCCTAATCCTGAACTCCCGTTTACAGTTGAGGTAGACGCATCTAATACGGGCATTGGAGCTATTCTTTCACAGCGGCACGGATCCCCACTCAAGCTCTATCCGTGCGCCTATTATTCCCGCAAACTTAGTCCAGCCGAGCAGAACTACGACGTCGGAAACCGGGAACTGTTGGCCATGAAAGCAGCTATGGAGGAGTGGCGTCATTGGCTGGAGGGAGCTAAACATCCCTTCGTGATTCTAACGGACCACAAGAACCTGGAATACTTGAGGTCTGCCAAGAGACTGAACCCCAGACAAGCGAGGTGGGCACTCTTCTTCACACGATTTGACTTCACTGTTACCTATCGTCCCGGTTCCAAGAACACCAAGGCAGACGCATTATCACGCCAACACGACGGTATAGCGCCCACTGAACCCAAGGAAACCCTGCTTCCTGAATCGGTGTCGTGGCCCGATTCAGTGGGACATCATGACAGAGCTCACTCAAGCCAACTCACAAAGGACCCCTCCGCCCGAATGCCCTCCTAACAAAACGTTTGTACCTCAGGACCTCTGTCAGAAAGTGCTAAAGCAAGTTCACTCCGCACTCAGCTCCGGTCATCCGGGAATCGCGCCACGGTTCACCTGCTTCAGAACAGCTTCTGGTGGCCAACCTTGCGGGCAGACGCAATAAAGTTCATTAACGACTGCACCATCTGTAACACAAATAAACATCTCAGACAACTACCATCGGGCCTACTGCAACCACTACCAGTTCCCCACCGACCATGGTCCCATCTCGCCATAGACTTCATTACCGATCTCCCCAAGTCCAATGGGAATACCACAATACTCACTGTCATAGATCGCTTCTCCAAGGCTTGCCGGTTGATTCCACTCCCCAAACTGCCTACAGCATTGGAAACTGCCGAACTCATGTGCAACCTGGTGTTCCGCTTCTATGGTCTGCCAGAGGACATCGTGGTCGGACCGAGGGCCCCAATTCACATCCAGAGTATGGTCAGCATTCTTCCAACAACTCAACATCAACATTAGCCTCACTTCTGGGTATCACCCACAATCTAACGGTCAAACAGAACGCCTCAATCAAGAAATCACCCGGTTTCTCAGATCCTACTGTCATCAGAACCAAGCAGACTGGAGTCGATTCCTCATGTGGGCGGAGTATGCACAGAACTCACTCCAGAAACCCTCCACCGGTTTAACCCCATTCCAGTGTGTAATGGGCTTCCAACCTCCCCTGTTTCCCTGGTCAGGGAACCCACCGAGGTACCCTCTGTCAATGACTGGCTCCAGAGAAGCGAGGACATCTGGAGTCAGGCCCATACCCACTTACTACATGCAGTCAGGAGACAGAGGGTGCAGGCCAATCGCCACCGCCGCCCCAACCCGAATATACTCCAGGTCAATGGGTTTGGCTATCCACTCGAGACCTACGCCTCAAACTCCTGCAAGAAACTCAGTCCCAGGTATGTGGGTCCTTTCCAAATAGTCAAACAAATCACACCAGTTTCCTTCCGTTTGGCATTACCCGCTAATTACCGTGATCTCTCCTACTTTCCATGTATCTCTTCTCAAACCCGCTGGTGGTCCGAGAGCGGAGGAGGAGGAGCAGACCAGTGAGCAGGGCCCCCACCCATCCTGGTGGACGGCGAGGAGGTATATCGGCCGAGATCTACTCGATTCCAGACGCCGGGCAGGCTCCTCCAATATCTGGTAGATTGGGAGGGTGCGGACCGGAGGAGCGATCCTGGGTTAATGCAGAGGAAGTCAAAGTCACCGAAATGTGTCTTCCGCATTTAACCCAACCCCTCTGAATCAGAGAGGTGCGGGGGGCTGCCTTTAATCGACATCCACGTCTTGGCGCCCGGGGGAACAGTGGGTTAACTGCCTTGTTCAGGGCAGAACGACAGATTTTACCTTGTCAGCTCGGGGATTTGAACTTGCAGCCCTCGGTTACAAGTCCAACGCTCTAACCACTAGGCTACCTGCCGCCTCAACCCCGCACTCATGACTGAGTTCCATAGGACGCACCGGAGAAACCGGCCCCCGACCTCGAGGAAGACCCGGCGTCGTTCGCCTCGTCGCGTCAGGAGCCGCTCACAGGGGCTCTGTAACAAACGAGACTCCGCGGTTCCTCCTGCTCACCACCAGAGGGAACCCTCTCCTGAATATTAAGCCCTGGACTACAACTCCCACATACCTGGTTCCAATCACCGTTGCACCTGTCTCCCATTAATAGACTATTTAGGCTCTCTCTCCTTTCTCTCCTTGCGAAGTCTTGTATTCCCTGGTGATCAATTCTGAGCGTTTTCTCCCGTGTCTGTCATATCGTGGTTATACTCTGGACTGTTTTCCCGTTTTGATTCTTGCTGCCTGCCCTGACCTCATGCCTGTACCTGGATTACGATTTGCCTTATCCCTGCTGTTGTGTTTGCTGGCGATTGACCCTGTTCGTACGACCAAGATTGTAATAAAACTGCAAATGGATCCTCACTCTCAGGGTGCTTCATTACAGGCATATCGTGACATTTCCCCCATGAGGGCGCTCATATGCAGTTGTTATCAATCTCTGCTGTTGTGGTAGTTGGTGACATTAAATAATGATAAAAAATAACACAAATATTTTAGGTGGAAAAGTACACATTTCCTAACTCAAAACAGATAGTATTTTGACAAAATAGCTCATTCGGACGTACGCTTTAAATAAGACAATTCATTTATCCAGAGTTCGCAGATTTGTGAATCGTGCATTCACTGACAACGGAGCAGACTGAGGCCTGCATCCAGCAATGTCACGAGTCACGTGAGCCGTTTTTGCAGCTGTCTCTCAGTTCTGCACTCCAGAGAGAGAGAGGTACTGTATTATTGTAGATCAGGGTTCATCAACTAGATTCAGCCGCGGGACGATTTTTTCTTGAATGGAAGGTCAGGGGGCCGAAACAAAATTACAAATAATTTGTTGGCTGCAAATTCACCTCAAGAATCCCAAATAGATATAATATTTGACTAAAACATAATAATTTCAAACCTTGTTTACAATTGTATACTATCACATATATCTCTCTGTTATGCGTGGGAATATTTTTTAATATATTTCCAAAATTAAAATAACTTGGGAGCCAGTTGGGGAACATGCCGTAGAGCATGTTCCTGAAGGAAAATAGTGTAGAGAAAAATACAATTGTAGGGCATTATTGATGTAAAAATATTACACATCTGTCTAATAGTATTATCTGTGTGATATTCTATTTAATATGGTATGTTCTTTATAAACAGTACCAGTCAAAAGTTTGGACACACCTACTCATTCAAGGGTTTTTCTTTATTTTTTACTATTTTCTACATTGTAGAATGTGAATAGTGAAGACACCAAAACTATGAAATAACACATATGGAATCATGTAGTAACCAAAGAAGTGTTAAAGAAATGAAAATATATTTTAGATTTTAGATTCTTCAAAGTAGCCACCCTTTACATTGATGACAGCTTTGCGCACTCTTGGCATTCTGTCAACCAATTTCACCTGGAATGCTTTTCTAGCAGTCTTGAAGGAGATCCCACATATGCTGAGCACTTGTTGGCTGCTTTTCCTTCACTCTGTGGTCGAACTCATCCCAAACCATCTCAATTGGGTTGAGGTCGGTGATTGTGAAGGCCAGGCCATCTGATGCAGCACTCCATCACTCTCCTTCTTGGTCAAATAACCTTTACACAGCCTGGAGGTGTGTTGGGTCATTGTCCTGTTGAAAAACAAATGATAGGCCCACTAAGCACAAACCAGATGGGATGGCGTTTTGCTGCAGAATGCTTTGGTAGCCATGCTGGTTAAGTGTGCCTGGAATTCTAAATAAATCACAGACAGTGTCACCAGCAAAGCACCATCACACCTCCTCCTCCATGCTTCACGGAGGGAACTACAATTGCGGAGATCATCCGTTCACCTACTCCGCGTCTCACAAAGACACGGCGGTTGGAACCAGAAATCAAATTTGGACTCATCAGACCAAAGGACAGATTTCCACCAGTCTAATGTCCATTGCTCATGTTTCTTGACCCAATAAAGTCTCTTCTTATTATTCAAAGGTCAAAGTCACTATTATTAGTCAGTTGTACAACCAAATGCCTTCAACTGAAATGTGTCTTCTGCATTTAACCCAACCCCTCTGAATCAGAGAGGTGCAGGGGGCTGCCTTAATCAACATCCACATCTTCAGCACCCGGGGAACAGTGGGTTAACTGCCTTGTTCAGGGGCAGAAGGGGCATTTTTACCTTGTCAGCTCGGGGATTCAAACTTGCAACCCTCCGGTTACAAGTCCAACGCTCTAACCACTAGGCTACCTGCCAGCCCATATCCTTTAGTAGTGGTTTCTTTGCAGCAATTTGACCATGAAGGCCTGATTCACACAGTCTCCTCTGAACAGTTGATGTTGAGATGCGTCTGTTACTTGAACTCTGTGAAGCATTTATTTGGGCTGCAATTTCTGAGGCTGGTAATTCAAATGAACGTATCCTCTGCAGCAGCGGTAACTCTGGGTCTTCCTTTCCTGTGGCGGTCCTCATGAGAGCCAGTTTCATCATAACGCTTGATAGTTTTTGCGACTGCACTTGAAGAAACCTTCAAAGTTCTTGATATTTTCCATATTGACTGACCTTCATGTCTTAAAGTAATGATGGACTGTCGTTTCTCTTTGCTTATTTGAGCTGTTCTTGCCGTAATATGGACTTGGTCTTTTACCAAATAGGACTATCTTCTGTATACCCTCCCTACCTTGTCACAACACAACTGATTGGCTCAAACGCATTAAGAAGGAAAGAAATTCCACAAATACATTTTTAACAAGGTACACCTGTTAATTGAAATCCGTTCCAGGGGACTACCTCATGAAGCTGGTTGAGAGCATGCCAAGAGTGTGCAAAGCTGTCATCAAGGCAAAGGGTGACTGCTTTGAAGAATCTCAAATATAAAATATATTTTGATTTGTTTAACACTTTTGTGGTTACTACATGATTCCATGTGTGTTATTTAATAGTTTTGATGTCTTCACTATTATTCTACAATGTAGAAAATAGTACAAATAAATAAAAACCCTTGAATGAGTAGGTGTGTCCAAACTTTTGACTGGTACTGTATATATAGAGTGAGCAACTCTCTTTATTTTTATGACAAATAAATGGGTAGCACTCCCTGGCCCATTCCACGATCCCTTGGCAATAATTAACAGACGAGATCAGTTGCCGATTTTCCTTGACAGCAACCCTGCCCCAGGCCCTCCTTGCTTTTACCCACCCAGCAAGGGAAGCATTGACCAGATACTCAGACCAGATGGAAATAGACAAGAAACAGGGCACCCACTATGAAACAGACAAGCTATCAGATGTAGGCGATAGGACAGTAAGATGTCAGGCTATAGCGCATATATCCTATAGCTCATATCCGTCCCACCTCCTCCCAATCACTTTCCACTCCGAAGAGTCCGTATTGTTATTCAGTCACAGCACACAGCAGTATATTTGTGGTTTACAATGATAGTTTGATGTGGTACAGGGTTATGGTTTGATGTTTGATGGTTGTTAACTGGCATTATGTATGGAAAGCATAGTTTTTTTAACAGGACATAACTTTAAAACATCCAGGGTTAAAACATACAGGATGTACTGTAGCACTGCATTTGAATCTAGTACTATAGCATTCATGATAACCATTTGAAATGTTGACAGAGAGTGTACTTGTTAATTCACTGAGAGTAACATGGCTGATGTGGGTTACCAGTGACCCTGCTTGGAAATGCTAGAGAGCAGAGTTGTGATTTGGATTACTAGTGACTATGCTTGACAATGGTATAGAGCAGGATTGCTTTGAAGCTTCACTAACTGGTGCTTATGTTCAGAATGCCTCTAAGCAAGTGAAACACATGCACATGCTCTCTCTCTCTCTCTCTCTCTCTCTCTCTCGCACGCACACACACACACACACACACACACTGTAAACACAGGTTTGAGGAAAGGTCAGTGTTCAGCTCAGGTACCCGTTGTGGGCGAAGAGTGGCAGAACATTAGAAATATTCACAGTCTCCATGGAGACCTGTGCTGGAGACAGGCTATTGCTCCAAAGCAGAGTACCATGCTGTGTAACAGCAGTATGCCTACTGTTTGTCTGTATGTGACTGTGCCTCTGTGTCTGTTACGGAATTATGATTTTCTCAGATGTGTGGATGTTTTCTGAGAGAAGAAGAGAGCCATCACTTCAATGTTTTCCTCTTGAGCCTCTGGTGCAGCCTTGACTCTGCACTTGCTGCCTGCCCTCACCCCAACAGCATGCCCCGCCCCATTCAAGTGTCCATCCCAGGATCAATGGACAGCCAACGTCACGGAAACGGGTGAATTGGCCCAATAGATTAGAGGGAGGTCTGAAAAATATAAATCAGTTTGTGTCAGTGTTTCCTTTTGGAATGACAGCTCGAGCCCCCTGTTACTCTTGCTGTGGGACCAGCACGGGGGGCCTTCAGAGCTTTACACTTCTGCCTGCTCAAGCCTGCGCTGCCTGAGGCTGTACCACTAACTCTATTACCGACACCATTTACACCTCCGTATGCGCCGATGGTAGGATAGCAGCAGTGTGACATTTCTCTTCCACTTTTGAGGGGGATTGGGGCAAATTGGGTGAACGCTGAGAAGATAAATGTCTGTTTTTAGATTGAGTCTGTATGTTGGCAGCAGCCACTCAATGTTAGTGATGGCTGTTTAACAGTCTGATGGCCTTGAAAAATAAGCTGTTTTTCAGTCTCTTGGTCCCAGCTTTGATGCACCTGTACTGACCTAGCCTTCTGGATGATAGTGGGGTGAACAGGCAGTGGCTCGGGTGGTTGTTGTCCTTGATGATCTTTTTGGCCTTCCTGTGACATCTGGTGGTGTAGGTAGTAGTTTGCCCCCGGTGATGTGTTGTGCAGACCTCACTACCCTCTGGAGAGCCTTATGGTTGTGGGCGGAGCCGTAGCCTTACTAGGCGGTGATACGGCCCGACAGGATGCTCTCGATTGTGCATCTATAAAAGTGTGTGAGTATTTTTGGTGACAAGTCAAATTTCTTCAGGCTCCTGAGGTTGAAGAGGCACTGTAGCGTGATGTGTACACCGAGGAACTTTCCACCTTCTCCACTACTGTCCCGTCAATGTGGTTGGGGGGTGCTGTTTCCTGAAGTCCAAGATCATCTCCTTTGTTTTGTTGGCTTTGAGTGTGAGGTTATTTTCCTGACACCATACCCCGAGGGCCCTCACCTCCTCCCTGTAGGCTGTCTCGTCGTTTTTGGTAATCAAGCCTACCACTGTAGTGTCGTCTGCAAACGTGATGATTGAGATGGAGCCGTGCATGGCCACGCAGTCATGGGTGAAAAGGGAGTACAGGAGAGGGCTGAGAACGCACCCTTGTGGGGCCCCAGTGTTGAGGATCAGCGGGGTGGAGATGTTGTTTCCTACCCTCTCCACCTGGGGGCGGCCCGTCAGAAAGTCCAGGACCCAGTTGCACAGGGCGGGGTCGAGACCCAGGGTCTCGAGCTTAATCATGAGTTTTGATGGTACTATGGTGTTGAATGCTGAGCTGTAATCGATGAACAGCATTCTTACATAGGTATTCCTGTTTTCCAGATGGGTTAGGGCAGTGTGCAGTGTGATTGCGATTGCGTCGTCTGTGGACCTATTGGGGCGGTAAGCAAATTGGAGTGGGTCTAGGGTGTCAGGTAGTGTGGGGGTGATATGATCCTTGACTAGTCTCTTAAAGCACTTCATGATGACGGAAGTGAGTTGTTTAGCTCAGTTACCTTAGCTTTCTTGGGAACAGGAACAATGGTGGCCCTCTTGAAGCATGTGGGAACAGCAGACTGGGATAGGGATTGATTGAATATGTCCGTAAACACACCAGCCAGCTGGTCTGCGCATGCTCTGAGGACGCGGCTAGGGATGCTGTCTGGGCCGCCAGCCTTGCGATGGTTAACACATTTAAATGTTTTACTCATGTTGGCTGCGGTGAAGGAGAGCCCACAGGTTTTGGTAGCAGGCCGTGTCAGTGGCACTGTATTATCCTCAAAGCGAGCAAAGAAGTTGTTTAGGTGGTCTGTGAACAAGACATTGGTGTCCGCAACGGGGTTGGTTTTCTTTTTGTAGTCTGTGGTTGAATGTGGACCCTGCCACATACGTCTCGTGTCTGAGCCGTTGAATTGCGACTCTACTTTGTCTCTATACTGACGCTTAGCTTGTTTGATTGCCTTGCGGAGGGAATAGCTACACTGTTTGTATTTGGTCATGTTTCCGGTCGCCTTGCAATGATAAAAAGCAGTGGTTTGCACTTTCAGTTTTGCGCGAATGCTGCCATCAATCCATGGTTTCTGGTTGGGGAAAGTTTTAATATTCACCGTGGGTACCACATCACCGATGCACTTGCTAATAAACTCGCTCACCGAATCAGCGTATACATCAATGTTGTTGTCCAATGCTATCCGGAACATATCCCAGTCCACGTGATCGAAGGAATCTTGAAGCGTGAAATCAGATTGGTCGGACCAGCGTTGAACAGACCTGAGCACGGGCGTTTCCTGTTTTAGTTTCTGTCTATAGGCTGGGAGCAACAAAATGGAGTCGTGGTCAGATTTGCCGAAAGGAGGGCGAGGGAGGGCGTTGTATGCATTGCGGAAATTAGAGTAGCATTGATCCAGAGTTTTACCAGCCCGGGTCGCGCATTCGATATGCTGATAAAATTTAGGGAGCCTTGTTTTCAGATTAGCCTTGTTAAAATATGTGGATTCCAGTTTACATAGTCCAATGAAGTTTTTTTCAGGGCCGTCGAGGTGGCTGCTTGCGGTCGGCATTTGATCGTAAGGAATTCTAGGTCAGGTGAACAAAAGGACTTGAGTTCCTGTATGTTGTTATGATCACACCACGACTCGTTAATCATAAGGCATACACCCCCGCCCTTCTTCTTACCAGAGAGATGTTTGTTTCTGTCGGCGCGATGCGTGAAGAAACCGGGTGGCTGTACCGACTCTGATAACGTATCCCGAGTGAGCCATGTTTCCGTGAAACAAAGAATGTTACAATCTCTGATGTCTCTCTGAAAGGCAACCCTTGCTCGAATTTCGTCTACCTTGTTGTCATGAGACTGGACGTTGGCGAGTAGTATACTCGGGAGCGGTGGGTGATGTGCTTGCCCCTTCTGCGACACCGTTGTTTTGGGTCGCCTACAGGAATCCGGTCCATTGTCCTGGGTGGTGGTCCAACCAGAGGATCCGCTTCGGGAAAGACCCACTGGCTCCAGGTCTTCTATAAGTCTTTGCTAGGTAAAGCTTTGCCTTATCTCAACTCACTGGTCACGATAACAACACCCACCCGTAGCACGTGCTCCTGCAGGTATATCTCACTGGTCATCCCCAAAGCCAACACCTTGTTTGGCCGCCTTTCCTTCCAGTTCTCTGCTGCCAATGACTGGAACGAATTTTGGAGACTTGTTGGAGACTTAAATCTCCCTCACTAACTTTAAGCATCAGCTATCTGAGAAGCTTACCAATCTCTGTAGCTGTACACAGCCCATCTGTAAATAGCCCATCCAACTACCTACCTTATCCCACGTGTAACTCTGTGTTGTTGTTTTTTGTCGCACTGCTTTGCTTTATCTTGGCCAGGTTGCAGTCGTAAATAAGAACATGTTATCAACTGGCCTACCTGGTTAAATAAAGGTGAAATCTTTTTTTTTTTTTTATATATATATATATAAAAAGAAAGGGGACAGGTGTTAAGAGAAGTGTCATCTGTTTTCTGGTTCATCATCTGGTTTCTTTGCTTGACTTTGGTGATGGCTCTCTGCCCCTCTGTATAGATAATACATACTGAATATACATTACACCTTCTATTGGGTACACATAGGGGCCACAAGCGGGTTTCCTAAGGGATAGAACTAGCTACAGAGCATTCCCAGAGATACAAAAGAGAAGGGACAAGGGTTACTAATGGGCCCATAGAGGAGTCACCTATTGATCATTTACAACCACATCAAATTGCAAACCTTGCTAGTGACCATAGCTACTGGAGGAAGCTTGTGGTCGACTGTGTTGCAGCTGAAATATTAGGATGTTGATTGATCAATATCTCAATTGTCCTAATTGGGAAAGTCACACTGCCGCCAGGAATTGACGATATACAAGATGTATAAACTACGTATACTCACTAAAAGAGGGGCTACAGAGAGAGCAGTGGGGGAATACAGAATGAGTTGACATGAGTTCCACACTAAGGGGCAATAGAGGATTTACAGAGGGTGATGCTGCATGGGGTGCTACAGAGGGCATTGGAGAGACAGACACTGGTTGCTTACTATGGCAAATAATTGGGGTTACTTACTATGGCAAATAATTGGGGTTAATTGAGGGCATACACTATGTTCACTACTGTGTTAATCTGTATCAAATCTTTTCCATCCAGACTGGTAATTGTAGAATCAAAAACAAAGGGGGCAGAGAGGGAGAAAAGTGGGGTTGTCGAGGGCATACTCTTTGGCACAAATAGGGCACAGAAGGGGCACAGAGGGAGAGAAGTGGGGTTATGTAGGGCATAGGAGGGTGCATAGAGTGGGTATTAGAGGGGCACAGAGTGCAGATAGGGTCTACAGACGGGGCATTAAGAAGCTACTCAAGATCGCAGGCAATACTTTGGGAAGTTATGATGATGATGACTTGAATTCACATGTACATACAAAAGTTACATGCATATTGTAGCGATCTATAACCCAACACCTATAGACCTCATCAAGATGTTCAGATCTTTTGACGCAATTGCTAAGATGTTGGGTTGACAGTTGTTGGACCCTGGTTCAAATTCCATGTTGGGGATACCTCACAAATTTGTACTGGAAAAGTGTTAACACCAACACTGGGGTTATTTTACTGCAATAAGTGTTAATTCAACACTGGGGAATTTGCTGTGCACTTTACGTGCAGCAGAATAACTTTTACTTAGTTAGCAAAGCTCAGAGCGAATCCAGCCAAAGGGCATCTCTTCCACTTCAATACCGAGTTACCCATGGGAGCACTCCCAAAACTGTTAGCATAGAATGTTTGTTATTATGATTATATTGTCTGAACAACACCACAGAAAGAAGAATGAAAGAATAGAAGGATGGAGGGATGAACTTGGGGTCAGAGGGATGGAGGATGAGAGAGGGAAAAAAAACTTGTTTCCTAGACTTTGTTTATGGCACGCTCTGTGGTGGGTGTGACTACAATGCAACACAAAGCCGCTGAAGCCTAGAGGTGGTCTGGCCAGGACTTCTCCCCAGTGTCTGCAAAACCAGCCCTTTGATTGAGAGTGTAACTAGCATCTACCCACACATGCACACACACACCCTTGTCCTCAGAGCGTCCTCTTCCTCGTTCCACCCACATCGCCAATCCCCGCTCCTAAGGAGTAGACAGCATCAATTACGCAAAATTTAATAAAATATGGTTTGTGGCCTGAAGAGCTTCAAATTGAATCAGGCTTTTTTATTCTCTAAAGGTCTGTGGTGGGTGAAAAACCACCCAACATAACGACACGTCTGTTTGCCTAGCTGGGCACCGATCCTCTGTTACCCCATGTACCTATTACGTGCCGTATTTTCTATTTTCACTTAATTTCCCATGGAAACTTTAAAGGGGCAATCGACAATCATGATATGTACCCATTGAAGTACCCCGTCAGAACCCAAAATATAAGCATGTTTTGCTCCAATGTTCCAATGTAAACAAAGTAAATGTAAATAAATACTATAGCCTCAAAAAATTAATTTGAGAGTGGTTACATTTCTCCAGCCCCATCCCGCAGCTTTTTACTGAAACAGGGAGTGCGCTTTGTTATTGTTTCAACTGCTTATTGCGCTTTTAATAAACGTCTATAATCAGATTGATTTATGATTCTCTGTCATAAGACATAGCTCCCCTATAGAGACAGTACTCAGCCAGTCTTTTGCCTAGTACACACAGGTTGTATAACACATTTGACATAACAGTTGTGACATTTGCAAAAACAAATGTGACACCACACAACGGTTGTGTTGTGCAGACAAATAAAAACAAATGTCAAATGCGTCATATAACCTGTGTGTACTATAGTAGGCCTTCGAGTGAACACAGTTTACCTTTTCTGCAGCTGACCTCCCAGTGTCATTAATAATTGCTCCTGTTGTTGTGCTTTAAGGTCACCGATTCGAGGACAACCCTGGAGTGAGGCGTCACCTGGTGAAGAAGTCATCTCGATGCCAGCTCCTCCAGACCACCAACAGCTCTTCGCAACTGTCCAGCGTGAAGAAGAAGAGGACGGCTAACAAGAAGACCCATGAGGTGAGAGATCAGACTCCACGGCACCAGTTGATTGGTTAATTGATTAATTAACTAATTGGAAATATTAAATAATTGAAAACCTATGATCTTCCTAGTAATTGTTTACTAAAAATTTAGCAGATCTAAAGCCAGGGAAATTCACTTCACAGTTGGAGTCACGACATACTGTAGGCCTAAGCTCTCAGTCATAACACTTAGAAGATATATTTGTATTTATATGTATAATCTAATCAGTGACCTTTGGAACATATTTTCTAACTTTGTTTACTATTTCTATCAAAGTGTTATCTGAGTAGCTCCCTTGTATCCCATTTGTATGATGTCATAGTCTGGCAAAGGAGTTACCGCCGTCTATTTGGTCCCTTTAATGTTCCAAGAAGGTTGGAGCTAACATCGGCTCTGTTAGCTTGCTGTGTGCTCCAAGACCTTCCTTGTAGAAACATTTAATTAAGTCTCCTACAGTGCAAAGCACATATGTCAATTAGACCAAAATACAACTTTTTCCTTAGACTTAATAAGAAAACATTCTGCTTTACTTCATAGACTTTAATATAATTTAATTTGACATTTTTCCATTCAATAGATCCAATAGATTTTCTACTTTTTTTCTCAGTTCTTGAACAAAAAAGAAAAGAAAAAGAGAAGATGAGCCATATGTGAAGTCATGGATAACTAGGTGTCTGTTTGGTCTCTAAAGGTGTTTGTGGAACTCAATGAGCTGATAGTGGATAAGAACCAGGAAATGCGCTGGAAGGAGACGGCCCGTTGGATCAAGTTTGAGGAGGACGTGGAGGAGGAGACAGACCGCTGGGGAAAACCCCACGTGGCCTCGCTTTCCTTCCGTAGCCTGCTGGAGCTCCGCAGGACCATCACACATGGTAACGCCCTCACCACATACACACAGAGACACACACAGTCACAAATGTACTATTGATAAAACTTTGAAATCCCACTACAATAGGTAGTAAATCTGTGCCATACACTCTCCCCCTGCCATCCCACATAAGGTGCCGTCCTGTTGGACCTGGAGCAGACCACCTTGCCTGGTATTGCTCACCTGGTGGTGGAGACCATGATCATCTCAGACCAGATCAGAGCAGAGGACCGTGCCAACGTGCTCCGCGCCCTGCTGCTCAAACACCAGTGAGTGGTCAGCTGCCCAGGCTTTAGCTCAGAAGGCTATCCCACATAAAATAAGATGCCACATCCTCTTATACAGTGCATTCGGAAAGAATTCAGACCTTCACTTTTTCCAATGTTACAGCCTTATTCTAAAATGGATTAAATATTATTATTTTCTCAACAGTCTAAACACAATACCACATAATGACAAAGCGAAAACATGTTTTTAGATTTTTTTTGCAAATGTATTAAAAAGAAAACTGAAGTACCTTATTTACGTGAGTATTCAGACCCTTTGCTATGAGACTTGAAATTGAGCTCACATCTCTGGAGAGACCTGAAAATAGCTGTGCAGCGTCGCTCCCCATCCAACCTGACAGAGCTTGAGAGGATCTGCAGAGAAGAATGCGAGAAACTCCCCAAATACAGGTGTGCCAAACTTGTATCGTCATACGCAAGAAGACTCGAGGCTGTAATCGCTTCCAAAGGTGCTTTACTGAGTAAAGGGTCTGAATACTTATGTAAACATTTGCAAACATTTCTAAAAACCTGATTTTGCTTTGTCATTATGTGATATTGTGTGTAGATTGATGATAATAAAAAAAATGTTTTATTCCATTTTAGAATAAGGCTGTAACGTAACTAAATGTGGAAAAAGTCAAGGGGTCTGAATACTTTCCGAATGCACTGTACATAGGTTATGTGTCTGGTAGTTACTCTCAGTGAGGCCTATAAAATGTGACTGGAAGATTGAATCATGAATTTCCATATGCACTGTAGACAATATATGGCCTCAAGTTTGTTTTTCATCATCCCTAAGTCTCAGATCTCATACAGAGAATGAAAGACCATGGCTTTGTCCCAAATGGGACAATACCATATTCCCTATGACAGGGCTTTCCAACCCTGTTCCTGGAGAGCTACTGTCCTGTAGGTTCAGACGGTAGCTCCAACCCAAATCTAGGTCACATCCAACCCTAATTTAGGTCACCACCTAATAACCTGCTGGTTAATAAGATGAATCAGGTTAGTTACAACTGGAGTTGGAGCGAAAATCTACAGGAGGGTAGCTCTCCAGAAACAGGGTTGGAGAGCCCTGCCCTACCTAGTGCACATAGGGCTCTGTGGTTCTGGTCAAAACTTGTGAGCTATTTAAGGAATACGGTGCCATTTGGGATGCATATAGTGATTACAAAATTAAAACGAAATTATTGAAGAAGTAGTGGGAGATCAATAGTAAATAGCAGTGATTAGTACCCTACATAGCCCAGTTAAAACATTTAAAAAATCTCACTTGACAGAGAGATGTCAATCTCAATGTGACTTCCCTGGTTAAATTAAGGATCTCACTGTTTTAAATCATTTCGGTCCTAGATGAAAATACTAAAGAGTATCACCCAAACGGCAACCGCCCCAATCACCTTCTTCCCCTCCAGCCTCCATTGCTTTATCTATCCAGTCTCCAATTAGTCCTTTTGAAGTTTTTCTTGTTAAGCCCTTTTGTTGTTTAAGTCGCCTTAAGTTGGGACACAGGCCTATGTGGCCTCATTCCAAAATACGCATGCATAAACACACACACACAAGCACGCACGTGCACTTTTGAAATTTGTGTGAACCCTTTCTTCTATCTGTCTCTGTACTCAGATTCAGTTTTCCTAGGCCCAGTTTGGTCCCTAGGCCCAGTTTGGTCCCTAGGCCCAGCTTGGTCCCAGCTCCCAACACAAGCCCTCCAGTAAAGAAGAGGACCGAATGGTACCATGTTTGGCCATTAACAGTATTCACTTTGCATGGTGTCTTGAGGTACTCTGTGGTGGAACATTAATGGTTTGCAGAGACTCAACAGTCATGGTTTTCTTACTAATGTTGTGGTGTGTTCCTGGGTTTGCTTCAAGCAATCATCCATTTGTATCTAAATGGTATGTATGCCTTTTGAATGATGGGATGAAGTAATGGCTACTAGGCCTATTGTGGTGTCTGAAGTTGAATGATTGTTGTGTTATATTAGTGTGTTCTTTTATACCTGTTGCTACTATGCTGTTTGATTTTTTAATCGGTACAGGTCACCATCAACACATTTCAGAGTCAGAAAGGACAATATGAAAATATTGTCTCTTATGGAAAACAAGAAACAATTTGTTTGGTTTTGACAGTGAAGCTTGAGGACAACTGTACTTGGAGTTATATTTATCCCAGACATTGTTGTCAAAACATAGGTTGTGGCTTCATCCCAGAAATGGAACATGCCTAGTCTATCTCTTATGGTGCCAAGTGCCAACCTCCCTGTAGGCCATGTTACACCAGGGGTCAGTGACAAGTCACCTGGCAGTCTGTCACCAACCATAGAGCAAACTCTGGGTCAGACTGAACCATTGTCAACCATTTAGACAGATTCACTGTAAGTGCACCACACACACACACACATGCACGCACGCACGTACGTACACACATGCATACACTTACACACACAGACACAAACACATTCAGTTTAATATATTAAACTATGTCTCTCTCACTGTCTCTCTCACACACACACACACACACACACACACTACGCACAACAGACGGTCATCAACACTCCTCCACCAGGCCTCGTTGCACACACCCCATCAGTTGCAACCTTTCGGCAACATTTTCCACCATGTCACCAGCTGCTTTCCATGGGAAAAGCCTAATTGGCTGAGCCAGTCCAAGATAGGAATTTATGATGTGGAAAGAAATACATCAAGGTGGCTGTAGAATTTAGCTCATCGCTTACTCAGTCCCGTTTAAAGATTCTCTGGGCGCTGCTTGAGCACAATTCGGTGTGGTGGCACACCTTGTTCTTTTGTGTTGTTGAACTATTGTGTCCAGCTCGGAAGACGGGTAACAAGACCATACGGACCTAATGATGGAGGTGATGTCACCTCTGGACCGGAGCGCGAGTGTGATCAAACTGTCTGTGTGCTGTGAGGGGCCTGGTCACACGCACGCACACACACACACACAAGCAAGCACACACACACACACTCTGCTGTCTTGTTAAGAGGAGCACACCCAACACAATCCAGTATGTTCCATGGAATACATAGAACACCACCAGTGTGTCACCCACTTGAATAGGTTGAGTCCATTTTTTATTTCCTAGAAAGAGTATTTATAACATATCCTTAATAAGAGTCTTCATAACATATCCTTAATACGAGTCTTTATAACATATCCTTAGTAAGAGTCTTTATAACATATCCTTAATACGAGTATTTTTAACATATCCTTAATACAAGTCTTTTTAACATATCCTTAATACGAGTCTTTATAACATATCCTTAGTAAGAGTCTTTATAACATATCCTTAATACGAGTATTTATAACATATCCTTAATACGAGTCTACTTAACATATCCTTATACGAGTCTTTATAACATATCCTTAGTAAGAGTCTTTATAACATATCCTTAATACGAGTTCGACCAATCTGATTCCACGCTTCAAGACTGCTTCGAGCACGTGAACTGGGATATGTTCCGGATAGCATCAGACAACAACATTGATGTATATGCTGATTCGGTGAGCGAGTTTATTAGCAAGTGCATCGGTGATATTGTACCCATAGCAACTATTAAAACCTTCCCCAACCAGAAACCGTGGATTGATGGCAGCATTCTCGAAAAACTGAAAGCGCGAACCACTGCTTTTAACCAGGGTAAGGCGACCGGAAACATGACTGAATACAAACAGTGTAGCTATTCCCTCCGCAAGGCAATCAAACAAGCTAAGCGTCAGTATAGAGACAGAGTCACAATTCAATGGCTCAGACACGAGAGGAATGTGGTAGGGTCTTCAATCAATCACGGACTACAAAAAGAAAACCAGCCCCGTCGCGGACCACGATGTCCTGCTAATTGACAATTTCTTTGCTCTCTTTGAGGACAATACAAGAGGAAGAGGAATACCTATGTAAGAATGCTGTTCATCGACTACAGCTCAGCATTTAACACCATAGTACCCTCCAAACTCGTCATTAAGCTCGAGACCCAAAGTCTCGACCCAGCCCCGTGCAACTGGGTCCTGGACTTCCTGACGGGCCGGCCCCAGGTGGTGAGGGTAGGAAACAACATCTCCACCCCGCTGATCCTCAACACTGGGGCCCCACAAGGGTGCATTCTCAGCCCTCTCCTGTACTCCCTGTTCACCCATGACTGCGTGGCCAAGCACGCATCCAACTCAATCATCAAGTTTGCTGACGACACTACAGTGGTAGGCTTGATTACCAACAACAACGAGACGGCCTACAGGGAGGAGGTGAGGGCCCTCGGAGTGTGGTGTCAGGAAAATAACCTCTCACTCAACGTCAACAAAACTAAGGAGATGATCTTGGACTTCAGGACACAAGAGAGGGAGCACCCTCCTATCCACATCGACGGGACAGTAGTGGAGAAGGTGGGACATTTTAAGTTCCTCGGCGTACACATCACGGACAAACTGAAATGGTCCACCCACACAGACAGCGTGGTGAAGAAGGCGCAACAGTGCCTCTTCAACCTCAGGAGGCTGAAGAAATTTGGCTTGTCACCAAAAACACTCACAAACTTCTACAGATGCACAATCGAGAGCAGCCTGTCGGGCTGTATCACCGCCTGGTACGGCAACTACTCCGCCCACAACCGTAAGGCTCTCCAGAGGGTAGTGAGGACTGCTCAACACATCACCGGGGGTAAACTACCTGCCCTCCAGGACACCTACACCACCTGATGTCACAGGAAGGCCAAAAAGATCATCAAGGACAACAACCACCTGAGCCACTGCCTGTTCACCCCGCTATCATCCAGAAGGCGAGGTCAGTACAGGTGCATCAAAGCTGGGACCGAGAGACAGCTTCTATCTCAAGGCCATCAGACTGTTAAACAGCCATCACTAACATTGAGTGGCTGCTGCCAACATACTGACTTAAATCTCTAACCACTTTAAATAATATAAAATTGGATGTTACAAATGTATCACTAGCCACTTTAAAACAATTTTGTATATAATGTTTACATATCCTACATTACTCATCTCATATGTATATACTGTACTCTATACCATCTACTGCAGCTTGCCTATGCCGGTCAGCCATCGCTCATCCATATATTTATATTTACATACTCGTATTCATTCCTTTACACGTGTGTGTATAAGGTAGTTGTTGTGAAATTGTTAGATTACTTGTTAGATACTACTGCATGGTCGGAACTAGAAGCACAAGCATTTCGCTACACTCGCATTAACATCTGCTAACCATGTGTATGTGACAAATAACATTTTATTTGATTTGAGTCTTCATAACATATCCTTTGTAAGAGTCTTTATAACATATCCTTTGTAAGAGTCTTTACAACATATCCTTAGTAAGAGTCTTCATAACATATCCTTAATAAGGCGGCACGTAGCCTAGTGGTTAGAGCGTTGGACTAGTAACCGAAAGGTTGCAAGATCGAATCGCTGAGCTTACAAGGTAAATAACTGTCGTTCTGCCCCTGAACAAGGCAGTTAACCCAATGTTCCTAGGCCGTCATTGAAAATAAGAATTTGTTCTTAACTGACTTGCCTAGTTAAATAAAAAAATAAGAGTCTTTATAACATATCCTTAATAACATATGGAGGATTTGTTTATTTTGATACTGACTGCATTAACTATCATCCACTTCTTGAATGGACGCAATACATTCTAGCATCGCAGTGCATAATAACCATTTTATATTGTATAGCAACCTTTCTGAAGTTCCAGTCTTATTGCATGGCAACTCCCTACTGTAATACAACCTCCTGTATCTCCTGCTTCCAGCCACCCCAACGACGAAAAGGAGGGCCTCTTCCATCGCAACCACTCTAGTAACAGCCTTCAAGGCAGCTTCCACCGCAACCACAATCACATTCCCAACACTGCGCTGCCCCTTGTGGCCGAAGACCATGCAGCGGTCCACCACCATGACAACAAAGCACCAGACCACGACAAAGAGGTGTTTGTGAGCTTGTTTATGAGTGGCGTGGCAAAGTGTTGCTTTTTTGTTTAGTTTTGTGCACATCTATAGGCTGGAGTGGAGATGTATGTTTAAAGGCCCAATACAACCGTTGTTATCTCAATATCAAATCATTTCTGGGTAAAAATTAAGTACCTTGTGATTTTTCTAAATTAAAATGTTCAAACAGAAACAAGAATAGCTTCTTAGCAAAGAGCCATTTCTCAAGCAACATTTCTCTAGGACTGTCTGGGAGTGGTATGAGTGGAAAACTGAAAACTAGCAGCTGTTATTGGCAAAGAGGTTTGGAATTCTGTTATGGAAGTTTTGTACTCAATGTTCATAAACTGAACTTCAATTAAACAACTCCGTCTGTAACCCAGAATTTGTAAGATACTGGTTGAAATGAAACGGACAGAAGCCCAGTCTACAATGGTCAAATGTCAATGTTTATTCAATTCACAATGGGAACACAGTCCTTTATATATACATACAATTTAACTCCACCCCGCTTTAGGCGGGCTGTGTTTTACATATTACAGCTTATCACTTCTAACAGTTTTCTGACCGTTTTCTAACCGTTTCTCCCTTCCCTGGGTGGAGAAACCATTTTCCTGTTATTGGTTTCACAGTTATAAATCGTCTGTTGACAGTTCTCCTGTTCCTCTGTTATCTCAAATCAATCCTGCTTAGGTTGCAAAATAGTAACACAATGTCTTAGTCTTTTAAACAGTTCTAGACCTATTCCCCCTAGACCTATTCCCCTATTTTCAGGACTTAATATTCTTACTAACTACTTAAACATATTACTTTAAACATATAATCATTTAGTCATTAAACACATACATCATATGAATTTATTCATAAAAAATTCTCTTATTAGTCTATTAACTAATTTACTGCCTGGTAATGTTACCAGGCAGGCTAAAACTCCATCCCACCAAAACAGGCTGAAATTTCAGGCGGTCGTTTCAGATCTTACACTAAAAGGATATTATCATAATTTTCACAATTTCACATTATTATTACAACCTCATAGTGTGGAAGTACAGTATATATAAAAAAAAATTGAGTGCGCTGGGCCTTTAAAGTTATTGTTTCCGATACTGTTAGTCTTTTGGATATTTGTGTCTGCGTCTATGGGTCCTAAGTTACAAGCCTGAATATTTATTCAGATGGACATAATAGACCTTTTCTTGGCTCAATGGCCGGCCTTGTCCAATTCCTTTGAAAACAAACAAAGAATGGTCTGAGTAGATGATTACAAGTTCTGAGACACAGAGATATTGCTAAAATTCCACCTTGAAATGGAAATGCAATGCTGTATGTCATATTAAATTTTTTCTCCATTGTATAGTACGGTATATCACACACTGAGTGTACAAAACATTAGGAACACCTGCTATTTCCATGACATAGACTGACCAGGTGAATCCAGGTGAAAGCTATGATCCCTTTTTGATGTAACTTGTTAAATCCACTTCAATCAGTGTAGATGAAGGGGAGGAGACAGGTTAAAGAAGGATTTGTAATGCTTGAGACAACTGAGACATAGATTGTGTATGTGTGGTTTTTCACACACAGCAGTTTCCATTGTGTATAAAATATGGTCCACCTGTCACGATCTTCAGAGACGGACCAAGGCGCAGCGTGCCGGGTTGAGTTAAACATATTTATTAGGTTAACTCACTCAAACAAAAACAACAAGACGATCAATCAGGTGTAGCACCAACAGCACACACAAATTAACAGAGTCATTCTGTCACGATCGTCGTGAAGAACGGACCAAGGTGCAGCGAGGTAACCAGTATACATAATTTTATTTAAACGTAACTGGTGAAAACAAAGAACAAACCGACCGTGACGACCGTGACGACCGTGACGACCGTGACGACCGTGACGACCGTGACGACCGTGACGACCGTGACGACCGTGACGACCGTGACGACCATACAATACACAACAATGACCCACACCGCAAGTGGGGAAAAGAACAAACATATATATGGTCCCCAATTAGAGGTAACGACACTCAGCTGCCTCTAATTGGGAACCATCCACAAACCAAACCTAGAAAATAAAACATAGAACAAAAACCACCCCTGCTCACGTCCTGACCAAAACCACCATAGAGCAGCCAAAAGGGCTATCTATGGCCAGGACGTGACACCACCACCCAAAGGAAATCCAGCCAACTTGCCACAACTGTGGAGTCAACATAGGCCAGCATCCCTGTGGAGTGCTTTGGACACTTTTTAGAGTCCATGCTCTGATGAATTGAGGCTGTTCTGAGAGCAAAATGGGTGCAACTCAAAATAAGGAAGGTGTTCCTAATGTTTTGTACACTCAGTGTATATTAGAGTGTACAAACAAATCTGAGATATGCGTCAAGTTCAATAATGTAGCCACAGTGGGAAACAGGAAAACACAGATATTGCTTGGAATCGGAGACAAAAAAAAACTCCCATTAGCCACTCCACCCACATGAGATGAATGTTCTTAGTCAGTTTACAGGTGCTCCTTGTTAAAACTTCTTGATGCATTAACTGTGAAACTTTAATGTTCCCCGTGGCTTGAAACTTTGGCAAATTTAAAACAGCTCATAAAAATCTAAAACTCCAGTCGTATTAAAATATCTGAAAGTGATTTTACCATTTCGTACTCTTGTCACTGGCGTTGTGTTCATTGTGTCTGCTAATGGATATCAGATAGACACTGTACGACTGTTCAAAGTTCATAACAGTCTGTAAAAATGACAAATGTAGGGTTTGGATCAACTAATGCCAAGGAGAGAGCCTGTGGATGTTCTGTGACTGTCTGGCAAAGCTTTTGGTTAGCACAGGCCTTACACAGGCTTAGCATGAAATACATCCTTACGTTTACGCTTCACCTGTTAACAGTTTTCTGGTTTGTGACTTCAGAAATCACATCACCCCCCCCCCCTGCCGACGGCTCACGACCATCAAGTTACCAAACACACAAAACTCTTAGGCAAGATTCCCAAGGACGCCGAAGCAACCGTGGTCTTAGTGGGTAAGCCCAAGGAGTATATATACAGTACCAGTCAAAGGTTTGGACGCACCTACTCATTACAGGGTTTTTTCATTATATTTTACTATTTTCTACATTGTAGAATAATAGTGAAGACATCAAACAATTAAATAACACGTGGAATCATGTAGTAACCAAAATAGTGTTAAACAAAGCAAAATATATTTTATATTTGAGATTCTTCAAAGTAGCCACCCTTTGCCTTGATGACAGCTTTGTACACTCTTGGCATTCTTTCAACCAGTTTTATGAGGTAGTCACCTGTAATGTATTTCAATTAACAGGTGTGCCTTGTTAAAAGTTAATTTGTGGAATTTCTTTAGTTCTTAATGCGTTTGAGCCAATTAGTTGTGTTGTGACAAGGTACGGGTGGTATACAGAAGATAGGCCTATTTGTTAAAAGACCAAGTCCATATTATGGCAGGAACGCTCAAATAAGCAAAGAGAAATGAACATTTCAAGAATTTAAAAGTTTCTTCAAGTGCAGTCGCAAAAACCATCAAGCGCTATGATGAAACTGGCTCTCATGAGGACCGCCACAGAGAAGGAAGACCCAGAGTTACCTCTTCTGCAGAGGATAAGGTCATTCGAGTTTACAGCACCTCAGAAATTGCTGCCCAAATAAATGCTTCACAGAGTTCAAGAAACAGACAGATCTCAACATCAACTGTTCAGAGGAGACTGCGTGAATCAGGCCCTCATGGTCGAATTGCTGCAAAGCAACCACTACTAAAGGACACCAATAAGAAAAAGGTACTTGATTGGGCCAAGAAACACTAGCAATGGATATTAGACCGATGGAAGTCTGTCCTTTGGTCTGATGAGTCCAAATGTGAGATTTTTGGTTCCAACCGCCATGTCTTTGTGAGATGCAGAGTAGGTGAACGGATGATCTCTGCATGTGTGGTTTCCACTGTGAAGCATGGAGGAGGAGGTGTGATGGTGTGGGGGTGCTTTGCTGTTGACAGAGTCAATGATTTATTTAGAATTCAAGGCACACTTAACCAGCATGGCTACTAAAGCATTCTGCAGCGATACGCCATCCCATCTGGTTTGCGCTTAGTGGGAGGAAAAGCAGTCAACAACTGCTCAGAATATGTGGGAACTCCTTCAAGACTGTTGGAAAAGCATTCCAGGTGAAGCTGGTTGAGAGAATGCCAAAAGTGTGCAAAGCTGTCATCAAGGCAAAGGGTGGCTACTTTGAAGAATCTAAAATCTAAAATATATTTTGATTTGTTTAACACTTTTTTTGGTTACTACATGATTCCATATGTATTATTTCATAGTTTTGATGTCTTCACTATTATTCTACAATGGAGAAAATAGTAGAAATTAAGAAAAAACCCTTGAATGAATAGGTGTGTCCAAACGTTTGACTGGTACTGTATGTGTGTCTGAAACATGCGTTTTGATGTACTGTACATTTATTTTCAGGGCTACATTTGCCTGTGTAAATATTGGCTCTGTCCGTTCCCATGTCAGCCCTAAGGCGGTGGGTACCAATTGTTAGCATTGATTTAATTTCTAATTGGCACAACTCACCTCTCCACTGACTGTGATAGCAGATGTGTGGTGCAATTTCTCATGCAAAATGGCTTGCCCTGGAAACACCCATTGGCTGCATTATTAGTCTAGCTTGCCTTCCTTAGCCCTCACCTATTACCCCTTACCTATTAGCATTAACATTGTTTCCAAAGATCCTCAACTGTGTGTCATTCCTCAGGGTGTGTGGAGTTCTTGGAGCAGCCGGCCATGGCCTTCATCAGGCTGAGTGAGGCGGTGCTGCTGGAGTCGGTCCTGGAGGTGCCGGTGCCGGTCCGTTTCCTCTTTGCCCTGCTCGGCCCCACTCAGTCCAACATGGACTATCACGAGATCGGACGCTCCTTCTCCACCCTCATGTCCGACAAGGTAGCTGACCTGAAAAAAAACATGGCACACAACTTTTCCCACAATTCCTCTCAGCTGTAAATGGTACAAATAGTACAAACATTTAGGTCTGGTTTCCCAGACACAGATTAAAAGTCCTGCAAAAAATGTAGGCTTAGTCTGGGTCAGTGAAATCAGCCTTTAGAGATCTTGTAGACCATTGCTCATCTCTTCAAAACATCCCCAGAACTTCCACGAGGTGGCTTACTTTGCGGACGACCGGCAGGACCTGCTGAATGGCATCAATGAGTTCCTGGACTGCAGCATCGTTATCCCCCCGTCGGACGTGGAAGGCAAGGACCTGCTAAAGACAGTAGCCTCCTTCCAGAAGCAGATGCTGCGCAAGAGGAAGGAGAGAGAGAACATTAAGAAGGGCCTGACCCCTGCCACCCCCAGGACAGACCAGGAGACCAAAGGTGATCATAATTGTGTTTATTTTTTTATTTCATTTGCAGCCCTTTGGGGTTCCCCAGGAGTAGATTGAAAAACACAGGCTTACTGTATGTGTAACCATATGTCTGTCTGTTTCACTGCACTACAGAGGTGAGCCAGGATGAGCATGAAGAGGAGGACCAGGAGGTGGACCCCATGAAGCGGTCGGGCATCCCCTTTGGAGGCCTCATCCATGACATCCGGCGACGCTACCCACGCTACGCCAGTGACATCAAGGATGCCTTGGACTCACAGTGCATTGCTGCCGTCATCTTCATCTACTTCGCAGCCCTCTCACCCACCATCACCTTCGGAGGACTGCTGGGTAAGTGAGCATTGTGGAAAATATTTGTTTTCCTTCTACCTCAAGAATGTGATTCAACGACTTTTCAGAACAAACAATGACATGTTTGCTAGCTGTCCTAAGAGGATGTGTACGCCATAAAGTGCTAGCTAACTAAATAACCAGCTAGCTTGATATAACACCCCATTGCCAAAAATGTTTGCGACAACATAGCTAGCTGTTTTTCACAATTTACTTGTACCTCTACATGTCACTGTAGGTTTTAGATACTGATTAGTTCACTAATCTTGTACAATATTCAACAGTGTTCTCATTAACTAGAAAGTAGCTGTTACGGAATGAGAATAGACAAAGGAAGTTTAAAAACTACAGCTCAGTCAATATCTTTCCACCTTTCCAATTAAACAGGAGAGAAAACAGAGGGCATGATGGGAGTGTCTGAGCTTATCATCTCCACGGCGACCCTGGGGGTGCTGTTCTCGCTGCTGGCCGGACAGCCCCTGCTCATCATCGGATTCTCAGGACCGTTGCTGGTGTTTGAGGAGGCCTTCTACAAGGTGCCTGAAAATAAACACATTTACAGCAGGGCGATGGTGGACAAGAATACATCCAAAAATCATGATAGTTAAAAGCATTTTAAAAAGAGGTCTTCAGAGCGTTAGATATGTGTATCTAATAGGCTTCTTCATGCTGCACAGCCCATTTGAAAACCAATTAGCCCCGGTTCGGAGTCTATTAAATATATATTTCACTCTTCCATTCTCACTCCCTTTCTGCCTCTCTTTCTCCCTCCCTCCCTATCTCTCCGTCTCTCCCTCCCTCTTCCACCCTCAGTTCTGCCAGGCCCAGGGCTTTGAGTACCTGACTGGCCGGGTGTGGATAGGCTTCTGGCTCGTCTTCATAGTGCTGTTGATAGTAGCGGCCGAAGGCAGCTTCTTGGTCAAATACATCTCACCCTTCACCCAGGAGATCTTCGCCTTCCTCATCTCGCTCATCTTCATCTATGAGACCTTCTCGAAGCTCATAAAGGTAAAACCAATGGGCAATGTTTTACATGAGGACAGTCTGAGGGGCTTTGTTGTGCTTTAGAGTAGAATATAAAATAATAAAATAGAATACATCAGATGTGGTATTTAGCCTTTTTCCTTCTTCCAGGTATTCCAGGAGCATCCTTTGATGAGAAGCTACCCGCCTGCTCTCAGCCTGCCCGGTATGGACAACCTCACAGACCCCGGGGGCCCGGTCCTAAACCAACCCAACACAGCCTTGCTGTCTCTCGTCCTTATGCTTGGCACCTTCTTTGTGGCCTTCTTCCTCAGGAAATTGCGCAATAGTCGCTTCCTGGGCGGGAAGGTAACCTATGGCAGCCATTTTCTCAGAAACCCCTTATTTGTTTTCTATGGGCTCATTTCAATCAAACGTATAGGTTTTGGTTCAAGTGTTTCTGTCTTACTAATAACAATAACAATGTTATCACAAAATGCAGAATGAATATAGGCTTCCTATTTTACACCTACAGTATACAGTATAATCAATACTAGTGACCCTATGATCTGTAGTGTTCTGTTTTATCATGTGATCCCCCCAGGCCAGAAGAATCATCGGAGACTTTGGCATCCCCATCTCCATCCTCTTCTCTGTACTGTTGAGTTACTCCATCCCCGACACGTACACCCAGGTAACCATAACTGTGCCATTGCCGACACCTACATTTGTATATGTGACTGACCGGCCTGATTTGGTCTTATGTAGCAAAATTTGAAATTGTGTTTTTTACATTGGATAAAAGTAGAGACTCAGAGCTAGAAAATGGTATATCATACACTGCAGTTGAGGAGCAATGGGAAAGTAATTCTGCTTTGAAAGTTGATAAAATGGCCCTTGAATGTTTTGGTACACATACTGGAGAGCTCTTCTTTGTCTACACCCATTCGGCATCGTTCACACCCTCTTAAGCTTTAGCCCCACTCATCTATTTAAGGATTCACATGTGAGGCCATGTACTAACCAACCAAAGATTTCAAGACTAAAAGCTGGTTTATACTATGGGTGTGTTCAAGAATTTATATCGGGAGTGCCAGAGTTTTTTGGGGGCGTTGTCAGATCGTCTATTTGTACATTCGGAGTGTTTTGCTCTCGGAGTGTTCAGAGCGCACACTGGACGCTCTGGCCGAGGTGTAGGGTTAATCTGAGCGTTCTGCCCTAACAACAGCAGTCAAGCACCCAAGCTAACTGGCTAACGTTGGCTAGCTTGCTAGCTACTTCCAGACACAAATGAGAGAACAGCTCACTCTGACCATTTTACTCGCCCTAGCAAAGCTGGTTAGGCTGTTTTTATGTTATCCAGAGCATTGGTGACTGCAACTGTGCTGCTGGTAACTATTTAATTACGATTTTTGCCAACGTTTACTGACACCGGACATATTCAACGGGTGTTGAGCATTCGTAAATTTGTCAGTTATTCTGCGCTTCTAGCACACTCAGATGAGAGTGCTCTGAAATCAGAGTAGATAGCCAGAGCGAATTTACCAGCTATGTCTATCGACAGTTGTCACAGTGACATCATGAACATTTTATTTAAATGGTTACTTGCATAGTGGAGTATTTTGTTTAGACATGTAGCCTGCTAGCTAAACAATTAACCATAATCCCAACTCATAACGTTACTACCCTGCATGAATCTGCAGGTAGCTAACCAACCAGGATCAGCTAGGCTATAACTAGCAATGCAAAAAGAAAATATTTGACCTTTATTTAACTAGGCAAGTCAGTTAAGAACAAATTCTTATTTTCAATAACTGCCTGTTCAGGGGTAGAACGACAGATTTGTACCTTGTTAGCTCGGGGTATTAACCACTAGGCTACCCTGCCGCCCTAAATGGCTCTGAGATACAAATAATATTACTACACAGATCATACTTGTAATGTTAGCTAGCGAGCCAGCCAGCTAACGTTAGCTAGCTAGCTAACATAGACTTTAACTTGAAGTGAAAATGACGTTCTGTCGAAATTAGAAACGTGTAATATCTGAAAATGTAGCTAGCTAGACTATCTTACATGCATACATGGATGGACGCTTCACCCTCTCTGTCATGGATGCCATGGTTGCCCTTAGTTTGAAGATGTAATCCGACAGGTTTTTTATACAGCAGCCTTTTGTGTGTTCTCTTTTTGACTTTGTCTGCATATTTGCAATCAAACGTCAGAATTTTCTGTCTCCTTAGCTATCATAGTCTAATTCCACTGATTTCAAAAGTTGGTCCTCCAGACAGAAAGTGGAGAGCAACACTTATGCAGTTCTACTACGTGATATCTTTCAAAAAAGCCAGGTTAGAAAGGATTACCTACACATAATGACCAGCTCATGTTATAGACAGAAGCGTGCTACTTGGCAGACCAATCTGAAATCATCTCTCAGCATGTCCAGCCCACTCATTATCTCAGCCAATCATGGGTAGCGGGAAGGTTGCTGACTTTTTCCCGTGGCTAAACCAACTAGGCTCATAATTTAACAATTGTATTCGTATTTACAGATGGCTTACAAGTTTGTTATTAAGGCACATGAAAGTTTGCAGGTTCCAGAAGGCATTTCTGCCCCACAAAAAGTTTACGTTCAAATGTCTCTTCTGTGAAGTAGTGGCGGCGACATACAGTGAGGGGAAAAAAGTATTTAATCCCCTGCTGATTATGTACGTTTGCCCACTGACAAAGAAATTATCCGTCTATAATTTTAATGGTAGGTTTATTTGAACAGAGAGAGACAGAATAACAACAAAAAAATCCAGAGAAACGCATGTGAAAAATGTTATAAATTGATTTGCATTTTAATGAGGGAAATACGTATTTGACCCCTCTGCAAAACATGACTTAGTACTTGGTGGCAAAACCCTTGTTGGCAATCACAGAGGTCAGACGTTTGTTGTAGTTGGCCACCAGGTTTGCACACATCTCAGGAGGGATTTTGTCCCACTCCTCTTTGCAGAACATCTCCAAGTCATTAAGGTTTCGAGGCTGATGTTTGGCAACTCGAACCTTCAGCTCCCTCCACAGATTTTCTATGGGATTAAGGTCTGGAGACTGGCTAGGCCACTCCAGGACCTTAATGTGCTTCTTCTTGAGCCACTCCTTTGTTGCCTTGGCCGTGTGTTTTGGGTCATTGTCATGCTGGAATACCCATCCACGACCCATTTTCAATGCCCTGGCTGAGGGAAGGAGGTTCTCACCCAAGATTTGACGGTACATGGCTCCGTCCATCGTCCCTTTGATGCGGTGAAGTTGTCCTGTCCCCTTAGCAGAAAAACACACCCAAAGCATAATGTTTCCACCTCCATGTTTGACGGTGGGGATGGTGTTCTTGGGGTCATAGGCAGCATTCCTCCTCCTCCAAACACGGCGAATTGAGTTGATGCCAAAGAGCTCCATTTTGGTCTCATCTGACCACAACACCGTCACCCAGTTGTCCTCTGAATCATTCAGATGTTCATTGTCAAACTTCAGACGGGCATGTATATGTGCTTTCTTGAGCAGGGGGACCTTGCGGGCGCTGCAGGATTTCAGTCCTTCACGGCGTAGTGTGTTTCCAATGGTTTTCTTGGTGACTATGGTCCCAGCTGCCTTGAGATCATTGACAAGATCCTCCCGTGTAGTTCTGGGCTGATTCCTCACCGTTCTCATGATCATTGCAACTCCACAAGGTGAGATCTTGCATGGAGCCCCAGGCCGAGGGAGATTGACAGTTCTTTTGTGTTTCTTCCATTTGCGAATAATCGCACCAACTGTTGTCACCTTCTCACCAAGCTGCTTGGCGATGATCTTGTAGCCCATTCCAGCCTTGTGTAGGTCTACAATCTTGTCCCTGACATCCTTGGAGAGCTCATTGGTCTTGGCCATGGTGGAGAGTTTGGAATCTGATTGATTGATTGCTTCTGTGGACAGGTGTCTTTTATGCAGGTAACAACTGAGATTAGGAGCACTCCCTTTAACAGTGTGCTCCTAATCTCAGCTCGTTACCTGTATAAAAGACACCTGGGAGCCAGAAATCTTTCTGATTGAGAGGGGGTCAAATACTTATTTCCCTCATTAAAATGCAAATCAATTTATAACATTTTCCTCATGTGTTTTTCTGGATTTCTTTGTTGTTATTCTCTCTCACTGTTCAAATAAACCTACCATTAAAATTATAGACTGATCATTTCTTTGTCAGTGGGCAAACATACAAAATCAGCAGGGGATCAAATACTTTTTTCCCTCACTGTACACCTAGTTTCCTGAAATGAGTCACATATCTAAAGGCTCCACTACATCCCTGATAACTACAAAAACTCACATACCCGTAACATACACATTGAACATTTAAACAAAGTTACTCACAACAAACTCTCCTGTTCTAACTCGTTATAATTTTGCCCTGACTGATCTTGTTTCTGTTGCCTGTGATTTCACAGAAGCTGAATGTACCGTCTGGTTTCTCAGTCACGTCTCCTGACAAGCGGGGCTGGTTGATCAGTCCATTCGGTGACAAGAAGCCCTTTCCCTTGTGGATGATGGGGGCTTCGGTGGTGCCCGCCCTCCTTGTCTTCATCCTCATCTTCATGGAGACACAGATCACCTCGTAAGTGCTGCCTGTTGCTATGGTAACATGTGTCACTTTAGAAGTGAAGAGGGTCAATTACCATGGTTATGCCAATCACATTTGTTAGAGTAGATAAACTAAAATACATTTGTATTGATCACATACACATGATTAGCAGTTATTGCGAGTGTAGCGAAATGCTTGTGCTTCTAGTTCTGACAGTGCAGCAATATCTAACATGTAATCTAACAGTTCCACAACAACTACCTAATACAAACAAATCTAGGTAAAGGAATGGATTAGGAATATATATAAATGGATGAGCAAAGACAGATTTAAATAGGTAAGATACAATAGATGGTATAAAATACAGTATATACAGTGAGGAAAAAAAGTATTTGAACCACTGACAAAGAAATGATCAGTCTATAATTTTAATGTTTATTTGAACATTGAGAGACAGAATAACAACAAGAAAAATCCAGAAAAACGCATGTGAAAAATGTTATAAATTGATTTGCATTTTAATGAGGGAAATAAGTATTTGACCCCTCTGCAAAACATGACTTAGTACTTGGAGGCAAAACCCTTGTTGGCAATCACAGAGGTCAGATGTTTCTTGTAGTTGGCCACCAGCTTTGCACACATCTCAGGAGGCATTTTGTCCCACTCCTCTTTGCAGATCTTCTCCAAGTCATTAAGGTTTTGAGGCTGACGTTTGGCAACTCGAACCTTCAGCTCCCTCCACAGATTTTTTATGGGATTAAGGTCTGGAGACTGGCTAGGCCACTCCAGGACCTTAATGTGCTTCTTCTTGAGCCACTCCTTTGTTGCTTTGGCCGTGTGTTTTGGGTCATTGTCATGCTGGAATACCCATCCACAACCCATTTTCAATGCCCTGGCTGAGGGAAGGAGGTTCTCACCCAAGATTTGACGGTACATGGCTCCGTCCATCGTCCCTTTGATGCGGTGAAGTTGTCCTGTCCCCTTAGCAGAAAAACACCCCCAAAGCATAATGTTTCCACCTCCATGTTTGACGGTGGGGATGGTGTT
Source organism: Brachymystax lenok tsinlingensis (assembly GCA_030435695.1). Lineage (NCBI taxonomy): Eukaryota > Metazoa > Chordata > Actinopteri > Salmoniformes > Salmonidae > Brachymystax > Brachymystax lenok. The sequence goes on from CM059785.1 coordinate 32,677,543, forward strand.
CTTGGGGTCATAGGCAGCATTCCTCCTCCTCCAAACACGGCGAGTTGAGTTGATGCCAAAGAGCTCCATTTGGTCTCATCTGACCACAACACTTTCACCCAGTTGTCCTCTGTATCATTCAGATGTTCATTGGCAAACTTCAGACGGGCATGTATATGTGCTTTCTTGAGCAGGGGGACCTTGCGGGCGCTGCAGGATTTCAGTCCTTAACGGCGTAGTGTGTTATCAATTGTTTTCTTGGTGACTATGGTCCCAGCTGCCTTGAGATCATTGACAAGATCCTCCCGTGTAGTTCTGGGCTGATTCCTCACCGTTCTCATGATCATTGCAACTCCACGAGGTGAGATCCTGCATGGAGCCCCAGGCCAAGGGAGATTGACAGCTCTTTTGTGTTTCTTCCATTTGCGAATAATCGCACCAACTGTTGTCACCTTCTCACCAAGCTGCTTGGCAATGGTCTTGTAGCCCATTCCAGCCTTCCAGCTCTTTGTTCTTGGCCATGGTGGAGAGTTTGGAATCTGATTGATTGATTGCTTCTGTGGACAGGTGTCTTTTATACAGGTAACAAACTGAGATCAGGAGCACTCCCTTTAAGAGTGTGCTCCTAATCTCAGCTCGTTACTTGTATAAAAGACGCCTGGGAGCCAGAAATCTTTCTGATTGAGAGAGGGTCAAATACTTATTTCCTTAAAATGCAAATCAATTTATAAAAATTTTCACATGCGTTTTTCTGGATTTTTTTTGTTATTATTCTGTCTCTCACTGTTCAAATAAACATAGCATTAAAATTATAAACTGATCATTTCTTTGTCAGTGGGAAAACGTACAAAATCAGCAGGGGATCAAATACTTTTTTCCCTCACTGTACATATAAGATGAGTAATGCAAGATATGTAAACATTATTAAAGTGCCATTATTAAAGTGACTAGTGATCCATTTATTAAAGTGGCCAATGATTTCCAGTCTGTATGTAGGCCGCAGCCTCTCTGTGTTAGTGATGGCTGTTTAACAGTCTGATGGCCTTGAGATAGAAGCTGTTTTTCAGTCTCTTGGTCCCAACTTTGATGCACCTGTACTGACCTCGCCTTCTGGATGGTAACGGGGTGAACAGGCAGTGGCTCCGGTGGTTGTTATCCTTGATGATCTTTTTGGCCTTCCTGTGACATCAGTTGCTGTAGGTGTCCTGGAGGGCAGGTAGTTTTCCCCCGGTGATGCGTTGTGCAGACCACACCACCCTCTGGAGAGCCTTGCGGTTGTCGGCGGTACAGTTGCCGTACCAGGCGGTGATGCAGCCCGACAAGATGCTCTCAATTGTGCATCTGTAAAGGTTTGTGAGGGTTTTAGGTGCCAAGCCAAAATTCTTCAGCCTCCTGAGGTTGAAGAGGTGCTGTTGTACCTTCTTCACCACACTGTCTGTGTGGGTGGACCATTTCAGTTTGTCCGTGATATGTACGCCGAAGAACTTAAAACTCTTCACCTTCTCCACTGCTGATGTGGATAGGGGGGTGCTCCCTCTGCTGTTTCCTGAAGTCCACGATCATCTCCTATGTTTTGTTTGATGTTGAGTGAGAGGTTGTTTTGCTGACACCACACTCCGAGTCCCCTAACCTCCTCCATGTCTCGTCATTGTTAGTAATCAAGCCTACTACTGTTGTGTCATCTGCAAACTTGATGATTGAGTTGGAGGCGTGCATGGCCACGCAGTCATGAGTGAACTGGAAGTACAGGAGGGGGCTGAATCAGCGAAGTGGAGATGTTGTTTCCTACCTTCACCACCTGGGGGGGGGGCCGTCAGGAAGTCCAGGACCTAATTGCACAGGGCGCGGTTGAGACCCAGGGCCTCTAGCTTAATGATGAGCTTAGAGGGTACTATGGTGTTGAATGTTGAGCTATTGTCAATAAACAGCATTCTTACATAGGTATTCCTCTTGTCCAGATGGGATAGGGCAGTGTGCAGTGTTAGGGCGATTGCATCGTCTGTGGACCTATTGGGGTGGTAAGCAAATTGAAGTGGTTCTAGGGTGACAGGTAAGGTGGAGGTGATATGATCCTTGACTAGTCTCTCAAAGCACTTCATGATGACAGAAGTGAGTGCTACGGGGCGATAGTAATTTAGTTCAGTTACCTTTGCCTTCTAGGGTACAGGACCAATGGTGGCCATCTTGAAGGATGTGGGGACAGCGAGATTGAATATGTCCGTAAACACACCAGCCAGCTGGTCTGCGCATGCTCTGTGTACACGGCTAGGGATGCCGTCTGGGCGATGAGGATATACAGTTGAAGTCGGAGGTTTACATACACTTAGGTTGGAGTCATTAAAACTAGTTTTTCAACCACTCCACAAATTTCTTGTTAACAAACTATAGTATTGGCAAGTCGGTTAGGACATCTACTTTGTGCATGACACAAGTAATTTTTCCAACAATTGTTTACAGACAGATTATTTCACTTATAATTCACTGTATCACAATTCCAGTGGGTCAGACGTTTACATACACTAAGTTGACTGTGCCTTTAAACAGCTTGGAAAATTCCATAAAATGATGTCATGGCTTTAGAATGTTCTGATAGGCTAATTGACATAATTTGAGTCAATTGGAGGTGTACCTGTGGATGTATTTCAAGGCCTACCTTCAAACTCAGTGCCTCTTTGCTTGACATCATGGGAAAATCAAAAGAAATCAGCTAAGACTCCGAAAAAAAATTGTAGACCTCCACAAGTCTGGTTCATCCTTGGGAGCAATTTCCAAATGCTTGAAGGTACCACGTTCATCTGTACAAACAATAGCACGCAAGTATAAACACCATTGGACCATGCAGCCGTCATTCCGCTCAGGATGGAGACGCGTTCTGTCTCCTAGAGATGAACGTACTTTGGTGCAAAAAGTGCAAATCAATCCCAGAACAACAGCAAAAGACCGTGTGAAGATGCTGGAGGAAACAGGTACAAAAGGATCGATATCCACAGTAAAACGAGTCCTATATCGACATAACCTGAAAGGCCGCTCAGCAAGGAAGAAGCCACTGCTCCAAAAACGCCATAAAAAAGCCAGATGATGGTTTGCAACTGCAAATAGGGACAAAGATCGTACTTTTTGGAGAAATGTCCTCTGGTCTGATTAAAAACAAAAATAAAAAATGTTGGCCATAATGCAAACTGAAGAACACCATCCCCACCGTGTAGCACGGGGGTGGCAGTATCATGTTATAGGGGTGCTTTGCTGCAGGAAGGACTGGTGCACTTCTCAAAATAGATGGCATAATGAGAAAGGAAAATTATGTGGATATATTGAAGCAACATATCAAGACATCAGTCAGGAAGTTGAAGCTTGGTCGCAAATGGGTCTTCCAAATAGACAATGACCCCAAGCATACTTCCAAAGTTGTGGCAAAATGGCTTAAGGACAACAAAGTTAAGGTATTGGAGTGGGCATCACAAAGCCCTGACCTCAATCCTATAGAAAATATGTGGGCAAAACTGAAAAAGCGTGTGTGAGCAAGGAGGCCTACAAACCTGACTCAGTTACCCCAGCTCTGTCAGGAGGAATGGGCCAAAATCCACCCAACTTATTGTGGGAAGCTTGTGGAAGGCTACCCGAAACGTTTGACCCAAGTTAAACAATTTAAAGGCATTGCTACCAAATACTAGTTGAGTGTATGTAAACTTCTGACACACTGGAAATGTGATTTAAGAAATAAAAGCTGAAATAAATAATTATCTCTACTGTTATTCTGGCATTTCACATTCTTAAAATTATGTTGTGATCCTAACTGACTGGGAATTTTTACTAGGATTAAATGTCAGGAATTGTGAAAACTGAGTTTAAATGTATTTGGCTTTGGTGTATGTAAACTTCCAACTTCAACTGTATGTTAGGTTGCGAAGAGGATATATGTTGTCTCATACGTGCTGGTTGGGTAACCATGGGGATGTCAGTGTAGGGGTGCTATCAAGAAACCAGTTATAGGTAGGATGATGTTGTGGAGCTAATCTATAAACAGAGTTGGAGGTACTGCAAGTTCAACAATGTCAACTATCAATTGGCTGCAGGCTATAATGATTAACAAACTGACATCTGTTCTTTCTCTGGCATTTGCCAATCACATTGGAGTAGAGTGAAGATTACTGACTTTATATCACAGGCACTATACTAATCAAATAAGAACATGAAACTAGTGCTTGTTTCTACATGTGGTGACCTGGGCTGCATACATGTGCTGTGTGTTTACTTGTGTGTGTGAACATACATACATGTGATTTTGCACATTGTTTATGCATGTATGTGTATGTGTAAACATGCACGTGGATGCATGTGTGAATGTATGTGTACAGGTGTGTGTGTGATTTACACCTCCCTTAACCCCCCTCTCTTTACTCTCCCCCCATCCTCCCATCCTAGACTAATCGTCAGCAAGAAGGAGCGTCGCCTGGTCAAGGGATCGGGCTTCCACCTGGACCTTCTGCTCATTGTCACGCTAGGCGCCATGTGCCCTCTGTTAGGCCTGCCCTGGCTCACAGCCGCAACTGTGCGCTCTGTCACGCATGTCAACGCCCTTACTGTCATGAGCAAGGCCACGGCGCCTGGCGAGAAGCCTATGATCCAGGAGGTGAAGGAGCAGCGCGTGACGGGCCTGGTAGTTGCAGTGCTTGTGGGTGAGGAGGATGCTGTTTTTCTGGAAAGGATGTAGTCCCTGGTGTGATGTGAAGGAAGGTGTCATTGATCAAAATCAATTAAAATGTGCTTATAAAGCCCTTTTTACATAAGCAAATGTCACAAAGTGCTTTTTACAGAAACCCAGCCTAAAACCTCAAACAGCAAGCAATGCAAATGTAGAGGCACCGTGGCTATGTAAAACTCCCTATGAAGGCAGTAACCTAGGAAGAAACCTAGAGAGGAACCAGGCTCTGAGGGGTGGCCAGTCCTGTGCGGAGTGGAGATTATAAGAGTACTTGGCAATTAAGGCCAGATCTTTTTTCAAGATGTTCAAAAGTTCATAAATGACCAGTAGGATCAAATAATAATCACAGTGGTTGTAGAGGATGCAACAGGTAAGTACGTCAGGAGTACTTGTCAGTTGGCTTTTCATAGCTAGGCATTCAGAGGTCGAGACAGCAGGTGCGGTAGAGAGAGAGAGAGAGAGAGGGAGCCTCAATTCTGTCCTGCACATTGAATATAGTTGCGGAGAGTCCCTGTAATCCTAGATTCAGATCATTCAGGCGAGAAAAAACATCACCCAGATAGGCCAGTCGTGTGAGAATTTTCTCATCATGCATGCGGTCAGACAAGTGAAAATGGTCAGTAAAGAAAACTTTAAGCTCGTCTCTTGTGTCAGTACATTGCCCCTTGATAATCAGCACACTTCTGTATGTTGTAAAAGCGTTACATGGTCGCTGCCCATATCATTGCGTAGTGCAGGGGGAGAGAGGGGTCAAAAATAGCAGATCTGGGACAAGTTAGCACGTCCGGTGAACAGGTCAGAATTCCATAGTCGCAGGCAGGACAGTTGAAACTGGAGCAGCAGCACCACAAGGTAGCATGTCTGGTGAACAGGTTAGGCAAAACAGCAAAAACTGGCTCAGCAACATGACCAGGTGGACTGGGGACAGACAGGAGTCATCAGGCCAGGTAGTCCTGAGGCATCGTCCTAGGGCTCAGGTCCTCTGACAGAGAGACAGATAGAGAGATGGGAGAATTAGAGAGAGCATACTTAAGTTCACACAGGACACCAGATAATTAACGAGATAGGACAGACTGACCCTTGCCTCCCAGCACATAGACTATTACAGCATAGATACTGAAGGCTGAGACGGGGGGGGGGACACACTGCCATGTCACTGATGCGTCGTGAAACAGTGTTGTTTGATGAAGATATTGTCTCTATAGTTTTTTGGGCCTTTTCCCCCAGCATTGTCCCAGCCATATTCTCGGCAGCAGGAAGAATTAAGTCCTCCACAAAAATATATATATGGCGTACCCCCGACGGCATTACCCCAGTTTGGGAATACCTGGTGTAGACCAATTAGGGTTTCCAATCTCTCCAAAATAATGTGGTACCTGATGGTGTCAAAAGCAGAACTAAGGTCTAGGAGCAGATGCAAGGACAGATGCAGAGCCTTGGTCTGACGCCATTAAAAAGGTGGCTGGGACAATATTGCTGGGACCACTTTCACGAGTGCAGTCTCAAACTAGACTGGAGGGTTTCGTATACATTATTTGTCTTCAGGACGGCAGTAGCTTTTTCTAAATTTTTTGAGAGGATTGTGAGGTTTTGCTTTTTCAGGAGAGGATTTATTACTACCACTTTTAGTGAGTTTGGTACACATCCGGAGGATATGGAGACGTTTATTATGTTCAACATAGGAGGGCCAAAGCACAGGAAGTAGCTCTTTCAGTAGTTTAGTTGGAATAGGGTCCAGTAGGCAGCTGGAAGGTTTACAGGCCATGACTATTTTCGTGAATATGTCAAGAGATACAGGATTAAAAAACTTAAGTGTCTCCATTGATCTTAGGTCCTGGCAGTTCTGTGCAGACTCTGGACAACTGAGTTTTGGAGAAATATCCAGATTCAAAGAGGAGTCCGTAATTTGCTTTCTATTGATCATAATATTTTCATCAAAGAAATTCTTGAAGTCATCACTGCTGAAGTGAAGACCATCCTCTCTTGGGGAATGCTGCTTTTTAGTTAGCTTTGCATATCAAAAAAATGCTTTTGATTGTTTTATTCTTCTCAATTAGGTTGGAAAAATATGCTGATCGTGCAGCAGTGAGGGCTCTAAGATATTGCACGGTACTGTATTTCAAAGATAGTCGGAAGTCTTCCAGTTTGGTGGAGTGCCATTTCCATTCCAATTTTTTTGGAATCTATCAATCAAATGTATTTATAAAATGTCGCAAAGTGCTGTCCAGAAACCCAGCCAAAAACCCCAAACAGCAAGCAATGCAGGTGGCTAGAAAAACTTCCTAGAAGGCCAGAACCTACGAAGAAACCTAGAGAGGAAACAGACTGAGACTCAGACTCTTCTGGCTGTGCCGGGTGGAGATTATAACAGAACATGGCCAAGATGTTTAAATGTTCATAGATGACTAGCAGTGTCAAATAATAATAATCACAGTGGTTGTCGATGGTGCAACAGGTCAGCACCTCAGGAGTAAATGTCAGTTGGCTTTTCATAGCCGATCATTCAGAGTATCTCTACCGCTCCTGCTGTCTCTAGAGAGTTGAAAACAGTAGGTCCGGGACAAGGTAGCACGTCTGGTGAACAGGTCATGGTTCCATAGCCGCAGGCAGAACAATTGAAACTGGAGCAGCAGCATGACCAGGTGGACTGGGGACAGCAAGGAGTCATCAGGCCAGGTAGTCCTGAGGCATGGTCCTAGGGCTCAGGTCCTCCGAGAGAGAGAAAGAAAGAAAGCAAGAGAGAAATAGAGAGAGAATTAGAGAGAGCATACTTCACACAGGACACCGGATAAGACAGGATAAATACTCCAGATATAACAGACTGACCCTTGCCCCCCGACACAAACTATGGCAGCATAAAAACTGGAGGCTGAGACAGGAGGGGTCAGGAGACACTGTGGCCCCGTCTGAGGAAGCTTGCTTCAGGGTTCGGGTATTTTCTTTATACCAGGGAGCTAATTTCTTGTGACAAATGTTTTGTTTTTAAAGGTGTGACTGCATATAGGGTAATATGCACGGTTAAATTTAGGTTAGGTGGTTAACAGATCTTTCTACTCTACGTCTTTGGGTAGGTGGAGGGAGTCTGGAAGGGCATCTAGGAATCTTTTGGTTGTCTGAGAATTTATAGCACAACTTTTGATAATCCTTGGTTGGGGTCTGAGCAGATTTTTTGTTGCAATTGCAAACATAATAAGAGATAGTCCAATAGTCCAGGATTATGAGGAAAAACGTTTAGATCCACAATATTTATTCCATCCAGGGTATGACTGTTGCAATGCGTAGGTCCGGAAACATGTTGGACAAAACCCACTGATTCGATAATGGCTCCAAAAGCATTTTGTAGTGGGTTTGTGGACTTTTCCATGTGAATACTGAAGTCACCAAAAATGTGAATATTATCTGCAATGTGACTACAAGGTCCGATAGGAATTCAGGGAACTCAGTGAGGAACGCTGTATATGGGCCAGTAATCCTGTAAACAGTAGCTATAAAAAGTGATTGAGTAGACTGCATAGATTTTATGACTAGAAGTTCAAAAGACGAAGATGCAGTCATTTTTTATTTATTTTTTATTGACGACATTTGTTGTCGTAAATGTTAGCAACACCTCCGCCTTTGCGGGATGCACGGGGGATATGGTCACTAGTGTATCCAAGAGTGTCTTGTAAGGTGTACTGTACTTTTGCACTCAGAAATGTAACATGGACAGCAAACTTAGAAATAGGAAAATGAACAGTCAATGAGTTGATAGGGAATACCAGTGGTGTAATTTATCTGTGTATATAGCTTTCTCTGTAGTTAAACCTACAGTGGCTTGCAAAAGTATTCACCCCCCTTGGCATTTTTCCTATTTTGTTGCCTTACAACCTGGAATTAAAATAGATTTTGGGGCGGGGTTTGTATCATTTGATTTACACAACAAGCGTACCACTTTGAAGATGCAAAATATTTTTTCTTGTGAAACAAACAAGAAATAACACAAACATTTTTTAAACTTGAGCGAGCTCCTTGGTCTTCATGTTGCCACTTGCTTGGTGGTGCCCCTTGTTTAGTGGTGTTGCAGACTCTGGGGCTTTTCAGAACAGGTGTATATATACTGAGATCATGTGACAGATCATGTGACACTTAGATTGCACACAGGTTGACTAATTGACTTCTGTGTGACTTCTGTGTGACTTCTGAAGGTAATTGGTTGCACCAGATCTTATTTAGGGGCTTCATAGCAAAGGGGGTCAATACATAGGCACGCACCACTTTTCTGTTTTTTTATTTGTATTTTTTTATTTTTTTCATTTCACTTCACTAATTTGGACTATTTTGTGTATGTCCATTACATGAAATCCAAATAAAAAATCTATTTAAATTACAGGTTGTTATGCAACAAAATAGGAAAAATGCCATGGGGAATGAATGCTTTTGCAAGGTACTGTAACAGACCTTGTATTTACATTCTTGTTTGGTGTTACACCAGAACTAATCACTCGTGGACAGACTACATAAATATAACAAGATTTGTGTTCCGGGTTAACCGAGATTACAGCTGAACTGGCTCAGCCGATCTGAATTCAACCGACCTACAGATCCCCATGCGACCTGGATCTCACACATTTGACCTTTCACCTTTGACTTGTGTTTTTCTAAGGCATGTCTATCGTGATGACGGATGTGCTTCGTAACATCCCACTGGCCGTGCTGTTCGGGATCTTCCTGTACATGGGTGTCACGTCGATCACCGGCATCCAGCTCTACGAGCGGATCACACTCATGTTCACGCCCACCAAGCACCACCCCGACCACATATACGTGACCAAGGTGAGCCCAATAGCAGAATATGATGGAGAGTCTACTCGACCTCTATTTTTGTTATAGATTTGTGCCCAAGTCTATTTTGGTATCCTGGTTTTGCATGTTTGTTTGTGAGTTTATTTGTGCATGATGCCGGACTTGAGGGGGATTGTGTGTGTGGACTTACTTTGCAATCAAATGATAAAAGGATGAAGTTGACCGTAGACATTGATCTAATGTCAGTATTGCAATAGGTATGTTTTTGATCAGTGACAGCCTGCACCTGACCAGACAATGTTAGTAAAAGACAGAAGGGGATCCACCCACTAGATGGAGCTCAATCCATCTAATTCTATAATACTTTTTACTTTTATTAAACTGGGCAAGTCAGTGAAGAACAAATTCCTATTTACAATAACGGCCTATAAGGGGAACAGTGGGTTAACTGCCTTGTTCATGGGTAGAATGACAGATTTTTACCAAAAGGTTGCTGGCCCAACGCTCTAACCACTAGGCTACCTGCCACCCCTCTGTATAATAAATTCCATAGGTAGGGTAAAAGCTCTTAACTCGGTGACAGGATGGGGTTGAATTATGCCAGAGTCAAAGACAGTTCTATAACATGTATTTACATTGAGTATACAAAAAACATTAGGAACACCTGCTCTTTTCATGACATAGACTGACCAGGTAAATACAGGTGAAAGCTATGATCCCTTATTGATGTCACCTTTATTAAATACACTTCAATCAGTGTAGATGAAGTGGAGGAGACATGTTAAAGAAGGATTTTTTAAGCCTTGAGACAATTGAGACATGGATTGTGTATGTGTGCACTTCAGAGGTTGAATGAGCAAGACAAAGTATTTGTCCCTTTGAACGGAGTATGGTAGTAGGTGCCAGGCGCCCTGGTTTGAGTGTGTCAAAAGCTGCAACTCTGATGGGTTTTTCACACTCAACAGTTTCCTGTGTGTATCAAGAATGGTCCACCACACAAAGGACATCCAGACAAATTTACACAATTGTGGGAAGCATTGGAGTCAACATGGGCCAGCATCCCTGTAGAACACTTTCAACACCTTGTAGAGTCCATGCCCCGACGATTGTGTTCCTAATGTTTTGTTCACTGTGTCTGTCTGTCTCGTCTCTATGAACAGTATATGTTAATTGTCCTGCCCAGAACATTATTCCTAAACAAATTAATATAAAATATGAATTCAATTTATTTCAATTATGGGTAACGCTGTACTTAAAGCCTGCAGGTATGATGCATTGTAAGACTTGTCATGAGCATGTATAACACATTTGCATTTTTGTGTGTGCGTGGGCCGCAGGTGAAGACGTGGCGTATGAACATGTTCACCATCATCCAGCTGGCCTGCATCGTGCTACTGTGGGTGGTCAAGTCGACCGTGGCCTCACTTGCCTTCCCCTTCATCCTCATCATGACCGTGCCGCTCCGCCGCCTCATCCTCTCCCGGATCTTTGAGGAGCGTGAGCTTCAGGCGGTAGGTGGACATTCCTGAAATTCTCTGAATTCAGGCACAATCATCTGGTCCTGGCAACATTGGGTCACACGTTACAAATAATAGCACTGATGTCCTGTATTCGCAAGGGGAGTTTTGTTTATTTGTGAAATGTGCATGCTACACAGTACTTTAAATTACAATTTTAAAATGTTTATCTCCTCGAAGTCAAGGCTCTAAACCACATGATCTTAATGAAAACTGGATGCAGGGGTCCTGGGGAACGGACTTTGTCAAAACACAGAGGAAAATAGTGTGTGTGTGTGAGAGACGGTGTGCATGTGAGAGAGACAATGACAGAATTGTGGGTTAGATTCCTGGGACCAGCCACATGTAAAATGTATGCACGCATGACTTTGGATTAAAATGTCTCCTAAATGGCTTATATTATGATGATTATTATTATTATATTATTGTTTCACTATATCGGCCAAAGCATCAAGACACTAATCAAATGAATGAAGATGCTGATGACATCCCAACATCTCTCGCTCTTACAGCTCGACGGGGAAAACGAGGACTCCCCCAACTTTGACGAGGATGGTCGGGACGAGTATAATGAGATTCACATGCTTGTGTAGATACGTCACTCGGGTAGGCCCAATAGGCTCTCTCCATCTTCCAACGCTTACCAATCACAAGCATGCTTCTTATTACGTCTGGGAGCTGTGTCTTGAAAACACTCAGATGATGGTAGGATTTTCATCCAACAGAGAAACCTTATGTATATATACTGTATATACATATATTATATTCAAATTCTGCTGTACTTTGATCTAAAAATTATGTAAAGGAATAACCCCACTGTTATAATTTCTTTCTGTTTTTCCTGCTACAACATAGTTTTTTCTCTCAAAGAGGTCAGTAGCTCTACTGCCCTACTGTTGCTGAGCGTGTCAGGAATCCTCAAGTGCGTGACATGAACATTGCACCTTTTAAACACAGACAAATAATTCATAAACACTCGTTCCCACACAAACCCTGGACATGGGTTCTTCCCTTTCCTTTTAACGGTCAAGCTCTCTACAGGGTTCCGGGCGTAAGTGCAATGACAACAACCCCAAGTACTCCAGTAGGTTGGTTTTCCCTCCCAGTGTTGGAGTCACATTTATTTGGGGCACCGGTGGAATGAATACTGGTTGTATGACAGCCACACTGGTTTCACTGGGAGCCAATACTCCACTGCCTCCCCAGCATTACTGCCTTTTACCCTTCTTCGTACTGTAGCCATTATCAGTGGAATTCAATGATGACGTTAACCAAACAGGATGTTCAGCATTCTCTTTTATTTATTTTCACTGTGTGCACTCCCTTTAGTTGTGTGCGCCTCACAGGATACGTTCACCTTTGACCTTTGATTCACCTGCACTGACACACCAGTTCCCTGGTCCAATAACAGGAGAAGATACATTCGATGACCCCTCTCAATGCAGTTCTCCCTGAAACGAAGATACAGTACATGAGGATAACGTGTGTTTTGGAGAGATGTTACTTTATAAGGTAAATTCTGCCCAACAAGCCAATCCAATGATTGTGGGTATGACTGTGGATGCATACAAGTAAACACATTGAGATCTGCTGACCTTGAACATGTTAACATTTTTCTTTAGTATTTTTGTGACCTTACCAAATTAAATGTTAGCCTACCTATTTACTTTGGTTTGTTGTTAGTTTCCAAAATTGTATGAAGCGATATTGACATGTGGGATGCATTCTAAATGCCTGTTAGTTGGAGGAATTTGCAATTATTAACATTATTCAAAACCTTTGTCAAAGTCGCTGGAATTATGCCACAGGTATCACAATCACTGTATAGCACCACTGTCATTGTGTTCTTCCATGTTCTGTAGGCAACTGTTGGATGTGAAGGGCACTATAGCATCAGGTAAAACTAACCTTTGGAATGCAAATAGATCATTGACCATTGTTTTTGTGTCCCTGTTGTGTACTCAAATCATTCAAGGAAATATTTAAAATTATACACACAGGTGGTTCAGAAGTGATTATATACAACTTGGCATGTGTTTAACATGTACAGTGATTGGAATGGACACTTTACCCCAAGTTTCAAGTTTATACCCCACACAGAATGTTTGTCTGTCTGTTTAAAATGGACTACATTATCATGAACTGTGCTGCAGAACCATAGGTTCAAATTGATACAAGTGAAGTGGAGGCCATGTTTCAAATATTGAAGCATCTGCTGAATTCTAGGAAATTATGTATTATATAATATGATACTGCTGTTTTGTTTTTAAATAGACCCCACTAGAGAAGTGTAACATCACATGTCTTATTGACTCTTGTTGTACAAACACTACACTCTTAGAAAAAAGGGTTCCAAAAAGGTTATTTGCGGAGGGATAGGGTTCTACCAATAACCGTTTTGATCTGAAGATCCCTTTTTGGAAGACAAGGGTTCTTTGTAAGGGAAAGGGTTCTACCTAGAACCTTTAACATTCTAAGAACCATTTTTGTGGGAAAGGGTTCTTTGATAATTGTTTAGATGGCAATAAGGATTCTTTGGAAGGCAAGAAAGGTTCATAGAACCATATATCATACAGTATTTCCCAGCATGCTCTAGGTAGAACCATATACAGGGGCTTCTATAACAAACACTAAATAAAGGATTCAAGGTAGAACCCTCTGCAAAGGGTTCCCCTTATGGGGACAATCCGAAGAACCCTATATGGTACTACTTAGCACCTTTCTTTTCTAAGAGTGTAAATACTGGGATTGCAATGGCATGTTGTGTATGGACAACCTACTTAGCCCTACCGTGTGAGACTTATTGAATGTATAGGCCTATATGGTAAGTTTCCAGGGATGTTGTTTTGATAGTCTCTACTTTGTCTGCACTGTCTCTTCCGCTGCTCTGTTAAACTGGAGGTATGCTAGCGTCAACTTGGCTTCTGAAGGAATGACTTAAGTCAATAGAATCTCAGACCAAAGTGGTCGTTCTTTACACTGGGCTTGGAGTAATAGACAGCTACTGGCAGTGCGTTTGGCATGTCAAAGGCAAAAGGTATCACAGTTACCATGGCGGCAGACATGAAAATGGGAAGAGGGCAAGGGGAGAAAGCTTCCCCCTCACTCGATGTGAAGTCAAACGGTCTTTGTTGTTTGAGAACACGGGCTTGCTGGTGTGTTGAGGGCTACCAGAGATCCCCGTGGCCCTGTGGTGGATAGGCCTACACTCAGTAAAACAATCACTCAGTCACTGGGAAAAAAATATAGATTTGGAAGAGTGGTTATTATTCAAGATAATAAAAAGGTATAGTGTTGCCACTTTCTTCTGTTCTGTCTGGATTCCTCAGGTTTTTGAGCAGGGACATGAAAAGAAAATAGTTCTAGGCCCGTGAAAAAGGCCTGGCATGTTAGATGTTGGGAATCCACAATGTTTCGTCGCCTGATACCTCCATGCTAGCACAGACCAGACCACCCACCCAAAATCTAGAAATATAGTGTTGTTATTTTTTAACCGCCGTTACTTACCCTTCATTCACTTGAAGTCTCTGGGACCTTTTTTTTCTTCATTTGATTGGATGACTAGGACATTTGTGAAGGCATTAAGAAGTACTGTAGACAATCAGAAATGTATGCAATTAGATGACCTCTATATCTTTGTTATCTATCTACCTTCATAAGTAATATGATAGCACCGCTAACCCTGTGGCAACATCCTATTGAATGTCCAGTTTTTTTCATTTGAATTAATGGGTCATTCCCAACTTGTCCTCCAAGTTTGCACCATGTAATGCATATACAGTTATAAAGGTGAAGGTCCCCTTTAAAGGGATAGTTCAAGATTTTGGCAATGAAGTTACGAGCTAGTTACCTCAACGATAACTAGCATTAACACAATGACTGGAAGTCTACTGGAACTGTTAGCATTAGCACCAGTCATTGTGCTAATGCTAGTTAGCTTTGACTCGCAAAACTACCTTCCTGCATACTGGACGCAGAGACATAAAAATGGTATCCACTAGTTCATCAGACTCTGAGGAAGTAGATAACGGGCTTTTTGTTAGGTAAGTGAATTTTACTTTAATTGACGGTCTTGTTGCATTTAAAGGATTTTCTGCAGCTCACTTGTAATGAAGCACTTATGACATATCCCTCAATGAAGGACAATGTTTTTAGTGTCACTCTTAAGAAGGTGAGTATGGTTTATACATGCCATACCTGTGTTAAAATCAGCCTGAAGCCATGTCACACACAAATATAGTGACACATACACACACAAAAAGATAAGTCTTTCTGCTCTGAAAACGATACCTGATAAAGTGGGGCTTGTCTGTCTGAGAAAAAAAAGTATGTGAGTTAATTTTATGATACCTTTTGAATTACTTTAGCATTAGCAATACTGAAAGATACTTATGTTATGTGGATACTTGAATAGCGGTTCAGCCTGTTATTATTGTAAAGGGGTTTTCAAACTACTGTAAAACAAATTGTTATTTTTTTGTCTGAAAATAAATCTTTATTATGTGTTTCAAATAAATCTTTATTATGTGTATAAAGAACATAACAATGTATTACAATACTATAAGTACCATTATTCAACATACAATATATGGGTGTGCAAAAATCTGTGTTTATGAATGTAAAACAAATATCCAACTTACTGTTTGTGTGTGTGTCTAGTGTGTCTCACGTGAAAGTGTATTTTGTGTGTGTGTGTGCATTTGTAAGATTTGTCCACCAAGAGGGTTGGCTCTTAGAGCCCAGTGGATGTGTTGCAAGTGATGACGTGGACACACAGCAGGGGGAGGAGCAGAATGATGATGATACAAGGCAGAATCAGCAACATCAGGACAGCGAATGCCGGGTCCTCCACACGCGAGCAGAGTGAGAAGAACATCTGGTGCACCTCTAGGAAGATCTCATCCTTCAGTGAAGGCTCCACACACCTGGTACTGGTGGCCACTTGTTCCACACAGTGCTTCAAAATGATGTAGGAGCTGATGGTGAAAAGGGGAAAAAACTTTATGTTCCATTTCCCTATTTCTCTGAAGTGTGCATTCACTCACTCCATTCCTTTTAGTGGGGAGTGAACAAGTGCACACTTCAGGAAGAAAGTGGAGAGAAATGGGCCAGAGCCACTGTCAAAACAGACTAATAAAAGTTGCATGTACTAAACAGCCTGGACTACTGTGAACCAATCGCTCAAATTTCAGGGTGTAACCGGTTGTTCTGTTCCCCGTGTTAAAGAGACACCACCCTAACACACCATTTAGTTATCCAGGGCTTGGGCCCCGCAGGCAATGTCAACAGTAATATATGAATTATTACAGTGTAATTAATGGGCTAGCACTACATCTTTTCTCTGAACAAACATGTGATGTCGGAGAAATACGAGTGGAGCAGTGTGGATAGCCATGTACACTAGGCTACCCCCCAAAAAATGTAATTAGCTCAAGACTTGAAGAAAAAAACACCCTGGAGACAGGAAAAGTCTGACTTTCCCATGACTAAAGGTCGTATATCTTAACCGATATAGCCATTAAAAATGGTCATACGCGGCTATACTTAGCCCTTTCCTCTGTTCTCACTCATCAGCCATGAAGATGTCATTGTGAGCTCAGCCCCCCCGCTCAGATGTGAAGGGTGATGCAGACAGCATCGATTAACGTGTAAAATACAATAGGCAGGAAGGCTAGAGACAGGTCAGGTTGTACACCAAACCCCTCTGTTGTAGGGACACACACACACACCCTTTAAAGGTGGGCCAGGGACATCTGTGCTGATAGTTGCTAGCTTCCATGCTCTGGTTGAAGTTTGGGAGGCAGTAACCATGCACGTAGTGGTCGAACGTCAGCCTGTTGCACTGTGCAACGTAGCCTCCCTCGCTAAGCCCTAGAAAAAAACAAGAGTTGGTGAAAAGTAAACACATCATGACAGCAGACCAGTTTATCCCAACTCCCAATCTATTATAAAATAAGAGAAAAAAAACATCAACCATTCGATAGAACTGAAAATTATAGGCAGTGGGTTGGTGATTTCATGTCTGTTAATGGCTGTGTCAACAAAAAATTATGTTTCATATAAATCCCAGACCATTACGGAGTGAGGGAAGAGGCGGTGAAATATTCCACTGTCTTGCATGCCTCTTTTAGTACTACTGAATCAGTAGACACTAGTTAGAATGCGTTTTCCATAATTTTTAGGTGGTATAAAAACTGACAGTGAAGCAACTGTTGGACCACAAAGCTCTTCTGTTTGGAATAGGACAGTTCGGAGATATACAGTGGCTTGCGAAAGTATTCACCATCCTTGGCATTTTCCCTATTTTGTTGCCTTACAACCTGGAATTAAAATAGATTTTTGGGGGGATTTGTATCATTTGATTTACACAACATGCCTACCACTTTGAAGATGTAAAATATTTTTTATTGTGAAACAAACAAGAAATATGACAAAAAAACAGAAAACTTGAGCGTGCATAACTATTCACCCCCCAAAGTCAATACTTTGTAGAGCCACCTTTTGCAGAAATTACAGCTGCAAGTCTCTTGGGGTATGTCTCTATAAGCTTGGCACATCTAGCTACTGGGATCTTTGCCCATTCTTCAAGGCAAAACTGCTCCAGCTCCTTCAAGTTGGATTGGTTCCGCTGGTGTATAGCAATATTTAAGTCATACCACCGATTCTCAATTGGATTGAGGTCTGGGCTTTGACTAGTCCATTCCAAGACATTTAAATGTTTCCCCTTAAACCACTCGAGTGTTGCTTAAGCAGTATGCTTAGGGTCATTGTCCTGCTGGAAGGTGAACCTCCGTCCCAGTCTCAAATCTCGGGAAGACTGAAACAGGTTTCCCTCAAGAATTTCCCTGTATTTAGCGCCATCCATCATTCCTTCAATTCTGACCAGTTTCCCAGTCCCTGACGATGAAAAACATCCCCACAGCATGATACTGCCACCACCACTGTAGGGATGGTGTTCTCGAGATGATGAAAGGTGTTGGGTTTGCACCAAACAGCTTTTTCCTTGATGGCCAAAAATCTCAATTTTAGCCTCATTTTACCGAGTATCTTCTTCCATATGTTTGGGGAGTCTCCCACATGCCTTTTGGCGAACACCAAAGGTGTTTGCTTATTTTTTTTTCTTTAAGCAATGGCTTTTTTCTGGCCACTCTTCCGTAAAGACCAGCTCTGTGGAGTGTACGGCTTAAAGTGGTCCTATGGACAGATACTCCAATCTCCGCTTTGGAGCTTTGCAGCTCTTTCAGGGTTATCTTTGGTCTCTTTTTTGCCTCTTTGATTAATGCCCTCCTTGCCTGGTCCGCCCTCTCTTGGCAGGTTTGTTGTGGTGACATATTCTTTCAATTTTTTAATAACGGATTAAAGGGTGCTCCGTGGGATGTTCAAAGTTTCTGATATTTTTTTTATAACGCAACCCTGATCTGTACCTTTCCACAACTTTGTCCCTGACCTGTTTGGAGAGCTCCATGGTCTTCATGGTGCCGCTTGCTTGGTTATGCCCCTTGCTTAGTGGTGTTGCAGACCCTGGGGCCTTTCAGAACAGGTGTATATATACTGAGATCGTGACACTTAGATTGCACACTGGTGGACTTTAGTTAACTAATTATGACCTTTAATAATTAAAAAGTGGATGTAAAACATGTATCACTAGCCACTTTAAATGACGCCATTTATATAATGTATACATATCCTACACTGCTCATCTCACATGTATATACTGTACTATATACCATCTACTGCATCTTGCCTATGCCGGTCAGCCATCACTCATCCATATATTTATATGTACATACTCGTATTCAATCCTTTACACTTGTGTGTATAAGGTAGTTGTTGTTAAATTCTTAGATTACTTGTTAGATACTACTGCATGGTCGGAACTAGAAGCACAAGCATTTCGCTACACTCGCATTAACATCTGCTAACCATGTGTATGTGACAAATAAAATGTGATTTGATTTGTGACTTCTGAAGGTAATTAGTTGCACCAGATCTTGTTTAGGGGCTTCATAGCAAAGGGGGTGACTACATATACACTCACTAATTTTACGTTTTTAATTTTTTTTAAACAAGTTCTTTTTTTCATTTCACTTCACTCATTTGGACTATTTTGTGTATGTCCATTACATGAAATCCAAATAAAAAAAACATTTAAATTACAGGTTGTAATGCAACAAAATTGGAAAAACGCCAAGGGGGATGAAAACTCTTGCAAGGCACTGTACTGCTTTCTCCCCCACTTTTAATGGCCTTATATGTTTTTGCTGTAGCATGACAATTGGAGGACTAGACTGCTGTAGCATGATACAAATTCAACTGTCCTCAAAAGAAGGTCATTGAAAAGTAGGTTGGAGGACCAAGTCAGGTGAAGTAGTGTTATGTTGGTATGAAGGGATTGGGAGACAAGCGCAGGAATGCATAATATGGGTTTTTATTTGCCCACATTACAGCGTGCCGTGTATAGGCACGGGGACGAAAAAGAAACAAACGCGTATACATGCCGTGTAAAGGCACAGGGACGAAAAAGAAACCAACACGTATACAAAAAACACAGGGTTGAAACCCAATACAAAAAAGCAAGGAGTACCTGAAAGAAATACAGACGCGCACAATGATCAAAACACAGGACGAGGCCGGAATCATGTGCGCAATCCAACATGGCACGAAAGCCAAAACACACAGCACAGGTGCTCACATGCACCAACGGACATAGTACAATAATCGACAGCCCAATGGAGAACCAAAGGGCACATATATACAAACACTAAATTTTTGCTAATTGGGGCCAGGTGTGCGCAATAACAGTTCCGGAGGGATACGTGACAAGTAGTGTAATTGTTGCTCACGTGTTAAGGCCATGTGGATCACAATAAGGCACGTCAAAATGGTCTTTTGATTCTCCATCTGTCAGAAATAGATAGTGTCCATAGTTAATCAAACAATGACAATTCAGTAATGGCAATACATAATGTTTGCACCTGCAACTACCTATCAGGTGTGATACCGAGTATCATCACCATCAACATGCTGCTTCCCACCATTTAATCTTCTAGATTACAAGGCAAATGTAAAGTAAAGGTCTCAGGCCTCAAACTGGCATCATTAAGACCACATGGTACACTAGCAATAGGGTTGAAAAACTGGCTGATGCCAGAACCAGGCTACAGATAACTACATTACAGTCTGGCAAATGCATGCCAGCAACTGCTTTTACACATCATTTTCCCTCAACCTGTGGCAGTTTGAAATATTACTTATTAATCCATTCCTTGCCTTGACAAATAAACACCTCACTTCGCCCTCAATAATCAACAAACATTTGTATTCTTATCTCTAACAACTGGTAAAAAGTGAATGGCCAGCTGTTTACTGAATATTTTCTAAATTAATGAATTTATCTCTTGGGACATTGGAGTCACTGAAAACAGATGTGGAGAGGAATGCAGACAAATGTACTATCTGAATGTTCTAATATACGGTTAGTGTCTACGTATATTGTCAAAACTGATACATTGGTACAACCACGATGGATTTGTCATTTAAAGCTAATAGTTATACTGGGAGTTGTGAGTAGATATACAAATACCAAACAATTAGTTAAGAAGTACAGCAATTGACTGCACCCAACCTATTTACTTAAGTAAAAGTAAAAAGTAATATATAAAGCTATATATCAAATTCTTTACATTAAGCAAACCAGACGGAACGATTTTCTAGTTTTTTAAATGTATTAACAGACAGGGGCACACGCCAGCACTCATTTATAAACACACTATTTGTGTTTAGTGAATACGCCAGATCATAGGTAGTAGGGATGACAATTTTGTTGTATTAATAGGTGCGTAAATTTGACAATATTGCTGTGAGCATTCGAAATGTAACGAGTACTTTTGGTTGTCAGAGAAAATGTATGGTAGTAAAAGATAAATATTTTCTTTAGGAATGTAGTGGAGTAAACTAAAGTACATGTACACAACTACAACAACAAAATACTTAAGTAGTACTTTCAAGTATTTTTACTTAAGTACTTTACACCACTGGATACATACCTTGACTTATATCTGTAGATTAATTCATCTTCTGTACCTGGAAGGTCACACACAAAATCTGGAGCCCAGTCGGTCTCCTGTGAAGTAGAGTCGCTGCTGAAAACCAACTAACCGAGGAAACATTGTTGCACAGCTGCTGCGAACGAGAACCCCTTTGGTGATTCAGGGTCTTATCAGTCCGTGGGACTTGTGCTTACGCAATCTCCCAGCTCTAAACCACTGTCAGGCTGCTTCCTTTCCCATGCTTCTATACTTAACCCCATGCTCCGGCTATTCCCAAGTGAAACGGACAAGCAGGCCTTACATTTTGGTATGTTAAAATGTACAGTATATTAATGTTGGGGTGGGGTGGAGGACCTAGATGGGGGAAGAAGGGATGGGGAGAGAGGGTACAGGCTTGGTGATCCGCTCTCTACCCCTAACCAGCAACATGTATTGGGGTAACCGACACACACCGTACACCAGACAGACACAGACAGTACACATACAGTGACCACAACACATCCCTATTGTAGGCACACAGATGTGTATACAGACACACAGAGATGCACACACATACAGACAGCATCAAATTAAATAGTTTTGCTAAGCTGTAAATTGATGACCCAGTTCCACTAAAAAAGTCGCCCTCCCCTCATGTCCATATTTTTTTGTTTGTTTCAAGCATCGTATTACAGTTCTATATCACCTAAGTGTATTGGACAGTAGGGAGAGGCAATGGATTTATCTGAGAGTAACACAGTGTCGAGTTTTCTCACCCTACTGAAATTTCCTGAGTAATTACATGCCATAAATCTTCTCCCAGACCTGCTCTTGACCCCTCTGTGTCTCCAGGCTAATAGCAAGCCACAAGACAATGGGTAGTATTGTTGTTGTGTGTCATGAGTAAAACTGTGTGAATTGTGACGTGATTTAAACTTGAGCTACATTTTATATGACCTAAATAGGCCCAAGATCTATCTGCAGTAGTGGATGAGGAAAAATACGGTGTGTAGACAGTTTAATTAAATTTAACGCTACGACCGCCACCATCATTGCATTACGTTTTATTGGATTGTCTACTTTGAGAGATGTATTTCATGCAATTAAAGTCTCTCAGCATTAGGCAAGCTGTTTCTCACACATACCACACTGACAGATATGGATAAAGTCGTATTAAGGTACCAAATGCAACCCAATCCTACAAGCAAAAGTCTCTCTGTAGTCAATATGCTCCAGAGAAGCCTTTAAAAAATATATATATAACTTAACCGTCTCATTTATTTATAAACTCTCAATAATATTTTTTTTCTTATTCTGTGACTTTTTAACTACTTGTTAAAAATTCTCATGTCCTATAACTTTTAAAACAACACTCAGTCGTTGTTTTTGATCGACTACTATAGGAGCAGTACTGCTATGTGAAGTAGCCACCTTTACTCATGAGCCTATGTTTATGTCCATGCCTGTCTGTCTCTTTCTTTACCTTCTAAAACACTGAAAACCGTAGAGCTGTGTAAACAGAAAAGCTTTTACAAGTCCTGCAGACTGTGACGCTCGCCTCTCAACACGTTGACAGGGCCCAGAGCCAGTGCAATAGGAGTGACTTGTAGCTATCACACCCCTATGGCATTGCTTAGTGACAGCATGTTTAAGCCTATGGTTGCCAGAGTGAGGGAGACATATTTATGGCTTGGCAGCCACTAGCACAATAATATAGTACCCTCCGTATGTAATGTATGTCAATGTTATTCTTAAATCCCAAAAGGTAATGAAATCTGTTCCATAAACTATGAAGGATATGAATTAAATTACAATTTGAAGTGTCCAAACAAGTTTGAAAATGGCCCTGTTTAGGGTTGTATGGCTGTGGCAGTAGTTGTTTCCTAGGAGAGAGTGGTTGAACTTTTCCATAAGTCTCTCTTGTTCTAAAAACATCTCGGGTCTCAGGACAATTTTTCTGGAATGCAGCACTCTGGGAATGTTCCCAAGATGGATTGAGGAATGGCAAAAGGCCTGGATTGCAGATCACAACTGTCAGAATGTTCTGATGAGCATCCAACCCTACCACGGTAAGTCATGGACACACACGGAGGCTAAGACACACAATCGCACACATACATACTTGCCTTTTTAATTCCTTTTTTAAAAGCCTATTGGCCACTGTTCCTCATGAAGCCTTTAGACTTGGAGGCCCCCACTTTCTTTACAATTAAACAAGCAATTAAAGCAAAGCTGGAAAATTTCACCCTCAAACCTTTCATCTCATCAGTCAAATGTTTTGTTTTGGGTGTTAGCTTTTGTCAAAATAGCGCCCTTCTCTTCACTCTGCTCCTTTCAATTAAACTCAAGAATGAGCAATGGAAAATTTGAACCCCATTGTGCGGTGTTTCATTTGCCTCGACTAGACGACCACTTGACAGATGAATATTTCAGGAGTCCTGTGAAAATACCTTTCAGCACCCCGTCATGTATTTTTTCCCTAAGTGCAAAATGTAACGATTCAATGATTTCGCTAATGCACATCCATCTCGAGCTGCTAAGCAACATACACATAATATAATAATAATCAATTAGCAACTTGTGAAATGTGCAGGAATGGTCATATGAAAACATTTCCATTTCACTTTGTTGTCTGCATAATATCGTTAGTGTCAGGGCAAACATACAGATGGCACAGGGTCCTGCACTAAAAATAGTTGTTTGTGAAAGTGAAAAACTGTGTTGTTTGGACAGTGTGTCTTATTGGTGTAATGGAAAATGTTGCCTCAGATAGGTGCTGCTAGACGGGAAAGCAGAAACCATGGATAACCTGTACACCTGCCTCAAGAGAGAGAGTGCCTCATTCCAGGACCATGTCCAACACTGCAAACACTCCTTCAACATGTACGCTCTTCAGTCAGTCTTGTGTGCCCTGACCATGAAACAGCAGGATGAATCAACAGCTTGTAGCAGCTGTGGGTTCTCCTCTCCGAGGTTACAGAGGTGCCTGTGGTGGTAGTCAGTGGCTACAGAGGCTCAGACACAAAACACTGCATCACATGGCTTCTCTCTTTCGTTGAACATCTGGGCTCCATGAAAGAGACCTTTGGCAAGAAAGTGGAAGTCCCTCTCTGCAAGAACCTGTACGTCATTGACGAAGACGAGCGCACTGCCACTTCTTCTCATTGGAATGTCCCTTTGACCTCTGACCCTCAAGGCCCACCCCTTACGTCTCTGACCAAGGTGGCCAATTAGCTCTTTGTTCTCCGACGCAGATGGGCTTTGATGCTTGTCCCTGGTCCAATCAAGGCAGAGAAGTTCAGTCTACTGACCAATGCTGATGGGGCTGAGTGGTCCGTCAAGGTTCAATGGCTTGTACCGGATATCCTCTATAAGAGCTCTTAGGCTGCCCGACTTGCCTATCAGTGGGTAGACTTGTACCAGCATTGACACAGGGGTAGGAGAGTAGGGTGCGGTGGGTTGAAGGTTATCCAGATATCCCCAGAGGTCTACCGGTGAGAGATGGGAAGGGAATGGTGAGCATATCCTGGTTTTGAGGAGAGGGGAGGGAATGGCCAGAGAGGCCCAAGCCAGACTGAGGAAGTCTAGGAGGGAGCTTATGGCTTTGGCCGGTAAAGAGCAGTGGGTGCTACCTCTGGAGGTGAGGTTACAGAAGGCCACCTACAGGATCCAGGACCTCCAGGCCAAGCTCCGACAGGAGAGGCTGATGTTAGAATGAGGCCCAGCAGGAGGCAAGTGAGGTGGGGGAGAGGAAGCTGGGCCTCAACCCGAGTTTGGAGCTTGAGAGGAGGTTGAGGATAGAAAGGTACCATGGGAGGATATTGCTGGGAGACCTGCTGATGGAGCTTGAGATTCACCCAGTTCTCATACGCTACACTGATATCCCCCCCCCATGTCTTTGTGTGGGATTGTTGTTTGTAGTGCTTGTGCACATTATTTTGACTGGTGCGTTACGGGTTAATGTACCCATTTATTCTTGTGTTGTTTTGAACTGTTGGGTTGTCTATTAAACGACTACGTTTATTACCTAGTTTTGCTCTCTTGCGCCTGACTTCTCTGCCACCAGTTACGCAACCCCTACACAAATGTATTTGTCACATGCACCGAATAGAAACGGTGACTTTACCATGAAATGCTTACTTACGAGCCTTTTCCCAACAATGCATAGTTAAAAAGTAAGAAATAAAAAAAGGAAGTAGTTACACAATAAAATAACAACAACAAGGCTATGTGCAGTATATGTTATCCATACAATAATAGCCTCAGAGTCATAATGAGTTGGTGTCAACCTCTCAGGGAGGGGCATGTCAGCCTCATGCTGTCCTAATATGGACACTGTAAGCTTAAGCATCTGTCAGTGTTATATTTTACTGTGTTCCATGGCTTTGAGGTGAGGGATCAGTGCGGACAGCAGGAGGAAACTCTACGGGCCATAGAGGGCAGTAAGGGCAGGAGGTTCCCCCCTGAGGGTGCTCTTTCCAGCCTGCTAGCCTCAGCCTCTCCATCCAGTGCATCTATCTCGTCTAGCCTGTTCTCCCTCAGATAGACATACAGCAAGAGGCTTTCATCTTGGAGTACCAGTTCAGGTCCGTCCGCTGCTCAGACTCCCTGGGTGGAAGGAGTCCTTTATCCCTGGGCCTCCAGATCAATACCCAACCCAACAACTGTCGACTGGGGGATGCCTCCTGATGAATCTTGGACAAAGCTCCAGCCTCACATAAGGCCCATGTTTGATTTAGTTTCTTAGCTTGTCTTTTTTTTCATTCCACCTAATTTAGTCAATGACGAACACACACACACACATATGCATGTACGATTGCATATTGTGTTCATTCCCGGTACAACAGTTTTACGACTGAGACATTCTCTATGAATATTTAACTACAGTAGTGACTGTCCTTAACCCAATTTTGTCAATAACACAATAAAAGAAAGCAATGAATGTTCCAAGAGAGCACAAACACACTTTTGTGTCCTCCCCTTATGGAAAAAACAAATGATTTCATATTTGAAATTTCACATGTGAAATCATGTGAAAACGTGTTTTTGGTGAAAAGCATGAGGTTGCACACACCTAAAAAGTTAGTAGAGGTGCTGACTAATGGCGAGTAAACTGTAGGCTATGAAAATAGAGTTGCACGCTCCAAGGTAAAACACCAAAGTTTCAGCATCACTGTACCTTCTTCAGGGTAATAGAATGAATGCTTGAACCAGGTTATGTAGTCAAAGAGTGCAATTCATTTTTATTTTAGCAGACACTCTTATCCAGAGCAACTTACACTAGTGAGTCCAAAAATGTTCATACTTTTTACGGAGTGGTCCCCGGGGGGAAACGAAGCCACAACCCTAGCGGTGTATGCACCATGCTCTTCCAACTGAGCCACACGGGACATCAATGAGGGGTGTGTCATAGTAAGTAGGGTGATGAGGGATGAAAAAGTGAAACTGTTAATAAGAGACAATTTACAGAATGTTTAATAAATTAGGCTAATATTTTGATAATCATATTGCAACATGATTAGATATTGTACATCAAAATGCATTATTATTTAATTTCATATATATATATATATATATATATATATATATATATATATATATATTTTGTAGCGACCCGCACAGACAGCTATGTGTTATGCGGTTAGTTGGTTGTGTTGTACTTACCAGTACCCAGTGTTCGCAGGGTCCGACATGCCAATCAACCTCCTATCTGCCAATCACGGGAATGCCTGGAATGTTCTGATGCCGGGCATCCTGGTGGTTGGTGGAGTGGCGGGGAGGGGTGTGGCAGGCGGTTGGAGCATTGCAAGTTTAAGGCCATGTTTAGCCATTGTTCTCCCTCTTATGTCTGGTCTTCACAAGAGAAGGTCACGGTTGTTTTATACGGGTATCGCCAAACAGTAGCCTGGGTTAATAAACCGTGAATTTGTAAACTCAAGCCTCTGTCTGGACAATTGTTCCTTTATGATCTAGTCAGGTGATTACAATATTTGTATTATTACCATTTTTGTTACATGTCATTTTTTGGTTAAAATGTATTGCATTATAAGCATCATCAACAAAGGGTGCAAGCTGATAAGCACACGCTGAAAAGCTGTGGAAAGAATATGTTCATTTAGCAGACTCATAAAAAGGGCCTGTGGTCAAAGTCAATATTCAGATCACTAAAACGTGTGAAATCAAGTGTTTTTGGAACACTTCAAGTGACAACAAAAATGTGTTGTTACAATACACACACAGTGCTTTTAACATGCAGTACTTTTAACTTACATATTTGACACACATGACTACATTATTTATACAGTAATTATTATTCAATAATTCACCTGGGGATTGAATTCAACACCTCTTGGTTCACTGCACTATGATCTTTCTACTGCGCCACCACGTCTGTCAATGACTGATTTCACCTGTATTACTACACTTTGGACATCAAAGTAAATCTAAGCTTTGTTAAAAACCTTGAACTTGAATCACATTTTGTTGCGTTACAAAGTGGAATTGAAATAGATTTAATTGTAATTTGTTTGTCATTGATCTACACAAAATACTCCATAATGTCAAAGGGAAAATAACATTTGACCTTTTTTTCAAATTAATAAAAATGTAATAACAAAAATATAGTCTTTGCATAAGTATTCACCTCCTTTGTTTAGGCAAACCTAAACTAGTTTAGAAGTCACATTTGGCAAATAAACAACATTATAAGTTATATAGACTCGTTAAGAGTGAAATAATAGGGGTTGACATGATTTTTGAATGACTACCCCTTCCTCTGTTCCCCCATACATAAAACATCTGTAAGGTCCCTCAGTCAAGTATTGAATTTCAAGAACAGATTAAACTACAAAGACCAGGGAGCTTTTTGAAAGCCTCATAAATGGCAGTGATTGGTAGATGGGTAACAATAACAAATCGGACATTGAATATATCTTTAAGCATGGTAAAATTAATAATAATTTGTCATTAAACCACCCAGACACAGCAAAGATGCAGTCGCCCTTCAGATCTGAGCTGCAGGACAGGAAGGAAACTACTTAGGGATGTCACCATGAGGCCATTGGCTATTTTAAAACAGCTACAGAGTTCAATGGCTGTGATGGAAGAAAACTGACGATGGATCAACAGCATTGTAGTGACTCCACAATAATGACCTAAATGACAAAGTCAAAAGAAGAATACAAATATACTGAATAAATATTGTATGCAACAAGGCACTAAAGTAATACTGCAAAAAAGCATGGCAAATTAATTCACTTTTTGGCTTAAATGCAAAGCATTATGTTTGTATCAAATCCAACACAACACATCACTGAGTAACTGCCTCCTTATTTTCAAGCATTGCGGTGGATGCATCATGTTATGGGTATGCCTGATATTGGCAACGACTGGGGAATTTTTCTGGATGAGAAGAAATGGGATGGAGCTAAGCACAGGCAAAATCCCAGAGGAAAACCTGCTTCAGTCTGCTTTACACCAGACACTGTGAGAGGGCTTCACCTTTGAGCAGGACAATAACCTACAACACAAAGCCAAATGCTTACCAAGAAAACATTGGTGTCCAAATTACATTTTTGACATAAATCTGCATGACAATATATGGCAAGCAAGACTGTTTAACCATGATCCTCAACACCTTGACATAACTTGAAGAACTTTGAAAAGAATAATGGACAAATATTGCACAATACAGGTGTGCAAAACTCTTATGAGACTTACACAAAAAGACTCGCAGATGTAATCGCTCCCAAAGGTTTTTCTAACATGTATTGACTCAGAGGGGTGAATACTTACAGTTTCTTGGTGTCACATGTAAAGTGTTCCAAAAACACAGTTTCACATGATTGCACATGTGAAATCCGTAAGGGGGGGGGGTACGATTATCTGACAACACCAACTAAAAAGAAGAAGTGCTCAGGGACACTTAACGTTAAGTGTGCATAAATGCTCTGGGGATTTGACCTTGCAACCTTTTGGTCTGGAGTGCAAAAATGTCTCAGCAGTGACACCAGATACTTACTTGATACCAAGAACATACACTGAGTGTATAAGACATTAGGAACACCTTCCGAATATTGAGTTGGAACCCCTTTTGCCCTAAGAACAGCCTCAATTCATCAAGGCATGGACTCCACAAGTTATCGAAGGCATTCCACAGGGATACTAGCCCATGTTGACTCAAATCAAATCAAATTGTATTTGTCACATACAGTGAGGGAAAAAGTATTTGATCCCCTGCTGATTTTGTACGTTTGCCCACTGACAAAGAAATGATCAGTCTATAATTTTAATGGTAGGTTTATTTGAACATTGAGAGACAGAATAACAACAAAGAAATCCATAAAAAATTTATTAGCATTTTAATGAGGGAAAAAAAGTATTTGACCCCTCTGCAAAACATGACTTAGTACTTGGTGGCAAAACCCTTGTTGGCAATCACAGAGGTCAGACGTTTCTTGTAGTTGGCCACCAGGTTTGCACACATCTCAGGAGGGATTTTGTCCCACTCCTCTTTGCAGATCTTCTCCAAGTCATTAAGGTTTTGAGGATGACGTTTGGCAACTCGAACCTTCAGCTCCCTCCACAGATTTTCTATGGGATTAAGGTCTGGAGACTGGCTAGGCCACTCCAGGACCTTAACTTCTTAGGGAGCGGCTCCCGAGGTGACGGTTATGGAGAGTCTGGCGTGCCCAAAGTAAATGCCTCCCACTCAGGCCCAGAAAATAGGATATGCACATAATTAGTATTATTGGATAGGAAACACTCTGAAGTTTCTAAACGTGTTAACATAATGTCTGTGAGTGTAACAGAGCAGAAATAGCAGGCGAAAACCCGAGAAAAATCTATCCGGAATTACTGTTTTTTGTCACGTGTGTGACAGTCTCCCTATTTAGTCCTATGGCAAGCAGCTCCGAGATGTCAGTACCTATGGCTTCCACTAAATGTCAACAGTCTATATATAAAGCCTCAGAGAGATTGGAGGAAGCAGGAAGAATAGGTACAGGAAATGGCCAAGGTAGCTCAGATTTCAACAAGTTTTCTCGTGCGCTAGTCTGGCTGCGCGCCCCACTTTATTTTACTTATATAACGTTTAGGTGACCATGCGAGTGAAATATTATTGCTCATATTCATTAAAGGATAGCTAAGGATGCATTTTAAC
Organism: Brachymystax lenok tsinlingensis; assembly: GCA_030435695.1. NCBI lineage: Eukaryota > Metazoa > Chordata > Actinopteri > Salmoniformes > Salmonidae > Brachymystax > Brachymystax lenok. Next base: position 32,707,711 of record CM059785.1, read on the forward strand.
TGGTATTTGATTTGTTTAGGAAAAGTTTATAGGTATATTTGAACGCGTTCTCTTTACGGTTCTATGGGCGATTCGACGTTGGATTTTCTGAACATAACGCACCAACGAAACAGAGATTTATGGATATAATATTTGCATTTTTCTAACAAAAGAACCATGGATTGTCTTCGTTGGACACTTGGGAAGCCCTCAGCAGAAGTTCTTCAAAAGGTAAGGGATTTGTTTTTGCTGTGAAATGTGTTTTGTGTGAACCGCGATGGTTTATGAATTTATGGTAAAGGAAATATATTGGAGGTGCTACCCTCAAACAATCAAATGTTGTGCTTTCGCCATGAAGCCTTGTTGAAATCTGACAACGCTGTGATATTGCCAAGAAGCAGAGCTTTTGATGACTATGCAACACTTGTATATTGATGAATGTTTAATAATTCAACTTTTGGATTTTGAATTTGGCTAGCGCCCCACCACTCCGTAAGTAGTTAATGAGATAATCACTGACATGACATCAGCTGGTCCTAATCTGTCAGGGCTGAAATGCAGTGGAAATTAGTTTTTTGGATTCAGTTCATTTGCATGGCAAAAAGGGACTTTGCAGTTAATTACAATTCATCTGATTACTCTTCATGACATTATGGAGTATATGCAAATTGCCATCATACAAACTGAGGCAGCAGACATTGTGAAAATTAATATTTGTGTCATTCTCAAAAATGTACATATGGACGAGCGATGTCAGAGCGGAACGGACTAATATTCAGTAGAATAGTATAGAAAAACTGTATATACATATGAGATGAGTTATGCAAAATATGTAAGCATTATTAAGTGAGTGAGATATCGTAGAATAGTTTAGAATACAGTATATACAGTTGAAGTTGTAAGTTTACATACACCTTAGCCATATACATTTAAACTCAGTTTTTCACAATTCCTGACATTTAATCTTGGTAAAAATTCACTGTCTTAGGTCAGTTAGGATCACCACTTTATTTTAAGAACGTGAAATGTCAGAATAATAGTAGAGAGAATGATTTATTTCAGCTTTTATTTCTTCAATCACATTCCCAGTGGGTCAGAAGTTTACATACACTCAATTAGTATTTGGTAGCATTCCACAAGCGTCCCACAATAAGTTGGGTGAATTTTGGCCCATTCCTCCTGACAGAGCTGGTGTAACTGAATCAGGTTTGTAGGCCACCTTGCTCGCACACACTTTTTCAGTTCTGCCCACCAATTTTCTATAGGATTGAGGTCAGGGCTTTGTGATGGCCACTCCAATACCTTGACTTTGTTGTCCTTAAGCCATTTTGCCACAACTTTGGAAGTATGCTTGTGGTCATTGTCCATTTGGAAGACCCATTTGCGACCAAGCTTCAACTTCCTGACTGATGTCTTGATATGTTGCTTCAATATATCCACATAATTTTCCTTTCTCATGAAGCCATCTATTTTGTGAAGTGCACCAGTCCCTCCTGCAGCAAAGCAACCCCCCAACATGATGCTGCCACCCCTGTGCTTCACGGTTGGGATGGTGTTCTTCGGCTTGCAAGCCTCCCCCCTTTTCCTCCAAACATAACGATGGTCATTATGGCCAAACAGTTCTATTTTTGTTTCATCAGTTTCATCAGAGGACATTTCTCCAAAAAGTACGATCTTTGTCCCCATGTGCAGTTGCAAACCGTAGTCTGTCTTTTTATGGCGGTTTTGGAGCAGTGGCTTCTTCCTTGCTGAGCGGCCTTTCAGGTAATGTCGATATAGGACTTGTTTTACTGTGGATATAGATACTTTTGTACCTGTCTCCATCCAGCATCTTCACAATGTCCTTTGCTGTTGTTTTGGGATTGATTTGCACTTTTCGCACCAAAGTACGTTCATCTCTAGGAGACAGAACACATCTCCTTCCTGAGCAGTATGACGGCTGCGTGGTCCCATGCTGTTTATACTTGCATACTATTGTTTCTACAGACGAATGTGGTACCTTCAGTCGTTTGGAAATTGCTCCATGGATGAACCAGACTTGTGGAGGTCAAAAAAATAAGTCAACTTAGTGTATGTAAACTTCTAACCCACTAGAATTGTGATACAGTGAATTACAAGTGAAATAATCTGTCTGTAAACAATTGTTGGAAAAATTACTTGTGTCATGCACAAAGTAGATGTCCTAACCGACTTGCCAAAACCATAGTTTGTTAACGAGACATTTGTGGAGTGGTTGAAAAACTAGTTTTAATGACTCCAACCTAAGTGTATGTAAACCTCCGACTTCAACTGTATGAGATGAGTAATGCTAGATATGTAAACATTATTAAAGTGACTAGTGTTCCATTCCTTAAAGTGGCCAGTGATTCTTATTCTATACCTATAGGCAGCAGCCTCTTATGTGCTAGTGATGGCTGTTTAACAGTCTGATGGCCTTGAGATAGAAGTTGTTTTTCAGTCTCTCGGTCCCAGCTTTGATGCACCTGTACTGACCTCGCCTTCTGGATGATAGTGGGGTGAACCCGCAGTGGCTCGGGTGGTTGATGCCTTGATGATCTTTTTTCTTCCTGTGACATCGGGTGCTATTGGCGTACTGGAGGTATGGTAGTTTTCCCCCGGTAATGCGTTGGGCAGACCACACCACCCTCTGGAGAGCCTTGCGGTTGCGGGCGGTACAGTTGCCGTACCAGGCAGTGATACAGCCCGACAGGATGCTTTCAATTGTGCATCTTTCTTCAGGCTCTGTTGCCCCTTCTTCACCACAGTCATGAGTGAACAGGGAGTACAGGAGGGGGCTGAGCATGCACCTTTGTGGGGCCCCAGTGTTGAGGATCAGCGGAGTGGAGGTGATGTTTCCTATCTTCACCACCTGGGGGAGGTCCGTCAGGAAGTCCAGGACCCAGTTACACAGGGCGGGGTTCAGACCCAGGGCCTCGAGCTTAATGAAGAGCTTGGAGGGTACTATGGTGACTCCAATGCTTTCCACAGTTGTGTCAAGTTGGCTGGATGTCCTTTGGGGGGGTGGACCATTCTTGATACGGAAAACTGTTGAGGGTGTAAAACCCAGCATCATTGCAGTTCCTGACACACTCATACTGGTGTGCCTGGATCCTACTACCATACCCCACTCAAAGGCACATACATTTTTTGTCCTTGTGAATGGCACTCATACACAATCCATGTCTCAATTGTCTTAAGGCTTAAACATCCTTCATTAACCTGTCTCCTCGCCCTCATCTACACCGATTGAAGTGGATTTAACATGTCACATCAATAAGGGATAATAGCTTTCACCTGGATTCCCATGGTCAGTATATGTTCTTAATGTTTTGTACACTCAGTGTATATCTACATACTGTCAAAAATAAGAGTACCGCTAAAGTACAATGTTGTTCCCTGGTTTACAAAAAGGTAAAAGGTACACAAGGAACTTTCAAAAGGAACTCACATAGTACTAGTCAATACCTTTTAGGGTACCTTTTTGTGAATTTTTCTACCCAATTTAAGGTACAATCATTACTGCACTTTGAAATGTATAGGTGGGGGCAATGTGCTGGCGGTGGCTTATTAGCACATTTGGGGGCATTATCTAAAATATGTTGTATTTGTGCCAACTGTCAGTTGAAAATGTTGCACTAGTTTAAAGGGTTTATTGTTATGTTGCTGAATGTTGAGCATACTGTCACGACTTCGGGCGGCGTTCGGCGGTCCATTTGTATTGTCTTTGTTTTATACACAACTGGTTTCAATTCCCCAATTACATGTCCATTATTTAACCCTCTGTTTTCCCCATGTTTGTGTGCGTTATTGTTCCTGATTTATGTCAGTCCATATTGGTGGGCTTGGTATTGTATCTACTTTGTTTATTCATTGAGTAAACTACGTTGTGTTTCTCATCTCTGCTGTCCTGTGCCTGACTCTTTTGCACCAACTACATCACGCATTCTGACAGAATAACGCACCGAAGAATGGAGTCAGCAGGAGCAGACACCCCCGTGTTGGTGGTCGAGGAGCGTGTCCAGCAGCATGCGACCATGTTGCAACATCTCGGCACCGCCATGGATCGCGTCCTGCAGACGATGGACCGTTGGGAGAGAGGAGGAGTTCCTCCAGCGCCTCTACCAGCACCACCACAGGCACCACTGCTCAACCCTCCTTCACCCGGTCCCAGTGGGATTCAGCTCACGCTCCCGTGGGAGTATGATGGGACAGCTACCGGATGTCAGGGGTTCCTACTCCAGCTGGAGCTCTACCTGGAGACAGTCCACCCGGCTCCTTTGGGTCGTGAGAGCATATCCGCCCTCATCTCCTGCCTCTCAGGGAAAGCCCTGGACCACTACGAGGATTTCACCCGCCGATCTTGGGCAGTTTTCGACCACCCGCCTGAGGGTAGAGCGGCGGGTGAACGTCTGTTTCACCTGAGGCAGGGGACGAGGAGCGCACAGGAGTTCGCCTTGGACTTCCGGACCCTGGCCGCCGGCGCAGGATGGAATGACAGGGCCGTGATCGGGAGTTGGCCTGCAGGGACACCACTCTCACCTTTGACCAGCTGGAGGACCTGTCCATCCGGCTGGATAACCTGCTGGCTACCCGCGGACGTCCAGATTGGTGCCTGTCGGTTCCATCTCCCAGCACCACCGCTCCGACGCCCATGGAGCTGGGAGGTGCTGCACTTAGGGCGACCAGAGGAGGGACTGGTCCATCTGTGGCCGCAGAGGGCACACTGCCGGTCGGTGCTGGGGAGGTCCCTCTGGGAGTCGAGGCAGCAGGCAGTGCACTCTCGTGTGAGTCGGCACCAGGCTCACCCAGAGCCCCCTGTTGCACACCTGTTTTTGTATATAAACTTTTCTGAGTTTTCCCACATTCCCAGCATAAGGCGCTCGTAGATTCAGGCACAGTTGGGAATTTTATTGACCGATCATTTGCCCATAGTTTAGGGATCCCTATTGTTCCAGTGGACATGAACTTCCCAGTTCACGCCCTAGATTGTCAACCATTAGGGTCAGGGCTAATTAGGGAGGTCACCGCTCCACTGGGCATGGTGATGCAGGAGGGTCACAAGGAGAGAATTAGTCTCTTCCTTATTGATTCTCCTGCGTTTCCCATGGTGCTGGGCCTACCCTGGTTAGTCTGTCATGACCCCACTATTTCGTGGCAAAAGAGGGCTCTCACAGGGTGGTCACGAGAGTGCTCGGGGAGGTGTTTAGGGGTTTCCGTCGGTGCTACTACGGTGGAAAGTCCAGACCAGGTCTCCACCGTGAGCATCCCCTCTGAATATGTCGATTTGGCTCTCGCCTTCTGTAAAAAGAAGGAAAATCAATTACCACCCCATCAACGAGGGGATTGTGCGATAAGTCTCCTGGTAGACACAGCACTTCCCAGGAGTCACGTGTATCCCCTGTCGCAAGAGGAGACGGCAGCTATGGAAACATATGTCTCCGAATCCCTGGCGCAGGGGTACATTCGGGCCCTCCACTTCACCTGCCTCCTCAAGCCTCTTTTTTGTGAAGAAGAAGGATGGAGGTCTGCGCCCGTGTATTGACAATCGAGGCATCAACCAGATCACTGTGAGGTACAGTTACCTGCTACCTCTCATAGCCAGTGCGATCGAGTCAATGCACGGGGCGCGCTTCTTCACAAAATTGGATCTCAGGTGCGTATCCGGGAGGGAGACGAGTGGAAGACGGCATTTAGTACCACCTCAGGGCACTATGAGTACCTTGTCAATGAATGCTCCATCAGTCTTTCAGGCCTTTGTAGACAAGATTTTCATGGACCTGCACGGGTGTAGGGGTGTATATTGATGACATTCTGATATACTCCGCTACACGCGCCGAGCATGTGTCTCTGGTGCGCAGGGTGCTTGGTCGACTGTTGGAGCATGACCTGTACGTCAAGGCTGAGAAATGTCTGTTCTTTCAACAGTCCGTCTCCTTCCTAGGATACCGCATTTCCACGTCAGGGGTGGAGATGGAGAGTGACCTCATTTCAGCTGTGCGTAATTGGCCAACTCCCACCACGGTAAAGGAAGTGCAGAGGTTTCTAGGGTTTGTCAACTATTACCGGAGGTTTATCCGGGGCTTTGGTCAGGTAGCGGCTCCCTTTACCTCACTGCTGAAGGGGGGACCGGAGCGACTGCAGTGGTCGGCTGAGGTGGACAGGGCTTTTGGTCACTTGAAAGCTCTGTTTACCTTGGCTCCTGTGCTGGCTCATCCGGATCCCTCTTTGGCGTTTATAGTGGATGTGGACGTATCCGAGGCTGCGATAGGAGCCGTGCTCTCTCAGCGCTCGGGTACGCCACCAAAGCTCCGCCCCTGTGCCTTCTTTTCGAGGAAGCTCAGCCCGGCGGAGCGAAACAATGACGTGGGGGACCGGGAGCTGTTGGCTGTCGTGAAGACCTTGAAGGCGTGGAGACATTGGCTTGAGGGGGCTAAACACCCTTTTCTCATCTGGACTGACCACCACAATCTGGAGTACATCCGGGCGGCGAGGAGACTGAACCCTAGCCAGGGTGGGCCATGTTTTTTACCCGTTTTGTTTTCACCCTGTCCTACAGACCAGGTTACCAGAATACGAAGGCAGACACACTGTCCCGGATGTATGACACAGAGGAGTGGTCCTTGGATCCCACTCCCATACTCCTGGCCTCTTGCCTCGTGGCACCGGTAGTGTGGGAGCTGGACGCGGACATCGAGCAGGCGTTACGTACAGAGGCCACTGCCCCCCCAGACCGTTTGATCTATTGGGGCCACACGTCACCCTCCTCCGGTCATCCTGGCATCGGTCGGACATTGCGCTGTCTTAGTGTACTGGTGGTCCACTTTGGCTAAGGACGTGAGGGTTTATGTTTCCTCCTGCTTGGTATGCGCTCAGTGCAAGGCCCCTAGGCACCTGCCCAGAGGGAAGTTACAGCCCTTACCCGTTCCACAACTTCCGTGGTCGCACCTGTCGGTGGACCTTCTCACGGATCTTCCTCCCTCACAGGGTAACACCACGATCCTGGTCGTTGTGGATCGGTTCTCTAAGTCCTGCCGTCTCCTCCCTTTGCCCGGTCTCCCTACAGCCCTACAAACTGCAGAGGCCCTGTTTACACACGTCTTCTGGCACTACGAGGTGCCTGAGGACATAGTATCTGATCGAGGTCCCCAGTTCAGGTCAAGAGTCTGGAGGGCATTCATGGAACGTCTGGGGGTCTCGGTCAGCCTTACCTCGGGTTTTCACCCAGAGAGTAACGGGCAGGTGGAGAGAGTAAACCAGGATGTGGGTAGGTTTCTGCGGTCTTATTGCCAGGACCGGCCGGGGGAGTGGGCGGCGTCCATCCTCTGGGCAGAGATGGCCCAAAACTCGCTCCACCACTCCTCCACTAACCTCTCCCCTTTCCAGTGCGTACTGGGGTATCAGCCGGTTCTGGCGCCTTGGCATCAGAGCCAGATCGAGGCTCTTGTGGTGGACGACTGTTTTAGGCGCTCGAAAGAGACATGGGACGCCGCTCATGTGCACCTTCAGCGGGCCATGAGGCGTCAGAAAGCGAGCGCAGACCGCCACCGGGTCTGGCTCTCGACCCGAAACCTGCCCCTCTGCCTGCCCTGCCGGAGGCTGGGTCCGCGGTTTGTCCGCGGTTTGTGGGGCCATTCAAAGTCCTGAAGATACTGAACGAAGTTTGCTACAGGTTACAGCTTCCCCCAGATTACCGTATTAACCCCTCGTTCCATGTGTCTCTCCTCAGGCCTGTGGTGGCTGGTCCACTCCAGGAGTCTGAGGTGCGGGAGGTTTCTCCGCCCCCTCTGGACATCGAGGGGGCCCCGGCGTATGCAGTTCGAGCCATACTGGACTCGAGGCGTTGAGTACCTCGTGGAGTGGGAGCGGTACGGTCCGGAGGAATGTGTAATTGGGAAATTTAAATGGATCGGCGATGGCTAGAAGGCCGGTGACGTCGACCACCGAACGCCGCCTGAACAAGGAGAGGGACAGACTTCGACGGAAGTCGTGACAGTACCCCCCCTTGATGCGCGGCTCCAGCAGCGCACCGACACCGACCTCGGGGATGACCCGGAGTACGAGGCGCAGGGCGATCCGGACGGAGACGGTGGAGTCCAATGATGTGCTGCTGCGCGTGATGGTGACCGGTGATGAAGTGCAGTTATGCGTAACGATGATGACAGGTGTGCGTAATGAATCCAGTCTGTTACCCTCGAGCGCCAGAGAGGGAGAGCCGGAGCAAGAGTGACAACAGGAAAATTTTCTCAAAAGTGAGGTTACAAGTTTACCAACTTTCAAAGCCGAAATCATTTCCTATTGTTCCTCAAATGTAGTGTATGATATATCATTTTCTAGCTCTGAGTCTCTACTTTTATCCAATGTAAAAAACACAATTTCAAATTTTGTATTTATGAGGGATCAGCAGATACTCTTCCTGGGGTCCAAACACATTAAGGCACTTACATCACACATAAAACAAAAAATAAAACAATACATCATACAACATTATTAAACCACTACATAGCTCCAATCCCAAAATGTATAATACAACCATACAACACTATTGTGTGTGTAGAGTGCATATGCTAGCGTCTGTGTGTGTATGTGTGTATCTGTTCCTGTGTTTGTGCAACTCTTCACAGTCCCCGCTGTTCCATAAGGTGTATTTTTATCTGTTTTTTAAATATGATTCTACTGCTTGCATCGGTTACCCAATGTGGAATAGAGTTCCATGTAGTCATGGCTCTATGTAGTACTTTGCGCCTCCCATAGTCTGTTATTGACTTGGGGGTTGTGAAGAGACCTCTGGTGGCATGTCTAGTAGTTGAAACAGACACCTTGCAGCATGTCAACACTTCTTACATTAACAAGTAGTGATGAAGTCAATCGCTCCTCCACTTTGAGCCATGAGAGATGTACATGCATATTATTCATGCTAGCTCTCTGTGTACATTTAAGGGCCAGCCGTGCAGCCCTGTTCTGAGCCAAATATAACTTTCCAAGGTCCCTCTTTGTGGCACCTGACCACACGACTGAACAGAAGTCCAGGTGCGACAAAACTAGGGCCTTGTTGATAGTGTTGATAAGAAGGCAGAGCAATGCTTTATTGTGGACAGACTTCTTCCCATCTTAGCTACTGTTGTATCAATATGTTTTGACCAGGACAGTTTACAATCCAGGGTTATTCCAAGCAGTTTAGTCCCCTCAACTTGCTCAATTTCCAAATTATTTATTACAAGATTTAGTTGAGGTTTAGGGTTTAGTGAAGGATTTGTCCCAAATACAATGCTTTTAGTTTTTGAAATATATCATTGGGTTTTGTGATGAATGAGACATCTGATTGAATGAATGATGGTGCTGAATTTTGCCTACAAGCTTAAAGTTTATGAACAGAATACAACAGAGCACATTAACTGGGATGACATTCTCACACATTGGATGAATAGATAATTCATCCAATATTCTGACAGACTACCGCTGCTACAGTATGCTGCCAATCAGCAAGTAATGTTGCATGTTGTCAACAGAAGAGTCAGTAAAGGCACAGTGGGTTACTGGTATGAAACACAGACCGGACCAGTAGGCGTGCATTGGATTAGGGTCATTTTAGTTAACTACCACATTATCTGTGCTAAACTATGTAGAATATTGGCCTGTTGGAAACTAATATTCCCTATTACATCACACAGTTTGGGCTTGATCTGATCTGATTCTCTACAGGAACTGAACATTGAACTCACAAAAAAAATATAATAACTCAAATGGAATTCACATAATTTAACCAATGTCGGTCAATTAGTTGTTTAAAAAATGAAGAATAACTGACATTTCTGTTAATCGCTCAGCCCTATTCACATCAGATCATGTTTCCACATGTGCTCAAATGTTGTCACGTGTAGTTTCATGTTATCACGTTGCACATTGTCCATCACTGGCTGCGGGCAGCATTTGGTAAGCTAACACACCCACACACACACACACACTCTTCTCCCCCCCCCCTGCTCCGTTTCCAACTCCGTTAACAATGTGTGTCGAACACACAAGTTAACTTAGTGATCTCAGTTCATACATTACCCACACTATTCTTACCTCCTTTCAGTAATAGTTTGGTATGGTATAAGGAATACGCAGACAAGCTTTCGTGTTGTCACATATACTCCCTCTCCGGCCTTTAGGTCACCAGGCTGCTGATTATTACGCACACCTGTCACCATCGTCACCCGCACAGCGCTTCATGACACTCACCTGGACTCCATCACCTCCTTGATTACCTTCCCTATATCTGTCACACCCCTTGGTTCTTTCCTCGGGTGTTATTGACTCTGTTCTATGTCAGTGTGTGTTCGTGTTCATGGTTTTATGTTCCATCTATTTGTTAAACACTCACTCCCTACTTGCTTTCCGACTCTCAGCACATTCGTTACACTTGATTAATTTACTTCAACTTTCAGAAAAAAGGTATCTAAAATTGAAACAGGGTGGAATACCATGGAATCGTCCGGTGAGGAAGACGTAAATTATTTGAAACTTGGAGCCCGACCAAGTGGCCAAACAGAACCAGAACCGCTTGAGCTGCCGATAGAACCACCAGATACAGCCATAAAAGACCAGCCTATCCAAGCAGCAGTTGGGGGGACCAGAACCACACCTAACCATGGTAAACCTTTTCCAGCAACTTTTCACCTGCCTTGAGGAGGGACAAAGACCTCAAGCAGGAGTTACGAGGCCTACGACAATCTATCTTTACTGCTCCTCACCAAGCGAAACTCGTCAGGCAGAGCCCAAGATTGGGTCTGCCAACACCAGGATGACCGAGGATCGACGCAGCAAGGACTTCAACTCCACAGCAGGGTCCCCAAGCAGTGATGAGGTCAACCCCAGCACCAGGAGACCAGTCCAGCAGCACCCTCCAGCATTCTTAAGGATGGAGCTGAGGATGCCTTTATACCAGCAGGGGGAGGACATTGACATTTTTTGGTAACAATACTGTTTATCTTTCAGAATAACTATGCAAATAAACACCCTTAGTCAGAGGTACTTTTGCGGCTCCGCCATTGTTTTATTTGGTAGAGGTTAAGGTGTTTCCAGTTTTGCCTTCTGGCCTACTCTACGCGACACACATGTTATCACATTACCTTAACATAAAATCTTGTGATCAAATGTGAAATTCATGTGGTTTTTCCGTAAGGGTCCTCAATTGGGAAAACAAACAATATGATTCATCACCCTGACATGCTTGCTACGTGTTGCTTGACAACTCATAGTACTTTTACAGTACATTTGGCTCCCTTCTCCCTTATTCAGCAACATTATTTATATCCCTGTACAATAAGCCGCCTGTGTATTTTGGCATCAGAGGCAGGGTCGCCATGGGTCACCTAGTTCAAAAGCCCTCTAATGGCCACAGTTCAGTGACATCAAACAAATTGGCTGTGTTATTTGTGGAAAAGTTAATTAGAGGACAGATAAATGTGTATACCGGATGGGCCAGGGGCCTGACAATCCATACAGCGTGTGAATCAGCAAAAATAACACTTGTGGCTTTATTCAATCCGCATTGCAGAAGTTTAGCTTTACAGTGTGTTTGAAATTTAAAGGTAATGTTCCCGCGTTAGTGGAGAATGCATTCACGGTAAACACTGCATATGTCGGCTCAGTTGGAAATTACCTTCACATCGCTTCAGCTTTATAGATTGACTAGAGCTTTGGTAAATTAGCTTGACTAATAATTAAGGGGGGTAAAATAGAGCGAGTATCTTCAGCTAGAGTACTCTACTTCATGGAGAAAGTAAAAAGCTAAATGTTTTACACATCTGTCATTGAACTTTCCTGTGAACATTGGGGTTTGTCATGCTTAATTAGATGACTCGGTGGTGGAAAAAATGTGGTAATGACAAAACGACCCTGACAGTGAGTACAGACACAGTCGTTGGATATCCACAGGGGCTCCATAGCCTGTACTGGGACTGCTATAGCACTCTGTCTGAGTATATGAAATTACCCCTAGTTGTTTGTTTCCCTGTCTAATGGTTAAGGTAAGCTTTTCAGGAGGGTATAAGCTTACTCTATACCTGTGCCTCTACACTGAGGTTATTACTGTAGAACCTCCTGGAAATCTCTTCTGTCATGTGCATTCCTAACTGTTTCTATAAAAGGCCTTTTCACACTGCATTGTTCTTAATGTGCTCTGTTTTTTTGTTCTCAAATGGAAGGATTAAATATTATGTTATTTTGACAAATAAATTCATGCAGAACGCGTTACTGGCATGTCGAGCATATGCAAATGAAAGTGAAAGTGCCAATGTTGTGATTGGACACTGAGAATTCTAGGTGTTGTTCTTGTTTTACACTGGCTATTTTGGCACCAAGTTTCTGGGGCTAACCGCGAAAAGTCGGTAATAACCGTATCCCTTAACACAGGGCTAAGGTGGCTCTTAGCCCTGGGCTAAAGTGTAGTGTGAATGCGCCAAAAGAGCCAAGATAGTATATCCATGGCAGACCTGGGTTCAAATTATGTTTTCTTTTTAAATACTTTACTTGATTGAGCTTGCCTGGCACAATGGAAACAATGCATGGAATAGTCCCAAAAATGTAGATACTGCGCTCCAGGGAGACTCAATCAGACGCAAGTATTTGAAAGAAAACAAATATTATTTGAACCCAGGTCTGATCCAGGTTTTTTTTTTTTTTGTCCAAGATGGCGTAGCAGTGCACACGTGTTTTTGTTCGTCCCCTCGTGTACTTTTGTATTTTTTTCAAATTTATTTTCAATCTCTTTTCCATTTTATATTAAACATACCTTTCGGTAACCTGCCTCACCCAATGTGTTACGGAACCGCTATTTTTTTTACCTTTTAGACAGAACTCCATCGGAAGCTAGTCAGCTAATTAGCTACTAGCTATTTAGTCACTGTTAGCCACTGCTAGCAGCCTTTACCTTCTGCACAGACACCAGCCCTTTTTAGCCTGAATAATACTCGCCAGCCTGCCAGTATCAGACTGTTTCTCCACTACAATGCCGAATTCCTGCCATAAACCCTGGACCACTACACCTGATCTCTACAGCTAGCTGCCACCGAATGACCCAGCCCTGAGCCAGGCCCACCTCCCGGCCTCCTCAGTGTTCACCCGGACTCCACCCAAACACGGCTAGAACCCACTACTCCGCCGGTTCCTTGCCGTAAGCTCCCGACCCTGGCACCGGACTCATCACTGCTACCGAGTGGCTATAGTGGCTAACGCCCCTGCCCCGAAGCTAGCACCAGTTAGCTGCGAGCCAGGCACATCTCCTGGCTAGCAAAGGAAAGTACCTCAACAACAATACCTCTCTCGCCAGCTGGCTTGGACCCCTTCTCGCCCCATGCCCCCGTCGTACCACCTCGATCTGAGGTGGTCTGCCGACGAATACTCCATCCGCTGTGTCTGCAACCAGCCTACCAACCCCGGCCGGCTAACTCTAACTTTAAACACAGTGTCTCCTGCGTGCCGGCGTAGAAACGAATACCTTGCGGCTTCCCTGTCCCATCTTTTGCTGTTCACTGGACCCTATGATCACTCGGCTACATAGCTGTTGCCTGCTGGACTATTCATTAATTCACGGTACTCCATTCTGTTTATTTATCTGTCGGCCCCAGCCGCGTACAGGCCCTGTGTGTAGCTAACCAACCCTCTCTGCCCATTCATCGCCATTTAACCTGTTGTTGTTGTCTTAGCTGATTAGCTGTTGTGGTCTTACCTGTTGTTGTCTTAGCTTGCTCTCCCAATCAACAACTGTGTTAGCTTTATGCCTCGCTTTATGTCTCTCTCAAATGTCAATATGTCCTGTTTACTGCTGTTTAGGATAGTTATCATTGTTTTAGTTTACAGTGGAGCCCCTAGGCCCACTCTACATGCCTCGGATTCCTCCTTTGTCTCACCTCCCACACATGCCCAGTATTACCAGCACGTCCAGAGATGCAACCACTTTTATCATCACTCAGTGCCTGGGCTTACCTCCAATGTACCCTCACACCACAATCCCCTGTCTGCACATTATACCCTGAATCTATTCTACCACACCCAGAAATCTTCTACTTTTATTCTCTGTTCCCAACCCACTAGACGAACTGTTCTGATAGCCTTTAGCCGTACCCTCATCCTACTCCTCCTCTGTTCCTCGGGTGATGTGGAGGTAAACCCAGGCCCTGTGTGTCCCCAGGCACTCTCATTTGTTTACTTCTGTATTCGAAAAAGCCTTGGTTTCATGCATGTTAACATTAGAAGCCTCCTCCCTAAGTTTGTTTTACTCACTGCTTTAGCACACTCCGCCAACCCTGATGTCCTTGCCGTGTCTGAATCCAGGCTTAGGAAGGTCACCAAAAATTCCGAGATTTCCATACCCAACATTTTCCACCAAAGGGGGAGGAGTTGCAATCTATTGCAGAGATAGAACTTTGCAGGCTGTCATACTTTCCAGGTCTATGCCCAAACAGTTCGAACTTCTAATTCAAAAAATGTATCTCTCCAGAAATAAGTCTCTCACTCTTGCCGCCTGCTATAGACCACCCTCAGCTCCCAGCTGTGCCCTGGACACCACATGTGAATTGATTGCCCCCCATCTATCTTCAGAGTTTGTTCTGTTAGGTGACCTAAACTGGGATATGCTTAACACCCCGGCAGTCCTACAATCTAAGCTAGATGACCTCAATCTCACACAAATCATTAGGGAACCCACCAGGTACAATCCTAAATCTGTAAACATGGGCACCCTCATAGATATTATCCTGACCATTTTGCCCTCCAAATACACCTCTGCTGTTTTCAATCAGCGACCATTGCCTGCATCCGCTATGGGCCCGCGGTCAAACGACCACCCCTTATCACTGTCAAACGCTCCCTAAAACACTTCTGCGAGCAGGCCTTTCTAATCGACCTGGCCCGGGTATCCTGGCAGGATATTGACCTCATTCCGTCAGTCAAGGATGCCTGGTCGTTCTTTAAAAGCAACTTCCTCACCATCTTAAATAAGCATGCTCACTCCAGGTCAGACGCAGGAAGGGTGTTTAAGTGTGGAAAAGTATGTCAACTGGAAAAGGTACACTAGTGTTCTTCCTCTCACCCGGTCGCCCAGTGTGCCATTCTGCAAAAATGTTGTGGCTATCCTCAGTCGTGATCGTAATATAACCATAGAGTCATTCCTGTCTACAAAGATATGGTCAATTACTTAATTATAACATAGCGTAAACCCAGCCCTCAAATGATTATGTGAGCCCTCAAATGATAATGTATCATTGGCTCCCAGCTAGAGTTCCCTTGCTTGTCATGTGAAAGCTAATGTTTACATGGGTAAATTACATTTGGTTTCATAGGTGTTTGAGAGATCTCATATTATGAATCCCATGGTAGGGTAGTCTTCAAGTGTAATTAATGGACTGTGAGTTGAAAAGTAGTTTAAGGCTCTACATAACTAAAAATCTTATCCAAACTAGCCATTCAGCTTCCTCCTCTGCCCTCTACGATTCATTCCAGGTAGGCAACCTGCTCACCATATACTGTACAGTACATATACCTGCTATAAAGTAAGAAGGCACCCACAAAGACAAATAAGCTTCATTAATATCTGCTAACGTAGGCCCCTGCAGGGTAGGCTCCTACAGTGGCTGTGCTATCTTTGGACCCCTTGAGTCAACAAACATTGCTCTCCGCGGTGGCCAAGAGACACAGATACCCTGTATGAGTTTACAGAAGCCTGCTTGCTGGATAAGCACAACAACCCCTACTCACTACCAATAAATCAATGGGACATATGGGGGAGGGAGATTCATTTCGGTCCTTGGGACAGCTTTAATTGAGTGTAAATGGACATGCGAGAAATGGAGTGGTCATGTCAGAGACACCCAGCACACCCTGTAATATTCCCTTGGAAAGTTCTGTTTCTCTGCTCTGCTGCTTGTCGTTTAAACATACTCTCATGAAGAGCAAAAATGATCTTGACATTATGGCTGAATCGGATGTATTAATGCTTAGGATCCTTTTTCACTCGGGACAGCAGTGCAGCCTAAGATAATATTTAAAATGTTCTGAGTAGAGATAATATCATTAGAAAGTACAAAGCAAGCTATTGCTATAGTCGATGCATGGCTATTCGAACACATGCACATATTTATTCAAATATTGACATTTGTTCCTTCAATAATTCGTTATCCATTGCACACTAAGGTTATGCAAGAGACAACTCACTACAAGCTACAAGACAGTTGATAGGACCCTGCAGATTGCACCACTGGGTCTCCCACTTGTTTACTATGCTAACACAGTTGACAGTTCCACTTTTGGACCCAAAGTTTACATCCTTATCTATTCATGTTACTCTTTATTAGACACTACAGCTAGAGATAGAATGGTGCTATATTATGGCTGCAGTTTGCTGCTGCTTACATTCCTTGCTCTGCCGGGTCTATTGCTCGGGGACTTGGTATTCCATTGTCCGAGCTGTGATGCGGAGCGCCAAGCTGCATGTCCTAAGCTTGCTACAACCTGTACTGAGATAGTCAGGGAGCCCGGCTGTGGCTGCTGCCCAGTGTGTTCCCGGTTAGAAGGCGAATTCTGTGGCGTCTACACACCGAGGTGCTCCACAGGGCTGCGTTGTTATCCCACTGCAGATTCAGAATTGCCCTTGGAGCAACTGGTTCAGGGGTTAGGACGATGCTCACACAAAGTAGACCCGGTACCCAACCTCACTCAAGAGCACCAGGACAAGAGTGGTAAGTAACTAGACTGTCGCTAAGAGAAGGTTATCATTATTGTAGGGTAACAAGTATTCTGTGTTATACATGTCTTTAATCGGCCACAAAGGAGTCCACAATATTGAAGTGCATGGCATCTACTGAATGCCATAGGCTGGTATACTGGAGATCTATTGCTTCTCTATATGTTTCCATTAGAAATCAGTACCCCAAGACGTCCCCTTATTAGGTGTAAATGGCAAAACATGTATTTAAAAATAACAAGGATTTGTTCAAATGGGTCATTATTGATTTCTGGGAATGAATGTTGACATCCGTGGTGTGTTTGGACTAACTGGTAGATCCAAATGCTATTCATCGATTTTTGTCAAACTGCTAACCATGTTTGGCTGACCCCATTTCTCCGTTTTTTTTAAACAACAGTAAGTGCATGACAATTTCCCCACTTTTTTTGTGCCCAGAGCACAGGTCAAAGATTAATGCTGCCGGCAGTAACTCAGTGCCATCTTACATACAGCATCCCCTTCACATCAGATTTCCATTTCATGAACCAGTCAAGTGCCAGGTGTCTTGTAAGCTTGGGGCTCTCTAAATTCTCTTTAATTAGTTAGCATGTCATATTCCTACACATAGCTCCCCCCTTCACCCATCTCCCTCCGTCCATCATGTGTTTGTTTGATAACTGTTGCTGTTATTGGCATGACATCACATCTTGGGGCAATGGGAAAAGCTGTACAAACTCATGCACCATGTGCTTTTGTACCAAAATACACGCAAAAAACTTCAGAGTACATACAGTACACTCTTGACTCATTGGATGAACTCATAATTTTCAAAGGATTCTGTGCTTGGGTGGATGTTTGAAGCTTTGTCCTCATCTGACTGAGCACACATTGCATGGAACTGCATTCAGTCTCTCAGAAACAGTGGGTTCTGACACAAAAATATTCCCAGATTGCGAAGAGCTAATAGTGACGGTCTTTGCATGTTGATTGCAAATAACTCCATGTTTTTGTTGACTCACCATGATTTGATATCTGCCCATAGGTCTGGTACAACTTTTTGCCTCTTTATTGTCTCCTACTTCCTCTTTTTCTCCTCTTTCTCCTATGTGTTGTCTATGGACTGGAATTGCCCTTGTAGCCCTGCAGGTACTTAGTGTGCTCACACCCCTACAGGTGGTTAATTTCTGCATGTGTGTGCTTTTGTGTGTGTGTGTGTGAGAGAGAGAGAGAGAGAGAGAGAGAGAGAGAGAGAGAGAGAGAGAGAGAGAGAGAGAGAGAGAGAGAGAGAGAGAGAGAGAGAGAGAGAGAGAGAGAGAGAGAGAGAGAGAGAGAGAGAGAGAGAGAGAGAGAGAGAGAGAGAGAGAGAGAGAGAGAGAGAGAGAGAGAGAGTTACAAATACAGGATCTTAATTTGACCTGTTTCTCACAGCAGGAAAATCATCTGAATTATTATGTGGATTACAATTAAATCAGACATTATAAAGTGGAAATTGCAAACTTTAGAAGCCTTTTTAAACCTCCAAAACACTAAAGTTTTGCATTTATAGTTGTGCTGGACATTTCCTGTAACAATAGGGTGATCACATTAAGATCTAACATCTGTAAAGATAGAGAGGGAGCGC
Organism: Brachymystax lenok tsinlingensis; assembly: GCA_030435695.1. Taxonomy (NCBI): domain Eukaryota; kingdom Metazoa; phylum Chordata; class Actinopteri; order Salmoniformes; family Salmonidae; genus Brachymystax; species Brachymystax lenok. Next base: position 32,726,019 of record CM059785.1, read on the forward strand.
TCTGGGTGGCAACTGCATTGAACCCCATTAGCATAGGGCGGCAGGTAGCCTAGTGGTTAGAGCGTTGGACTTGTAACCGGAGGGTTGCAAGTTTGAATCCTCGAGCTGACAAGGGAAAAAAAAAAAAAAAAAATCTGTTGTTCTGCCCCTGAACAAGGCAGTTAACCCACTGTTCCCCAGGTGCTGAAGACATGGATGTTGATTAAGGCAGCCCCCCGCACCTCTCTGATTCAGAGGGGTTGGGTTAAATGCGGAAGACACATTTCGGTTGAAGGCATTCGGTTGTACAACTGACTAATAATGGTGACTTTGACATTAGATTTAACCTTTTCCGAAAGGAACATTTTTGTGCCTGGAGAACTCTGAGAATTCTGAGCCTTTTAGAGGTCAAAACGGGATGGAGATAATAGATAATCTGTTGGGCAGAGACAGCATGCAGCTCTCAAACAGCTGGTTGTTGCATGGAGGAAAGCAGTAGGAAAGATGTTCCAAGTTATGATATCTACCAGTGAATGCTAAGGCAATAATGGGTGTGCAAATCAGGTATTACTGGTGATGTATAATGAATACTGACGATGCACAATTTAGTCCTGTTAAGCTACAGGACTGTTTTGCTAGCAGACTGGAATGTTTTGGGACTCTTCTAATGGCATTGAGGAGTACACCACAGCAGTCACTGGCTTCATCAATAAGCGCATCGATGACATCACCCCCACAGTAACCGTACGTACATACCCCAACCAGAAGCCATAGATTACAGGCAAAGTGCGGATTGAGCTAAAGGAGCGGGACTCTAACCTGGAAGCTTATAAGAAATCCCGCTATGCCCCCAGAGGATCCATCAAACAGGCAAAGTGTCAATACAGGACTAAGATTGAATCATACTAACAGGCTCCGACGCTCTTGCAAACTATTACAGGGCTTGCAAACTATTACAGACTACAAAGGGAAGCACAGCTAAGAGCTGCCCAGTGAGACGAACCTACCAGACAAGCTAAATTACTTCTATGCTCACGTCAAGGCAAGTAACACTGAAACATGCATGAGAGCACCAGCCGTTCCGGACGACTGTGTGATCATGATCTCCGTAGCCGATGTGAGTAAGACCTTTAAACAGGTCAACATTCACAAAGCTGCTGGGCCAGACGGATTACCAGGACGTGTACCTCTGAGCATGCGCTGACCAACTGGCAAGTGTCTTTACTGACATTTTCAACCTGTCCCTGACTGTAATACCAGAGACCACCATAGTCCCGGTGCGGAAAAGAACATTAAGGTAACCTGTCAAAATGATTACCGACCCGTAGCACTCACTTCTGTAGCCATGAAGTGCTTTGAAAGGCTGGTTATGGCTCACATCAACACCATTATCCCAGAAACCCTAGACCCACTCCAATTTGCATACTGCCCCAACAGATCCACAGATTATGCAATCTCTATTGCACTCAATACTGTCCTTTTCCCACCTGGACAAAAGGAACACATATGTGAGAATGCTATTCATTGACTACAGCTCAGTGTTCAACACCATAGTGCCCACAAAGCTCACCACTAAGCTAAGGACCCTGGGACTAAACACCTCCCTCTGCAACTGGATCCTGGACTTCCTGATGGGCTGCCCCCAGGTGGTAAGGGTAGGGAACAACACATCCGTCATGCTGACCCTCAACACCTGTACTCCCTGTTCAGTCATGACTGCATGGCCAGGCACGACTCCAACACCATCACCAAGTTTGCCGATGACACAACTGTGGTAGGCATGATCACTGACAACGATGAGACAGCCTACAGGGAGGAGGTCAGAGAACTGGTCGTGTGGTGCCTCAATGTGATCAAGACAAAGGAGATGATTGTGGACTACGGGAAAAGGAGGACCCATTCTCATCAAAATAATTTCTAAAAACATAATTACTCTTTGACATTATGGGGTATTGTGTGTAGGCCAGTGACACACAATATACATTTAATCAATTTTAAATTCAGGCTGTAACACAAACATTTTTGGAAAAAGTCAAGGTGTGTGAATACTTTCTGAAGGCACTATTCCCCAACACTGGCCATTAGCTTTTTCTCTCATTAATCATCTCCCACAACACCTCCCCCTGTCTTGTGTACATATGTTTATGTTCACCCTGTCTGCGCTCGTCTGATGCAACATGGAGATTTAATCCATATTGATCATAGATTTGTAAATTCTTCTAAATTCCCCCTATAAAAAATCTGAATTTAATTTATCTGCATGTCCAGCCATTATATTTAGCCTCACAATGAAGTGTTTTACCATTTCCTTTTTAGGACAACCAGGGATACAAGTAGAACACAAAACAATTTGACATACACAGTTGCATACATGAGTTTTATTGACAAATGTCAATACATGTGTTAATGCTGGTGTGTGTAGCTGGTGAAAAAGTCAGGCGCAGGAAAGCAGAGATGAGCGAATAACGTATTTAATAAAATATGGGAAAAACAGGAATACAAATCCATTGTGCCCAGAAACAAACAGGCGAACATAACCAGCCAAAAAATTCCAACAAGGAACAACAAAAAATCATGCACACCAAACATGGGGAAAACAGAGGGTTAAATAAGGAACATGTAATTATGGGATAGGAACCAGGTGTGTATAATGAAGACAAAAAAAACATAGAAAATGAAAAGTAGATCGGCGGTAGCTAGAAAACCGGTGACTTCGACCGCTGAAAGCCACCCAAGCAAGGAGAGGGACCAACTTCGGCTGATGTCATCACAGTACCCCCCCTTGACGAGCGGCTCCAGCAGCGCGCCAACACTGGCCTGGGGGACGACCCAGAAGACGAGGCGCAGGGCGATCCGGGTGGAGACGGTAAAACTCCCGCAGCATTGAAGGGTCCAACACGTCCTCCACCAGTACCCACCATCTCTCCTCCGGACCGTACCCCTCCCACTCCACGAGGTACTGAAGGCCCCCCCTCCGACGCCTCGAGTCCATGATGGCTCGAACAGCATACGCCAGGGCCCTCTCGATGTCCAGAGGGGGGGAGGAACCTCCCGCACCTCAGACTCCTGGAGTGGACCAGCCACCACCGGCCTGAGGAGAGACACATGGTTAATGCGGTAATCTGGGGGGAGCTGTAATCTGTAACAAACCTTGCTCAGTCTCCTCGGGACTTTGAATGGCCCAGCTTCCGGCAGGGCAGGCGGAGGGGCAGGTTTCGGGTCGAGAGCCAGACCCTGTCCCCTGGTGCGAACACCGGGGCCTCACTGCGGTGGCAGTCGGCACTTGCCTTCTGCCCCCTCACGGCCCGTTGCAGGTGCACATGGGCGGCGTCCCAGGGCTCCTTTGAGCGCTTAACTTGTTAGGGAGTAGCAGCTGAGGGGTAGGTTTTGGAGAGTCTGGCGTGCCTAAAGTAAAATGCTTGCCACTCAGGCTCAGAAATAGGATATGCACATAATTAGTACTATTGAATAGGAAACACTCTGAGGTTTCCAAAACTGTTAACATTTTGTCTGTGAGTGTAATAGAACTCATTTGGCAGGCAAAAACCAAAGAAATGTCCATCTGGAAATGTCATTCTGGTGGCTTATGGCTCACTTAGAGAGACTTCCTATTGAAAATAATTTATACCAGGACACTGAATGTAGTCCCTATTGCTTCCACTGGATGTCAGCAGTGTATAGGTAAAGTTTAAAGGCAATCGGAACCATTGTGTTCAATCGGTAGAGGTTTAAGTCAGGGGGAGCTATTTTTCAGTTGCACGTTTTTTGGGAGCACGTTTGGCTGAGCGGTCCACTTTATTTGACTTATATAACGTTTAGGTGACCATCCAAGTGAAAGATTATCACTTTTATTCATAAAAGATAAGCTAAGGATGCATTTTAATTGGTTTTTGTTTTGTTGAGGGAAAGTTTATAGGTTTAAATGAACACGTTCTCTTCACATTGGATTTTCTGAACACAAGGTGCCAACCAAACGGAGATTTAAGGATATAATAAATTACTTTTTCTAACAAAATACCCATGGATTGTCTTCGTTGGACACTTAGGAAGCCCTCTGCAGAAGTTCTACAAAAGGTAAGGCACAGGTTTTCCCTGTGAAATGCATTTTCTATCGACCGCGCTGGCTAAAGATTTCATGGTTATGGAAAATATTGAAGGTGCTACCCTCAAACAATCAAATGTAGTGCTTTCGCCAGTAAAGCCTTTTTGAAATCCGACAACGCTGTGATATTGCCAAGAAGCAGAGATTTTGATGAGTATGAAACACTTGTACAGTGGGGCAAAAAGGTATTTAGTCAGCCACCAATTGTGCAAGTTCTCCAACTTAAAAAGATGAGAGAGAGGCCTGTAATTTTCATCATAGGTACACTTCAACTATGACAGACGAAATGAGAAAAAGAAATCCAGAAAATCACATTGTAGGATTTTTAATTTATTTATTTGCAAATTATGGTGGAAAATAAGTATTTGGTCAATAACAAAAGTTTATCTCAATACTTTGTTATATACCCTTTTTTGGCAATGACAAAGGTCAAACGTTTTCTGTAAGTCTTCACAAGGTTTTCACACACTGTTGCTGGTATTTTGGCCCATTCCTCCATGCAGATCTCCTCTAGAGCAGTGATGTTTTGGGGCTGTCGCTGGGCAACACGGACTTTCAACTCCCTCCAAAGATTTTCTATGGGGTTGAGATCTGGAGACTGGCTAGGCCACTCCAGGACCTTGAAATGCTTCTTCTGAAGCCACTCCTTCGTTCCGGGCGGTGTGTTTGGGATCATTGTCATGCTGAAAGACCCAGCCACGTTTCATCTTCAATGCCCTTGCTGATGGAAGGAGGTTTTCACTCAAAATCTCACGATACATGGCCCCATTCACTCTTTCCTTTACACGGATCAGTCGTCCTGGTCCCTTTGCAGAAAAACAGCCCCAAAGCATGATGTTTCCACCCCCATGCTTCACAGTAGGTATGGTGTTCTTTGGATGCAACTCAGCATTCTTTGTCCTCCAAACACGACGAGTTGAGTTTTTACCAAAAAGTTCTATTTTGGTTTCAGTCTGACATTCTCCCAATCCTCATCTGGATCATCCAAATGCTCTCTAGCAAACTTCAGACGGGCCTGAACATGTACTGGCTTAAGCAGGGGGACACGTCTGGCACTGCAGGATTTGAGTCCCTGGCGGCGTAGTGTGTTACTGATGGTAGGCTTTGTTACTTTGGTCCCAGCTCTCTGCAGGTCATTCACTAGGTCCCCGTGTGGTTCTGGGATTTTTGCTCACCGTTCTTGTGATCATTTTGACCCCACGGGGTGAGATCTTGCGTGGAGCCCCAGATTGAGGAAGATTATCAGTGGTCTTGTATGTCTTCCATTTCCTAATAATTGCTCCCACAGTTGATTTCTTCAAACCAAGCTGCTTACCTATTGCAGATTCAGTCTTCCCAACCTGGTGCAGGTCTACAATTTTGTTTCTGGTGTCCTTTGACAGCTCTTTGGTCTTGGCCATAGTGGAGTTTGGAGTGTGACTGTTTGATCTTGTTATCAGTATAAAAGACACCTGTCCACAACCTCAAACAGGTGCCATTAATACAGGTAACGAGTGGAGGACAGAGGAGCCTCTTAAAGAAGAAGTTACAGGTCTGTGAGAGCCAGAAATCTTGCTTGTTTGTATGTGACCAAATACTTATTTTCCACCATAATTTGCAAATAAATTCATAGATTTTTTTTCCTCATTTTGTCTGTCATAGTTGAAGTGTACCTATGATGAAAATTACAGGCCTCTCTCATCTTTTTAAGTGAGAGAACTTGCACAATTGGTGGCTGACTAAATACTTTTTTGCCCCACTGTATATTGGTGCATTTTTAACAATTACATTTTTGGATTTTGCCTTGCATTTCACCTGGTAGTGTCGGGAGTGGGGCGCTAGCGCCCCAAATCACCTTGCTGCTCCCCAAGAAGTTAAACCAATCGTCCACCGCAGGAGCCTCGATCTGGCTCTGATGCCAAGGTGCCAGGACCGGCTGATAACCCAGTACGCACTGGAAGGGAGAGAGGTTAGTGGAGGAGTGGCGGAGTGAGTTCTGGGCCATCTCTGCCCAGGGGGATGAACGTTGCCCACTCCCCCGGCCGGTCCTGGCAATATGACCGCAGAAACCTACCCACATCCTGGTTTACTCTCTCCACCTGCCTGTTACTCTCGGGGGTGAAAACCTGAGGTGAGGCTGACCGAGACCCCCAGACGCTCCATGAACGCCCTCCAAACCCTGGACGTGAACTGGGGACCCCGATCAGAGACTATGTCCTCAGGCACCCCGTAGTGCCGGAAGACGTGTGTGAACAGGGCCTCCGCAGTCTGTAGGGCTGTAGGGAGACTGGGCAAAGGAAGGAGACGGCAGGACTTAGAAAACCGATCCACAACGACCAGGATCGTGGTGTTACCATGGGAGGGAGGAAGATCAGTCAAGAAGTCCACAGACAAGTGCGACCACGGCCGCTGTGGAACGGGTAGGGGTTGTAACTTCCTTCTGGGCAGGTGTCTAGGAGCCTTGCACTAGGCGCACAGGAGCAGGAGGAAACAAAAACCCTAACGTCCTTAGCTAAAGTGGGCCACCAGTACTTCCCACTAAGACAGCGCACTGTCCGACCGATACCAGGATGACCAGAGGAGGGTGACTTGTGGGCCCAATAGAGCAGCCGGTCGAGGACAGCAGACGGAACGTACAGACGCCCAGCTGGACACTGAGAGGGAGTGGGCTCTGTATGTAACGCCCGCTCGATGTCCGCGTCCAGCTCCCACACTACCGGTGCCACCAGGCAAGAGGCTGGGAGTATGGGAGTGTGATCCATGGACCGCTCCTCTATGTCATACATCCGGGACAGTGTGTCTGCCTTAGCGTTCTGGGAACCTGGTCGGTAGGAAAGGTTGAAAACAAAACGGGTGAAAAACATGGCCCACCTTGCCTGACGAGGGTTCAGTCACCTAGCCGCCTGGATGTACTCCAGATTGCGGTGGTCAGTCCAGATGAGAAAAGGGTGTTTAGCACTTCGGCTGAAGTCATGACAACATAAATAAAGTGTGCCAATGCAAAAACTTGATAAAATGGATATGAATGCTGTAACTACAGAAAATGTTGGCTGGATGGGAAATAAATATCCAGCTAGCCAGTGACAACTGTGTTGAGTTTGGAGTTTGTGACAGTAACTATGTAAACTTATTACAGTATTATAGCCACTATGTTCGGGATTTCCTATGATCTTCTATGTAGAAGAACCCCTTACCTTCTAAAGACTCTTATGTAGCTTGTGATCTTCATAGACATGTTACAGGTGCGTTTTCGTGAGAATCTCAACTTTTCATAGATTGCTTTTAATAGTTTGTACCTCAAACCATTGGATTCCACAGATTTTTTTTCATGGGATCTGCCTTTGTCTCGCTCTAGCTCAGCTCCTGTTAATCACACAGAATAATGGTTGGTATCTACGGATGCAGACGAAATTGACTAATCCAATTGTGTAGCTCAAACACACAATGTTGAAAAGGGTTTAGAAGTCCACATTGTGCTGGTGTCACGGTGGCACTCATTGGGTTAAGTTAGCTAGAGATAAAAGGTAGCTAGCTAGCTACAGTTTAACCTCTCAAGCTTGGGTGAATGTTTTTACATGCCTCGCAGTCATGTAATTCGCTTAGATCAAATAGAGGAGCTGAACCAAAAACAAATCTACTTCTCTGGTTCAAAATGTTCCATGTGGAATTAATAGTAGTCGTAACATCAATTGTAGTCCCAAAATTTACAAAAAAAGTGTAAAGTTAATTTATGATGTCAGTATTTTCCAAAAGGGAGTTTTGGGAGATTTATGGAACTCAGAAACATCGATTCATTTTCCCATTTCAAATCACAACTCAAAACACACCTGTTTAAAACTGCCTATCTCACTTGACGTCAATTGCTCTGCTTTTTTTGTTGTTTTTAATGCTGTTCTATGCTTTTAAATGTCTTATGTTTCCCGGTACGGTGTCCTTGAGTGTCGAGAAAGGCGCCTTAAATAAAATGTATTATTTTATTATTATAAAGGATGTAAATGTTTTTCTCGGATAAGGTTTAGATTTCAGTCCTGTCCACATTCCCACTAGCATGGGACCACTGCCTGTTAGCACCCAAATCATTCTCAGCACAGCTGCACGCTATCCAGTTGTAGCAGCAGAATCAACCTATAGCACACCAATTTCTTTACAGACAGTAGAACTACCCAATGAGACAACGAACAAGACATACAGTGGGGAAAAAAAGTATTGTCAGCCACCAATTGTGCAAGTTCTCCAACTTAAAAAGATGAGAGAGGCCTGTAATTTTCATCATAGGTACACTTCAACTATGACAGATGAAATGAGAAAAACAAATCCAGAAAATCACATTGTAGGATTTTTAATGAATTTATTTGCAAATTATGGTGGAAAATAAGTATTTGGTCAATAACAAAAGTTTATCTCAATACTTTGTTAAATACCCTTTGTTGGCAATGACAGAGGTCAAACGTTTTCTGTAAGTCTTCACAAGGTTTTCACACACTGTTGCTGGTATTTTGGCCCATTCCTCCATGCAGATCTCCTCTAGAGCAATGATGTTTTGGGGCTGTCGCTGGGCAACACGGACTTTCAACTCCCTCCAAAGATTTTCTATGGCGTTGAGATCTGGAGACTGGCTAGGCCACTCCAGGACCTTGAAATGCTTCTTACGAAGCCACTCCTTCGTTGCCCGGGCGGTGTGTTTGGGATCATTGTCATGCTGAAAGACCCAGCCACGTTTCATCTTCAATGCCCTTGCTGATGGAAGGAGGTTTTCACTCAAAATCTCACGATACATGGCCCCATTCATTCTTTCCTTTACACGGATCAGTCGTCCTGGTCCCTTTGCAGAAAAAACAGCCCCAAAGCATGATGTTTCCACCCCCATGCTTCACAGTAGGTATGGTGTTCTTTGGATGCAACTCAGCATTCTTTGTCCTCCAAACACGACGAGTTGAGTTTTTACCAAAAAGTTATATTTTGGTTTCATCTGACCATATGACATTCTCCCAATCCTCATCTGGATCATCCAAATGCTCTCTAGCAAACTTTAGACGGGCCTGAACATGTACTGGCTTAAGCAGGGGCACGTCTGGCACTGCAGGATTTGAGTCCCTGGCGGCGTAGTGTGTTACTGATGGTAGGCTTTGTTACTTTGGTCCCAGCTCTCTGCAGGTCATTCACTAGGTCCCCCCGTGTGGTTCTGGGATTTTCTTGTGATCATTTTGACCCCACGGGGTGAGATCTTGCGTGGAGCCCCAGATCGAGGAAGATTATCAGTGGTCTTATATGTCTTCCATTTCCTAATAATTGCTCCCACAGTTGATTTCTTCAAACCAAGCTGCTTACCTATTGCAGATTCAGTCTTCCCAACCTGGTGCAGGTCTACAATTTTGTTTCTGGTGTCCTTTGACAGCTCTTTGGTCTTGGCCATAGTGGAGTTTGGAGTGTGACTGTTTGAGGTTGTGGACTGGTGTCTTTTATACTGATAACAAGTTCAAACAGGTGCCATTAATACAGGTAATGAGTGGAGGACAGAGGAGCCTCTTAAAGAAGAAGTTACAGGTCTGTGAGAGCCAGAAATCTTGCTTGTTTGTATGTGACCAAATACTTATTTTCCACCATAATTTGCAAATAAATTCATTAAAAATCCTACAATGTGATTTTCTGGATTTTCTTCCTCATTTTGTCTGTCATAGTTGAAGTGTACCTATGATGAAAATTACAGGCCTCTCTCATCTTTTTAAGTGAGAGAACTTGCACAATTGGTGGCTGACTAAATACTTTTTTTCCCCACTGTAGCTACAATACATCATCGCCAATGTTATGTTGAAAAAACAAGACTTGTTCATTATCAAAGGCTTGTTTTTTTCCCCAACTTTAACATCCACCCATTCGTGAGTTAGCATCACAAACACAACTGTCATTCCTTTAGCCAATTTCATAGTGCAGGATGTTTGGGGTTTGGGATAACTCAACTACGGTAAGTGAAGAGGAACAAACAACAATAACTGCCAGGGTACAATATATTGATCGTTACACATACACACCAAACCACACCCTCAAGACTCAAATCTAGTTTTTCTTGAAGAGGAGAAAAACTCAGGTGAAATCAGTTCAGACCCCCGTCAAGTTTACTACCACAAAGGCCAGATTTGAGTCGTTGGTGTTTATATGCGCAATTAGCCTGGGGACGATGTTAGGCACATCATTACAATTCCATGAGGAGAATTTTGGGACTCTTTGTATCTCTACTTGTGAATTGTTGCTTGCTTTTTAGCATAAGTTAGACACATGGCAATTGACACAAAATCTATGGAGGTTGACTGACACTTTTGACAGTAATTCCTTTGGAATAAGTGCTAAGTCATCAAACACAAGACTAGACCTCATGCCTTTTGGAAGCAGAGAACTTGAGTTGGAAGAAGAAGCAAACCATCATTTTTGGGCTCCTGGTTGGACAAAACCTACACAATTATTTACTGTATCTGTTTGCCAACTGAACTTTTTTGAAGGGGTTTAGCCTCAAGTGGAAGGAACCATTACAAAGTATGGCCATTATCTTGGCAGAAGAAAAAAGGTGTGATTTGCAACCTATTTACCACATTTTGAGCACAGTTCTACTGTAAATGACAACCAATGTCCAAAAGTACTGTATCTTTTTAAATGACATTGTAAATACTGTTTATAACTAATTCGGACATCTGTGAAAGCATGTTCAATAGCATTCTCAAAGCCAAGGTTCACATAACTTTCTAACATACAGTTGCTATGCTGCCAAGATGGGATCAACACTAGTGTTTCAAAGTGAAACTAACAAGCTGACAGTTGTTACTTGAAACTTGTATAATTCTTCTGAAATTTGGAATTTCAATAGCTACTGCCACAAAGCATTCAATCTGTCCAGAACTCTGAACACTACACTCACTACTGCTGTGGACATTTTAACCAGAGTGGACATTAAGCCATTCCGGACATTTTGAGGAGAAGCATACTAAGTAAAGTCATAAAAAAGGCTATATAAATACACACAAAAATAGATGTGAATACCCCCTCTCTCATTCTCTCTCGCTCTCTCTCTCAATTAAATTCAATTTAAGGGCTTTATTGGCATGTTAAACATATGCTAACATTGCCAAAGCAGGTGAACTAGATAATAAACAAAAGTGAAAAATCTCTCTCTCTCTCAGACACTCTGAGTGACTGCACAGTGACTGTACTCTGTTTGAATACCTTTGTCAAGTCTCCGGGTTGCTCTCCTTCCTGGGAGTGGTTTTCTGTCTTAGAGCTGCATTCCTCTGTTTCTGCCTCCCTAATTACAGATAAGAGTTAGTGGAGTGAGACACACACACACACACACACACACACACACACAGACACACGCACAAACACACACACGCTCACACAGTGCCCCCAGGAGGTAGTTCACCTCCACTGAGAAGGCAGGCAGAAAGTCTTTACTCAGCAAGAAAACCAGGCTAAAAGTGCTTCCATACTATTCCGTGCTCGCTTCCCATGATAGGGAGTAATGTTCTGATCCGTAGTCAACAATTCTGCACCAGTGTTCTCTATAAGAATAGCAACATTCAGCTATGTTATAAACAGCGTTTCTGGTTTTCAAAACTGAGTGATAAGAAAATGAGTGTAACTATATCAGAATGTAGACGTTTTGTAATTCTGAGCCCTCCTGAAATTACCCCACATCCATTGTTGGGCCATTTCAGCCTGATTTTAGTGAACTGAGCGATGCTGCAAATGGGTAGTGTGAAAGACGGTGTAACTGGGACAGCATGGCACAGCTTGCGTGGTAATACAGATAACGCTTTGCCAAAGATTATAAACTTCCGGTGGACCAAACAAAGATTAACAGTTGGGTAAAACTTCATCCACAACCACAATTGTTTTATTTTTTATAATTAAATATTTTTGTACAGATAGAAGGGAGACAGTGTAAAAGACAGTTGGGACCGGCATTCGATCTCTATCAGCTAGAGGCTCATATACAGTGCCTTCATAAAGTTTGCATACCTCTTGACTTATTCCACATTTTGTTTCGCTACAGACTGAATTCAAAATTGATTAAATAGATGCTTTTTCTCACCAATCTACACACAGTACCATATAATGACAAAGTGAAAACACATGTTTAGAAATGTTTTTGTGAATTTTGTGAAAATTAAATACAGACATGTCTAATTTACATAAGTATTCACACCCCTGACTCAATACATGTTAGAATCTTTGTGGGTAAGTTGCTAAGAGCTTTGCACACCTGGATTGTACTATAATTGCACATTATTATTTTAAAGGTATTGTTCGCCTGAGGTAGAATACCTCATGATAAGCTTTAATGCAGGCAAACTTGAATCTGTTTTTACCTAATTTCTATCAGCATGTCATATGTGCAACCAGAGGAAAAACTCTAGACCACCTTTTCCCCTTCACACAGCGACACATTCAAAGCTCTCCCTCTCCCTCCATTTGGCCAATCTGACCATAATTCTATCCTCCTGATTCCTGCATACAAGCAATAACTACAGCAGGAAGTACCAGTGACTCGCTCAATACGGAAGTGGTCAGATGACGTGGATGCTACGCTACAGGACTGTTTTGTTAGCACAGACTGGAATATGTTCTGGGATTCATCCAATGGCATTGAGGAGTATACCACCTCAGTCATCAAATTCATCAATAAGTGCATTGACGACTTTGACGAGCCTACCAGACGAGCTAAATGCCTTTTATGCTCGCTTCGAGGCAAGCAACACTGAAGCATGCATGAGAGCACCAGCTGTTCCTTACGACTGTGGGATCACACTCTCCGTAGCCGATGTGAGCAAGACCTTTAAACAGGTCAACATTCACAAAGCTGCGTGGCCAGAAGGATTACCAGGACGTGTACTCAAAGCGTGCGCGGACCAACTGGCAAGTGTCTTCACTTCCATTTTCAACCTCTCCCTGACCGAGTCTGTAATACCTACATGTTTCAAACAGACCACCTGCTTAAATGATTAGCGCCCCATAGCACTCACGTTGGTAACCATGAAGTGCTTTGAAGTGCTTTGAAAGGCTCACATCAACACCATCACCCCGAAAACCCTAGACCCACTCAAATTCTCAATCGCACTCTACATTGCCCTTTCCCACTTGGACAAAAAGAACCCCTTATGTGAGAATGCTGTTCATTGACTACAGCTCAGCGTTCAACACCATAGTACCCACAAAGCTCATCACTAAGCTAAGGACCCTGGGATTAAACACCTCCTTCTGCAACTGGATCCTGAACATCCTGACGGGCCTCCCCAGGTGGTAAGGGTAGGCAACAACACGTCTGCCACGCTGATTCTCAACACTGGGGCCCTTTTGGGGTACGTGCTTATACCCCTCCTGTACTCCCTGTTCTCCCGCGACTGTGTGGCCAAGCACGACTCCAACAACATCATTAAGTTTGCTGATGACAGTGGTAGGCCTGATCACCGACATTGAGGCCTACAGTGAGGGAGAAAAGTATTTGATCCCCTGCTGATTTTGTACGTTTGCCCACTGGCAAAGAAATGATCAGTCTATAATTTTAATGGTAGGTTTATTTTAACAGTGAGAGACAGAATAACAACAAAAAAATCCAGAAAAACGCATGTGAAAAATGTTATGAATTGATTTGCATTTTAATGAGGGAAATAAGTATTTGACCCCTCTGCAAAACATGACTTAGTACTTGGTGGCAAAACCCTTGTTGGCAATCACAGAGGTAAGACGTTTCTTGTAGTTGGCCACCAGGTTTGCACACATCTCAGGAGGGATTTTGTCCCACTCCTCTTTGCAGATCTTCTCCAAGTCATTAAGGTTTCGAGGCTGACGTTTGGCAACTCGAACCTTCAGCTCCCTCCACAGATTTTCTATGGGATTAAGGTCTGGAGACTGGCTAGGCCACTCCAGGACCTTAATGTGCTTCTTCTTGAGCCACTCCTTTGTTGCCTTGGCCGTGTGTTTTGGGTCATTGTCATGCTGGAATACCCATCCACGACCCATTTTCAATGCCCTGGCTGAGGGAAGGAAGTTCTCACCCAAGATTTGACAGTACATGGCCCCGTCCATCGTCCCTTTGATGCGGTGAAGTTGTCCTGTCCCCTTAGCAGAAAAACACCCCCAAAGCATAATGTTTCCACCTCCATGTTTGATGGTGGGGATGGTGTTCTTGGGGTCATAGGCAGCATTCCTCCTCCTCCAAACACGGCGAGTTGAGTTGATGCCAAAGAGCTCCATTTTGGTCTCATCTGACCACAACACTTTTACCCAGTTGTCCTCTGAATCATTCAGATGTTCATTGGCAAACTTCAGACGGGCATGTATATGTGCTTTCTTGAGCAGGGGGACCTTGCGGGCGCTGCGGGATTTCAGTCCTTCACGGCGTAGTATGTTACCAATTGTTTTCTTGGTGACCTTGAGATCATTGACAAGATCCTCCCGTGTAGTTCTGGGCTGATTCCTCACCGTTCTCATGATCATTGCAACTCCACGAGGTGAGATCTTGCATGGAGCCCCAGGCCGAGGGAGATTGACAGTTCTTTTGTGTTTCTTCCATTTGCTAATTATCGCACCAACTGTTGTCACCTTCTCACCAAGCTGCTTGGCGATGGTCTTGTAGCCAATTCCAGCCTTGTGTAGGTCTACAATCTTGTCCCTGACATCCTTGGAGAGCTCTTTGGTCTTGGCCATGGTGGAGAATTTGGAATCTGATTGATTGATTGCTTCTGTGGACAGGTGTCTTTTATACAGGTAACAAACTGAGATTAGGAGCATTCCCTTTAAGAGTGTGCTCCTAATCTCAGCTCGTTACCTGTATAAAAGACAGCTGTGAGCCAGAAATCTTTCTGATTGAGAGGGGGTCAAATACTTATTTCCCTCATTAAAATGCAAATCAATTGATACAATTTTTCAAATGCGTTTTTCTGGATTTTTTTGTTGTTATTCTGTCTCTCACTGTTCAAATAAACCTACCATTCAAATTATAGACTGATCATTTCTTTGTAAGTGGGCAAACGTACAAAATCAGCAGGGGATCAAATACTTTTTTCCCTCACTGTATAGGGAGGAGGTTTTCCCTCACTGTATAGGGAGGAGGTGTTAGGACAACAACTTCTCCCTCAATGTGAGAAAAACAAAGTAGCTGATCATGGACTATGTGGTGTTAGGACAACAACTTCTCCCTCAATGTGAGAAAAACAAAGTAGCTGATCGTGGACTATAGGAAAAGAAAGTCTGAGCAGGCCCCCATTTACATTGACGGGGCTGAAGTGGAGTGGGTTGAGAGTTTCAAGTTCCACCAACAAACTATATTGGTCCGAACACAACAAGACAGTTGTGAAGAGAACACAACAACATCTTTTCCCTCTCAGGAGACTGAAAAGATTTTTAATGAGTCCACAGATCTTCAAAAAGTTATACAGCTGCACTATCAAGAGCATCCTGACCGGTTGCATCACCGCCTGGTATGGCAACTGCTCTGCATCTGACCGCACTGGCTATGAGAGGCAGTGGGTAGCTGTATCTCACAGTGATCTGATTGATACCCCGATAGTCAATACACGGGCGCAGACCTCCATCCTTCTTCTTCACAAAAAAGAAACTTGAGGAGGCAGGTGAAGTGGAGGGCCGGGTGTATCCCTGCCTCAGAGATTCGGAGACATATGTTTCCATAGCCGCCGTCTCCTCCTGGGACAGAGGATACACGTGACTCCTGGGAAGTGCTGTGTCTACCAGGAGATTTATCGCACAATCTTCTTCTTACAGAAGGCGAGAGCCAAATCGGCATATTCTGAGGGGAGAATCAATAAGGTAGAGACTGATTCTCTCCCTGTGACCCCCTGCGTAACCATGCCTAGTGGAGCAGTGGCCTCCCTAATCGGCCCTGACCCTAATGTTTGACTATCTAGGGCGTGCACAGGGAGGCCCAGGGTGCGAAAGTCCAAAGCGAAATCCTGCGCACTCCTCGTCCCCTGCCTCAGATGGAACAGACGTTCACCCGACCCTCAGGCGGGTGGTCGAAAACTGCCCGAAATCGGCGGGTGAACTCTGCGTAATGGTCCAACGTTGCGCCTCCTTCACTCCATATGGCGTTGGCCCACTCCAGGGCTTTGCCTGAGAGGCAGGAGACGAGGGCGGACACACTCTCATGTCCCGATAGAGCCGGGTGGACGGTCGCCAGGTAGAATTCCAGCTGGAGTAGGAACCCCTGGCATCCGGCAGCCGTCCCATCATACTCCCTCGGGAGCGCGAGGCAAATACCGCTGGGACCGGGTGAAGGAGGGGTGGACAGTAGGACCTGCTGTCGTGGAGCTGGTGGAGGCACTGGCAGACCTCCTTCTCTCACCCATCTATCCATCGTCTGTAGCACGAGATCCATGGCGGTGCCCAGACGTTGCAACATGGTCACGTGCTGCTGGACGCGCTCCTCTACTGCCACAGGGAGGGCGTCTACTCCTGCTGACTCCATCGTCTGGTGAGTGATGCTGTAATGTGTCTGTGTGTAGCTAGTGAAGAGGAGTCAGGCGCAGGACAGCAGATATGGGTAATACAAGCAATTTACTCAAATAATATAACAAATACACGTCAAATATTGCCAAGCCCACAATAATGGACCTCAAAACAATAAACAATCACTCACAAACAAACATGGGGGAACCAGAGGGTTAAATAATGAACAAGTAATTATGGTGTGTAAAACAAGGACAAAACCAATGGAAATGAAAAATGGATTCGTCGACCGCCGAATGCCACCCGAACAAGGAGAGGGACCGACTTCGGCGGAAGTCGTGACATATCCTCACTTTTCTCCTATCACAGCCATGTTTTAAAGTCACCATTGGCTTAATGGTGAAATCCCTGAGCAGCTTCCTTCCTCTCCGGCAACTGGGTTAGGAATCCTGTATCCTTGTAGTCCCTGAGTGTATTGATACACCATCCAAAGTATAATTAATAACTTCACAATGCTCTAAGGGATATTAAATGCCTGCTTTTTATTTTTTACCCATCTACAAAGCCCTCCTTTGCGAGGCATTATAAAACTTTCTTGGTTTTGCGGTTGAATCTGTGTTTTAAATTCACTGCTCGACTGAGGGACCTTACAGATTATTTTAAAATGTTTAAATGTTTTTATTTAACCTTTATTTAACAAGGAAAGTCAGTTAAGAACTGTTAAGAAATTCAGGCTGTAACACAATTTTGGGGGGAAAAAGTCAAGGGGTGTGAATACTTTCTGAAGGCACTGTATGTGCTGAGGGCTTTAATTTTAACCACACAACCAATCTTAGGCACCATCTCTCATCTTTATTTACAACCTGTAGTACATACAAACTGTCACCAATGAGATTATAGTCCCGACCACTTCAGAGACTCACTGCCCAGCAGGAGAAGTGACATCAAGGTGTGAGACACATACTGTACCAGCAGGATGGTGCCTTGAGGGAGCCAATGTGAATCTTTGTCTTCCAAAGATAACACATTGTTTACAGAAATCTGTCATTAGAAACATAGTGCTTTGAAAACTCTTTTGGGATTAATTAAAGGAGAGCAAATGTTTGTGTGTGTATCTATGGGTGTGGGTGTGTGTGTTCTGTCGACCCTGAGAGTCTATAAAGGGAACATTTTATTCAGCAATAATTTTCTCTTTGTTTGGAACGGGTTTTCGGTGCATATTAACTTTTTATGTGCAGATGTCCTTGTTTGTATTTGGGCATGTACACTTAGAATAAAAGATTCCAAAATGGTTCTGTGATTATCCCAATAGGATAACTATTCTTGATTCCATGTAGATCCTTCTGTGAAAACAGTTCTACAAGGAACCCAAAAGGGTTCTAACTGGAACCAAAAGGGGTTCTTCATAGGGTTCTCCTATGAGGACAGCCGAATAACCCTTTTTGGTACTAGATACAGTACAACCTTTTTTCTAAGAGTGCACTAAGTCTTTGCTTGTGTGTGCGTGTGTGTGTGTGTGTGTGTGTGTGTGTGTGTGTGTGCGTGCAGGACCTATAGTGGAGCTGAAGGGCACTGAGGGTCCCACTCAGAAGAAGCCGACCAAAGATGCCAACCCCTGGATGTGGTCCAAACAGAAGGCCGTGAGGCAGGCCCAGAACGAGCTCAAGACCAAGATGAAGACCAACACCCGCCCCGAGGAACCTAGGACCCAGCGGCCCACTCAGGTCAGGACAAACAATTCCAAAAATAAATAAAACATCTGCTATCCAAGAGATACAGTTCAGAAACTTAATGAGCAATTAGTATTACTACACTGCATAGTTTAGAATGACTAAACTTGGGGCCTCCCGAGTGGTGCAGCGGTCTAAGGCACTGCATCGCAGTGCTTGAGGCGTCACTACAGATCCGGGATTGATCCCGGGCTGTGTCGCAGCTGGCCATGACCGGCGGACCTATGAGGTGACGCACAACTGGCCCAGCATCATCTGGGTTAGGGGAGGGTTTGGTTGGCCGAGATGTCCTTGTCCCATCGCGCTCTAGCGACTGTGGCGGGCCGGGTGCATGCACGCTAACACGGTCGCCAGTTGTACGGTGTTTCCTCCGAAACATTGGTGCGGCCGGGTTAAGCGAGTAGTGTGTCAAGAAGCAGTGCGGCTTGGCAGGGTCGTGTTTCGGCGAATGCATGGCTCTCAACCTTTGCCTCTCCCGAGTCCGTATGGGAGTTGCAGCGATGGGTCAAGACTGTAACTACCAATTGGATATCATGAAATTGGGATGAAAAACATGGATTTGGGTAGGGTCAACTGATCCTAGAGCCTCCCAACCTCCCTAAACACGCTGTTGTGTAAATTGATCACAGTTCTGAAAGTGGTATCTGTAAATCCACTATATGCAATTGATTGAATACTGGCCTTAATGCAGGGGTCAGTGATGACCCTGGTTGTTTTTTGGTACGGCAGTGCCCTCTTCCGGACACACACAAACACACAGCTACTTTGTTTGCCAATAAAATCTTCATATCTTTATATGTGTTGACAGATTGTCATTTATTTACATGGACCACTGCGGCCAATATTCTTATACATTTGGCTCTATTTATTTTAATACTGCAATTGGTATAACTTTTTACAAAATACTTTCAAATATTGGCAGTATTTTCACCGACAATCAGTAGAAATATCAGAGCTAAGTTGAATTGCGTTAAATTTGCACACTGCCAACAAACAGCACTCATTCAACAGTGTTTATTTGCTTCATTTAAGATCACGTGGCTTACAAGGACAACCTTCTTTTAGTTGACTAACACAACCCTAGTTAGCCCTACATACATTTCCCAAACAACCCATTGTCGTCCGGATCATGTGAACTTTGTTTAAAGTAAAAATATGTGGCATGCTAATAAGCGTGGCCCACGGGGCCCACAGAGAAGAGCCATAAGTGTTCCGACCTATGAGACAATCATATACATGCCCAGATCTTCTCCCTCATTTAACTCTATGTATTGCCACAAAACACAAAATAAGTGAGGGGAACACAATTGATGAGACCATTAGAGACAACAATGGATATACTAATGCAGTAAATGGGGGTAGGCAAATGGGGGAGTCAGTGGAGGGACAACAACAATTACAATTCAAAAATGTTCCAGCCTGGTGTTTGGTGAAATGGAGTGTTAAAGATGGGCTTTCTCTTATCGTGAGTGTTCGGAGTATGAGGTAGATATAGTGAGATCATTATTTACTCCAACTAGAGATGAGAAGTCTTGCTAAGTTAAGAGCCCGCTTTTTCTACATCCTCCTTCCCTCAATAGAATGTGTGGGAACTTAGCATCCATATGTTATTGTAAGGTCCAGAAAAGAGTCCTGGCGGGTCATTCCCTCCTCTTATCCCAGACCAAACCGTCGGAGGACACACTGATCCACTCTGATGGCTGTCATACACTACTGTATAGTATAAATAGGCCAGCAAAACACAGCCCTCAGCTCTGTCACGCTGTGCACCCGTCATACAATTCAATCATTTATGTAAGGGGGGGATACCTAGTCAGTTGTACAACTGAATGCCTGAATCAGAGAGGTGCGGGGGGCTGCCTTAATCGACATCCACGTCTTTGGCGCCCGGGGAACAGTGGGTTAACTGCCTTGCTCAGGGGCAGAATTATATTATTCTGCCCCTGTTATTCCAACTTCCGTGATGCATACAAGGCTATTCTCCGCCCTCCTTTCGGCAAGTCTGACCATGACTCCATTTTGTTGCTCCCAGCCTACAAACAGAAACTAAAACAGGAAACGCCCGTTCTCAGGTCTGTTCAACGCTGGTCCGACCAATCTGATTCCATGCTGCAAGATTGCTTCGAGCACGTGGACTGGGATATGTTCGGATAGCATCTGACAACAACATTGATGTATACGCTGATTCGGTGAGCGAGTTTATTAGCAAATGCATTGGTGATGTTGTACCCATAGCAAATATCAAAACCTTCCCCAACCAGAAACCATGGATTGATGGCAGCATTCGCGCAAGAACTGAAAGCGCCGAACCACTGCTTTTAACCAGGTAAAGGCTACCGAAACATGACTGAATACAAACAGTGCAGCTTACTCCTCCGCAAGGCAATCAAACAAGCTAAGCGTCAATATAGAGACAAAGTAGAGTCACAATTCAATGGCTCCAGACACAAGAGGAATGTGGCAGGGTCTACAGTCAATCACGGACTACAAAAGAAAAACCAGCCCGTCGCCGCGACCATGACGTCCTGCTCCCAGACAAACTAAACAACTTCTTTGCTCGCTTTGAGGACAATACAGTGCCACCGACACGGCCCGCTACCAAAACCTGCGGGCTCACCTTCACCGCAGCCAATGTGAGAAAACATTTAAATGTGTTAACCCTCGCAAGGCTGCCGCCCAGATGGCATCCCTGGCCGTGTCCCTCAGAGCATGCGCAGACCAGCTGGCTGGTGTGTTTACGGACATATTCAATCAGTCCCTATCCCAGTCTGCTGTTCCACATGCTTCAAGAGGGCCACCATTGTTCCTGTTCCCAAGAAAGCTAAGGTGACTGAGCTAAATGACTATCGCCCGTAGCACTCACTTCCGTCATCATGAAGTGCTTTGAGAGATTAGTCAAGGATCATATCACCTCCATCCTGCCAGACACCCTGGACCCACTCCAATTTGCTTACCGTCCCAATAGGTCCACAGACGACGCAATCGCAATCACACTGCATACTGCCCTAACCCCATCTGGACAAGAGGAATACTTATGTAAGAATGCTGTTCATCGACTACAGCTCAGCATTTAACACCATAGTTCCCTCCAAGCTCGGCCATTAAGCTCGAGACCCTGGGTCTCACCCAGCCCTGTGCAACTGGGTCCTGACTTCCTGACGGGCCGGTCCCAGGTGGTGAGGGTAGGAAACAACATCTCCACCCCGCTGATCCTCAACACTGGGGCCCCACAAGGAGCGTTCTCAGCCCTCTCCTGTACCCTGTTTACCCCATGACTGCGTGGCCAAGCACGCATCCAACTCCAATCATCAAGTTTGCTGACGACACTACAGTGGTAGGCTTGATTACCAACAACGATTTAGACGGCCTACAGAGAGGAGGTGAGGGCCTCGGAGTGTGGTGTCAGGAAAATAACCTCTCACTCAATGTCAACAAAACAAAGGAGATGATCGTGGACTTCAGGAAACAGGAGAGGGAGCACCCCCTATCCACATCGAGGGGACAGTAGTGGAGAAGGTGGAAAGTTTTAAGTTCCTCAGCGCATACATCACGGACAAACTGAATTGGTCCACCCACACAGACAGCGTGGTAGAAGAAGAACAGCGCTCTTCAACCTCAGGAGGCTGAAGAAATTTGGCTTGTCACCAAAATCACTCACAAACTTTTACAGATGCACAATCGAGAGCATCCTGTCGGGCTGTATCACCGCCTGGTACGGCAACTGCTCCGCCCACAACCGTAAGGCTCTCCAGAGGGTAGTGAGGACTGCACAACGCATCACCGGGTTAAACTACCTGCCCTCCAGGACACCTACACCACCCGATGTCACAGAAAGGCCAAAAAGATCATCAAGGACAACAACCACCCGAGCCACTGCCTGTTCACCCCGCTATCATCCAGAAGGCGAGGTCAGTACAGGTGCATCAAAGCTGGGACCGAGAGACTGAAAACAGCTTCTACCTCAAGGCCATCAGACTGTTAAACAGCCATCACTAACATTGAGTGGCTGCTGCCAACATACTGACTTAAATCTCTAGCCACTTTATACATAGGAATTGGATGTAAATAAATGTATCACTAGCCACTTTAAACAATTTTGTATATAATGTTTACGTATCCACATACTCATATCAAATGTATACACTGTACTCTAAACCATCTACTGTATCTTGCCTATGCTGCTCGGGTCATCGACCCAAATCTCTAGCCACTTTAATAATTATAATTGGATGAAATAATGTATCACTAGCCACTTTAAACAATGCCATTTATATAATGTTTACATATCCTACATTACTCATCTCATATATATGTGTATATACTGTACTCCATACCATCTACTGCATCTTGCCTATGCCGGTCAGCCATCGCTCATCCATATATTTATATGTACATACTCGTATTCATTCCTTTACTCTTGTGTGTATAAGGTAGTTGTTGTGAATTTGTTAGATTACTTGTTAGATACTACTGCATGGTCGGAACTAGAAGCACAAGCATTTCGCTACACTCGCATTAACATCTGCTAACCATGTGTATGTGACAAATAAAATTTGATTTGATTTGATTTGATATATTTGTACCTTGTCAGCTCATGGGATTCGATCCAGCAACCTTTCGGTTACTGGCCCAATGCTATGTACTGGATGGTGCTGAGCTGAATGTGTATAAGTTCAACAGTCAGTATTTTGTCTGTGCATTCAGAGCCATTGTCAACAGGAGCTGGACAAGGTGCTGGAGGAGATCTCCAAGATGACCTTCCATGACAACAGGGAACCGCTGGAGAATCTGTATGAGCTCAACTTCCCCAATTGTGACAGAAGGGGCCAATACAATCTCAAACAGGTGAGCCCCAAATCATTGATATGGTTAATGTAATATACTGGAGCCTCACAACAAATTGGCCAGTGTTGATTTTTCAGTGCAACATTTCTAAAAGAACCACAGTGTTGTTGTTAATAACCAGTGTTGACTGTGAGAGTGTGATTGTGTCTGTTTTACTCTGTGGAGAGTAAAACATTTCTCTCAAACCTATGGCCATCATTGTCATTATCCCCAGCATGCTCTACTGCAGCTCGATTTTTGCATGTACATTGATTGATTCATTAATCTTATGCTACACGAAGATAAATAACTAACCTATCGGTTAGTTAGAATTATTGCACCCATTACTGAAATTGTTGTTCTAGTTTAAATGGTTTAGGTAGTCCCCTTTATCAATATTCCTAACCCTGAGTGTCATTAAGGAATGCAGTTTGCTTTTGAATAAAAATTCCAACTGTTGGATGTCATAACTGTCTAGATTCCAATAGGAATTACATATCACTTTCCAAGTCAGCATAATGTGACTTGCAGGCCTGATGTGGCCTGTAAACCAGTAGGTTCCTAACACCCCTATGTTGGGGTAAAACATGGGCGTCAAAGTAAGGTCTTATGATATTATTCAAATGTAGATTTTGGTTGAAGCTCAATGTTAAATTAAAATCTCCCTACTTTCATAGCTATGCCAATATTGACGATGAAAATTCGCAAATCACCTTGATTGTAGGTACACACTCCCTGCCCCTCATCTTGAGCCATCCGGCCATTTCCGCCGAGAACCGGATTTTTATCAGGGTCCTTAGCATTAGGAAGAACCCCCCACCCCCACCCCACCTAGCTCAATATCGCGCCATTGCATAAGAACGAGACTACAGCATCCATAAAGTGACTACTAGACTTGCAACCTTTTGGACTGAATACATTTTAGGGGCAATAGTTTTGATTCAATTTATAATGTATCGCTTTCAAGTGCCAATAGATAACCAATGATGTGCTATCTTTTTGTAGCATTTCTGACAATACTATATTTTGTAACCGAATCTCAGAATTCTAACACTGGGTGGAGCAACTCGGTTGCTCAGCAATAGCACAGCTGCTGCTTCCCCAGGCTGCCAGTCATTAGAAGTGTATTTATTTGTTTATTTATTTGTTTATTTGATTCCCCATTAGCTTTTGCAGAGGCTGCAGCTATTTGTCATGGGGTCCATAAAAAACACAAAACATGAAAAGTAACACTGATACGGCCCGAAGACAACTTCCCCCGAGGGACACCATATTGTATATATGTGATGTTAGAGAAGCTTCCATTGAAGAACACTTTGGGTTCTATTGGATAAATAACTCTCCAACTCTCCATGTGATGGCAGGTAATGTAAATCCAAAACAAGTGAGTTTCTTCAATACCAATGTACAGTGAGGGAAAAAAGTATTTGATCCCCTGCTGATTTTGTACATTTGCCCACTGACAAAGAAATAATCAATCTATCATTTTAATGGTAGGTTTATTTGAACAGTGAGAGACAGAATAACAACAAAAAAATCCAGAAAAACGCATGTGAAAAAATGTTATAAATTGATTTGCATTTTACTGAGGGAAATAATTATTGGCCCCCTCTCAATCAGAAAGATTTCTGGCTCCCAGCTGTCTTTTATACAGGTAACGAGCTGAGATTAGGAGCACACTCTTAAAGGGAATGCTCCTAATCTCAGTTTGTTACCTGTATAAAAGACACCTGTCCACAGAAGCAATCAATCAATCAGATTCCAAACTCTCTACCATGGCCAAGACCAAAGAGCTCTCTAAGGATGTCAGGGACAAGATTGTAGACCTACACAAGGCTGGAATGGGCTACAAGACCATTGCCAAGCAGCTTGGTGAGAAGGTGACAACAGTTGGTGCGATTATTCGCAAATGGAAGAAACACAAAAGAACTGTCAATCTCCCTCGGCCTGGGGCTCCATGCAAGATCTTACCTCGTGGAGTTGCAATGATCATGAGAACGGTGAGGAATCAGCCCAGAACTACACGGGAGGATCTTGTCAATGATCTCAAGACAGCTGGGACCATAGTCACCAAGAAAACACAGTACGCCGTGAAGGACTGAAATCCTGCAGCACCCACAAGGTACCCCTGCTCAAGAAAGCACATATACATGCCCGTCTGAAGTTTGCCAATGAACATCTGAATGATTCAGAGGACAACTGGGTGAAAGTGTTGTGGTCAGATGAGACCAAAATGGAGCTCTTTGGCATCAACTCAACTCGCCGTGTTTGGAGGAGGAGGAATGCTGCCTCTGACCCCAAGAACACCATCCCCACCGTCAAACATGGAGGTGGAAACATTATGCTTTGGGGGTGTTTTTCTGCTTAGGGGAC
Organism: Brachymystax lenok tsinlingensis; assembly: GCA_030435695.1. NCBI lineage: Eukaryota > Metazoa > Chordata > Actinopteri > Salmoniformes > Salmonidae > Brachymystax > Brachymystax lenok. The sequence goes on from CM059785.1 coordinate 32,751,459, forward strand.
AGGACAACTTCACCGCATCAAAGGGACGATGGACGGGGCCATGTACCGTCAAATCTTGGGTGAGAACCTCCTTCCCTCAGCCAGGGCATTGAAAATGGGTCGTGGATGGGTATTCCAGCATGACAATGACCCAAAACACACGGCCAAGGCAACAAAGGAGTGGCTCAAGAAGAAGCACATTAAGGTCCTGGAGTGGCCTAGCCAGTCTCCAGACCTTAATCCCATAGAAAATCTGTGGAGAGCTGAAGGTTCGAGTTGCCAAACGTCAGCCTCGAAACCTTAATGACTTGGAGAAGATCTGCAAAGAGGAGTGGGACAAAATCCCTCCTGAGATGTGTGCAAACCTGGTGGCCAACTACAAGAAACGTCTGACCTCTGTGATTGATTTTGCCACCAAGTACTAAGTCATGTTTTGCAGAGGGGTCAAATACGTATTTCCCTCATTAAAATGCAAATCAATTTATAACATTTTTCACATGCGTTTTTCAGGATTTTTTTGTTGTTATTCTGTCTCTCATTGTTCAAATAAACCTACCATTAAAATTATAGACTGATCATTTCTTTGTCAGTGGGCAAACGTACAAAATCAGCAGGGGATCAAATACTTTTTTCCCTCACTGTATGATCAATAACATCAAACGCAGCACTGTAATCTAATAATACAGCTCCAAAAAAAATTGTATCATTTTATTTTAACTAATCATCTGTCATCTGAGTCGGTCAGTACAAGTTGATTGCCCTTCTCTATGTGTCTATGCTGAAAGTCAGTAGTGAACTTGTTCTCTGAAAAATAGCATTGCATTTGGTCAAACACAATTCTCTCCTTCAGTTTACTAAGAACAGGCAGGAAACTGATTGGGCAGCTGTTAGAGCCAGCAAAGGGTGCTTTCCTATTTTTAGGCAGTGGAATTACTTCAAATCAAACTCTTCCACCTCTCCCACACTAACTTGACCAAATTCAAAACAGCAATCCTTCTCTTTCATTGTTAGATATTTTTTTTACCAAAATATGATGGTTCATCATTCGATGTCGTAATTTCACTTCTGAGTTTTACCACTTTACTAATGAAATAGTAATTGAAATGATTGGCAATAGCTAAAGGACCCATCAACTTCAATGAACGATGGAGATTAATTGGGTTTTCCTCTCATGGTATCATTCAAGGTACTACAAGTATTTTTAGATTGTGTTTTATGTCATTTATCTTGGTTTGGTAATATCATTTATTCTTCATTTTGGTAAGTTTAGGTACAAAAGTTCTCCATTTACAGTTTGTTAACCAATCAGCTGAGCAGCTTGACTTGTTTGCCACCTCTTTTCCATAATTTCTATGAACCATACAATTTTTTATCAATCCAGAGGGTTCAATCCAGAGGGCTCTAAGAGTTATCACAGTTATTTTATTAAGAAAATATTTTGTATGATCTTTTATGAATTGCTTTAGGCCCAACCTTTGGCACTTTGGCTTTGCTTGTTATTGCCGTGTTGTTATGGCCACTACAGCCAATGGGAACTGCGAAATGCTTGTGTTTCTAGCTCCAACAGTGAAGTAATTTCACAACAATACACACAAATCTAAAGTAAAGCAATGGAATTAAGAATATATACATATTTGGACGAGCAATGTCGGAGCGGCATTGACTAAAATAGAATAGAATACAGTATATACATATGAGATGAGTAATGCAAAATAAATATGTAAACTATCAAGCACTGCACACATTTTACCCAAATATTGACTGTTAGCACTTGGTGGTGAAAAGAAGAGGCTTTAGATGAGTCAAAGGAACATGCAACCACAACACATCAACAACATTTGACATGAGATCATCTCTAAGCTTTACAGTAATATGTCTCTGAGAATATATTTAGATACCTCACCCATGAGCATTCCTGTCTTTTTTGTAGATGTTATATCCTTGTATTGCTACTGCTCTATCATCAATTATCTAAGTGATATTCAGAGATGGCCAGTATATGAAAATGATCCGATGTTAGCAAGTTATTGATTTCATTAACCTTATTTCTAAGGCTGCATACATTAAATATGGGCCTTTCTTAGCCCTTTCATGCGTAGCTTATATGGAGAGAAAAAATTACAAGTAAAAACATTGTTTAGCTAATAGAGTCAGTTCATCAGGCGCTTGTTAGTGTCAGTTGGTGTACAGTATGTGTGTGTGCATATGTGACATTGAGCTACTAACCCAGAAGATTAGCTCTCTCACTCCTCCCAGGCTTTTGTGAGGGAGCGTGGACATTGAGCTTGTCGTAGCGTATGTCCACATGCTTTCTGGAAGCTTTCATAGCTGGGATAAGTTATTTACGTCTCTGGGCTACTCAAGAGGAAATGTTAGCATTACAGAGGCAAGATCCTGGCGAGATTAAGGCGAAGGGAAAACCAGTCACCTTTTCCCTCCATTCTACTGGTCAATGTACAGTCCCTCGATAATAAGATGGATGACCTCTGATGGTGGATTTGCTACCAACGGGACTCTTGAAACTGCAATATTGTTTGCTTTTCTGAAACATTACTCTAGGACAAGATACCCCCATGGCAATCCAACTCGATGGATTCTCCATTCACCGGGCGGACAAGACAGTCGAGTCGGGGAAATCGAAGGGGGGAAGAGTGTGCCTCTACATCAACTCCAACTCCAACTGGTGTGCTCCCTCTAGCACGGTGGAAGTGTCGACCCACTGTTCACCCGTCTTGGAATACCTGATGTTCAAATGCCGGCCCTTCTACCTCCCGAGGGAGTTTTCAGCTTTTATCATAACCGTTGTATACATTCCACCTCAAGATAAGAAAAATAACAAACTGGCACTTAACTTCTTAGGGAGCGTCAGCTGAGGTGTCGGTTTTGGAGAGTCTGGCATGCCCAGGAATATGATTGGAATATGTTTCGAGACTCGGCCGATAACATTGACGAGCTCACCCCCTCCGTCACCGACTTCATTAGAAAATGTATCGGCAACATTGTCCCCGCGGTGAGTGTTCGCTGCTTCTCCAGTACAAGAAGTCCCGCTATGACCTCCGCAGTCATTAAACGAGCAAAAGGAATAAGGTTGAATCATACTACACAGGCTCCGACGGCCAGTCTATTACGGTATACAAAGGAAGACCCAAACGTGAACGATGCCTCTCTACCAGACTAGCTCAATGCATTTAATGCACGCTTTGACAACAACAACATTGTGCCGGGTGTGAGGGCCGTCACTGACCCAGAGGATTGGGTGATCTCGCTCTCCGAGACTGACGTGAAAAAGGTATTTAATCAGGTCAACATTCACAATAATTTTCAACCTCTCCTTGTCCCAGTCTGTAACCCTATGTTTTAAAATAATCACCATCATTCCTGTCCCCAAGAACTCTAAGGCTTAATGCCACAATGCCTACTGCCCTGTAGCACTCACTTCTGTAACCATTAACTTCTTAGGGAGCGGCAGCAGAGGTGACGGTTTTGGAGAGTCTGGCGTGCCCAAAGTAAAAGGCCTGCCACTCAGGCAAAGAAACTAAGATATGCACATAATTAGTACTATTGGATAGGAAACGCTCTGAAGTTTCTAAGAGTGTTAAATTACTGTCTGTGAGTATAACAGAACTGATATAGCAGGTGAAAACCCAAGGGATTTTTGACACATTGCCTCATTTTGAACCCCTCCCTATTGAAAACAGCCATATATGGGAGTAAGATTGCAGTACCTATTGCTTCCACTGGATGTCAACAGTCTCTAGACAGTGTTTGGTGATATTAGGTTGCTCTGGATGGTAATAGAAGAAGAATTTCGAACTAGTCACAGAATGTAAACAGAAGAGGATGCGCGTTCACGGGCTCGCGCGTGCTGCGTTTTTTTTCCATTCCTATCGTCCAGTTTATAATCCGGTTGAAATATTATAGTAAATATACATAAAAGTGTTCCTAGGGATACATTATCAATGATGTTTGATTGTTCTTGGACAAGTGTATAGGTATAGGTTGAACGCTTTCTCTTCACGGTTCAATGGGCGAGTGGACGCTGTATTTTATGAACATAACGCGCCAACCAAACAGAGATTTATGGATATAATAAATGACTTTTTCTAACAAAAGAACCATTGGATGTCTTCGTTGGACACTTGGGAAGCCCTCAGCAGAAGTTCTTCGAAAGGTAAGGGATTTTATATTAGCGATTGTATGCGTTTTATGAGACCCTCTTTGGTAATGGATTTATGCTAATGCATAAAATATGAGAGGGGCTATCCTCAAACAATCAAATGTTGTGCTTTCGCCGTAAAGCCTTTTTGAAATCTGACAACGCTGTGATATTGCCAAGAATCAGAGCTTTTGACGACTGCAACACTTGTATATTGATGAATGTTTAGCACCCCACTGCTCCCTAAGTAGTTAACCTCAGGAGGCTGAAGAAATTTGTCTTGGCCCCTAAGACCCTCAGAAACTTTTACAGATGCACAATTGAGAGCATCCTGTCGGACTGTATCACCGCCTGGTACGGCAACTGCACCGCCCACAACCGCAGAGCTCTCCAGAGGGTAGTATGGTCTGCCCAACGCATCACTGGGGGCACACTGCCTGCCCTCCAGGACAACTACAGCACCCGATGTCACAGGAAGGCCCAAAAAATAATCAACAACATCAACCACCCGAGCCACGGCCTGTTCACCCCGCTATCATCCAGAAGGCGAGGTCAGTACAGCTGCATCAAAGCTGGGACCGAGAGACTGAAAAAACTCTTCCATGTCAAGGCCATCAGACGTTTAAACAGCCATCCAGGCTAGCCAACCCCGCACCTATATACATATATGCTGCCCTATATACATAGACATGGAATCACTGTCCACTTTAATAATGGAACACTAGTCACTTTAATAATGTTGACATACTGCTTTACTTATCTCCTATGTATATACTGTATTCTATTCTACTGTATTTAGTCAATGCACTCCGACGTTGCTCGTCCTAATATTTATATATATTTTTTAATTCCGTTCTTTTACTTTTAGATGTGTGTATTGTTATGAATTAGTAGATACTACTGCACTGTTAGAGCTAGGGACACAAGCATTTCTCTACACCCGCACTAACATCTGCTAAATAAGTGTGTGTGTGACCAATAATATTTGATTTGATATGTGTGACTGCTTTCCAAAGCCTTTTCCCTTCTCTTCCCTTCCTCTGTCAGTGGCCATCTGCCATATATATATATATATATAATCTCAGTGGAGGCTCCCTTTAGAGGAGGAAGGGGAGGAACATCCTCATAAAAATGTAAATGGTAAAACATTTAAAATGTTATAGTTTTTATATGAAACTATACTAAATATATTCATGACACCAAATCATTGATTAAAACACACTGTTTTGCAATGCAAGTCTACAGTAGCCTCAGCAGCACTCTGTAGACTAGCACTATGCTGTAGCCAGAGGACAGCTAGCTTCTGTCTTCCTCCGGGTACATTGACTTCAATATAAAACCTAGGAGGCTACAGGTTCCTCACCCCCTTCCACCCACTTACACAATAAATACCCACTTACACAATAAATATGACAACCTATCAGAGCTCTTGCTGCTTGAACTGAAAAGTTGTCCACCCGTTCAAAGGATAAGATAACTAATCTAGTACAGAAAGCATAAGCTACAGCTAGCTAGCACTGCATTGGTGGTGAGTAGTTGACTCAAAGACAGAGAAAGAGACAGAAAGAGAGATAGAGATATTTCGTAGTATATATTTTTTCCACGCTCACTTTTAGTTACTTAGCTAGCGTCAAAAGCAGCGCGCTAGTTTAGGCTACTCAAACACACAGCTCAAACAGAGGGATGCTATGTTAGCTTGCTTGCTATGGTCATCCAACACTGGAACTCTTCCATGTCAAGGTAAGCTGTTGGTTTTATTAATTTATTGCCACCGGGGCCCGCCGTTTTAACTGCTAAACTGCATTACATGATTGTTTACTAACGTGTCAGTTCTAGTAGCTATGTTGAGTATGATGTGACAACAATGTAGGCTGTGTGTAATGGTTAGCGGTCATGATATGTGTCATGATTTTCTTCCCTCGGGAATGACCAAAGCGCAGCGACGTAACCAGAATACATGTTTTATTCACAAAACGGGACGAGACGGAACAAAACAATAAATGGAGAACAAGACGTGAACCCTAACGCTAAATCCTAAACTGGACACAGAGAACTAAACCTAAACACGAAGGGCAGAACCTAACTAAACACGAAGGGCAGAACCTAACTAAACACGAAGGGCAGAACCTAACTAAACACGAAGGGCAGAACCTAACTAAACACGAAGGGCAGAACCTAACTAAACACGAAGGGCAGAACCTAACTAAACACGAAGGGCAGAACCTAACTAAACACGAATGACAAGAACCTAACTAAACACGAATGACAAGAACCTAACTAAACACGAATGACAAGAACCTGACTAAACACGAATGACAAGAACCTGACTGAACACGATAAGCATAACATAATCAATAACCCACGAAACTAAAGTGCAACTCCCAAACATATATATGGTTCCCAATTAGAGGTAACGAGACTCAGCTGCCTCTAATTGGGAACCATTATCCCAACATAGAAATAGACACCATAGAACAGACAAACCCTACACCCAAAACGAAACCAAAACGCTCCAGCCTGTCATCTCAGGCCTGGGCGTTACAATATGAAGGATTTTCTTGAAAAGGTTTTTTCGCCTGGTCACAGACAGAACTGAAGTCCACAAGCGAAGGAAAATGGTGAGAAGAGGAGAGCGAGTAGATATATTCGAGAAGGAATTATATATACAACGAGCTGTTTGTATGTGGCTGCTATGAAAGTGGACTGTGTTTGCGTGTGATCAGGAGTGTACGCATTGCGCCGATTCTGTGGAAAACATTTCTTAAACGTAAGCAAATAGAACAAAACAGGGATAAACATATTTTTCCAATAGAAACTCTCATCTGCAACTGTTGGACTAATGACTACTCCCTAGATCAGCTAGATGCAGGCAAGAGTGTGCAAGGCAGTATTGAATGTATCACTGTCTGTCACCTTGACTACTCAAACTTCTCTCGACCTGTGCACCTACGTTGTCAACTTTTGTTCATACTGTAGGCTAGGATGGGGCATCCTCATGATGGGTATAGGGAACATTTGAGTATCATGTAGTAGCTTAAACCTATCAATGCTACATTGAGATGGGCGAACACAATATAAATGACAGCCATACAATATGCAGTGGTGGAAAAAGTACCCTATTGTCATACTTGAGTAAAAGTAAAGATAGAAAATGACTGAAGTAAATGTGAAAGTCACCCAGAAAAATACTACTTGAGTAAAACTCTAAAAGTATTTGGTTTTAAATATACTTAAGTATCAAAAGTAAATGTAATTGCAAAAATATACTAAAGTATCAAGAGTAAAAGTAAAAGTATAATCATTTGGATGTTCTCTTGATAAGTGAGTGAATTGGACCATTTTCCTGTCTTGATAAGCATTGAAAATGTAATAAGTACTTTTGGGAAAATGTTTGGAGTAAAAAGTACATTATTTTCTTTAGGAATGTAGTGAAGTAAAAGTAAAAGTAGTTAAAAATATTAATATTAAAGTAAAGTACACAAAACTACTTAAGTAGTACTTTAAATTATTTTTACTTAAGTACTTTACACCACTGACAATATGTTGTAATAGAAAAAAGGCCATAAATCATGTTAAATGTTAAACAGCACTGACCGCCACTGATATATATATATACTTGAAGTCGGAAGTTTGCATACATTTAGGTTGGAGTCATTAAAACTCGTTTTTCAACCACTCCACAAATTTCTTGTTAACAAACTATAGTTTTGGCAAGTCGGTTAGGACATCTACTTTGTGCATGACACAAGTAATTTTTTCTGCAATTGTTTACAGACAGATTATTTCACTTACAATTCACTGTATCACAATTCCAGTGGGTCAGAAGTTCACATATTCTAAGTTGACTGTGCCTTTAAACAGCTTGGAAAATTCCAGAAAAGTATGTCATGGCTTTAAAAGCTTCTGATAGGCTAATTGACATCATTTGAGTCAATTGGAGGTGTACCTGTGGATGTATTTCAAGGCCTACCTTCAAACTCAGTGCCTCTTTGCTTGACATCATGGGAAAATCAAAAATAAATCAGCCAAGACCTCAGAAAGAAAATTGTAGACCTCCACAAGTCTAGTTCATCCTTGGGAGCAATTTCCAAACGCCCGAAGGTACCACGTTCATCTGTACAAACAATAGTACGCAAGTATAAACACCATGGGACCACGCAGCCACGCATACCGCTCAGGAAGGAGACGCGTTCTGTCTCCTAGAGAGAAACGTAGCTTGGTGCGAAAAGTGCAATCAATCTCAGAACAACAGCAAAGGACCTTGTGAAGAGGCTGGAGGAAACAAGTACAAAAGTATCTATATCCACAGTAAAAACGAGTCCTATATCGACATAACCTGAAAGGCCACTCAGCAAGGAAGAAGCCACTGCTCCAAAACCGCCATAAAAAAAGCCAGGCTTGCAAGCCGAAGAACACCATCCCAACTGTGAAGCACGTGGGTGGCAGCATCATGCTGTGGTGGTGCTTTGCTGCAGGAGGGACTGGTGCACTTCACAAAATAGATGGCATCATGAGGGAGGAAAATTAAGTGGATGTATTGAAGCAACTTCTCAAGACATCAGTCAGGAAGTTAAAGCTTGGTTGCAAACGGGTCTTCCAAATGGACAATGACCCCAAGCATACTTCCAAAGTTGTGGCAAAATGGCGTAGGGACAACAAAATCAAGGTATTGGAGTGGCCATCACAAAGCCCTGAACTCAATCCTATAAAAGATTTGTGGGCAGAACTGATAAAGTGTGTGCGAGCAAGGAGGCCTATAAACCTGACTCAGTTACACCAGCTCTGTCTGGAGGAATGGGCCAAAATTCACTCAACTTATTGTGGGAAGCTTGTGGAAGGCTACCTGAAACGTTTGACCCAAGTTAAACGATTTAAAGGCAATGCTACCAAATACTAATTGAGTGTATGCAAACTTCTGACCCACTGGGAATGTGATGAAAGAAATTAAAGCTGAAATAAATCATTCTCTCTACTACTATTCTGACATTTCACATTCTTAAAATAAAGTGGTGATCCTAACTGACCTAAGACAGGGAATCTTTACTAGCATTCAATGGCAGGAATTGTGAAAAAGTTTAAATGTATTTGGTGAAGGTGTTATAAACTTCTGACTTCAACTGTATATATATATATATATATATAGAGAGAGAGAGAGAGAGAGAGAGAGAGAGAGAGAGAGAGAGAGAGAGAGAGAGAGAAAATAGCTTGTTAGCTAACACTCGAGCTAGCAGGCAAGAGTTTTATTTGACGTAGTTTACTAGTAATTGTCTGAGATCTAATTTATTTATGATAGGACCTAACCCATTTAACCATCAAATTGATCATTCATAACGCTTGTTACTTACATTTTGCAGTCAGCCAAAACACATTTTCCAAATTGTCTGCCGAAATGGCCGTTGGTTAACATAATTGGATTTCACTTCACAGGTTGCCACATCCACAAAGTCATAAACCCTATATCTACCTATTTCTACAATTTATCTTCTTAAAATGTGATTTTAAATGTACCTTAACCATGCTGCTAACATTTTGCCTAACCCTAAACTTAAATTAAGACCAAAAATCGAATATTGGTTTTAATAAATATTTACAATATAGCCAAATTTGTGGCTGTGGTAACTAGTGGAAACCGTTCTCTCGGGCCAAACTTGCTGGCTATCAGGTGAGATAGTGGGGCAGCTAACCACCCCATATTTGGCCATTGAAAGAGGGAGGGCAGCCATTTTCTAGATAGTCACTGACAGTACCATTATTTTACAATTCAGAAGGACTGTTTTGAGATAAAGGCACCCAATTTGTCACAGAGCTAGATTTATGTAGCCTGAAAAGATTGAGATATGGAGCCGCCACAGATTCGGCCCCTGGAGACCATGGCAGCCATCTTTGAAAATGGCCTTCAGCTGTACCATTGTTTTACAATTTAGAGGGACAGTTTTTAGATAACGGCTCCAAATTCAGCACAGAAATATATTTATTGACCATGAAAAGATTTAGATATGGAGCCACCACAGCGTTAGCCCCTGGGGGCTGTGGCAGCCGTCTTACAAAATGCCTTTGACCTTTTATTAGGCTAGATGTTATACTGTATGTATAGTTTAGAGACCCTTGTGTACTGTTTTTGTAACATGCCTGCCATTGTTTGATCTACACCATACACTTGAATACAGGGTGTCATGTCAGGTCCAAGGCCATTCATTTTTGCTTAGTAGCCACTAGTAAATTATCTGGTTAGTTCCAGGGCTTTTGATGCTGTTCTCATCTATTTTGGAGTGTATACATTCTCACTGTTGCTGTGTTTGGATCCACTGACCAAATTATTATTATTTTGAATGATGTTGTTGGAGGTAATTTAGGGTGCATGAAGTACACCCTACCTGATCAACACCAGAAATCCATGGCATACTAAAGTGTGTAAGTAGTTGTGCACAAACGAGACTGCTCATAAGAGCCTAACTCCTGTTTTCTGTAGTGTGAGGCAGGGCCTTGTCCCCAATCTATCTCCTTAATGCTGTGGTATTTTAATCAGAGACACATCAGGTCCCCTTTCAAAAATGTGGTATAACTCGGCATCGAACTACCAATCTACCTATCTCAGAGCAAACGTTCTTGTTAATATATTTAAGTGTGACATGGCATTTATTTGTTCCGATTGCAGAACATATTCAGCAGGAATTAGAAAAATGTGCATGCCATACCTTTGTTCATGAAACAGGTTGAAAGAAGTGATTATGTGTGTCAGGCACAGTTCTGACTGAAACAAAGCTTGAACAAATTATCTATTCCAAACTAAAGGCTAACATAGCCATTTGTTTACTTGCTCATGTAACTGGTATTATGTGAACCTCGGTCTCCCGCTTCAGAACCAAGCATCAAGAACCAAGCCATTAGGCCAGAAATATATTCAGTCTTTGGCCAAGGGTGGTTTTAAGTCACAGGCAGGACTACTTCATCACCTAAGCATTTTAACTCACCTCAGGTATCAATTTATTTTCTTTTACCTTTATTTAACTAGGCAAGTCAGTTAAGAACAAATTCTTATTTTCAATGATGGCCTAGGAACAGTGGGTTAACTGCCTTGTTCAGGGGCAGAACGACAGATTTTTACCTTGTCAGCTCAGGGATTTGACCGGTTACAAGTTACAAGTTACCGGTTACAAGTCCAACGCTCTAACCACTTTTTACATCAGCAAATGTCACAAAATGCTTATACAGAAACCCAACCTAAAACCCCAAACAGCAAGCAATTCAGATATAGAAGCACGGTGGCTGGGAAATCTCTCTAGAAAGGCAGGAACCTAGGAAGAAACCTAGAGAGGAACCAGGCTGTGAGGGGAGGCCAGTCCTCTTCTGACTGTGCCGAGTGGAGATTATAAGAGTACACTGCCATTAAGGCCAGATCGTTCTTCAAGATGTTCAAACGTTCATAGATGACCAGGGTCAAATTATAATAACAGTGGTTGTAGAGGCTGCAACAGGTCAGCACCTCAGGACTAAATGTCATGGCATTCAGAGGTCGAGACAGCAGGTGCGGTAAAAGAGAGAGAGAGAGAGAGAAGGGGGTGAAAACAGCACGGGACAAGTTAGCACATCCGGTGAACAGGTCAGGGACAGGGTTCCATAGCCGCAAGCAAAACAGTTGATACTGGAGCAGCAGCAAGACAAGGTAACACGTCTGTTGAACAGGTCAGGGTTCCATAGCCACAGGCAAAACAGCAGGAACTGGATCAGCAGCATGACCAGGTGGACTGGGGACAGCCAGGAGTCATCAGGCCAGGTAGTCCTTTAAAAAATTAAAAAAAAATAAAAAAATATTTGTCACATACACATGGTTAGCAGATGTTAATGCGAGTGTAGCGAAATGCTTGTGCTTCTAGTTCCCGACCATGCAGTAGTAACAAAATACTGCATAGCTTCCTGAGAACGTGAAGCGAGGCTGCCATCTCTGTCGGCGCCTAGTGCTTAGGTCCTCCTGGAGTGGAGAGAGAGAGAGAGATGGGAGAAATAGAGAGAGCATACTTAAGTTCACACAGGACACCAGAAAAGAAAGGAGAAATTTACCAGATCGGACAGACTGACCCTAGCCCCCCAGCACATAGACTATTGCAGCATAGATACTGAAGGCTGAGACAGGGGGGGTCGGGGGACACTGTGGGCCTGTCTGACGATGCCCCCGGACAGGGCCAACCAGGCAGGATATAACCGCACCCACTTTGTTGAAGCACAGCCCCCACACCACTAGAGGGATAACAGCAGACCTCCAACTTACTACCCTGAGGCAAGGCTGAGTATAGCCTACGAAGATCTCCTCCTCTGCACAAGCCCGAGAAGGGTGCAAAACCGGACAGGAAAATCACGTCAGTGACTAAAAAAAAATTCCCCTCCTTAACAGGAAGCCAGTGTACAGAGACTAGCATGGAGTAGTTCTAGTCAAGTAATACAATCTAGAAGTGACAAAATTTCTATGTTATGAAGATTGCCCTTGCAATATTCTTGATATGTTCAGCTACACTTATCCTAATAAATGTTTTTCTACAATTTGGCCTACATGACTGCTGTGTTTACTTCTTTACTCATTGTAATATACTGTGTGTTACAGTCAAACCTTTTGGTTTTCAAGAGATCCAGGGCAACAAGTATAGGCAAGAAATACACCTTCCAAATTGCACCCACTTTTGCCCTCAGAACACCTTCAATTCGTTTGGGCATGGACTCTACAAGGTGTCGTTCCACAGGGATGCTGACCCATGTTGACTACAATGCTTCCCACAGTTGTGTCAAGTTGTCTGGATGTCCTTTAGGTGGTGGACCATTCTTGATACAGACAGGAAACTGATGAGCGTGAAAAACCCAACAGCATTGCCGTTCTTGACACACTCAAACCTGTGCGCCAGGCAGCTACTACCATACCCTGTTCAAAGCCACTTAAATATGCGGTTGTGCTTATTCACCCACTGAATGGCACACATACACAATCCATGTCTCAATTGTCTCAATGCTTAAAATCCTTCTTTAACCTCTTAGCGCGCCGATCCCTTTAGCGGGATCGTTTTCAGAAACAAACATAACGCCAAATTCAAAATACATATTCGTAATACATATTCGTAATATTTAACTTCGATATACAAGTGTTGCATAGTGTTGCATAGCCATCAAAAGCTCTGCTTCTTGGCAATATCACTGCGTTGTCAGATTTTAAAAGGCTTTACGGCAGAAATCACTACATTTGATTGTTTGAGGCTAGTACCTCACATATTTTCCACATTAGCATAAATTCATATCCAGCTCGGTTCTCAAAATATCCATATCACAGCTAATATAAATCGCTTACCTTTCAAATAACTTCTTCTGAGGTCTTCCCAAGTGTCCAAACAAGATAATCCATGGTTCTTTTGTTAGAAAAAGTAAATAATTATATCCATAAATATCCGTTGTTTTTGGCACGTTCACGTTCAGCTACTCCACCAAGCATTGTCAGTCTACTCGCCCGTTTTACAGTGAAGGGATCGCGTTCAAATTATACCTCTCATCTTTTCACAAACAAATCAAATATCATTAATAATGCATCCTTATGTATTCTTTTATGAATAATAGCGATCATATTTTACAAGAACGGTAAGTGAAACGTTAAAAGACGAAAAGAAAGTTGGTCGGCTGCTGCGTCACGTTCTCGTGAACGTGCGTCTGTTTACCTATTTTCCCTACCCGTAGTAATTCTCTCTCTAAGGATCTGGTCAGAGCTTTTTCCTCCATACCCTTTCCAGAGACTGTTGACATCTAGTGGAAGCCATAAGTACTGCAACCTCGGTCCTATTCCCCATAGAAAAATATTACATGGGCTTCAAAATGAGAGGAGAGCCAAAGAAAAATAAATTCCGGACAGAAATTTCTCTGGTTTTTGCCTGCTAAATCTGTTCTGGAATAGCCACAGACTATATCTTAATGGTTTTATAAACTTCAGAGTGTTTCCTATCCAATAGTACTAAATATGTAAATATCCTAGTTTCTGGCCATGAGTGGTAGGCATTTAACTTTGGGCACGTCAGACAGGCGAAAATTCGGAAAATGGGACCCTAGCTGGAAGAGGTTAACCTGTCTCCTCCCCGTCATCTACACTGATTGAAGTGTATTTAACAGGAGACATCAATAAGGGATCATAGCTTTCAGCTGGATTCACCTGGTCAGTCTATGTCATAGAAAAAGCTTTTGTACACTCAGTGTATATTACTTTTAAAAGGCAATGACTTTGCAAAATGGTTCAGTCTGCAGCCTTTCAGGCTCCATGTCTAAATCTTTTCAGGGTACCTAAATCTACATCTGTGCCAAATTGGGTGTGGTAATCTCAAAATAAGACTTCTGAACTGTACATTGTATTACCGTCGGTGGCCATTTCATAAGATGACTGCTAAGGCACCCAGGGGCCAAATATGTCTTGGGTCCATATCTAAATCTTATGAGGCTACATAAATCTACCTCTGTGCCACATTTGGCGTGTGTATCTAAAAAAAGACCTTCAGAACATTAACAGTGGATTACCAACAGTGGCCTTTTTGTAAACCGGCTGCCACGGCCCCCAGGGGCCAACTCTGTGGTGTCTCCACATTAACATCTTCTCAGGGTCCATAAACCTACCTCTGTTCCAAAGTTGGTGCCTTTATCTCAAAACAGTTCTTCTGAATTGTGAAATAATGGTACCATTGGTGGCCATTTAAAAAAATGTCTGTCACACCCCCCAGGGGCCAAATCTGGGGTGGCTCTGTATCTGAATATTTTCAGGGTACATAAATCTATCTCTGTGCTAGATTTGGTGCTTTTATTGCAAAATGTATGATTTTTCCAGATTTTTTTGTTTATAAGTGTAATGCGTCTGTGTGTTGCTGGTGTAGAGGAGTCAGGCGCAGGACAGCAGATATGAGTAAATATATCAAATTTTACTCAATATTATAACAAACATCAAAAATATCCAAGTCCACAAATACGGACCACAATACAATAAAACAATCACTCACAAACAAACATGGGGGGAACAGAGAGTTAAAAAAAGTAATTGTGGGATTGAAACCAGGTGTGTAAAACAAGACAAAAATAATGGAAAAATGAAAAGTGGATCGGCGATGGCTAGAAAACCGGTGACGTCGACCGCCGAACGCCGCCCGAGCAAGGAGAGGGACCGACTTCGGCGGAAGTCGTGACAGTACCCCCCCTTGACGCGCGGCTCCAGCAGCGGGCCGACACTGGCCTCGGGGACGACGAGGACAAGGCACAGGGCGATCCGGATGGAGACGGTGGAACTCACGCAGCAACGAAGGGTCCAGAACGTCCTCCACCGGAACCCAGCATCTCTCCTCCAGACCGTACCCTTCCCACTCAACGAGGTACTGAAGGCCCCTCCTCCGACGCCTCGAGTCCAGGATGGCTCGAACAGTATACGCCGGGGCCTCCTCGATGTCCAGAGGGGGGCGAAGGAACCTCCCGCACCTCAGACTCCTGGAGTGGACCATCCACCACTGGCCTGAGGAGAGACACATGGAACGAGGGATTAATACGGTAATCTGAGGGAAGCTGTAACCTGTAGCATACCTTGTTCAGTCTCCTCAGGACTTTGAATGGCCCCACAAACCACGGACCCAGCTTCCGGCAGGGCAGGCAGAGGGGCAGGTTTCGGGTCGAGAGCCAGACCCGGTCCCCCGGTGCGAACACCGGGGCCTCACTGCGGTGGCGGTCGGTGCTCGCCTTCTGCAGCCTCACGGCCCGTTGCAGGTGCACATGGGCGGCGTCCCAGGTCTCCTCTGAGCGCTTAAACCATTCGTCCACTGCAGGAGCCTCGATCTGGCTCTGATGCCAAGGTGCCAGAACCGGCTGATACCCCAGTACACACTGGAAGGGAGAGAGGTTAGTGGAGGAGTGGCGGAGTGAGTTTTGGGACATCTCTTCCCATGGGATGAACGCCGCCCACTCCCCCGGCCGGTCCTGGCAATAAGACTGCAGAAACCTACCCACATCACAACAAAGTTTGAGGATTTTCTTTAACCAATGGATTGTAATGTTATGAGTAAAGTAGAAAACCCAGTTTCAATAAGCAATACGATATTAAAGAGATACTTCTGGGGTTTTGGCAATGAGGCACTGTATCATCTCCCCAGAGTCAGATGAACTTGTGGATACAATTTTTATGTCTCTGTGTCCAGTATGAAGGAAGTTATAGATTGTTTCGCTAGCCAATGCTAACTAGAGTTAGCAAAATGACTGGAAGTCTATGGGTATCTGCTAGCATGCTAGTAGATACCCATAGACATCCAGTCATTGTGCTAATGCTAGTTAGCATTGGCTCTCGAAACTACCTCTAACTTCCTTCATACAGGACATCCCAAAGTATCCCTTTAATGTTTCATGATATAGCCTGGCGAAGTGGTTCTATGCACTCACTGAATGGAAGCTGATAATTATGATTTTTTTACTCTGCTGGTCTTGGAAAGAAATTATGAGTTCTCACTGTCCAAGACAGAGTCAAGGCCAAGTAAAAATGTATCTGACACAGAGACAAGAGCAAGACACTCAATATGTGGTCTTTAGACTGGACTCGGGTACTACAACACTCATATTTAGGCTTCTAATGACATGAGGCCCATTGTTTTCCTTATCATCAATGACATGTGGCCCATTGTTTACCTTGTTACCTGGCAACCACAAGGGCGTTTCAAAGAGCTGTCAGTCAAGGCGAGCTCATGATTATAAGCTCCCCGCCCATTCAGCCTGTTCTTTCAGGCTTCCTGATAGTTACAGATAAGAGAAAAGGTACAATTTCTTAAATTCTGAGCATTTAAATAGCATAAAAATATAATGGGTGATGTTTTGGTAATTTAAAGGCTATTTTTACTTGGGAAATAAGATGACTGTGCAGGACCTTTAACTCAACTCATACTGTTAAAAGGGGTAATATAAGCTGCACACACGCACACATACTGTACACAAGCACACACACGCACATTTATTTGAAAGGCATAGTCAGTGGGTAGAGGCTCAGCAGGAAAGTATGCCCCCTTATCCACCACCCTCCCTCACACACACTCTCACCCGCCCCATGCCCAAGAATGGGACGATTTTTGTCAACATGGGGGCGACAGCGTCTGTGTCCAGAATTACAAGGTAATAAAACTGTTTACAGGCAGACCTTGGGAAGAATTCCACACTACACAAGTCGAAACAATATTCCCCAATGAGGCTTTTCCCAGTTTTCCTCTGCAAGCTGCTGGAAGGACCCACTTATTTTTAGAATGTGGTCAAAACAATGTATGACATATCTGCATCCTGAAAATACTTAATCTAGGCATCTGTGTGAGGTAAAATGAGGACAGGGGAGAAAGAGAGAGAGAGAGAGAGAGGCAAATGAGGGCATTGTTTTGATGACAAAACTCTTCGGTTCCCAGGGCTCAAAAAACACTGCACCTCCAACAACACTTAATCGTTCGGTAATCATTTTGTTCCTCTCGTAATTACTGTAACTGTCACTTTTTGTTCTTTTTCATTGAAGGAAAAAATGGAAAGTGTGTTTTTTTTCTCCTCTCCTAAGGCCCTGTCCCCGTGGTCCTTTCTTGCATGGCCTAAGAAGAAGTGTCCAGTTAAATCAGTTCAATTATGCCCTCATTCTCGGGGTAGAGGGGGCGGTCTCCACGGGGGTCTGAGGCCTGCTAGCATGCTGGAGGGGACAGAGGGGGGATGGGGGGTGTGGGAGGGGGGAATGGCCCAAAGATGCTCTGTTATTGGGGGCCAGAGCCCCACCCATCCACCTCATCTCAGCCAATCCAAATGCAAACGCCCTCTTGTTATGCCGCCCCCCCAAACGTCCCATATCTGACTGTATCCAGTGCCTCATTAAACCCCCACCTCTCCCCCCTCACACCCAACCCTTCTCTCTCATCCCCCCCTTGTGTGTTCCAGTGCCACATGTCCACCCACGGTCAGCGTGGCAAGTGCTGGTGCGTTAACCCCTTCACGGGTATCCAGATCACCCAGTCCACGAAGGTGCGGGGGGACCCCAAATGCATCCAGTATGTGGAGGAACAGGAGATGGCGACTGGGACACTGCCCACTGTCGTCCTGCATATGGCAGAGATATAGCAGCACTTCACCCACACCCAGATATCCCCAACAGTGGAACGATCCAAATCGACTGACAGCTGATATTGTTGTCATGTGCATGGGTTTCTTTCTACGTAGCCTACATGTTTTTGTTTAAGTGTGTGTATAGGTGGGGTGTTGTCTTTATATGTGTATGTGTGCGTGAGAGGGACAGATAATGAGTACTTCTCTTGTCTTAGGACAGGTCTCCCTTGTGAAAAAGATTTGTGTAAATCAAGATGGATGATAAAAGGGGTGTGAGAGCAAGGCAAGGACATTATCCATGCTACAATTCAAAGCAGGTTTCATGAATATGTTTTTACTGTGTGTGCATATGCACTGTACGTGCGTGTGTGCCTGCCTGCTTGCTTGCTCGTGTGTGTGCGTGTCTGTATATGTGTGTGTGTGTGTTTGACTGGCTGTGTCCCCTGCTATTCATAGGTTAGGTGCTGTGAGTAGCATGGATGCCGGAGATAACACTATGCTAATCACGGGGCTGTCACTGCATCTGGTTCAATTGGTATATCAGGCTGCATATAACCTCCCATTTATGCAGCTGCTTGCCTTCCATGCCACGTTCCACATCTATTTATTCAACCTTTCTCTCATCACACTAGTCAATATGTGTGGTGGACTAACAAAGCCTCACATTAAGCCCTTGACATATAGAAGATCCGTACCAAACTAACGAACCATGGGTGACACTTTATTTTGGTGTCTACATACAATACACACTAATCTGTTATTAGTGCATCATTCCATTAATGATGATGTAGTTACATGCTAATGCTAATTTGAATTGTTGGAAACACTTTACCTTAATAACCTATACCGCCACACTCTATTACCAACACTATTACATAGCAGTTTCCTATGTAACTACAATGTTGTTACTACAGTTACTACTGTGTAGTTACATAGGTAGGCTACAGAAGCAACTTAAAGGTACTGTGCTACCAAATTGTTTCATGCTAATTCGAATGGTTCAGAGATTTGTGTAGGGTAAATTAAATGTAACTTATTTGTCTTCTTTAATACACATTCTTCTGGCCTCTTCTTGTTCTGATATTCAATCTCATGTTTTTGTTAATGATATAGCTCTGTCCTTAAAATATATTCAGAGAAATAGCCTGTGCATGAATGTATCCTGTAGGCCCCTCACCTCAACAAGGTTAGGTCATTTATGTTCAGATAACTTTCATCTTTTGAGTATTCCTTGATTAGTTAATCGAATGTAGGTACATCTCTTGTTCAATAAAATGTCTGAATAAAATGTACCCAACCAAGCTCTCTCTCTCTCTCTCTCTCTCTCTCTCTCTCTCTCTCTCTCTCTCTCTCTCTCTCTCTCTCTCTCCTACTATTTTCTACTCTGCCTTCCTCTTTATCCTTCACCTCATGTGTCGTCTCCCTCTTGTTGATCCTCCAGAATTCTGACCCCCCTCCTCTCTCCCTTTCTCCAATCTATCCATCTTCTGCACTCTCTTCGTCCACTCCTCCCACCTCTCTACCAATGTCTTTCCATGATGACACTAGTCTGCAGTGGAATTGGGGTGGTGGTTTGTGTGTGTGTCTCTTTGCCCTCTGGTACTGTCCTGCATCCTGCCCATGTGGTGACGCCCCTGGCAAAGGGTGGTGATGGGTGGTCGAAGGGAAAGGTATATGGGGATCGGTGGTGGTTTGTAGAGGGGGGGTGTTGGAGGAAAGGGTGAATGGGGGTCGGGTCGGCGGGTGGTTTGAAAAAGGGGGTGTGGGGGGGTTGCGGTTACTAATGAAGTGTTGACAGTGGTGAGAGATTAGAACCTAGGGCTGACATTGACAAATGTGATACTAAGTGGGTTAAAGTGTCTATAAATAAACACAGGTTCCCAAATGTATGTCCGCTATGCCAATGCTGAGGCCTGGCTGCTACACCTCCAGTCCACACACTGCTAGGCAGAGGGCGAACAGAGAGAAAGGAGGGAAGGGTTGGTGGGAGGAGGAGGAGGAAGGTCTTGCACTCGTGTGTCCTATCCAACCCTGGAACTGGATTTCCCTTACTTTTCTATGGGCTCTTTCCACAATGCTGAGAGCCAACCACTGAGTGTCTTAAATGGCCCACTGACCGAATTAAAATATGAATACAAACATGCAAGCATGTCATACCATATAAATGATTTACAACTAAGACATTACAAGGACAAACTAACATATGAGACTGACGTTACGGAAAAAACAGATTCATTTTAGGTAAATGTGATAACATGTGACAACATGTAAAGCAACATGTGATAACATGAAACATCATGTGAAAACATGTGAAGTCATGTTTTTTATGTAAGGGTGTGACTGGGCTTTGACCTTATGACCTTCTGTGTTGCCAGTCTGCCAGCAAGGTGCTAATCCAGTCACAATGCATCATCAACCATGCCACTTTCCATGTGGAACTGGAGCTAGTATTTTCATATTTCCTTTTTGTTACTGTTTTCATAGAGTAAATTAGTTGTGCTTAGTATGATTTCAGTGCTTTGAGGATGTTGGCAGTTAGTTTCCTGTATAGATCCCTCTGTGCCCTCTGTTAGTGCACTAAATTTAACGGTAGTTTGAGGCTGGCCTACTTTGAAAACAAAGAGAAACCAATCCCTGTGGTTTTGGGGTATATTGATTTGTCAGAGTGGGCTAAAGTGGGGAGGGTGTTGATGGAGTGTGTGTGCCGGTGTGTGAAGAATGGGTAGGTTTGGCTACGAGTGTGCATATGTATGTGTTCCTGGGGGGTGAGGGGTTTAGCACAGAGTGGAGTGAGTGTTTACCATATGCTGCAGAGCAGGTCCTTGTGTTAGGAGAAGCTCACTCTGGATGACAGAGGGAATTCTCTGAAGCAAAGCAAAGCACCATGTGCTCTGCCAAGAACATTCACCTGGTGTTCTCCTTCCTCTTGTTTTTACTTCATGTTTAATTTTAATTTTGTAAGCTATACTGAACAAAAATATAAACGCAACATTAAATAATTTCAATGATTTTACTGAGTTCATATCAGGAAATCAGTAAATTTAAATATATTCTTTAGGCCTTAATCTATGGATTTCACATGACTGGGACAGGGCACAGCCATGGGTGGGCCTGGGAGGGCATAGGCCCACCCATTTAGTAGCCAGGCACACCCACTGAGAAGTCAGGCCCAGCCAATCAGAATGAGTTTTCCCCCACAAAAGGGATTTATTACAGACAGAAATAGCTCCTCAGTTTCATCATCTTTCTGGGTGGCTGTTCTCAGACAATGCCGCTGGTGAAGAAGCCGGATGTGGAGATCCTTGGCTGGTGTGGTTACACGTGGTCTGTGGTTGTGAGGCCGGTTGGACGTACTGCCAAATTCTCTAAAACGACGTTGGAGGCGGCTTATGGTAGACAAATGAACATTCAGTTCTCTTGCAAAGGCTCTGGTGGATATTCCTGCAGTCAGCATGCCAATTCCACTCTCCATTAAAACTTGACACATATCTCGCATTGAGTTGTGTGACAAAACAGAACATTTAAGAGTGGGCTTTTATTGTCCCCAGCACAAGGTGCACCTGTGTAATGATCATGCCATTTAATCAGCTTCATGATATGCCACACATGTCAGGTGGATGGATTATCTTGGCAAAGGAGAATTGCTCACTAACAGGGATGTAAACAAATTTGTGCACAAAATTTGAGTGAAATACGTTTTTTGTGCATATGGAAAATGTCTGGGATCTTTTATTTCAGCTCATGATACATGGGACTAACACTTTACATGTTACGTTTATATTTTTGTTCAGTATATATACAGTATTTTGTTTGTCATAAACTGTTGATGTGGAATATTGAAAGATGTAGAACATCATGCTTCACTGATTGTGTTAAAATTTGGTATGTCCTTGTCCCACCGCGCTCTAGCGACTCCTGTGGCTAGCAGGGCGCATTGCACGTTGACATGGTCGCCAGGCGTACGGTGTTTCCTCCGACACATTGGTGCGGCTGGCTTCCGGGTTAAGCGGGCAGTGCAGCTTGGCTGGGTTGTGTTTCGGAGGACGCACAGCTGTCAACCTTCGCCTCTCCCAAGTCCTTATGGTAGTTGCAGCGATAGGACAAGACTGTAACTACCTATTGGATACCAAGAAAAAGGGGTAACATTTTTGGGGGGGTTTTGTTAACATTTTTACCATAACATCTCACAACAAAACATTAACCCAACTCTGACTGTTTTACTCTAGGATGAGATTTGATCAGATGTTCTGGGATTCACAGATGTTGGTCATACAGGACCAGCATTGGGGGATACAGCGCTTCTTCACTTAGCTTTTTTACAACTAAATCTCTATTTCTTATGTAAATGGTGTGTTATAGAAGGGTCAAGGCACTTTTTTGCAATTTCAATTGTGTTTGAGAAAATTACCCCAACCAACAAGTAACTTCCTCATCCTCGATGTACAGTACGGGGGCTCGGAAAAAAAACTTGACCATAGGCTCCAGAAAAGCCCAAATAAGCCCAAAATATAAGAATAGTGATGCAGGTCTTTGTTGTACACATGAAATTGTGTCATTCAGAATATTTATTTGGCTGTGTTTTTGGGGCATTTGTCAATGTTTTTTTCGGAGCCCACGTACTGCACAACAAAGATAAGGAAGTTAATCGCTGGTTGTGGTAAGTTTCTCAAAAACAAGTAAAATCGCAAAAAAAGGGTCTGGACTCTTCTATAACATGTAATTTACCGTAACAATAGACATTTGCTTGTAAAAAAGCAAACTCCCATGCTGCGCATTCCTCAAATCTCCTTTCATCTTTATTCCAAATGGAGAAGAACCCCTATTACCTTTTGGGAGATTGAGAGAGTAGTACATGTAGGAGAATACAAGCAGTAATTTGGTATTTGTAGGTCTTGTAGTAAAATATGGGGATGATTAAAGGCAAAATACCTCCAAGGTTTGTGTTTCATTTGTGTTGCCGTTATTAATTATGTTTTTGACTATCTTATCTATGCATATCACTATGTCCTGAATTTGGAATGCTTTTGTCACGTCCTGGCCATAGAGAGCCCTCTGGGTTCTCTATTGGGTTTTGGGCCAGGACGTGACCAGGGGTGTTTGGCATTCTTTATGTTTTTTTTTTAATTGGTTCCCAATTAGAGGCAGCTGTTAATCGTTGCCTCTAATTGGGAATCCTATTTAGTTTGTTCTTTCCCCACTTGTGTTTGTGGAGTATTGTTTTCGTGTTGTGCCATTGTGTGCGTGCGATGTATGTCCGATCTGGTCATTTCTTTTTGTTTTGATTAGTTCCATTTGCCTATTACAAGATGTGGAACGCAACACACTCTGCTCCTTGGTCCTCTCCTTCATTGGATCGTGACAGCTCTCCGCAGAATGAGACTGGTTTCGGATTGGGTAGTACTGAGGAATTGAGAATAAATCTGTTTATTCATTCCATCAGTTAGTAGAAGAACACTATTTAAAATTGCTAAGCACATTTTAGCAGACCGACATTATATACGTTTCACAAAACTCCCTGTGCGACTTAGTGGGCCGATAAACCTTTGAAACCTCAAATACTTGGCATGAATCACTTTGTTCTGGGACAGGTTTGGTGTAGCGAGGCCCATGTTGCGATTATATGTAGCCATCCATAATTGTTGGCCTAATACTGTAATAAAAGGGGCATGAATGCTTTGAAGCCCTAAGTGCACTTGTCAGTTTCTTTGAAGGCAATAGTAATTGTCATGTTCTCTATCTCACAAATCAAATCCTCTACACATGTTCCTTCTCCACAGTCTACCCGGCTTCCCTCTTATACTACTGACGCCTTGATCAGACTATACAGGGGAACAAAGTTACCAAGTCTTCCTCCCTCAGTGTCTGTGTGCTGACGCTGCGTCACTCACACACATCTGAAGTTGGTCAAGTCCTAGTGTCCCCAGGGAAGGACTTCTGTACCCCAACATCTCTGTCTCGTCATGTTGTTTCCTGGAAGTCATCGGCAAACAATTCCCCCCCTACACCCTCTCCTTCTCCGCCAAAACAAAAACAAGCCAGACTACCTTCAGAGGAAGGTGTGTGATAGATGAGCTGATAGTACCCTCCTCTTTCCTGTTATTGAGCCCAAAAATGTTCTCTCTCTCTGTGTTTGTGTGTGTGTGTGTGTGAGAGAGAGAGACAGAGAGCAACCATTTATAACACAATAACTTTGTCCTTGGAAAACTTTGACTTGGCATAGCTGTAATTTCTTCCATACACTGTTAGCCATTTTTATTTAATCTGTAACTTACCATATTAATCAACATTATGATACTGTATAAACTGAATACAGTAGATTACCGTAGAATGCACAGTAACATACTGTACATTTGTTTTACAGCAGATCTTTCTGTAATTTCAACAGTAAAATACTGTAGAATGCACAGTAAAATAACTCTAGTGCATTTTGGGAAAAAGTTATCAGTGGGGAAAGAGTCTCTTGCTCATTAACTTCTTAGTCAAAGTCAAAGTCACCATTATTAGTCAGTTGTACAACCGAATGCCTTCAACCGAAATGTGTTTTCCGCATTTAACCCAACCCCTCTGAATCAGAGAGGTGCGGGGGGCTGCCTTAATCGACATCCACGTCTTGGCGCCTGGGAACAGTGGGTTAACTGCCTTGTTCAGGGGCAGAACGACAGATTTTTTCCTTGTCAGCCCGGGGATTCGAACTTGCAACCCTCCGGTTACAAGTCCAACACTCTAACCACTAGGTGAGGTGTCGGTTTTGGAGAGTCTGGCGTGCCCAAAGTAAAAGGCCTGCCACTCAGGCCCAGAAAAAGTTTCTAAGAGTGTTAAAATATTGTCTGTGAGTATAACAGAACGGATATAGCAGGCAAAAACCAGAGGAATTTCTGTCCTGGAAAAAGTGTTTTTGACACATTGCCTCATTTTGAACCCCTCCCTATTGAAAACAGCCATATATGGGAGTAAGATTGCAGTACCTATTGCTTCCACTGGATGTCAACAGTCTCTAGACAGTGTTTGGTGATGTTAGGTTGCTCTGGATGGTAATAGAAGAAGAATTTCGAACTAGTCACAGAATGTAAACAGAAGAGGAGGCGCGTTCACGGGCTCGCGCGTGCTGTGGTTTTTTCCTTTCCTATCATCCAGTTTATAATCCGGTTGAAATATTATAGTAAATATATATAAAAGTGTTCCTAAGGATACATTATCAATGATGTTTGATTGTTCTTGGACAAGTGTATAGGTATAGGTTGAACGCTTTCTCTTCACGGTTCAATGGGCGAGTGGATGCTGTATTTTATGAACATAACGCGCCAACCAAACGGAGATTTATGGATATAATAAATGACTTTTTCTAACAAAAGAACCATTGGATGTCTTCGTTGGACACTTGGGAAGCCCTCAGCAGAAGTTCTTCGAAAGGTAAGGGATTTTATATTAGCGATTTTATGCGTTTTATGAGACCCACTTTGGTTATGGATGTATGCTAATGCATAAAATATGAGAGGGGCTATCCTCAAACAATCAAATGTTGTGCTTTCGCCGTAAAGCCTTTTTGAAATCTGACAACGCTGTGATATTGCCAAGAATCAGAGCTTTTGATGACTATGCAACTTGCACCCCACTGCTCCCTAAGTAGTTAATGTTGAGATGTGTCTGTTACTTGAACTCTGTGAAGCATTTATTTGGGCTGGAATTTGAGGTGCAGTTAACTCTAATGTACTTATCATCTGCAGCAGAGGTAACCTTTCCTGTGGCGGTCCTCATGAGAGCCAATTTCATCATAGCTCTTGATGGGTTTTGTGACTGCACTTGAAGAAACTTTCAAAGTTTAACATTTCCGGATTGACTGACCTTCATGTCTTAAAGTAATGATGGACTGTTATTTCTCTTTGCTTATTTGACATGTTCTTGCCTCAATATGGACTTGGTCTTTTACCAAATAGGGCTTACTTCTGTTTACCAGCCCTACCTTGTCACAACACAACTGATTGTCTCAAACGCATTAAGAAGGAAAGAAATTCCATAAATTAACTTTTAAAAAGGCACACTTGTTAATTGAAATGCATTCCAGGTGACTGCCTCATGAAGCTGGTTGAGAGAATGCCAAGAGTGTGCAAAGCTGTCATCAAGGCAAAGGTTGGCTACTTGAAGAATTTCAAATATATTTTGATTTGTTTAACAATTTTTTGGTTACTACATTCCATATGTGTAATTTCATAGTTTTGATGGCTTCACTATTATTCTACAATTTAGAAAACAGTAAAAATAAAGAAAAACCCTTGAATGAGTAGGTGTGTCCAAACGTTTAACTACTTACGGAGTGGGGGGGGCAAACTGCAAATCCGGATGGATTTTCCTCTGGTTTTAGCCTGCTATATCAATTCTGTTATACTCACATACATTATTTTAACACTCTTAGAAACGTCAGAGCCTTTCCTATCCAATAGTACTAATTATGTGCATATCCTATTTTCTGGGCCTGAGTGGCATGCATTTTACTTTGGGCACGCCAGACTCTCCAAAACCGTCACCTATGCAGCCGCTCCCTAAGAAGTTAACTGGTACTGTATATCATAAAATATATTGTTGTAATTACAATTATTTAGAAAACCAATGCATACGTAACTACAACAACATTTTCCGTAACGGTTACAGAAACCTTTTAGTTTCTCTGATTTATCAACTTTGTATGCACTGACTGTACATTTCTAAGGACAACCTCAATACTGTTAACCCCTTAACAAGCTCTGTCACTCAAACATTCCCTCAATCTCTATGGGGGCTATGGCTAAGGGTTTCCCAAAGTCGGTCCTGGTCCCAAAAGAATCCCACCTTGTCTAGCGTATTTTGTTTTGTTGGCATTTGGAGTTTACCGAATTTCATAGCACCTGGTTTATGACTGTGACTTTTTTCAGATGAATGCACTTACTGTAAGTCGCTCTGGATAAGTGCATCTGCTAAAAAATAAACATTTACATTATTTGGCATGTGTGTCTGTGTGTGCGCCCATGTGTGTGGACCTTCGTTTCAGGTTGTGTGCGCTCATGTGTGTGTGTGTGTGTGTGTGTGTGTGTGTGTGTGTGTGTGTGTGTGTCTGCGAGTCATATAAAGGTTCATTTTCCATAACATGATGGGGCTCCTTAGGCTACCCTTTCCCCATTTGAATAGCTAAGTTAGCGCCGCCAGAGGTCTCCCCCCTTGAAGTTAGTTCAAACCCCATGTTAAATGACTTCCTAGTTCCTGGGCAATCTCTTTGATTTGTGTTGAAAACCAGGTGACTCGCCCCCCCAGGCAGGCCTTTAATAAAGTAATATCCTGTATACTATTCTCATCCTGTGGGCCCTCGTCTCCACGTCTCTATCTTAGTCTGCAAGCTTTATTATTAACACGCTGATCATATTGGTCCACCCAATTATTTTTTGAAGGCCAAATGCTATCATCCTCATTATCCACCTTTCTTTTACTACTGGTATGCTTCAAGGGGCCGATTCAGATTTTGGAATGTATGCCTTTTGTTACACACAACTTTCCTACACACTTCTCAGTATTTGGTATTCAGATTTACCTTATTCAGTCGCGTAACAAGCTCTGCAGGTGTGGCTACCTTGCGTGCTCTGAATACATTTACAGTGCCTTGCAAAAGTATTCATCCCCCTTTGCGTTTTTCCAATTTTGTTGCATTACAACCTGTAATTTAAATAGATTTTTATTTGGATTTCATGTAATGGACATACACTAAATAGTTGGTGAAGTGAAATGAAAAAAATTACTTATTTCAAAAAAAATTCAAACGTAAAATTAGTGCGTGCATATGTATTCACCCACTTTGCTATGAAGCCCCTAAATGAGATCTGGTGCAACCAATTACCTTCATAAGTCACATAATTAGTTATTAAATAAAGTCCACCAGTGTGCAATCTAAGTGTCACATGATCTCAGTAAATATACACCTGTTCTGAAGGCCCCAGAGTCTGCAACACCACTAACCAAGGAGCACCACCAAGCAAGCAGCACCATGAAGACCAAGGAGCTCTCCAAATAGGTCAGGGGCAAAATTGTGGAGAAGTACAGATCAGGGTTGGGTTATAAAAAAATATCTGAAACTTTGAACATCCCACGGAGCACCATTAAATCCGTTATAAAAAAATGGAAAGAATATGGCACAACAACAAACCTGCCAAGAGCGGGCCGTCCACCAAAACTCACGGACCAGTCAAGGAGGGCATTAATCAGAGAGGCAACAAAGAGACCAAAGATAACCCTGAAAGAGCTGCAAAGCTCCACAGCGGAGATTGGAGTATCTGTCCATAGGACCACTTTAAGCCGTACACTCCACAGAGCTGGGCATTACGGAAGAGTGGCCAGAAAAAAAGCCATTGCTTAAAGAAAAAAATAAGCTTTGTTTCAAAATAAAATAATTTTTTGGAATCTTCAACGTGGTAGGCATGTTGTGTAAATCAAATGATATAAACCCCCCAAAAAATCTATTTCAATTCCAGGCTGTAAGGCAACAAAATATGGAAAATGCTAAGGGGGGTGAATACTTTCGCAAGCCACTGTAATTAAATCGCTGGCCAACAGATTTTCTCGTGGAGGTTTCATCTAATAATGTTTTCAGTACATGTACAGTTGAAGTCGGAAGTTTACATACACTTAGGTTGGAGTCAGTAAAACTCGTTTTTCAACCACTCCACAAATGTCTTGTTGACAAACTATAGTTTTGGCAAGTCGGTTAGGATATCTACTTTGTGCATGACACAAGTAATTTTTCCAACAATTGTTTACAGACAGATTATTTCACTTATAATTCACTGTATCACAATTCCAGTGGGTCAGAAGTTTACATACACTAAGGTGACTGTGCCTTTAAACTTTTGGGGAGCGGCAGCAGAGGTGTCGGTTTTGGAGAGTCTGGCGTGCCCAAAGTAAAATGTCTGCCACTCAGGCCCAGAAACTAATTAGTACTATTGGATAGGACACACTCTGACGTTTCTAAAACTGTTAAAATAATGTCTGTGAGTATAACAGAACTGATATGGCAGGCGAAAACCCGAGGAATTTCTGTCCTATGATGCCTCTTTAATTGACATCATGGGAAAATCTAAAGAAATCAGCCAAGACCTCAGTTTTTTTTTTACCTCCACAAGTCTGGTTCACCCTTGGGAGCAATTTCCAAATGCCTGAAGGTACCACGTTCATCTGTACAAACAATAGTACGCAAGTATAAACACCATGGGACCACGCAGCCGTCATACCGCTCAGGAAGGAGACGCGTTCTGTCTTCTAGAGATGAACGTACTTTGGTGCGAAAAGTGCAGATCAATCGCGGAACAACAGCAAAGAACATGGTAAAGATGCTGGAGGAAACAGGCACAAAAGTATCTATATCCACAGTAAAACGAGTCCTATATCAACATAACCTGAAAGGCCACTCAGCAAGGAAGAAGCCACTGCTCCAAAACCGCCATTAAAAAGCCAGACTACGGTTTGCAACTGCACATGGGGACAAAGATTGTACTTTTTGGAGAAATGTCTTCTGGTCTGATGAAACAGAAAATTGAACTGTTTGGCCATAATGACCATCGTTGTGTTTGGAGGAAAAAGGGGAAGGCTTGCAAGCCGAAGAACACCATCCCAACCGTGAAGCACGGGGTGGCAGCATCATGTTGTGGGGGTGCTTTGCTGCAGAAGGGACTGATGCACTTTACAAAAAAGATGGCATCATGAGGCAGGAAAATTATGTGGATATATTGAAGCAACATCTCAAGACATCAGTCAGGAAGTTAAAGCTTGGTCGCAAATGGATCTTCTAATTGCACAATGACCCCAAGCATACTTCCAAAGTTGTTGCAAAATGGCTTAAGGACAACAAAGTCAAGGTATTGGAGTGGCCATCACAAATCCTTGACCTCAATCCTATAGAAGATTTGTGGGCAGAACTGAAAAAGCGTGTGCGAGCAACGAGGCCTACAAGCCTGACTCAGTTACACCAGCTCTGTCAGGACGAATGGGCCATAATTCACCCAACTTATTGTGGGAAGCTTGTGGAAGGCTACCCAAAACGTTTGACCCAAGTTAAACAAGTAGTTAAAGGCAATGCTACCAAATACTAATTGAGTGTATGTAAACTTCTGAGCAAATGGGAATGTGATGAAAGAAATAAAAGCTGAAATAAATCCTACTCTGTACTATTATTCTGACATTTTACATTGTTAAAATAAAGTGGTGATCCTAACTGACCTAAGACAGGGAATTCTTACTAGGATTAAATGTCAGGAATTGTGAAAAACTGATTTTAAATGTATTGGCTAAGGTGTATGTAAACTTCCGACTTCAACTGTATCTTAATAAACCTATCAGTCTGGAGATTCCAGCAAAAAATTGCTTTTCATTTATAGAGTGCATTTGGAAAGTATTCAGACCCTTTTACTTTATCAACATTTTGTTACGTTACAGCCTTATTGTAAAATGGATTAAATATTTTTTTCCCCTCATCAATCTACACACAATACGCCATAATGACAAAGGTTAAACTGCTTTTTAGAAATTTTAGCAAAGTTATTAAAAATAACGGAAATATCACATTTACATCCATTTTTAGACCCTTTACTCAGTACTTGGTTGAAGCACTTTTGGCAGTGATTAGAGCCTTGATTATTCTTGGGTATGACGCTACAAGCTTGGCACACCTGTATTTGGGAAGTTTCTCCCATTCTTCTCTGCAGATCCTCTCAAACTCTGTCAGGTTGGATTGGGAGCATCACTACACAGCTATTTTCAGATCTCTCCAGAGATGTTCAATACGGTTCAAGTCTGCGCTCTGGCTGGGACACTCAAGGAAATACAGACTTGTCCGAAAGCCACTCCTGCATTGTCTTCGCTGTGTGCTTAGGGTCGTTGTCCTGTTGGAAGGTGAACCTTTACCCCAGTCCGAGGTCCTGTGAGCCATGGAGCAGGTTTTCATAAAAAATAAACATGCAAATGCTTTTTCCACTAGACTAGGGTTTCCCAAAATCGGTTTTGTTTTTTGTCCTAGCACTACACAGCTGATTCAAATAACCAACTCATCATCAAGCTTTGATGATTTGAATCAGCTGAATCAGACTGAGTTTGGGAAACCCTGCGTTAGACCTTATTAAAGGGTTTCCTCACGTGGAAAATTTGTGGAATTATTCAAAAATTAAATCAAGGTCAGAATACGGCGCAATTGTAGACTCACCTTATTTTATTCGATCTCCACCTATAAAGAATACCTAGTGAATTGCATGCTATTCTCATGCTTAATTTAAGTTAAACGGCAGAATACACCGAGAGAAAAGTACGTAAAAAAAGGGAATTACGTTCCGTTTACACTCGCTTAATTCGGGTCGGAATCGCCCCCCCAAGTCTTTACATTGGATTTTAATAGTTTGTATACAGTTATGTTTATGGCATCTAATTACATTTGCATCGACTGTATGGATTTATTCAGCCAGCCAGTATTAATTTGTACCGTTGATATTATGGGTAACCAGTCATTTAGTTTTTACAAACCCTGTAAAATGTCTAGGCCTTAAAGCAGCAATCTGCAGATGCTACATCCTTTGTTGGACTTAATGATATATAACCATTGATTCTTGACAAATATAAGCGGAGTTCAACTGTCATATCCCATCAGAATATAAAATATAAGCTTGTTTTATTCCAATGTTTGTAAACAACGTAAATGTAAACATATACTGTAAAGCCTCAAAACATTGTTCAAACTACCTTGCATCCGTACTCTGTCTATACATTTCTCCACCCCCATCCCTCAGCTTTTAATCGAAACGTTGGTGGGGATAACTTTTTCTTATTGTTTCAACTGTGGATTTCCCCATTAAATATAGATTATATTCATCAACACTGGGTATATGTATGTTATGGGATGGGGTATTGTGCTTTGATTCATTTCCATGACCAGGGAAAGTGCGATCAGTCCTCAGTCAAAAGTGATATCCCCATTGCAGTATACAAAAGCAAGACCACAGTCATGCAGCTGATATCACGGCCAGTGTATGTAGATACAGTATGTCATATCTCATCATGTCATATCTGATCACCACAACGTTAGGCCCCATACACACTGTTCCTGGTAACAACATGGAAGTATTTTCATTGGTTCCAGCCGGCTTAATCTGGGGGCGTGTCCGCACAAGGAGTGAACTATTTGTATGGGCTCATTTGAATAGCTAGGATTACTCTGAGAACCTAAGTTGTTGTGGTCAGGTTTTTCAAACCTCTACTAACCCACATACAGTATACTCCCTATATATCCCTCGTGTATGGCTGTACTGTATCTTTGGTATATGACTATATGTTAGTGCCTTGGAATAGCCTGAAAATATTTTTGAGATAAACAATTTTTAGAGGTCTTGAGGCCACACGGCACATCACAAAAACACATCACTACTAAGTCTTTAAATGAATACATAACTTTATTTAAATAAATGCTTTATCATAACAAAAAAGACAAAGGTTAAAAGAGTACATAAATTACAAGTTGAATAAATATTACACAGTGATATTCACTTTAATAATTTGAGTTTTTTGTCTTTTTTTATATTTGTTTCATGAAGAGTTCCAAATGCTGACCATTTCTTGTAACTATCCTCCGGCACCAATGGGTATTTTTTCACAAGCCAGTTAACCAATTGATTTTGTCTCGTTTTATCCATAAAAACGTTATGCATTCAGAAAAAAAAGCTGTAGTTACTATTGTAGTATGAACTGTATGAGTCTATAACCAGGTCGGAGACTAGGAATCTGAAGAAGACACTTTAAAATCTCCAACACCTCAATCTAACGCCACACCACAAATAAAATGTATAGAGAATTTGCACAATTCGCAGCTTGGTTGAATTGTGTCAATTTGTTGATTAGACCTCAAATGATTCAATGCCCTTATCCACATTTCTTTGAACCAAGATGGCCTTGGCAAATCTTAATTAAAAAAATGCCCAGTTAGACTGCATCATTATGGCTGGCCAAGAACTTCAATAGGCTTCTAATGGACTGCTGCTAAAATGGAAGGTGAACATTGAAGCTGGAGAGGGAATCAACATCTAAACATCTCCCGCTAGCTGCTTTCCTGTTCCTCAGATTCCCAGGTCTCCTTGTGTCTGTTTCTAACTGTATCTACTGTCATGCAATTGGTGACCCCTCCGTGATGGGGTGGTGTGGCTAGGCCCTGAACACGACCCCTGTCCATGGTGCTCTGTCTCTTGCTTTCTCTCTCTCACTCTGTCATTCTTTCTCTCTCACTCTCTGTGTGCTAGAGTCCATGAGAACAGTTAGATCAAAGTGGGACAGTTGTGTGGTTGCTAATGTAAGGTACTGTGTGTTATTATCCCATTTTCCTTATTGGATGTTGGTGATGGAGGTCCCAGGCATGGGCCATATAAGCCCCTGTCAACGATTACCGAGAAGGCCTTGCAGAGGCCTGATTCTGAATCACAGTAAATGTTTAGCTTGTTTTGTTTTTCTACACAAGCAACACTATTACAGGACATTGTCTGTCGGTATTAATATTGTAGTTGTTTTAAATTCTATACAGTAAGTGCAAGCTGCTTTCTTTCAAAGTGGACTGGGGTGGAGGTGGGGAAGGGTGCCAAGCTGCATTGGGTATAGGAGGACCTAGTGATTTGAGATTTGCCACAGGGGCTGAATAGTTCACTTCCATGTAAGAAGGCATTTTGGATGTGAAGGGTAGCAGGGTATAGCGACTTTTTCCCCCACTAATTCTGTCTCATAGTAAATGAGGGTACAAAGCTATAGGCCTGAACGTATTGACCCCATTGTTAGTGTTACAGCATCTCGTTGCCATTATGAGCTATGCAAAAACAAGAGTATCCTATCCATCACAACTGTATGTCCAAACGGATAATATTACGTAATGGTTGGTTCACAGACTCAACTGAGGCTGGAGTAAAAGCTCTTTCATTTGTTGTCTGCTGATGGCCTTTCCCCCTGCCTCCCAGAGTAACTATGACCACTTACGCTGTGGAATAGGATCTGATGGCTAGTAATGCCTTGTACATCTCTTCTCTGACTACTGGGAAAGAGAAGCAGCAGCAGTTTGTTAGTGCTAACTCGGAATTGTAATATCACTTGGCTTATATTTTCTGGCAATCGAATACATTGGCAGTCAACTTTGAAAGCAATGTTCTAGGTTATCAATGCATTTGAAAATAAGAGACAGAACGGGTACTCTGGTCTGCCTTTGCCCACAGAGAGGGATTAGCAATGGATTCATAATGTGATTGTGACACGATTACAAGAGCTATGTCACGTCCTATAGAGTTACCCTTTGTCTGTACTAGACCAAGAACTACTACTCTGGGGCCTCTTAGCATTAGCAGAGTTTCTGTCCCTTAGACAGCTACCACGTTGCATTTGCGTCACTATTCAAATGTGGATTTGCATGTAGGAAGGCACTGCGACTTGCACACAGACGGACATAAACTACTCTTTCTACTGACCCTGTAGGTAGTGTTCAACGATGCCCTCTTCAGCGGAAGGGAAACTGCTCTCCATTTCCAATGCAAGTAATGTTGTGTTGTATTGAAAAACAAGTTGTCGAGAAGGAGGGAACAATTTTGGGGTGCGACACACAAGCAAAGGGGGAAGGATATAGATGGGGTATAGCTTTTTTTTGACTGTCTCATATTCAAATAAGGATGGCGTCATGGAACTATTCAAATTGTTTACAGGCTAAAATACACACGTCCTTTTCCAAGCACCAGTACATTGTAGTTGTTTGTTTAAAAAAAGAACATTCATTAATCTATAGGTAAAAGTAATACACCAAGGTTACACCGTAGCAGTGTTAGGGGACCACTTGGTTAAGGAACATGGCTCAAAAGTGGGCGGTTGTTACTTCACTGAAGGCAAAGAAAACAGTACAAACAAAACCATACAAGACTACACCCTCGAACAACTGAGACACAAAGAGTAAACATCTAGCCTCACTGGTGAATGCAAGTCTACAACATGCTTTTTTCCCTCGTTCTCCCAATTTTTGTCCAGACTTTAGCAATAAAATGCATTACTGCTGTTAGTTATTGGGGGACTGCATGATTGTTCAGCCACATTCAATATTCTTTAAGTCCCGGTAGTTGGACCAATGGAGTCTTGCTGAGCACAGCTCTGATCAGATGAGAGAATGGGGACTTTGTGGCAGCATTCCCTTCACCAGTAGGGGCAGTGTTCTCCATTAAGTTCTGTGTTACCCTGCATGGCAGTGTCTGTTAACAATAGGCACAGTTGGCATATCAGGCTAGCTACAGAGTCAAAGAGTCACTTACATAGGTTCGTCTGTAATGAGCTGCTTATTATGTCAAACACTCTCCATTTTCCCAGATACATAGGTTTCATAGGCTAGTGGGAGAAATCCATCCTCAAGACTACTTCAAGCACCAGCAATAATGCTTGTTATGTTGTTGTTGTGACAAGACGAAAAGAGAAAGAAAAATGACATTCTTGTGTTAAAAGCTCACTCCCTCTCTCTCTCACACACACACTCAAACACACATACATGCATGCCCACACAAACTTAGTGAAGTTACACATATCCAAGCAGGTTCCCCTATTCATAAGTGCTGTGACAGAACCAAATACCCAAATAGAGTCAACTGTCTCAGAAAGACCCTATCACATGCTTATTTTTTCTTTTTTGGAAAGCAAAAAAACAAATACCTCTGCCAATAGAAGGTCCAGCTATCTCCTCTGAAACCTCAATAGCAATAGATGTGAATGATCAAAACAGTCCTGTTTATAATCAGCATGCCTTATTTTCATTTTTTCATCGCTTTTATGTTAGCTTTACATGATACAAAGTTTGGTGCTTACACCCCAGCTTCTATAAAAATATATAAGTATATATTTTCATGAATCACTAGTGTGGTTCCCAGCTCTTAGTGGGGGAGGGGCCCGAGGGTCAAACAAGGGCTTAAAACCTCCTGGGTTCCGTCTACTAAAAGATGAGCACACAGTCACACAAAAAAAAGAGATTTCAGGTGTCCTTTTTTCAAGCCTGTCCTTTCGTTCATTTGATGTATATTTTTTTTTGTATTGAAAATCTCAAAAAGTGACTGGAGGGCGGAGCAGACAGGCAGGAGGGAAAAGAGGAGGCAGGGCCCTGGGTCAGGTGATCGGGACGGGGTTGGAGCAGCCTATTCACTCGTTGTTGATGCTGCTGCTCTCTAGGTCCTTGCATTGGATGTCTCCCCCGCTGTAGTCTGTACCGGGCAGCTGCACGCCGTACTTGTCCACGCACCAGCAGATGCCCCGCTTCCTGCCGCGAGAGGGTTTGCACTGTGGGAGCGATCAATGTGCAGCAACACAAAGGAGGGAAAGAGAGAATGAGAGAGAGAAAGACATTGTAAGAACAAATATTATTTTGGAGCCAATGTGGATCTGAAGAGGCACATCAGTATGCAACTGGTCTATGTTAAACCATGAATAAGGATTATGATGGAGGGATAGTTCTCACCTGTTTGCGTTTGAAGAAGCCCTTTCTGTCACAATTGGGGAGGTACAGGGACAGGGCCATGACACGGGATGTGTCCTTCATTCCCTGGATGATCCCATCCAGCTTCCTCCTGCAAGGACCCTGTTGAGGAACGATACAACTAACATTAGTTCCCAGTGCTAGCGCCATGGGTTGAACAAAATCCTGCACAGTCAATTCTCTCTCCTAGGATCAGAGTTGAAGATGCACACTAGCAAGCATCAGCATTAGCACAATATTAGCGTTAAACCCCATCTTTCCTACTCTCCACTCTTGTACTTACAAACTCTGGCTCGTGCTTGTCAATGGGGAGTGGGGAGTAGTCCATGGGCTCAATGGAGTACAGCTTGGCCTGCGCCCGCTTGCGGTCCTTGTCCTTGCGCAGTGGCCTGGATCTTCTTGCTGTTGATGACGTCCTGCTTGGGGAGGAGCGGCACTTTAGCAGGCTGCAGTTGGTCCTCCATTATTTCGGTCGTCAGGGTGTCCTCGTGTTCCCGAGACTCATGATCTACACAGGGAAAAAATATTTGTATCAATGGGTGTGTCATCAACATGAACTAAAAAAGCACATACCTGTCACATTACCCCCACCTAAAATGTTCAAACAGCTTTTCCTGCACAAATGAAAATATGGACTCCCAGGTGCTTTTCCCAGAGTTTGGGCCACCAAATGTTTATTTTGCATTTGTTTACAAAGGAGGGGTCAGGATCATGGATCAACAGCTGATAAACTACTGTACCTCCTCCACCACCTCACCCCTCCCCCACCATACAAACAGCCATCATCAACTAACGGAGGTCAAAGGAAAGAAAGTAAACATGTCTGAACTGCCTAAAAAGGACAAAAGCTTAGCTCAGTCACTTCTGTATCATGCTGGCTACATGCATGACATTGTCTCTAAGACATCTCTACAACAAGGTGTGTGGCATTTTGGGTGACACAATGGCTTATTTTGTTGATCATAAGCCATTTCGGTAATAAAATACTTCTCTGGCAATTCTTGCAGACTTTCACATCTCTCACAGATCAGATGTTGATGTCATGGTAACTGAGTATCCATGGCAACTGAAGCCTATGGCAGAGGTGGACACATCGTAGTCTGAATGTAAAGTATAATTTCATATCAAGAAACATAACACAGTAATGTAAAATAGTCTGAAGCCAGGCAGAAAGACCAGTGCTCTCCCCCTACCCCTTCCCACTCCCCAGGGGGCACTACAGTCCTAGAGGTACATTTGAAGTTCCCACCAGGCTAGAGATTTGGGGTCCTGATCCCTTATCCCCTCTCTTCCAGTCCCTCCTCTGGGCTCAGCCCCCATAAGCCAAGAGCCCTATGTTCTCTGAAGCCAAAGAGATGAGCGCTCCTCTCCCCTCTTTGCTTAGTCTATCGTAAGCACACAAGGCACTGTTATAGGACTGCCAGGCCCCAACTGGTGAGCGGCCGCAGTGCCAGTAGATGACCAGGGTTATATTTATCCAGCAAGGAAACCCACAGGTCATTGCAGCAGTGGCAATGAGGAGGGCTGGCCCAACCGGAGTAGTGGTTGAATGTGCAAAGTATTGTTGGGGAGAGACAACCGCAAGATATCGACAGACAGCTGAAGAGGGGGACGATAAAGAATTATTGAAACATAACCACATTTCAATGTTATCTTAATTAAGTATAGGCTAGTGGTCTGGACTTAGTACATGGCCACCTTGGGGAAAAAAAGAGAGGTATGTGACCACCGAGCGGTGTATTACCGAGAATTGATGTCTGAAGAGTCTGGACACAGCAGGGGTGTCTGGGAGGAGGTGAGTTGGGGGATGAAGGGAGGAGGGTGATTACCGGAATTGGGACCCTGGCTTCTGAACTGCCGTCCTCGCTTTGAAAGTAATCTCACAACTCATGACTTGGCAGGCGTCTCTGTGTTTGGATACGTCCTCGACTCTCCCTGCTCAGACCGCCAGGGCTATAAAATGCTATAAATAAGTATTTCAAATTAGCTTTCCTACGTGCTTGATGCCTGGATGCTGGGGGAAGAATCCTTAATTTGACCAGTATTCAAAGTACCACTGATGACAATGCTGCATATGTATTTCAAGCCGTCATGAATGATTCTGTGATTCTGCAAACCATTTTCAGGGTTACCTACTACAAACCGGAGAACGTATCCCCCTTCCATTTTACAAATGCAACACACACTACATCATTGGCCTACTTTACATGCAGCGTGAGAAACACTTGTGAGATCCAAAACATTTGAGCATCTTCCAGAAAGACTGCTATGTCTCATGATCCATGACATCTATTCACATTCAGCCTAATATGATTTGGGTGGAGAAATATTAGATTGAGAAATGTCAGCACATTGTCAGCACACTGACATCATTGCACTCCAATTACATTAGCAGTAGGATTTGTGAACAAGCTCATTAGCTCAAGTGAGGGATGAGAGTTTGTTACTTGTGTGTATAAGCTTGTGAGGAAATATTGGACGTTATAGTGGATGTACTATTGAAATATGGGATGGTAGAAGAGTTTGCTTCATATTTGATGGTGAAAATGAACATCCATCAACCGTTTAAATTTATATTATTATTACAAAATGTAGTGTTTATTTTAGTACATCATACTCCTTGCCCAGAGTAAATAAAGTGCTGTTGTGCTTCCAATTCACAAGCTGTGCCTGCAATTCAAAGACATGGAGACAGAATGTACCCATCTTTAGCCAACAATACCCAGAGTGTAGTCTGTTTACAGACAATGGAGTCTCTCTCTCTCCCGCTCTCTTTTTCTCTCTCGCCCTCTCTGTTTCTAAACCACCAAATTTGTATTTTCTGAAGTGGGCTTTTCCCTGCAGCGGCAAAAACTAAGTTTTTCCATGCTTAGGGTCCCCAGCTTGTAAAGGAGGCTTAGTAGGCCTGTGTTTAAGTACTGAAACACTGCCAGGACGCTGGCCTCCAGCCAAGACAGCACGGTCACATGCAGCCCCCTCCATTAAGCCCAGGCTGACAAGGTATTGGTATCTCTCCCCTTGTTCTCACTAAAGTTTTCATTAAGACAAGAGGAACGAAACAGGCAAAGGAGGTTCAACCGATACACCTCTGTTTAAAAATGTACATGTGTGCGGGGCAATTATGCTTCATGAATATTCCAACCCACTGGGCACACACTGGTTGAATCAACGTTGTTTCCACATAATTTAAATTAAATTACATTGAATCAATGTGGAATAGATGTTGAATTGACATTGAATTGACGTCTGTGCCCAGTGGGAAGTTTCTTTCTGGAAGGAAGCCTAAACATGAATGACAAGCCACTCTTCTTTCAGTTATTTTTCTCTCTCTCAGCTGGTCTTTATGAGTTCACAGTCATGCAACTTGGGGTGGAAAATGCACCAGAACAATGAGTTGCTCAAATTCTCATTGGCTCACACACCTTACACCACTGAGTGTAGCCTAGTCCATGAACTAGCACAGAACACCCTCTGAAATTACATCTTTACAAGATCCTAGGTGTTGAGTAAAGGTGCTGTTAATCCAGGGGTCAGGGGGTATGTGATAACATAGTGATAACGGGAGGTCCTCTGTCATCTTTTAGCCATGGCCTGATATCCCTGCTGTTGTAGCAAAGAGAAGGAGACATGGAAAACCTTGGACCATCATTGTAAATGAGAATTTGTTCTTAATTGACCTGCCTGGTAAAATAAAGGTTAAATAAAATACAAATAAAATAAATAGAACATTGCACTTGAGTAATTTATATTACAGGTAGGAATACATGATCCATAACAAGAGCCTGTAGGGATCTAAACAACATGTATAGTCATTGGAGCACATTCAATTGCACATCGAATGGCCTTACAAAATGCTCATTGGGGCACAACTCAAACACTGAATTGCCCTCCAACACAGCTGGAGGGCAATGCAGTGTAAGAAGAACATGTTGGTTTGTTATCAGTAGTACTGTAACATCCTCAACTAAAATGTATGTGGAGATAGCGACACTATACAGTACATTGGGAAAGTATTCAGACCCCTTCCCATTTTCCACATTTTGTTACGTTACAGCCTTATTCTAAAATTGATTAAATAAATGTTTATCCTCATCAATCTACACACAATACCCCATAATGACAAAGCGAAAACAGGTTTTTAGAAATGTTTGCACATAAAAAAGAGAGAAAAATAGATATATTTACATATTTACATAAGTATTCATACCCTTTGCTATGAGACTCGATATTGAGCTCAGGCGCATCCTGTTTCCATTGATCATCCTTGAGATGTTTGTACAATTTGATTGGAGTCCACCTGTGATACATTCAATTGATTGGACATGATTAGGAAAGGCACACACCTGTCTATATAAGGTCCCACAATGCATGTCAGAGCAAAAACCAAGCCATGAGGTCGAAGGAATTGTCCGTAGAGCTCCGAGACAGGACTGTGTCGGGGAACAGTACCAAAACATTTCTGCAGCATTGAAGGTCCCCAAGAACACTGAGGCCTCCATCATTCTTAAATGGAAGAAGTTTGGAACCACCAAGACTCTTCCTAGAGCTGGCTACCCGGTCAAACTGAGCAATCGGGGGAGAAAAGCCTAGGTCAGGGAGGTGACCAAGAACCCAAAGGTCACTCTGACAGAGCTCCAGAGTTCCTCTGTGGAGATGTGAGTACCTTCTAGAAGGACCACCATCTCTGCAGTATTCCACCAATCAGGACTTTACAGTAGAGTGGCCAGACACAAGCCTCTCCTCAGTAAAAGGCACACAACAGTCCGCTTGGAGTTTGCCAAAAGGAACGGAAAGGACTCTCAGACCATGAGAAACAAGATTCTCTGGTCTGATGAAACCAAGATTGAACTCTTTGGCCTGAATGCCAAGGATCACGTCTGGAGGAAACCTGGCACCATCCCTACGGTGAAGCATGGTGGTGGCAGCATCATGCTGTGGGGATGTTTTTCAGCGGCAGGGACTGGGAGACTATTCAGGATCGAGGGAAAGATGAACGGAGCAAAGTACAGAGAGATCCTTGATGAAAACCTGCCCCAGAGAAATCAGACTGGGGTGAAAGTTATCTTCCAACAGGACAACGACCCTAAGCACACATCCAAGACAACACAGGAGTGGCTTCGGGACAAGTCTCTGAAAGTCCCAGAGTGGCCCAGCCAGAGCCCGGACTTGAAACCGATCGAACACCTCTGGAGAGACATGAAAATAGCTGTGCAGTGACGCTCCCCATCCAACCTGACAGAGCTTGAGAGGATCTGCAGAGAAGAATGGGAGAAACTCCCCAATTACAGGTGTGCCAAGCTTGTAGTGTCATACCCAAGAAGACTTGAGGCTGTAATCGCTGCCAAAGCTGCTTCAACCAAGTACTGAGTAAAGGGTCTCAATACTTATTTGATATTTTTTATACATTTGCAAACATTCTTAAAAACCTGTTTTTGCTTTGTCATTATCGGGTATTGTGTGAAGATTGATTTTAATACATTTTTGAATAAGGCTGTAATGTAACAAAATGTGAAAAAAGTAAAGGGGCCTGAATACTTTCAGAATGCACTGTAAGTGCTGGTGGAGAGTCAAATCATAGTCATGTAAAACTTATCCAGAATTACATTTTTTTCCATACACTTTATTGACACCTTTAGATGGCTACTACCAGTCAAAGCAGATTTTGATTCTTCATTACATCTTCAAAACAAAAGGATTCAGAGGTGAAATTTAGCAGGGTCTTTATCGCTTTTCTTTCTGCTTTAAATAAAAATGCTGGACCTCATTATATATGTAATCATATTCAGATGGTATCATTATTAACACACCCTTTTGCACTGCTAAACAACAGCTATGGTTGGACAAGGAGACCATGCTACTGCTTTATTCAGTACAGTATGTGTGTTGTGCAGTATGTGTTGTTGGTTCTTGTTTTGAACCTTGTATCTGGGCCGTACAATTGCAGTCTCCTCTGGCACTGAATTCAAACTCAATTAGCAACTTACAGGAAATAACTTTTCCCAGGGTACAATGTGCAACAAATATTTATAGTGCAAAAAAAATAATCTGAGTTAAAAATAGCAGCAAATAGCAGCAGGAACAACTCAGGGATTGAAAATTAATGGAACACTTGTTCTGTACGGATAAGAATGCCTTCCAAGTAGGGCATAGGTATACTGACCCCACCTCTCTCGCAACTGCTGCACCAAAGACATTTCTCCTTTTAGGTAAAATAAATGTTCGACAGCAGTTGAAAGCACACTATCGCGATGCTACATGCCGCTGCTCTCCTGTGCAAGCCTAATTTTGGTCTGAGGTCTCATTACACATCTGAGTTTTGTTTTTTTGACAAGCCACATGGACAGACGCTGCCTTTTTCTGGGTCAACCTTCACCACTACACAATTGCTGGGTGTGACATAATCCCCGGGGGCAGAGGCTGCTATTTTGGCTCGCCATGAACGTTTTCTGTCCACTGTCCTCAACTTCAGACACTGAGGCCAGAGACGAAGATGAAAATGACAAAATACACATTTTGGAGCTGAAACTGGCACCAAAGTTGCAGACAAAAGATAAGGACCTCTATTGTTCCCAATCTGCAAAGAAACTTGAGACCGGCTTTTTTGTTGGGCTCATTACAGTGACTTGCAACAAGTTAGGTTCTTCTGTGGGAAGTGATTAGTTGATTTTGAGCCCAAAAACATGCTGTCCTGGGTCGTGTCCAGTAGGGAGAAAATGTATTGAAAACAGAGTGAAAAGAAAAGTACTAAACAATCATTTTCGTTGTCTGTTGCAAAACCTTTGGTGTTCTCTACTGAGCACGACCCTGGAGTTGGAGCGGTAAATGGTGGCAGCTTTGGGGTTAACAGGGCCTACACAGTTTAGATCAGATCACACCGGTTTAAAAGCCAGCATGTGGATGTCACTACCTTTGGAGTCACATGTTTCTGATAGAGGAGACAGCTGTGTGAGCTGATTCTCTCCACAGCTGTTACCCACTAGCCTTCCAGGTGTAAGTGACAAATGCTAGACTGATTGCTATAAAACTTTATTGGAAGAACTCATTCAAGCATGCCAACTCCAAAGTAGGTTCTCTAGCTTTAATACTGTGCATGGGAACAATGCCATAGCTTGACCGTAGAGCATGTTTGCGTGTTATTTTGGAGACCTTACATTGGCAATTGGTTTCCCATGATTAACACTTGCAATGGCACAGCATTCTAGAAAACCAGAACCTACACCAAAGAAGACAACATATTGTACGCCGAAGACGGCATGTCATTGATAAACTGTTTCACATCTGATGAGGTTGGTTATATTTAGCATTCAACAACATCCAGTTCTGTGAGGAGGGGGTTCTTGGTGAGTGAGTTGTAAAATCCCCGTCAGCAATGGTCTTCTCCCTATGACCTAGCAATGTAACAATCAAACAGTTGGGACCATCTCTGAGTCAACTGAGCTGTCCATGACGGATAGAGCCATTTATGTGCAATGTCTACAGTACA
This sequence comes from Brachymystax lenok tsinlingensis, assembly GCA_030435695.1. Taxonomy (NCBI): domain Eukaryota; kingdom Metazoa; phylum Chordata; class Actinopteri; order Salmoniformes; family Salmonidae; genus Brachymystax; species Brachymystax lenok. The sequence continues at coordinate 32,795,697 of CM059785.1, forward strand.
GTAAGTGTTCAAGTAGGCCATTTATAGTAGATAGGCCAACCATGATGCCTAACACAAATGTGTATTGTCAGTGAACTCTCTGTTGAAGGAGACTGGCTTGTCTGATGTAAAATAAAAATGTAAGGATGTTTTCTCGATTAGGGAACATAACAATGCAGTAGGGATGTGCAACGTCAACTAGCCCATACTGGCATTCTGCTGGTCTGTTTGATCAGTTCAGATGAGGAGAATTGGTGTGGAAATACTTGAAGTTGACCCTGCTACCATAAAATATTTTCTTTACTTGGCTGGGGCTGTATTTTATCTGTAAAAGACCAGGGATAAAGAAAACGGAATCATCCCCCTAGTTCTAGCCTTTCAACAACAGAGCCACAAATCACTTGACACATGGATTAAGTTGTCAAGCTAAGGGAGTAAACTTTATTTATAATAAAGGTTACATGGAGAAAATCGGACCTCTCTGAAATGAAAATGGATGACCCTCCCTTGAGCAAAATATATTTGACCTAAACCCTCCCTTAACGCTTGGACAAAAAAACAGGTAACCCTCCCCTATACCCCAAATAATAATTAAAATAGCAGAGAACATGTCTACCGTTTACCCTCACTTCTTGATCTTTTAAATATTAGCAGAATACCACACAAATTACGGGCTAGGAATAGACAGAGCGATAGGCCTATGTGTTCATCTGATCATATTACTCCAATGCCAAATCAGTGTGTCTTGTTTGCAACGAAACTGTCCCTGTTTGCAAATAATTAAATCTGAGACATCATTAGGAATCTGAGCATGGTACTTTCAAAAGTTAGGCCTACCTTTCCACCCCAGACAGAGTTGGACTACCAACTGCTGGCTACTCTTCTTTCGTGGCTTTTCCCCAACGAGATAACAAGTGTTTCTCTAAAAGCTGTCTGGGTTTAAACATCTTCTTGTACAGAAAGTGAATAGCTTAATCAATTGGTATTGACAGAATTAGATTACTTCCCAAGAAAACTCTATTTATTGTCTCCTCGGCCATAAAAGGTTGTAGCTCAGCCTCTGAATGTCAAAGCAACAAAACAATGATATTCCCATATGCATCCGAGTCACCTATTTCCCACGGATTTTACAGCTTGTTTCTAGCATAAAGGATCACGGACACCAAAGCACTGTTAAAGATCACGTTATATAAGCGAATCTGTTTTATTTTCTTAAGAATCTTAAGCTTACAAGCGGTAGGCCTTTGCTTTTTACCATTTTCTGTAATAAAAGGTAGGACTATGGCATACCCTCTCATACCCCCTCAATTCAAGTCTTAGTTTTAACTTAACAGCCCTTCACTGACATGGAGGTAGGCTAATTAAAGAGTCAAATCTATGGATATAGCAGCCTATAGCGACATTTTCTAAAATAGGAAGAAATAGGTTCCAACACAAAGCACCCTCTTATTGTTAGTAAAGTCTAATTAAAATGAAGACCATTTAACTGAATTATGCCTACTCAAATGTGCCTACTTTCAGTACCAAGAGCTGTCCATTTTCCGAATGATTGTACCACAGCTGATGATTCAAGTTTCAGCACCACAATGTAAATTACTCGAATCCGGCTTATTGTGAGGTCAATAACTCTGATAAATACATCATGGCAAAAAACATGTTGTTTCTATTATAATAGTAGCAAGCTATCAAAGTTGCACTCCGGTCTTCCTCATCTTCCTGCTCTCCTTCTCAAACTGAACCGAACATAGGCTATAGGCTAGTCTGCGTGCAAGATAGTGAATTTTTTAGACTAGACCTAATCAAAAAAAGTATAATCTGAGGAAGCCTTTGACTCTCCTCCTGAACTGCCACCACAGCACAGCCATTGGTTAGGTAGCACACAAAAACGTATTTGATCAGCTAGAGCAGAGCAGGCTGGGGCTCAGGGTTGGAATATCCACTGCAGTGTGTAATGCACCCTAGTTTTATTTACACCATCCCGCTATCTTCGAAATATAACTTTGCTCTGTGCTTCTCCGAGCATGCACTTTGTAGCTTATAGCCTATAAGCTACGGATCATTTGATTGAGACTACACTAAATAGCCTATAGGCACACTTGATATTGCGCGTCCAGCTGAGAATCAGAGATGAGGCGCAGCATTCGGATACACAACGATATATAGCCTAATAAATAACTAATTCTAAAACACTGAGAAAAATTGACATTTCATCCATTACAAATGACATGACCCTCCCTTGGACTAGATTGAAAAAATGCTAAAACCTCCCCTTGATAGAAATGTAAAAACCATGACCCTCCCCCATTTTCCTCCAGGTAACCGTTCTGTAAATTTCGATCCATCCCTAACACCACAGTTAGGGTGTGAGCATTTGTTTTGTGCCATAGTCATTGTAAATTGTGTTAACATGAACAGGTGACCAACAACTGGCTTCTTCGCATTGGCTTGTGATTGCACTAAAACGTGTAAATATACCACCAAGGCAAAAAGAAATCTTGGAGCACAAAAACAAACCCCAAACTCAAAATATTCTGTTATTTTGGGCTTTGGCAGAAGCTGCATTTGTGTTGATGCTGTCCTTATAAAGCGCAACGTGCTTGTTCATGTGCAAGTCAAGCTTTCTAGATTTGTACGCTCTCTTTAATCATCTTCTTGTTTCTTGGCAAAGAGCAATCTGTTCAAACATAAGGCTCTTTCACAAGCTCAGAGAGCAAGGGGCCTTCTGCCATGGAGTCATATCTGTTGGCAGGCGTTCCAGGATTCTATTCTTCTGGGCTAACACAGTGCACTGAGAGGCCAGCAACACAAACCAGCCTCCTATGCCCAGCCATCAGAGCTAAGCACCATTTCCTTGGAACACAACTCAACAGTCAACAAAAGAGGGTGACACCAGACTTATGCAGAGATGAGAAAGAGACAACAGAGTCGTGTGTAGTTTGGCAACATTGTATTACAGTGTTATACCCATGTCATGCCAATACATTTGTGAGAGAGAAATACATAGATAATTCAATGTCATTCTCTCTCTTCAAGAAACATATCCTGATCTGGCAGTCCCACTTTAAACAAACTACAACTTATGAAGACCTTACATATGCTATATTGTTTAAAGTGGGTCCACTTTTCTTGCTAGGATTGTGTAGAAATGCATGAATGCAGCCAAGAGATGGAAGCTATTGGGTCCCCTAAGGATCTGTCTTTGGACACTTGACCTGTCCTCTCTCTGTCTGCCTTGCTCAGCTGGTCAGAGCAGGTTGAAACCCTACCCAGCAGGAAACCAAAGGCTTGTGTCTAATTCCAATCGTAGCCCTTGATAGACAGCCCTTCAGAGAAGAGCAGCCGGAGGCATTCTGCTGAATCACTGTGCTGTGCTTGAGCGCCCACACTGCCTAACCAGGGGCAGGAAAACGGACACACTCCGGTTACCACCCAGTGCCAAAGGAGAAGTCAGTGTTCACACACATACACAAATGCACGCACAAACGCCTGCACACACACACCCACAGGCTTCACACAGAGTGCGTGTTGGAATTCAATCTCCTAGATCAGAGTGACACTTATAGCTAGACAAAAGTACTTGGGTTTATTTCAGTTATAGCTGCAAGTATTTGTTGTATGTTATGTATAGCCTTGCTGCCATTACTACAGACAATGGTGACCTCTCGAAAGGGCTGAATTCCATTCTAATGTTGTTTAATGCATGTCCTCCAAGTGAATTACATGTAGGGTGTATCCAAAGCCCAAATAGCCTTTCAACCTGGCCAACCGAAGAATAAACCAGTAGCATTAATCAAATGTAGCTAGTCACCAAAACTTGCATGCAGCCTAATATAGTTTGCCAACAACTGAAAATCAAAATCTTGAATCATCTAATAACATGTGTCTATCTCTGACCTCTAAATGTTGATGTTTGGTTCATTCAAACCTAACTTCTCTTGCCCTGTGCACACACACATTTAAGAATTAGAAGTGTGCACAGACTACACACACACACACACCATCAGATGTAATATTTGAGCAGTAATCCGACTCTAAACACCACCCACAGGGACTAAACCTAAATTCAGCTTTGAAAAGATCTGTAGCCTCAAGAGCAGAGCCCTCTTCAGTCAATTAGGCTACAATAAGAAGAACCGGATATTATATGTTGGAAAATATAGATTTTCTTCATGGGTGGCAATTGTGTTTGTGAGAAATGCAAGTGTCCAACACAGTGAAAATGGATAACTAATTTCCAAAGAAAAAAAGAATAGCAGCAATTAGTATTACCACATACAATATGTTCTCACGTGAGAAAGAGAGCACAAGAATGGACGTCCAGGCAGGCACTGCGACAAGGGAGGGACACAGTCATGTAGATAAGCATGCAGAGGAACGCTTTAAGTCAGTCTACCATACTGTATTCATAACAAACTCCATACAGCGACTGCAAATTAGAGCAGGGTTTCACAAATTCTGTCCTGGCTGTGCTGCTCTCTAACTCAGGGTTTCCCAAAGTTAATAATCCTGCAGCAACAGGACATGTGAATTATTATGTGGATTATAATTAATGGACATTTTTGTAGGGGTTGATACGGTTTTCGTAAGGGAAAATCAATTCTGAAATTTCAAAGACGAAATTACAAACTTCAGAAGCCGTTTTAAACCTAAAATACACTACAAGCTTTACATTTCCTGCAATGCAGGACAGATCTCTTGCAACAGGGTGATCAAATTAAGATCCTACATCTGTATGCTATAGCACATGTATTCTGTGCATGTGCTTTTATTGTGGCATGTGATGAATCCGACTGTGTGCAATTTAATAACGACCCAGATTCACAATTAAGCCTGCCGCAATCTCTGACAAATCGGACCGTTCGCTCATGCATGCTATATAGCTACTCATGCATGCTATGCAGGTATTTCAAGTGTGGATTCCAAAACGTCAGTGTGCTAATGGAATTGCTCACAACAGCATTACTTTACAAAACTGAAAAATCATGCAAGCTCGTTTGCGAGGTTTTTAGCGAGGGGTCATGGAAGCACCAAATGGAAAGTCCTGCTAAAAACGAACCAAAACGTCTATAATGCAGTTTACCGGGGCCTGTATAGCTGGAACTGGATTTTAACTCTGCGACAATAATCATGCTGTTGTATTTTACACAGCCCCCTTGGATCCCCGAAGCACACGCACTCATTGTTCCTTCTTACCTATGGGTGAGTGGAAGGGTTTGTATCCTTTCTCGTTTGTGCACACTCCCCTACCATGTAGAAGCGCGTGAAGTGGCTTCTCTTCTCCATTTCGCGGCAAGCAGCGCAAACCATGGGTGCATGTTCCGGTGTAAACGCCGCACGCCTGACCTTCCGATAAGGCGCAGGTTAGGCAGCAACCGCAGCCCGGCTCCTTCACGGGTTGACAACCGACGGGGACTGGGGGGCACATAGAGAGCGCCTTCTGGTCGCACGGCTCGCAGGGCACATAAGAGCCCAAGCACCCAGATAGCCCCAGGACAAATGTCACCAGTAGACAAAAACTGAGAAACATATTCGTCTCGCAATTGTTAAACCTCAAATGTGAAACGAATTGACAGACAATGCCCGTGGGTTAAATGATCCGATGTATAAAGCAAAAAACCTGTCCGCATCCAAATGGATAGTGTTTTCAGCACTTCAGTTTAAATAAACAGAAAAAAGTATTGTTTATATTTAGAAATAAAAATTATTCACAGAACATGTCAAAATATCATGAAAATACTACACTTCGGGATGCAATGTTTTTCTTAATTGACAGGATTGATGTCCTCTCTCGGTGCAATGCAATTCTTTGTACAAAACCTGGACCTTTCCCCCTTTGAAACCGATTCCAATACTTTCCCCTCCGGAGAAGTTTCTTGAGCAGACTGATCAACTTCAGGCCAGGCTTGCCTTTTTAAAATCAGCCAAACCCCTAACTATGAATACGCCTAACAGCAGGGAAGGGAGGCGCACTTGTTCCAGGTCTTGGCAAGTGGCCAACCTTTTTACAGCAATAGGATCAGTCTTTCACGCTGAAGGCTGAAGTCATGCCAAGTGCGAGGAGCAACACAAGAAACCAACGCAACCCAAAACATATATATTTTTTAAACACTTCATCTGGAAGCATAATTAGAATCCACTTTTACTGAATACGTGCTTTTGCTAATCGAGCACACACTTTCTTACCCCTAAATGTTTTTTCCACCCCGTCTCAAGCGGCGCACATCGATTGACTTAAAGAAAATAAGCGTACGCACGAAGCTAAGAGCAAAACGAATGGAAACCCAGTTTTCTTTCATCATAGTTGCATTATAGACAGAATTAGTAAAATGCATGATCATGACAGAATACACCACTGTGCTGCATCAACTACACTACTTTGGCTAGAATCTGTCGGGGTGAGAACCAGAATGATCTGACACATACCCATCAATGTCAGTCTGGCTCCAAACTCTGCTCGGTGGTTGATGCTTAAAGGCCGGATCAGCTCTTGATTACATGTTGTGCTGTTCGTATTGTATGTTTAACATTTTGTAATGGGGTATTGACTGCTGCTTCTTTCTTGGCCAGATCTCCCTTGCAAAAGAGCTGAAGTGTCACAATGGGTCATTTTCCTGGTTAAATAAAGGTTAAATACAACATATATAAAAAAGAATTCTACTTTCTGCATAAACGAATTATGTGAATAGGCCTTTACTATAATGAAAACACATGCACTGTATTTTTTTGTTGGCTACTGTAAGCATTATCAGGCACAATAGCTGACTTGGTATAGAGAGTGGTGGGGTAATGAAAGAAGTGTTTATTGTCATAGCTAATCAACATTACATTTCCCAAATATGTTGTATAAATGTGTTAAATCACAGTCAAATCATGCTGTAAAAAAAATCCAAAATATTCTTAGACGCAGTAGGTCTTATATATGGCAACAATCAGGCAACGCTTGAAGACTCTGTCTAAGATGATCTCTGTTTTGTATTTAGATAACGCTGGCTGTGAATGCCTATTTCACTCTAAAAATAGGCATACTTTAAAGCCTGCACCTGTTCTCTCCATTGGACACCATTTCTGATACAAAGGTAGCCAACTGACTGATTTAAATACATGCATGCCTCTCAGTGTGTGTGTGTGTGTATGTGTGTTTGTGTATGTGTGTGTGTGTGGGCGTGCGCGCGGTTTGTCTGCATGTTACTCTCTCAGAGGGAGTGGAATATAGTGGCTCAGACCCTGATGTGTATTAGCCTGACAACTCCAATTCAACATGGGACCATCATTTGTTGTTCTCCTTTCACAGACTCTGGCTAAGTGAAGACTGCTATCTTTTTTCTGAATTTTAAAACATTCTATCTCATTCAATTGTTCATCTCCAGTTAGTGGGAGATTCTTGCTGCAGCCTTGATTTAGCTCAGGCAGTTTGACAGTTGACCACTAGAAGGAGCTGTTACCAATGGCAAGAGCTCACTATGGGAGTTCCCACAAATAATCAACCATCAGCTTCATCGTTGAAAGTTCACGACCACTGTGTGCAAGGCTGACAATAAAATGGCTTGCTAGGGAATATTGAAGGCAGCCACAGGCTGTTCCTTGAATGTTGGCTTCTGTATGCAGTGTATACTTTAATGTAACTCAATCTTAAAAAGGGGGAGACAGATATACATAAATGTTATGCTCCATATCTTAGCTCTTATATGACCTATTGAACTACATAGTTTAGTGTGATACATTAATATGAATTAAACATTACAAAAAAGGAACAGACATATTGTCACATACACTGGATAGGTGCAGTGAAATGTGTTGTTTTACAGGGTCAGCCATTGATCAAGGGAAAAAAATGACAGCTTTTTCACCTTGTTGGCTCAAGTATCTGAACCAGGAACCTTTCAGTTACTGGCCCAACACTCTAACCACTAGGCTACCTACAGTACAATGACCATGCACAACTACTAATATAATTGTCTTGCTTATTTTGAACATTCTGTACAAGCACCACACACATGCTTTACTACTCATCATTATACTATTGTAATTTTGTCTGTGTCTTTAGTGCAGAGATGTGTCAAAACCACTTGAGAACATGTCTGCGATGTCATTTTATCAAAATGATTACAACACATTTCGCATAATATAGTCTCTATTACTTTGAATCATTCATTAATGTTCTGATCCATTCATTAAAGGGTCTTGAACATAGTGGTGTGCCCACTGGCACTGACCAGTCTGCTTCTGTATCTGGGCACAGGTTTCCCATGCATGGCTCTTGCCTCCTTCCCTTTCCTTCCCATTTCTCCTTTTTTCCCCATGTCTTCCTCCTCTGCGTTAACCAGAACCCACAGTTACTGCTGTCTGAACTTGGCTTCCATTCTCATCGTATAAGGTGTCGGATTGCCCCTGGTCTGCCTTGCTTGATTTTGTACACTGGAAAGAAACTGAAACTTGCCAGAAATTCCCTAGTACAGAAGTCGTTGAAAAGACGCTGGAAATGTAATCCAGTTACTAATGAGGAGATAAACTGTCACAAATTACTTGAGGCCGGCTCTGTGGTGTGCAGTGCTGCTGCCATGGTGATTTCTTTTTTCCAGGAGTGGTGTCCACTCACCGCAACATGCAAGTCTGATATGGCATCAAACTGTCCCTACGTCATGGGGGAAGAGTAGTGGTCTGAGAACAGAGAGTTGAGGAACACTGAAACATTCCGTAGATTTATAATATAATATAAATATATTATAAAGCCATTTCCATCTACAGAAATGATTTGATACCTATTGAGCAGTTCTACACCTGGCAAGAGCCTGTCGGCATAGATTGTTGAAACCACTGTTTAAAGTACATGATAGAGAAAATTCCTTAGGACTGAATGCTATTTGCAGCAGACATTTTCACATTTCAAGATGTAACATTTGATCAACATTTTTATGACCATTTAATGGTGCACCTTCAGCACCTGGTTCACTGTGACTTAGTTTCATAAACCACAAGTCTTTCACCTTTGTTGAGACAAAGTCTTGAACATACAGTAATATATGGACAACCTCAGTACCAAAACTTCTCTTACCATATTTAGGTGTGAAGCATTGCAACTGGGTCCATATTTGAATCATTCTAGTGTGGTGCTGCATGGGGGTGGTGTTTTGTCAGTTAGAAAATATTTACTTTTCTTTCATTTCTCTGTGTATACAGTCACCCACATACTAAATAGATGACTTATTTTTAACCAAAACAAAGAAGAGAAACATGTATTTTTCCAAACCGTTTTAATACGGAATGAGATTGTGGGATAGAAGTGGGTGAAACTGATTTTCCCCATTAGTCAGCTGTGGATGAGTGTTCTAAGATTTCTTGGGTATTTTGCTGTATTTTTTTGGTCATTTCATGTTGTGCGGCAATGGGGTAATGTGAGTGTCTAAATATGTGGGTGTCTTTAAATGTTAATGGTACATCTGTGTCTTGTTTAATCAAAATAAATACCAACAATTGTGGCCTTTGCATTGTTTACAAAATTGGCTCAACTAATGATTAGATCATATTAATCCGGGCTTGATCTGAGGGTGACACTTAGCTCTCTCTCTCTCTATCATGTGTGTGCTGTAAATGTATGTGTCTGAGCTGTATGCATGGAGTTTGGTTGTGTGTGTGCCGTGCATGAGATGAGTGTGTGTATGTATAAGCTGTGTGTGTGTGTGTGTGTGTGTGTGTGTCCTGTGATACCTCGCCCCCAACAGATGGAGAGGAAAGACTTTTACAAAGCTGAGCCTTTAATGCTTTCCTGTCCTACTTCATCAGATACTCATTTACATACACATGATTCATAAACATACACAAATATATACTGTGCACAAACACTCACACTAGGGTTGAATGGTGGGAAACCAGTTACCGAGATTTACCCCCCCCAAAACCACTCCTTTTTCCCCAGGATAAATAACTGCGAGAAACTGCTAAATTATAAAACATTATTTATATGAACAGCATGGCGTGAAATGGCGTTAAATGATATGCAATGTTTAAATATGGCTTTCTATGGCCTCTGCATGATGAATCAACGCTTAGGGTGGGGACAGACAGCCCATCTCAGTATGAAGCACAGTTCACAATGCATGTAGACGTACATATCATTTTACCATAGTAACTTTTTTTCCTAGTGACAGGTAGGCCTACATTTGCTGCAGCATAGTCTATGCTACAGTAATATAAAGACCAAATGCACATCTAACTTACCCATATCCGTCTGGCTTTCGGGGGTCACTTTGTTTTTTCATTGGAAAGATACTTTTTTAGTCGCAGCTGCTGAGTTTTAACACTCGAATATCGTTGCTTCAAAGCAGTGCATACGCGAGCACTCACCGTCTCTCTCTCTCTCTCCATCAACTCCATTTACATTTCATCCAAAATAGATAATCCTGTTCTAGATTGACACATAGTATGTGAACCCTTTGGAATTACCTAGATTTCTGCATTAATTGGTCATCAAATTTGATCTTATCTTCACCTAAGTCACAACAATAGACAAACACAGTCTGCTTAAACTAATAACACACAAACAATTATACATTTTCATGTCTTTATTGAGCACACCGTGTAAACATTTAGTGTAGGGTGGAAAAGTATGTGAATAACTGGTTGACCCTACTTTGGCAGCAATAAACTCAACCAAACGTTTTCTGTAGGTCAGGAGGAATTTTGGACCATTCATCTTTACAAAACTGTTTCAGTTCAGAAATATTCTTAGGATGTCTGGTGCGAACTGCTCCCGAGGTCATGCCACAGCATCTCAATCGGGTTCAGGTCAGGACTCTGACTGGGCCACTCCATAAGGTGTATTTTCTTCTGTTGAAGCCATTCTGTTGTTAATTTACTTCTGTGTTTTGGGTCGGTGTCCTGTTGCATCACACAACTTCTATTGAACTTCAATTGGTGGACAGATAGCCTTACATTCTCTTGCAAAATGTCTTGATATACTTGAGAATTCATTTTTGTCGATGATATAAAGCTGTCCAGGCCCTGAGGCGTGCAAAGCAGCCCTTAACCATGATGCTCCCTCCACTATACTTTACAATTGGGATGAGGTTTTGATGTTGGTGTGCTGTGCCTTTTTTTCTCCACACATAGTGTTGTGTGTTCCAAACAACTCAACTTTAGTTTAACTTCTTAGGGAGCGGCAGCTGAGGTGTCGGTTTTGGAGAGTCTGGTGTGCCCAAAGTTAAAGGCCTGCCACTCAGGCCCAGAAAATAGGATATGCACATAATTAGTACTATTGGATAGGAAACACTCTGAAGTTCCTAAGAGTGTTAAAATATTGTCTGTGAGTATAACAGAACTGTAATAGCAGGCGAAAACCAGAGGAATTTCTGTCCTGAAAAATGTGTTTTTGAGACATTGCCTCATTTTGAACCCTTCCCTATTGAAAACAGCCATATATGGGAGTAAGATTACAGTACCTATTGCTTCCACTGGATGTCAACAGTCTCTAGACAGTGTTTGGTGATGTTAGGTTGCTCTGGATGGTAATAGAAGAAGAATTTCGAACTAGTCACAGGATGTAAACAGAAGAGGAGGCACGTTCACGGGCTCGCGCGTGCTGTGGTTTTTTCCTTTCCTATCGTCCAGTTTATAATCCGGTTGAAATATTATAGTAAATATACATAAAAGTGTTCCTAAGGATACATTATCAATGATGTTTGATTGTTCTTGGACAAGTGTATAGGTATAGGTTGAACGTGTTCTCTTCATGGTTCAATGGGTGAGTGGACGCTGTATTTTATGAACATAACGCGCCAACCAAACTGAGATTTATGGATATAATAAATTACTTTTTCTAACAAAAGAACCATTGGATGTCTTCGTTGGATACTTGGGAAGCCCTCAGCAGAAGTTCTTCGAAAGGTAAGGGATTTTATATTAGCGATTTTATGCGGTTATGGATTTATGCTAATGCATAAAATATGAGAGGTGCTATCCTCAAACAATCAAATGTTGTGCTTTCGCTGTAAAGCCTTTTTGAAATCTGACGACGCTGTGATATTGCCAAGAATCAGAGTTTTTGATGACTATGCAACACTTGTATATTGATGAATGTTTAATAATTCAACTTTTGGATTTTGAATTTGGCGCCTTACATTTCACCGGCTAGCGCCCCACTGCTCCCTAAGTAGTTAATAACAAACTTATATGCCTGTATCTGTAAATATGAATACAGTTGTTAAATTGTTAGTCTAGTTGGTTTCTCCACAGAAAAAGTCAGCAACCTTCCTGCTAGCCACTATTGGCTGAGATATTGAGTGGCCTAGACATGCCGAGAGATGAGTTCATATTAGTCTGCCATATAGCACGCTTCTGTCTATTTGAGCTGGTTAGTATGTGTAGATAATCCTGTCTAATGTGTATTTAAAAAATATATATTGCTTAGTAGAACTGCATACGTGTTGCTCTCCACTTTCTGGAGGACCGAGTTTTGAAATCAGTGGAATTAGAGTATGATAGCTAAGGAGATGGAGAAAACACCTGTCTCTGGATTACATCTTCAAACTAAGGGCAACCATGGCATCCGTGACCAACCATGATGTATTACGGTTAAGATAGTCTAGCTAGCTACATTTCAGATATTAGTCGTTTCTAATGTTGACAAAGTTGTTTTCATTTCAAGCTAAAATGTACTGTTAGCTAGCTAACGTTAGCTGGCTGGCTCGCTAGCTAACGTCACGTCTTATTATTCATATCTCAGAGCCATTTGCTTGGCTAGTTATAGCCTAATGTTAGCTAGCTAACATTGAATCTGGTTGGTTAGCTACCTGCAGATTCATGCAGGGTAGTAACGTCATGAGTTGGGATTATGGTTCATTGTTTAGCTAGCTAGCTACATGTCTTAAGAAAAGACTCCACTATGCAAATATCAATTTCAATAGGATGTCACTGCGACAACAGTTGATAGACGTAGCTAGTAAATTTGCTCTGGCTATCTACTCCGATTTCAGACCACGGGTAAGAGAGTCTGGCTAGCTACATTTTCAGATATTACATGTTTCTAATTTTGACATGAAGTCTTTTCATTTCAAGTTAAAGTGTACTGTTAGCTAGCTAGCCAAGGTTAGCTGTCTGGCTCGCTAGCTAGCGTTACATGCATGATCTTATTATTTGTATCTCAGAGCCATTTGCTTGGCTAGTTATAGCCTGCTGTTAGCTAGCTAACATTGAACCTGGTTGGTTAGCTACCTGCAGATCCATGCAGGGTAGTAATGTCATGAGTTGGGATAATGGTTCATTGTTAACCTAGCTAGCTATCTACATGTCTTAACAAAAGACTCCACCATGCAAGTAACCATTTCGGGTTAGTTCGTAAATTCAGTCTGGCTATCTACTCCGATTTCAGAGCACTCTCGTCTGAGTATGCCAGAGCATAGAATAACTGATGCTTTATGAATGCTCAACACCCGTTGAATATGGCTGGTGTCAGTAAACGTCGGCAAAAAAGTATAATTAAATTGTTGCCAGCATCACAGTTACAGTCACCAACGCTCTGAATAACATGAAAACAGCCTAACCAGCTCTGCTAGGGTGAGTAATGTTCAGTGAGCTGTTCTCTCATTTGTGTCTGGAAGTAGCTAACAAGTTAGCCAGCTTGGGTGCTTGACTGCTGTTGTTAGAACAGAACGCTCGGATCAACCCTTAAAGAGATGGGTCGGGCTAAAGCTTAAGAGGGTGTGAACGATGTTGAATGGGTGTAGACAAAGAAGAGCTCTCCAGTTGGTAGCAAAACTTACGAAGGTAATTTTCTCAAAAGTGAGCTTACAAGTTTATCAACTTTCAAAGCATAATTACTTTTCCATTGTTCCTCAAATGCAGTGTATGATATACCATTTTGTAGGTCTGTGTCTCTGCTTTTATCCAATGTAAAAAACACAATTTAAAATGTTGCTACTTGAGACGGAATCATGGCAGTTAGTCACACACGTGAGAACTCCTTCAAGACTGTTGGAAAAGCATTTCAGTTGAAGCTGGTTGAGAGAATGCCAAGAGTGTGCAAAGCTGTCATCAAGGCAGAGTGGCTACTTTGAAGAATAAAATATAAAATATATTTTGAATTGTTTAACACTTTTTTTGGTTACTACATGATTCAATATGTGTTATTTCATAGTTTTGATAAAATAACACATAAATAGCAAAAGAATTAAGAAAAACTCTTGAATGAGTAGGTGTGTCCACACTTTTGACTGGTACTGTACATATGTTGTGTGCATGAACATTTGAGTCAGCCTGAATGGTGATTGAAACTTTGAATCATATGTTTCTAAATATTTTTGTCAGTTAATTTGTTTGCACTTTTTGCAAAGTTGTTTGCCACAGAGAACGTGTGTGTGTTGAATGTATGTTGAAGTGATCATTTCCCTGTGTGTGTGTGTGTGTCTGTGTGTTGGTGACTTTACTCTGATTTTAACCTGAGGTTTGATCCTCAGCTAAGTTTGAAAAGACTAACGTTTGGCTCTGTTAAAAGGTGATATATTTGAGTGTTCTCTTTTCCTAAGCTTCAGTTCCAAGAAGACTTACATGAGGCATCTTTATGTAGGTTGAATTCTGAATCTGTATCCTATTTCTCCATATTTACATCAGCACTCATAATTCACAAGGTCTCCCAATTCGGCATTGTGGAGAAGGCAGATGGAATGTTATGTTCTCCATATAATGTATTCTCATGGAATTTTTTATTTGAATTATTCTGATTGTAGATATAGCCATCTGACAGGCTTGCCCGACTAATGTCACAACAGAAATATATACTATTCACTGCCTACACAACTTCATTGTGAAAAGGCAATATAACACCATACAGTTTTTTTTGCACAGATCTGTGCTCCTTTGCACCATGAAAATGTGGCCCTAGAATGTTTGAACATTTTACAATGACAACCCTCTTCTTGATTGGAATGTTGAATCAACAATTCTATACAAAAGCAGAGGAGAATGAAGGTACTTATATACTACCTCTACACAGAACACACAGTACAGTGTTGTAAGAACTCCCTTTCCTGTAACTCCTTGGGGTGGAATGAATACAATCTGATGCCCTGTGGTACCCTCCATCTAAGTTATGGTGATGTGCCCATCTCTGTGCCAACACCAGCTTGCTGTACATTACAGTAACAGTGGCAAGCAGAGCCTTGATACTGGGCATCTCAGGTATGTCCTACCTTTAGACCATGACTGGCGTTTTGGACCGCGTTCTTGGCCAGCAAGACACCCCATCTGCTGCCTGGCATGTGTTCCAGAACGTAGGGCTCCACTGGAAGGCAGATCAGACGCATTACCGTAGCAATGAAAGCCAAGACAGAGATATGCGTGTGTGTGTTTGTGTGTGTATTTGTGTGTGTGTATGTCTCTCTCTCTCTCTGTCTGTCTGTCTGTCTGTCTGTCTGGTACCACTGCACTATAATCTATTTAATTGTGATTAGATAATACATATCATGTGCATACCTTTTGGGGGAGATTTACTAAGTATTTGCACCTGTTCAGAATGTTCATATTGTGGCTCTTTTTCTTTCCAAAGCTTTGGTTGTCATACAGTCTAGACAACTCATTGGACGGTGATATGGACCATAGCTCTGCAGTCTTGAATTTCTGAATTGAACCGAACTGTTTGTGTGCCTGCATGCCTGTATCTCTCATTCTCTGTCTTTCTGAAATGACAGAGAAGCCATTTTTTTCATAGCTTTGGTCACACTTTATTTGGATAGTCCTCTATATTCTACAGATGGTGATACTATCAACAAACTATCTGTTCATATGCAACTGCTTGCTAAGTTTATGGTTTAAGGGTTTACATTTTAGAATATGGGTTAGGGTAAGGGTTATGGTTAGGGATAGGGCTAGTGTTAGTGGATAGTAAGTTGAAATGTTGATGACAGTTATTGAACTTCTACTGACCATCTACAAACCAACTACTTGGGACTGTCCAAATAAAGTGTGCCGTAGCGTCTCATACCTTGTCATTGCCGTTTTGTTCTGTGTTGCCCTTCATTCAGACCTGACACATGTTGGACATGCCCAGCTGCCACTCTCAGTCTCGTTACTATTTCACCAAAATATGTTTCTCCTCCCCCAATGATCTGTATACAGTGCTCTGTAGAAAATATGCAGAGACCTGTACAACAATGGTCATATTGTTGGTATCCTATTTTCTCCTACTTATCTAAGGTACTGTGACTTCCCAAGTTCCCATACACCACAATTGGGACTTTGCTACAGCTCGTTTGGGATTTTCTCAGCAAAACCAGCGAAATATAATTATGGGACTTCTCTTCACCAGTCACAATAGAGTTCCTTCAGCACAGCGCTCATTTACCAGGGATCGAATGAAAACTTTTGACCAAACTGCAAATCACAAATCACACCCGACTGTTGGTGTAAGGGTATTTAGTGAACTGTAGACATAAAACTTTGCCTCTGGATGTGTGTTTTCCAGTTTTTGATTAGAGGGTTTGTTTGTATTTCGATTTGGTCAATCCTCTGGTTGTGTCTATAATACTACACAGATTCCCAAATGGACCCGGAGGCTCCCAACCAAAACAATTTCCTCATGTTTTGCCTATGTAAAAATGTATTTCACATGTTTCACAAATGTGGATTTCCACATATGATCATGTAACCTTTCACATTTTAAATCATGTGAATTAGGACACATCACATGTGGTTATTTTTTACATAAGATTTCACAGGTGATGCACTGCAACACTCGAGTGTTGCCTTAGCAGTATGTTTAGGGTCATTGTCCCGCTGGAAGGAGAACCTCTGTCCCAGTCTCAAATCTCTGGAAGAGAATTCCCTGTGTTTATTACGCCATCCATCATTCCTTCAATTCTGACCAGTTTCCCAGTCCCTGCAGATGAAAAACATCCCCAGAGCACGATGCTGCCACCACCATGCTTCACTGTGGGGATGGTGTTCTCGGGTGATGAGAGGTGTTGGGTTTGCGCCAGACATAGAGTTTTCCTTGATGGCCAAAAAGCTCAATTTTAGTCTCATCTGACCAGAGTACTTTCTTCCATATGGTTGGGGAGTCTCCCACATGCCTTTTGGCGAACACCAAAGGTGTTTGCTTATTTTTTTCTTTAAGAAATTGCTTTTTAAGCCCAGCTCTGTGGAGTGTACGGCTTAAAGTGGTCCTATGGACAGACACTCCAATCTCTGTGGAGCTTTGCAGCTCCTTCAGGACTATCTTTGGTCTCTTTGTTGCCTCTCTGATTAAGCCCTCGCCTGGTCCGTGAGTTTTGGTGGGCGGCCCTCTCTTGGCAGGTTTGTTGTGGTGCCACATTCTTTCCATTTTTTAATAATGGATTTAATGGTGCGCCGTGAGATGTTCAAAGTTTATGATATTTATTTATAACCCAACTCTGATCTGTACTTCTCCACAACCTTGTCCCTGACCTGTTTGGAGAGGCCCTTGGTCTTCATGGTGTCACTGCTTGGTGGTGCCGGTGCTTGGTGGTGCCCCTTGCTTAGTGGTGTTGCAGAATCTGGGGCCTTTCAGAACAGGTGTATATATACTGAGATCATGTAACAGATCAAGGGACACTTAGATTGCACACAGGTGGACTTTGTTTAACTAATTGTGTGACTTCTGAAGGTAATTGGTTGCACCGGATCTTATTTAGTGGCTTCTTTTCTGTTTTTTTCTTTTTAATTTTAAACAAGTATTTTTTTCATTTTCACTTCACCAATTTGGACTATTTTGTGTATGTCCATTACATGAAATCCAAATAAAAATCAGTTTAAATTACAAGTTGTAATGCAACAAAATAGGATAAATGCCAAGGGGGATGAATACTTTTGCAAGGCACTGTACATATCTGACATACATTGTGTATGTTTTTTTTAATTAATTTACACGTAAGGATATTTCACATGTGGATTGACATACATTGTGTATGTTTATTTATACAATAGCTATTTTTTTATGCCCTCACCCTCACCTTGGAGCACAGCATTCTGATATTCCTGCTACGCCACTATGTCTATGTCAATAACTGATTTCCTACACTCTGCTAAAAATACACTCAAGAAAAACTATTATATTTATCTCTGTAGGGCGCAAAAATATGTTTTTTACGGGTCTAATAATAATCGTTAAAATGTATAACCATTTAATGTGGCATGAACACAACCAGCCATGATACTTTCATCTGGTTGTCAAACAAATCACTTCAAAAAATAGGCTGTGCATGTTCGTCCACTATCAATTGATGCGTCTTGCTGACAAATGTACCTTTTTTGTATCCTGAAATGTCGGGACACCTGAAATGGGGCTGAAACTGTAATGAGAAAAATGGGATGGTCACCCTAACACACAAGTCAGTTTACTAGACTAGGCTACAAAGTGTAGCCATGAACTTCAAATAGGCCTACTGGTAGCCAGTGATGTAGTGGTAAAAAAAATTGGTGGGTAAACTCTGATAGCCGGTCAAGGTGGAAAAAGTAATGCTCCCTATACTTTCAATGTAATTTTCAAAAAAAGTGGGTAAACTGCATTTAGTTGTGTTTACCCTCCGCTAGGCCTACACCACTGCTGGTAGTCTACACTCTCAGCCGAGGCAATTTTACACACATGAACACACATTAAATTTAATACATTGTTTTGTTGTTTTCAGATGTTGAGCTGAAATGTTCACATAAAATAAAAGAGACATGTGAGGTCAGTTGTTCATGTCAAACCATATGTTCACATGTATTACTGTACGTGTAGAGTTCACATGTGAAGAGAATAACATGTTTTCACCTCACGTGCGTTGCAGATTCACTTGTGAAATTTGCAGTTTCCCATGTGAAAAACATTTGCATGGGAAAATTGTATTAGCATTTTTACATGTGAAAAAGTTTCCTGTAAAAATCGAATTTGCACTTTCATATGTGAAAAACATTCACGTAAAAAATGTTGCATCCCCATGTTCTCACATTTATGTCACATGAGATCATGTTTTCTCATTCTCAAATGTTTTCACATGTAGTTTCATGCTATCACATGTTGTTCCATGTTACCACATTAACTTCAGATAAGACCACATGTGAAATGGGCAGTCATTTTCTAACCCAGTTTACACCACGACTTTGGACTAAAAAGCCTTAAAGATGGAATCCACATTAGGGGAAACAGTGCCACTATCCGCCCCATGGCCATTGTTATTATTTTTGTTTTGCTGACGAAGCAGAGGTGGGAAGCATCACGCGTCAAGGTAAAATTAAATTGCAATACATATGCTGCTGTTCTATAGCGTGTACAATGATGTCTGAGGGAAAGATCTGTGTTCGTTGTTTGCTGTAACTTATTTGTTGTTATAATATCGCAAACGGACATGGCAGTTTCATGTTAGTTCCTTTTATGTGTGTTCAATGTGTAGCGTAACATTGCAAACATAACTAAACAATAGTAGTTATGTCTTGCTTCATATATTTGTAGTATCTTACATATTAGCAATTGATGGCAATACCAGTCTTCTAAGGCCTACCTTTCATCCTACCATTTTGACCTTCATACCTTTATACTGGTCTCCGTAATCCATTCCAGGACAAAGACGATACAGGTTATTTTTCATATGCTGTTTTTAATATGGGTTTATACTTGCCAGACAATAAGACACTGATATTAGCAACATCGTTGTTGAAAATAAGAAGAGAGGCAGTAATTTATGCACAGTATCAAAACAGCATCTTGAAACATCTTGGCACCAGCATCAGCCGAACAGACAGGGTGTCTCAGTGCTACTGTCAAAGTTGTTTGTTATTTTTGCAGCCCAAGCAGTATATCAAGCCCACCATCCCCACTCTACATATATTTTTCTAATCAGTTGAGGGGAGTTTGGCAATACAATTCTAGTCAGAGAAACTGAAAAAGACAGATGAAGGGGGAAGGGATAAAAGGATAGACAGGAAAAGAAAGAAAGAAATGAGTGTGAGAGAGGAAAAGGGAGACTGAGAAAAAAATAGCTATGAAGAAGAGCGCATGATGGTTTAGCTATAATAGAGATAATATGTTACAGGAGCCAACCTGTGTGCTTAGTTAGCAAACTCAAGCTAACAACACCGTCAATAGGATTTACTTAGTGATGGTCTTTGACAGTGGTTCCAAGCTCTCCTACTTTGATATGTAAGACCCCCACTTAGAGACCCCCCAGAGAGAGAGCAGAAATAAATATCAAAAACAGTGATGATAAAAACAATGAGGTGCAACCTCAAACTGCTCCCCAGAAGTTAAAGCTTCAAGTTCAGGCTTCATTTACTGGAATTGGACCCTGGCAAATGGAGAAAATGGAGAAGCCATCACGCTTTTTGGCTTCCCAGAAAATTCCTTTTTGTTTGTGCATGCTTTCTACCCAGTGGGGGGAACTTGTAAGCTTTGGGAAGCAAGCTGCATTCAGGCACTATTTCGAAGGGGCACAGTCTGCTCCACAGTGACCCCAGGAGGGTGTAAGAGGGCATTTTTGCACTCATCCACAGTAGTCATGGTCACAAATGTTTGTTGGACCACTTTATTTTGAGTGCCAATGAATTTTGGCACGTTTTCACATTAACATAGCAGTATCTATGGGGACAGGTTTTGTTACCACGGGGACATTGATGATTATTTAAAATGTTTCAAACTGTCAGCGTGACACGTTTCAAGCCCATCCAACGCTGCACAAAAACATCTAGTTCTTTATGTCTGTGGCAGTAGTGTTGTCATTGCGGTGGTGAAAGTGGATTTCCAGGCTTTTATTTAAAGCTTGAATTTGATGGCAAGCACTGTCCAGTTGGCGCCCCACGTTGCCAACCATAATGTTTACAGCACACATCAGATGATCAGGTTGTCTGTTACTCTATGGCTGCCAGAGCTGGGCATATTTCTATGCCAGCTTCCCTTCTCCCTATAGCCTTTGCCCATGGTCGCCCATGGCTGGTCAATGCATTGTGCCATGGTTGCCCATTGTTGTTAAAGCATTGTGTTGCCTTGATCCATAATTTCTTCTGCCCTGGGTGAACATGTGACTTCCGCAACCCCCCTTATGGAAAAACTACATGAATTTCACTTATGATCACTTGTTTCACATGTGATGTTATGTGAAGATAATGTGATAACGTGTCAACATGTAAAAGTTCCCATTAATTTATTTAAAATGTAGTGGTAAATATAAATATTTCTGTAATATTTTAAACCATTTATTTATATACGTGCCTGCACAAACCCTCTCCCTGTCCACTGCGCTGTCCACTCAGTAATGATACAATTGGCCAATATTTTTTCACTTTCCTGGATCAGCTGATGATGGTCACCAATATCACTAGACAACTAGCCAACAGCTAGACACCAATGCACATCCAATCCATCTAACATTAATGCCATAGGTCTATAGTTGACTCTTTCGGTAAGTAGCATTCGATTTTGCAATGGCATAGGCCTACATTCCTTTGGATTTGTGTGCCCATGAGAACTGTTTTCATGGCGAAACATAAAGACATGTTATGTAGGCATAGTTACACTTACAGTGCATTTTCCGAGAACTCCAAGATCCAGGAATCATACAGGGTTTAAGTTCAATGATCTAATTCAATTGTTAAATGCTAAATAATTACAAATAACCCTGTCATAAATGGCATTAATGTAAGGAAAGAAAGGTAGTGTTTTATGTTACACGATCTGTGAAGACTCCAAGAATTGAACTCATGAATTATGGACAATTCATGAACTAACCTGTAACCCCGCACATTGACTCGTTACCCGGTACCCCCTCTATATGGCCTCATTATTGTATTTTTTACTTTAGTTTATTTAGTAAATATTTTCTTAATCTATTTTCTTAAAATGTAATTGTTGGTTAAGGGCTTGTAAGTAAGCATTTCATGGTAAGGTGTTGTATTCGGCACATGTGACAAATAAAGTGTGATTTGATTTAAAACATGTTTTGATTCAACTTATGTATTATATTGAATGCAGGCTACCTGTTCTGCATGTGTTCATATGTGTAAAATTACCTTGGCTGAGAGCGTAGCCTACTGGCAGTGGTGTAGGCCTAGTGGAGGGTAAACGCAACTAAATGCAGTTTACCCACCTTTTTTAGAAAAATGCATTGAACGTATAGGGAGCATTACTTTTTTCACTGCGACAGGCAATCAAAGTTTAACCACCTATTTTTTTTTATCACTGGCTACCAGTAGGCCTATTTGAACTTCATGACAATAGGCCTACACAATGTAGCCTAGTCTAATAAACCTATTTGTGTGTTAGAGTGACCAGCACACTGTTCCCGGTACAGTTTCAGCCCTATTTCAGGTTACATAAAAGGTCAATTAGTCAGCAAAATAAATCAATTAATGTAGGCCTAATCAATGGCAATCACTGAATGTTATTAGGCACACTTTTGTAAACAGATGTCAATTTCCATTCATTGCACTGTTTGGATTACTTTGGACTGGACGAACATGCACAGGTAGCCTACTTTTTGAAGTGATTTGTTTGACAACCAGATGAAAGCATCATGGCTGGTTGTGTTCATGCCACATTAAATAGTAATCAATTTTTATAGTTAAATTACTTCTTTATTATTAGGCCCATAAAAATGTTTTGTGCAACCAACAGAGACTCCCCCGAATATCATGGTGTAATTCACATTCCTGCACTTAGTGCTGACTTTTCAATATGACCCCACCTGGGATTTGAACTGATCTTTCTGCTGCTTCACAAAATCTGTAGCTTTCTCGAAGTCCCCTACAGATGACCTATTATGCATCTCCGCTCTTAGGAAAATAGTGCCATCTGCACTTCTATTTTAGTAAGCAGTCCATCTGACTATTTTCTCATCATTGATTTTATTTACATATTTCAGCAATTTGAGGGTTTTCTGTATAATTGTCTAATGTTGGTGGGGCATATTGTTCTGTTTAAATGTTACTCCTGAATCACAATGATGAACATAATGTTTTTTCTTTAGTATATATTGTTTTTAAAATCTGAGATTTAATTTGAAGTCCAAAGTGTTGGAATACAAGTGAAATAAGTTATAGACTCAGATATGGTGGCATAGCAGGAAGATCGGAATGCCGTGAACCAAGAGGTGTTGAGTTAAAATCCCAGGTGAATACACGTTTAATAATAATTACTGTGTAAATAAACATTTCCAACGTAATCATGTTTGTCAAATATGTACATTGAAAGACTGTATGACGTTCTGGGGACATCCTAACAACACATTTTTGTTTGCAGGGCATCACCTGTGAAAATCCATGTGAAATATAATCTCATGTGAAGTGTTGCAAAACCACATGATTTCACATGATATCACATGTGAAATGTTATGGGATCATGTGAAAATCCACATGTGAAATTTCATCACGTGAACTGTTCCAAAACCAAGTTTTCACATGATGTTGCATGGGATTTTCCTATATACAGTTGAAGTCGTAAGTTTACAAACACATAGGTTGGAGTCATTAAAACTCACTTTTCAATCACTCCACAAATGTCTTGTTAACAAACTATAGTTTTGGCAAGTCGGTTAGGACATCTACTTTGTGCATGACACAAGTCATTTTTCCAACAATTGTTTACAGACAGATTATTTCACTCATAATTCACTGTATCACAATTTGTTTCACAAACTGTTTGGCCATAATGACCATCGTTATGTTTGGAGGAAAAAGGGTGAGGCTTGCAAGCCGAAGAACACCATCCCAACTGTGAAGCTTGGGGGTGGCAGCATCATGTTGTGGGGGTGCCCTGACCTCAATTCTATAGAAAATGTGTGGGCAGAACTGAAAACGCGTGTGCGAGCAAGGAGGCCTACAAACCTGACTCAGTTACACCAGCTCTGTCAAGAGGAATGGGCCAAAATTCACCCAACTTATTGTGGGAAGCTTGTGGAATGCTACCCACAACATTTGACCCAAGTTAAACAATTTAAAGGCAATGCTACCAAATACTAATTGAGTGTATGTAAACTTCTGACCCACTGGGAATGTGATGAAAGAAATAAAAGCTGAAATAAATCATTCTCTCTACTATTATTCTGACATTTCACGTTCTTAAAATAAGTGGTGATCCTAACTGGCCTAAGACAGGGAATTTTTACTAGGATAATATGTCAGGAATTGTGAAAAACTGAGTTTAAATGTATTTGGCTAAGGTGTATGTAAACTTCTGACTTCAACTGTATATAGGCCATTCAATTTATGCTGAGATCTTAACTTCATCTCTGTGCCAAAATAAACTTTTGTAATATAGACTCAAGGTTAAAATGCAACAGTTGATTTGAGATGTAGGTATATATATTGTTTCTTCAAAAGCTTATGTAATGTCACGATCTTCGGGATTGACAGACCAAGGCGCAGCGAGGCATCCAGTATACATGTTTATTAAATGAACGAAACACACATAACTGGGCAAATATACAACTGAATAAATGCCAATCGTAACATATGACAATACAAAACAAAGCTATGTCTAAACAATAACCCACAAACCCCAAGTGAAAACTACAAACATATATATGGTTCCCAATTAGAGACAACGACACTCAGCTGCCTCTAATTGGGAACCATTACCCCAACATAGAAATATATAACCTAGAACAGAAAAACGCTACACCAAAAACGAAACCAAAACACTCCAGCCTGTCATCTCAGGCCTGGACGTGACATGTAATGTATACATTATGCATATTGCTAATTAGTTGTATTAAGGCTGTAATTTACAGTATATGGAGTATTGTCCCTGAGGATCTATTTACCTATTCCCCATGATCCTGTTCACTCTACCTCAGTCCTACTCAAATGTAACTTTGACACTGGCCATGAACAAAACTAGACATTAATGGCAAATGCCTCGCTTTCTCTATGGAAAGAGAAAAATTAGGCAGCTTTCGTAAGGCGTTCATTAGGCAGTGGAAGAGAGCCATAATAAAAAACACTATCCAGACTTACAAAATGACCCTATTAGTTTTGACTGACGGTACTTAAATTACTTTCATAATCCTCAAATTGTATTAGGATAATTTACTTGGGATTTTGGGCATACTTTATGTTGGGCATACTGGAAATGTTGAAAAGGCATCTGAGGGGAAATATTTTCTTGGATTCATCATTCTTAACCCCAAATGGAGGATATTGTTTATTTGATATGGTTTTGCTGCCCTCCACAAAGTCCAGTCAGACACATTAGCCATTGGCATTGATATATTTCACCCAGTGGGAATTTATAATAACATATTTGGTATGGTAATTCACTGCTTTATTTGCTGTAGCTATAAAATACAGCCAAGGGGGTAACATATTATACCCCACCACCCAAAAAAGTGACAATGACATGTCCTTCTACTGTGTAAGACTCGTCCTGAACATTTCAGACTTTCAGACAGACAATCAATTTGAGTAGGTGCAAGCGAACTGTTCCAGCGAATAAACGGTGCAGCAATCTGGTGTTGACATTATTGAGTCAGAAACGGTTCAGTGTGGTCGGGCTGTCTTTGCGTGTTTACAGTACGTCTGTTCTCCCTCAGTCTTGAACCATTGTGAAAGATTTATGTCACAGACCGGACATTAGCTAAGCTTGTGATCGGTTGCCATGGAGTTCCTTAATTAATGGTTACACATCACGTCACTGCAGATATGCTAAGATAATAGATTTGGTCCACAGCTAAGTAACCATAAAAATTAGGACGGAAGCCAATGAGCTCAATTCTCTGTCCAAGTATTACAACATATTTTTTAATAACTTAATGTCAAATAAATCTCTAATGAGGGATAATTGAGAGAAGACATTGTTAAAAGATCATGTTGTTATTAATACGTTGCTAAATGGAGGAGAGGAGGTTGCACAAATCACAAATCATGTCTGTCAATGCTAATCACATTACAGAGGTGTTCTTTAAGAAGTTATTTTCTGCAGTTCATGTAGATTTATAGCCTTGGAGAAGTAGAGTTCTGTCGTCAATCATCTACGGAGAGGTGTCTAGCACATGTCCAGGGGCTGTGTTAAATAAGTGTAAAGCATTACTTGAATAACAGGATCTGTACTTAAAACGTGTCTAAGAGTGGGAGCGCTGATCTAGAATCAGGTCCCCCTGTCCATATAATCTTACTTATTATTATCAAAAAGGCCAACTTGATGCTATATCAGCACTCCTATGAAGCCCAGGCTTTTATGAGTGTGAGACATCCTCCATGGGTCTGGCTGAAATTAAGCCTGTCTAAAGAAAATGTACAGTCCAGCGGGTCATTCCAGCAGCCGAGCTGCTCGCTTGATTGGCTCTCCTAATCACCCACGAGCCTCTTTGTGTCCCATGAGAGTCTGTGTTCCCCTCACGCCATCGCTGGGGGGATGTCGACGGATATTAGACAACACGCAGGCTTGGTTTCAACATGTGAGCACTGACCCCTAGTGCGAATCACTTTGCACTCATTTAAAAGGTTGGGACAGGTCAGGACACCAGGGAGACCTCATACCTTTTGTCTACCCTGACCTTTGACCCCAGACGGACACTTGTTCAGTCTTCAGCCCAGACAAAGGGCCCTTTCAGAGGAGGGCAACCTGTAGAACATCTGCTGCTGTTATAGGGAGAGGGACATGGCTGTGATACAGGTAATGGTCACAATGAGAAGCCATATTGAATTGGTTTCTGATTTTATAAGACCTATAATCTAGAATGCAGTATTTAATATACTGTATAATGAAGGAGTTATTTATATGTTGAGTAAAGTAGTAAAACAGTATGTTTACTATGTTGTTGTTTTATAGAAACCAACATGCTGCATTTACTATTTTCAGTATGTTGTTTAACCCAGTCTATGAAATTACTGTATGGAGGCCTATTTTGATATATCCCATATGTTTTTTTTCCAGATACAGAAATGATCAAAACTGCCTAAGGCTAAAGCTTGGAGTTCTTCTCTGTAGTTTCAAACATTTGGACAAGTATTTTGAGCACATGGTCTGAATAAGACAAGCTGTATTTAAATTCTTTCACCAGTTGTATCATCACAAACTTGTTTTGATTATCAATAAGCAGGATATCATTGCATATTGTAATAGTGTATGGTCAAGCAGAATATAACTTTTTTTTTCAGAAATTATAAGTCTTAACAAAGGTCAAGAGCCTATGGCAACCACTTTTCAGATTTCATTTAATGTGACTGTTTTATGTCTGGCTTTGTGGTTGCACAACACATTTTAGCTTTTTAAGGATATCACATGCATGCTCGCTTGCACACCTACATGCACACACACACACACACACACACACACACCCAATACGGCATGGAGAGTCATACTATTTACATTGCAGTTAACTATCTCATCTTGTCTAATCAAAATGAGAAAAAGACCCTGCAGACTTCACGCAAGGCATATCCAGTTACACCAGTCAGTGTGCTGCGTGATATGTACAGTAATTGGCCCCTGTCGTGCCAATCTATTTTCTGCTGATCCAGGCACAGTGGAAAAGCGTGACGTGACAGGCGTCTCTCTATCCTCAGGCGTTGCATCGATGGTAGACAGGCAGCAACAAGACGTTGAGTCACAGCAAAATAGTGCTGACATGCTCACTTTCTGCTCTCGTCTCCAGTAGAAAAGCGGCCAGAGTCACTCTGCCTATAAAATGAGTCAGCAAAACTGTTAAACTCTGCCCTAGAGTTTTCATGTCACTTTTTTAAGTACGCCTTTTTTTTTGTTCCTCGTGCAGTCGTAAATTTTGGGTTTTGGATCTATCAGAGAAGTTGTATTCCTTTTTGAACTGGCGGTAGTGGTTGGGGAAGGGATGGCTGAAGGGTTGGTGAAGACGTGGAAGAAACATACAGTACCAGTCAAAGTTTGGACACACCTACTCATTCAAGGGTTTTTCTTTATTTTTTACTATTTTCTACATTGTAAAATAATAGTGAAGACATCAAAACTATTAAATGACACATATGGAATCATGTAGTAACCAAAAAAGTGTTAAACAAATCAAAATATATTTTATATTTGAGATTCTTCAAAGTAGCCACCCTTTGCCTTGATGGCAGCTTTGCACACTCTTGGCATTCTCTCAACCAGCTTGACCTGGAATGCTTTTCCAACAGTTCCATGAGGTAGTCACCTCGAATGCATTTCAATTAACAGGTGTGCTTTGTTAAAAGTTAATTTGTGGAATTTCTTTCTTTCTTAATGTGTTTGAGCCAATCCATTGTGTTGTTAAAAGGTAGGGGTGGTATACAGAAGATAGCCCTATTTGGTGAAAGACCAAGTCCATATTATGGCAGAACAGCTCAAATAAGCAAAGAAAAATTACAGTCCATCAGAACTTTAAGACATGAAGGTCAGTCAATCCGGAAAATTTCAAGAACTTTTAAAATTTCTTCAAGTGCAGTCGAAAAGTGCTATGATGAAACTGGCTCTCATGAGGACCGCCACATGAAAGAAAGACCCAGAGTAATCTCTCCTGCAGAGGATAAGTTCATTAGAGTTACCAGCCTCAGAAATTTCAGCCCAAATAAATGCTTCATAGAGTTCAAGTAACAGGCACATCTCAACATCAACTGTTCAGACGAGACTGGACTTCATGTTGCTGCAAAGAAACCAGTACAAAAGGACACCAATAATAAGAAGAGACTTGCTTGGGCCAAGAAACACAAGCAATGGACATTAGACCGGTGGAAATCTATCCTTTGGTCTCATGACCCCACAGCCTACCGCTGTGTCTTTGTGAGACACAGAGTAGGTGAATGGATGATCTCTGCATGTATAGTTTCCACCTTGAATCATGGAGGAGGAGGTGTGGGGGTGCTTTGCTGGTGACACTGTCTGGAATGTATTTAGAATTCAAAGCACACTTAGCCAGCATGGCTACCACAGTATTCTGCAGCGATACGCCATCCCTTCTGATTTGCGCTTAGTGGGAATATCTTTTTTTTTTCAACAGGACGATGACCCAACACCCCTCCAGGCTGTGTAAGGGCTATTTGACCAAGAAGGAGAGTGATGGAGTGCTGCATCAGATTACTTAGCCTCTACAATCGCCCGACCTCAACCCAATTGAGATGGTTTGGGATGAGTTGGACCGCAGTGAAGGAAAAGCAGCCAACAAGTGCTCAGTATACATATTTTTTGTTTGTATTATTTATTTTTCAGGGACAATGCACATTAATCAACATTAATATTACAATAATGCAACATCCATGTAAATGTGCCGGGGTTAGCCAAAAGCTAATTTGCACCCGTAGTCCGAAGGCAGCTAAAGACAATTACACAACCACAATACAAATACTCACTAAAACAATACAAAATACAACTACATTTCATCCAATAATATGTCATTATAATGACAAAAACAACACTATCATTAACTGTCGTCTTACATATGAGGAACAACAGATAATTGTTTTAGCCATGTTTTCAATTCAAATTTAAAAGTACAATAATCAGTGCAGCTTCTCAAGTCCATGGGCATTGCATTCCAGTATATTGTAGCTCTAACAGATTTTACTGTGTCGAAAAGGGACAACACAATTCCCTCTAGTTAGTGCCCTTGTTATCCTGGAAGTGCTTTCCTTGAGCATGATATGCCGGAATAGGGGTGGAGGGGCAAGACCATGTAGGATCTTAAAGACAAGGCTTGCATCTACATACTGCTTAAAGCTATCCAAACAAAATAAAAGATGTTTGTAAATTTTATGACAATGATGGTAACTGTTTGGTTTGTTATCAAACATCTTAAGTGTTTGTAGAGTGATTCAATTGGTTTCAGAATAGTAGCTCCTGCTTGTGACCAGCATGTGAGGCAATATCTCAAATGTGAGAAGATCATGTTATGCATATATAGTTTGGCGGCCTCCAGAGGAAGGAAAGGTCTTATAAACCTAAAGTTGGATAATCCAAACTTAACCGTGTTAACCACCTTTTTCACATGTCTCTTAAATGTCAAGTTGGAGTCCAAAATGACATTAAGATACCTGAAGTTAGACACCACTTTCAGATTCTCCCCATTAACAAGAACAGCTCTTGGGAAGAATCAATGGATTTCTTAGAGAAGTACATACGAACAGTCTTGTCGATATTTAAATGCAGGCAAGAAGTAGTCATCCATTTATAAACATGTACCTTAGCTTCAGTTAACTTGTTAACAACCAATTTTCTATTTTTTTAGTGTACATACAGAACTGTATCGTCTGCATACATCTGCATGTTAACTTGTGGGCAAGTAAGTGGGAGATCATTTATATAGATGGTAAACAGAAGGGGGCCTAATATTGACCCTTGTGGGACCCCAATGTTATAGTAAAGAGAGTCCGACTGAGTGTCCCCCAAACAAACCCTTTGACTTCTGTTTGTCAGATAGGAAAACATCCAACTAATGACTTTAGTGGACACATTAAGGGAGGATAGTTTGAATAGGAGGACCTAATGACTCACAGTATCAAAGGCCTTTTTAAGATCCAAAATACTGCGCCCCGACTTCACCACCTATGTCCAGTTTAGATTTAATGCACTCCAGAAAATAGCAATTGTCTGTTTCGGTAGAATGGTTAGTTCTGTATCCAAATTGCATTTGAAGTATGGAGTTGCTCTGAAAAAGATCATCAGTCAGATGATCAGCCACCCATCTTTCAGCTACTTTTGATAGCACTGGAAGAATGCTTGTAGGTCGGTAATTTTCCACCAGTGTTGGGTCACCAGATTTTAAAACAGGTATCACTGCTGCAGACTTCCAAGCATTGGGGAAGAACCCATATTTGATGGACAGTTTAATTAGATGTACAATAGGGGCAATCAGAGAATATTTGTGTCACTTCAGGAATGCAGTGTCAAGACCAAATACATATTTTGTTCTAGAGCTCCTGAAGAAGCTAATAATACTGTCCACTGCTGATGCTGAGATTTCAGGAATTCTGAATATTGGTTTATTATTATCTATGGGAGTGAGAACTGTGGTCTTGGTTGAAAATCTTTGAGCCAGTTCCCTGACAGAATCAACATATATATTTTTTTAAAGGTGGTGGATATGCAATTGGAGTCTTGAATTAGAATCCCATTAACCTTTAATTCAGGATGTTTTTTTACTTTTCAGCTCCTCTCCCTGTTAGTTTGTTGCCATTTCCTTTTGCTTCATTGATCACTCTAAGAAATAACTTTGCTTTTGCTTTGTTTTATATTCCTAACCACCTTATTTCTCAGTGATGCAAATATACGTCTGTCATCGTTCTTACCAGAAAAAGAGGTATTCACTTTGTCAATAGCTGACAGAAATGTTCTGTATCCAGACTCTGGGTCTTCATTGCTTAACAGATCAGACCAGTCAATTTGATTTATAGCTGCATTGTAGTTACTCTGCTCACTTTTCAGTATTTTTTATTGTGCGGTTGCACATACATAGGGTTCTTAAATCTCTTTTTAGTGAGCTTTCTAACCCCCAATGTAACATTGTGGTCAGATATGCCAGTTAGTAAGTTACTGGACTTAATTATTTGATCAGATCTGTTAGTAAACACCAGATCAATTTGAGTCTGGGATGACTGTGTTACTCTGGTTGGACCTTGGATTATTTGAGTCAGGTTGAAATAATCTGTGATCTCTTTGAGTTTTTTCCTGCAAGTTTTGTTTTCCCAATTTATATTGAAATCGCCCATGAAGATAATCTCCTTTTTATGATCACATTCTTTAAGCATGGCATTTAGATGGTCATAAACGAGATATCAGATGTTAGTGGTCGATATAATCCAATAATAGTGAGAGACATACAAAGGGAGAGGAAGACATTCAGCCCCATACATTCAATGTAATTTGCATGTTTCCATATGGCATGATTGAATTTAAAGTTATCTTTCATGTACATAAGCAATAGCTAAGGATGCATTATAACTGGTCTTTGATTTGTTTAGGAAACGTTTATAGGTATATTTGAACGCGTTCTCTTCACGATTCAATGGGCGATTCGACGTTGGATTTTCTGAACATAACGCGCCAACCAAACTGAGATTTATGGATATAATAAATGACTTTTTATAACAAAAGAACCATTGGATGTCTTCGTTGGACACTTGGGAAGCCCTCAGCAGAAGTTCTTCCGAAAGGTAAGGGATTTGTTTTCACTAGCGCCCCACTGCTCCCTAAGTAGTTTTTAAGCGCATCGACAATGTCGTCCCCACAGTGACCATACGTACATATCCCAACCAAAAGCCATGGATTACAGGCAACATCCACACTGAGATAAAGGCTCGAGCTTCCACTTTCAAGGAGTGGGTTACTAATTGGGACGCTTATAAGAATTCCCGCTACGACCTCAAACAGGCAAAGCGTCAATACAGGACTGAGATCTAATCCTACTACGCCAGCATTGATGCTCGTCGGATCTGTCAGGGCTTGCAAACTATGATGGATTACAAAGGGAAACCCAGCTGCGAGCTGCCCAGTGACTCAAGCCTACCAGACGAGCTAAATGCCTTCTATGCTTGCCTCAAGGCAAGCAACACTGGACAATGCAGGAGATCAACGGCAGTTCCGGACGACTGTGTGATTTTGCTCTCCGTAGCCAATGTGAGTAAGACCTTTAAACAGGTTAACATTCACAAGGCCGGGGGGCCAGACGGATTACCAGGACACGTACTCAGAGCATGACATTTTCAACCACTCCCGAACCCAGTCTTTAATACCTACATCCCGGGGACCCCCACCTCGCCACACTGGCAACACTTTAACCTCTTTGCGCATGTTTTCAGAGCAAACATAACACTGCAAATTCAAAATACAAATTCGTAATATTTAACATCCTTCGATATACAAGTGTTGCATAGCCATCAAAAGCTCTGCTTCTTGGCAATATCACTGCGTTGTCAGATTTTAAAAAGGCTTTACGGCGAAAGCACTACATTTGATTGTTTGAGGCTAGTACCTCACATATTTTCCACATTAGCATAAATTCATATCCAGCTCGGTTCTCAAAATGTCCATATCATAGCTAATATAAATCGCTTACCTTCCAAATAACTTCTTATGAGGGCTTCCCAAGTGTCCAAACAAGAGAATCCATGGTTCTTTTGTTAGAAAAAGTAATTCATTATATCCATAAATCTCAGTTTGGTTGGCACATTATGTTCAGCTACTCCACCAAGCATTGTCAGTCTACTCGCCCGTTTTACAGTGAAGGGATCGCGTTCATGTTATACCTCTCATCTTTTCACAAACAAATCAAATATCATTAATAATAATGCATCCTTATGCATTCTTTTATGAATAATAGCGATCATATTTTACACGAACGGTAACTGAAACGTTAAAAGACGAAAAGAAAGCTGGGCGCGCTCACGTTCTCGTGAACGTGCACGTTTGTTTACCTTTTTCCCTTCCTGTAGTATTTCTCCCTCTATAAGGATCTGCTCAGAGCTTTTTCCTCCAGACACTTTCCAGAGACTGTTGACATCCAGTGGAAGCCATAGGTACTGTGTCCTATTCCCCATTGATTTATATTACATGGGCTTCAAAGTGAGAGGAAGGGAACAGAAAAAGAAATGTCTCTGGTTTTTGCCTGCTATATCTGTTCTGGTATACCCACAGACTATATCTTAATGGTTTCAGAAACTTCAGAGTGTTTCCTATCCAATAGTACTAATTATGTGAATATCCTAGTTTCTGGCCATGAGTGGCAGGCATTTAACTTTGGGCACGTCAGACAGGCGAAAATTCGGAAAATTGGACCCTAGCTGGAAGAGGTTAAGGGGTATTGCACTAATAATGGCGCTGACAAGGGAAACATTCCCAATGTTCTGTTCTTAGTGCCAGTCTGCACGTTCAAACTAAAACAATGTAACTAATAATAGCATCTTAATGCTTTCGTTAATAAAATAATGATAAAAATACGCGTTCAAAATGCCGATGTTTATTTAGTTATGGATCCATAATTAATTACTATGGGAATAAATATCACTGAATTACAGAAATATCCTCCAATCCTCTATATGTAATTATTGGTGCGGAGTCATGTTATATTTTTCAATATACTGCAGGTCTACCGTAGGCGAGTGTCTCACTAGTGTTGAGCAATATGCTGTTAAAAGTGGTGTAGGTCTTATTTATTTAAAGAGCATATTGAAGTTAGAAGCAATAGCCTTCAACTACAACCATTTTAGCACCGTTTTGCACTGCTCTGAGACAATCATGGGGACTGGTCTAAATAAATTAATGAGATTTTTATTTTCACTGAATCTCCATTTGGGTATTGGTTAGATTAGAATTAGAAAATTAGGATGTAGAAATGTTATGCTCTTAGTGTAACCTTTATTTAACTAGGCAAGTCAGTTAGGAACATATTCTTATTTACAAGGACAGTATACTCCTTCCTCCACTTTGGGGAATTGAACCCCAGTCTCCCGTGTGCTCGCACAACACAGGGATTCTTTAGCTAAATAGCCCAGTACTGTACTCCAGACCGTCACGTTGTACAGCGCCATATTTTCCATTCCATCCTAATGGAAACCCAAAGGGTTATTCGTTTTTTTCTTGGAATAGAAACACCATAATATTAATCAAATTAATTAGGCAAGTACCAGTCAAAAGTTTGGACACACCTACTCATTCCAGGGTTTTTCTTTATTTTTACAATTTTCTACATTGTAGAACAATAGTGACATCTTCAATTTCTTCTTTTTCCACATCACTAAGGAATTAAAATGGTCCACACACCAACACAGTCATAAAGAAGGCAAGACAACACCTCTTCCCCCTCAGAACATGGCCAAAATGTTCAAATGTTCCTAGATGACCAGCAGGGTCAAATAATAATAATCACAGTGGTTGTAGAGGGTTTAACAGGTCAGCACCTCAGGAGTAAATGTCAGTTGGCTTTTCATAGCCGATCATTCAGAGTATCTCTACCACTCCTGCTGTCTCTAGAGAGTTGAAAACAGCAGGTCTGGGACAGGTAGCATGTCCGGTGAACAGGTCAGGGTTTCATAGCCGCAGGCAGAACAGTTGAAACTGGAGCAGCAGCACAACCAGGTGGACTGGGACAGCAAGGAGTCATCAGGCCAGGTAGTCCTGAGGCATGGTCCTAGGGCTCAGGTCCTCTTAGAGAGAGAAAGAAAGAAAGAAAGAAAGAAAGAAAGAAAGAAAGAAAGAAAGAAAGAAAGAAAGAAAGAAAGAAAGAGAGAGAGAAAGCAAGAGAGAAAAAGAGAGAATTAGAGAGAGCATACTTAAATTCACAAAGGACACCGGATAAGACAGGAGAAATACTCCAGATATAACAAACTGACCATAGCCCCCCGACACAAACTATTGCAGCATAAGTACTGGAGGCTGAGACAGGAGGGGTCGGGAGACACTGTGTCCCCGTCTGACAAGGCCGAGTTTAGCCCATGAAGATCTCCCCCACGGCACAACCCAAGAAGATCACATCAGTAACTCAACCCACTCAAGTGACGCACCCTCCTAGAGACGGTATGGAAGAGCACCAGTAAGCCAGTGACTCAGCCCCTGTAATAGGGTTTGAGGCAGAGAATCCCAGTGGAGAGAGGGGAATTGGCCAGGCAGAGACAGCAAGGGCGGTTCGTCGCTCCAGTGCCTTTCCGTTTACCTTCACACTCCTGGGCCAGACTACACTCAATCATAGGACCTACTGAAGAGATGAGTCTTCAATAAAGACTTAAAGGTTGAGACCGAGTCTGCGTCTCTCACTTGGATAGGCAGACCATTCCATAACAATGAGCTCTATAGGAGAAAGCCCTGCCTCCAGCTGTTTGCTTAGAAAGTCTAGGGACAGTAAGGAGGCCTACATCTTGTGACCGTAGCGTACGTGTAGGTATGTACGGCAGGACCAAATCGGAAAGATAGGTAGTAGCAAGCCCATGTAATGCTTTGTAGGTTAGCAGTAAAACCTTGAAATCAGCCCTTGCCTTAACAGGAAGCCAGTGTAGAGAGGCTAGCACTGGAGTAATATGATCAAATGTTTTGGTTTTAGTCAAGATTCTAGCAGCCGTGTTTAGGACTAACTGTAGTTTGTTTTGTGCTTTATCCGGGTAGCCTGGGAAGTAGAGCATTGCAGTAGTCTAACCTAGAATTGACAAAAGCATGGATACATTTTTATGCATCATTTTTGGACAGAAAGTTTCAGATTTTTGCAATGTTCCGTAGATGGAAAAAGGTTGTCCTTGAAACTGTCTTGAAATGTTAGTCAAAAGAGAGATCAGGATCCAGAGTAATGCCGAGGTCCTACACAGTTTTATTTGAGACGACTGTACAACCATCAAGATTAATTGTCAGATTCAACAGAAGATCTCTTTGTTTCTTGGGACCTAGAACTAGAACTAGCATCTCTGTTTTGTCAGAGTCTAAAAGTAGAACATTTGTCGCCATCCACTTCCTTATGTCTAAAACACAAGCTTCCAGAGAGGGCAATTTTGGGGCTTCACCATGTTTCATCAAAATGTACAGCTGTGTGTCGTCTACATAGCAGTGAAAGTTAACATTATGTTTCTGAATGACATCACTAAGAGGTAAAATATATAGTGAAAACAGTAGTGGTCCTAAAACTGAGCCTAGAGGAACACTGAAATTTACAGTTGATTTGTCAGAGGACAAATCATCCACAGAGACAAACTGATATCTTTCCGACAGATAAGATCTAAACCAGGCTAGAACTTGTCCGTGTAGACCAATTTCGGTTTCCAATCTCTCCAAAGAATGTGGTGATCGTTGGTATTAAAAGCAGCACTAAGGTCTAGGAGCACGAGGACAGATGCAGAACCTCAGTCTGACGCCATTAAAAAGGTAATTTACCACCTTCACAAGTGCAGTCTCAGTGCTATGATGGGGTCTAAAGCCAGACTGAAGTGTTTCGTATACGTATGTCTTCAGGAAGGCAGTGAGTTGCTGCGCAACAGCTTTTAAATTTTTTTTTGAGAGGAATGGGAGATTCTATCGTTTTTTTTTAAATTTCATTGTTCAAGGTTTGGCTTTTTCAAGAGAGGCTTTATTGCTGCCACTTTTAGTGAGTTTGGTACACATCTGGTGGATAGAGAGCCGTTTATTATGTTCAACATAGGAGGGCCAAGCACAGGAAACAGCTCTTTCAGTAGTTTAGTTGGAATAGGGTCTAGTACACAGCTTGAAGGTTTAGAGGCCATGATTATTTACATCAATGTGTCAAGAGATAAAGTATTCAAAAACTTGAGTGTCTCCCTTGATCCTAAGTCCTGGCAGAGATGTGCAGACTCAAGACAAATGAGTTTTGGAGGAATAAGCAGATTTAAAGAGGAGACCGTAATGTGCTTTCTAATGATCATGATATTTTCCTCAAAGAAGTTCATGAATTTATCACTGCTGAAGTGAAAGCCATCCTCTCTTGGGGAATGCTGCTTTTTAGTTTTTAGTCAAAAATAAATTTTGGAAGCACCAAGTCTGGTACCAACAGGACAATAAACAGCTTCAACCCTCCAGCCATAAGACCACAAAACAGTTCACTATATACTGTAGCTACCCGGACTATCTGCTTTGACCTTTTTTTTGCAATAACTCTTTTGACTCATCTGATATGCTGCTTCTACTGTTTATTATCTATCCTGTTTCCTAGTCACTTTACCACTACCTACAGTATATGTACATATCTGCCTCCATTACCTCTTACCCCTGCACATCAACTCGGTACTGGTACCCCATGCATATAGCAAGGTTATCATTACTCATTGTGAATTTTCTCTCTGCATTGTTGGGAAGGGCCCATAAGTAAGCATTTCACTGTTAGTCTACACCTGTTGTTTACAACAAATAAAATGTGACTTGATTTAATTTGATTTATTGTCTGACACATTTCATTGTGGCACCCATTTAAACAAAAAGCTAATGACAAGTATCTATGACAAGTTAGAATGGGGACACAAGAAATTAAAATAAACAATCGGGCATTGAGCTGGACAGGCCCCTGAGTTGGGTACACTCTTACTCGTCTCGGGGAGAAAGCACAGGCTAAAACACGCTCTGGATAAGATCTCTTCACCGCGTTGTGAGGACAAAGGGAGTAAGCTGTGAAGATAATCAGACACTTCGGTGAAAACACTGGCCCGTTGTGCCTCTACACATCCAGCTACAACATTCTGGAGGGAAAGAGGGTTAATGTGAAACTGAGAGCACAGAGAGGGAGAGAGGGATTACAATCTCCCATCTGATAATGTTAGGATCCTGGTTCAGACAAGTTACCAGTTGAGCGTGGAGAGGTGAAATGGTTTGATGCGGTTTCCACACTGATGCAGTCGTTTTTGGTATGCATCATTGGAACGGGCGTGCAAGATGCGGTGGCCGCCAAGGCATTTGACAATTAAACACACATGAAAGTCGATGGAACATGATGAAAGCCACTGTTCTGCTTGTACATGCATATCAGTATGTTTGTTCAACTACACTGAACAGAAATATAAATGCAACATGCAACAATTTCAAAGATTTTACTGAGTTACGTTTCATATAAGGAAATCAGTCAATTGAAATAAATTCATTAGGCCCTAATCTATCGATTTCACATGATTGGGAATACAGCTATGCATCTGTTGTTCACAGATACCTTAAAAAAAAGTAGGGGTGTGGATCAGAAAACCAGTCAGTATCTGGTATGACCACCAGTTGCCTCATGCAGTGCAACACATCTCCTTCGCATAGAGATGATCAGGCTGTTGATTGTGGCCTGTGGAATGTTGTCCCACTCCCCCACTCCTTTTCAATGGCTGTGCGAAGTTGCTGGATATTGGTGGGAACTGGAACACGCTGTTGTACAGTACACGTCGATCCAGAGCATCCCAAACATGCTGAAGAACTGGGAAGAACTGGGGACATTTTCAGTTTCCAGGAATTGTGAACAGATCCTTGCG
The DNA here is from genome assembly GCA_030435695.1 of Brachymystax lenok tsinlingensis. Lineage (NCBI taxonomy): Eukaryota > Metazoa > Chordata > Actinopteri > Salmoniformes > Salmonidae > Brachymystax > Brachymystax lenok. The sequence goes on from CM059785.1 coordinate 32,834,505, forward strand.
TTATGAGACTGTGTGTTATCTTTCTGTAACATGAGGTGATGGCGGGGAATAAATGGCACGACAATGGGCCTCAGGATCTTGTCACACACTCTCTGTGCATTCAAATTGCAATCGATAAAATGCAATTGTGTTCATTGTCGGTAGCTTATGCCTGCCTGCCAATACCATAACCCCACCATGGGCCATTCCAAAACATTGAAATCAGCAAACCGCTCGCCCACACAACACCATACACTCTGTCTGCCATCTGCCCGGTACTGTTGAAACCGACATTCCTCCGTGAAGAGCAACAGCTCTGGTGGACATTCCTGGAGTCAGCATGCCAATTGCAGGCTCACTCAAAACGAGACATCTGAGGCATTGTGTTGAGTGACAAAACTGCACATTTTACAGTGACCTTTTATTGTCCACAGCACAAGGTGCAGCTGTGTAATGATCATGCTGTACAATCAGCTTCTTGATATGCCACACCTGTCATGTGGATGGATTGGCAAAGGATAAATGCTCACTAACAGGGAAGTAAAGACATTTGTGCACAAAATTGAAGAGAAAGAGGAACATTTCTGGGATCTTTTATTTCAGCTGATGAAATATGGGACTAACACTTTACATGTAGCGTTTATATTTTTGAAAAAATTATCTAAGTGAAAGTACATCTGACAGTATATTATCTCTACTATATTAAAGGGGGATGAACTCACCAATTCCACATGTTTTCCTGCTGCTCATTAAGAAAAACATTTGGCTCTTGGGAGTTAATTTTGATGTTTTTGTCGTGGAGGTCTTTGCGCAATTTTACATCTAGCTAAGGTGTTTGGTGCAGTATATCTCAAGTAAAAAAATATGGAAAAGTAATTGCACTGCATCATCTGCTGTTACACACTGTTTATCAGTGCCCAAAATCACTAGCTAGCTAGATAAGTTCCATATCTGTGTTTGTCAATGAAGCCAACTAGTAGCAGCTAGCAGGTACATTTGAGCAGGCAGGCCACGTTAGCTAAATCAACTTATCATGTCACTCGCGAATGGCAACGTGTGCTTCGGTGCTATTTTGGCTTTTACCACTTACTCACTATTTATTAACAAAGTGTGCATCTGTCTGCCAGTGTTTCATTGTGAATAATGTTACAAAACAGGTCACGGTTGCTTGAGAATGGGTTTTGAATTTCACAATATGGCAGTTGGAATGGCCAAAATGATCCTACTTACACTTTTAGTCAATTTTAGCACTGGAATAAAAGTTTCTGACTAATATTGATGTCAAATGGGCCATTTCAACCAGAGAAATTGGTGTTTGCGTTCAGTTTCTCTTTAGTGCTGGCTGTAATTTGCTAACTGGACGCAAACCTATTCTACATGTAGAAACATTGTAAAATATTGTCAGTCCAGCTCGGTAGGCTTCTCTGCCTATGTAGAGTAAATGATTGGACTGCATGCTTATCTGCCTAGGCCCTAAGGAATTGTGAACCCTCACGATCCAAGTCACAATGGATCCCCCCTTACTCACAAATACTATGTTCATCCCAATGGAGACACAGGAATCCTATGCACCTTGACACTCAAACCTTCTCTAAGTCATTAGAGTTACATTACCTTTTGCCCCAACATGTAGAGCAGTATTTCTAATTGATTGTTTTTTTTTGTTCTCTTCTTTCTGGAGTCAGACATTAACATATTGGGTTTCTGTGTCTAATGGCAGATAGGTCTGTGCACTGACTAATCTCATTTTGTGGATTATGCCACAAATGGAGGCAACACAATCCCCATTATGCTCTAGACAGTTGGAGAACAATGGGCGTGAATTAAACCTGGAGTTATTCATTTTCATGTATAGTTATTGCTATATTGTTTTACACCACGGAGTCAGAGCTACAGAGCATAAGCCCTTTGGGTAATAACAATTTATGGTGGATAATATAAGTGACCTCCGTTTAAAATGTCAACAGCAGGTATAGTAGTTGGGTCCCGCTTAATATAACATTCAGCCTATAAAGGTTTCATAAAGCCTTCATAATGCCTTCATAAGCACTAGATACATGTGTTAAAGCATCTATAACCATATGTCATGCTTTATAAAGGGTTCATAAATGTGGCATAACTGTTTCACATAATTACCATGTCAAATGTGACATAACCCACTTCATAAAGGGTGACATGTTGTGCTCAAGGATGGCATATGCTCTAAAGTGAAGTCATGTAAGTCACATTACACTTAATCTCATTCCCAGACACATCTGCTCAAATGCGCACAAGGTCTGGTGGACTACCGCATCAAACTTGGCCTTCATTAGTTAGGGTTAGGTTTAAAATCAAATTTTAGGAAGATCAATTGTGGAAATGGGCAGGGTTTAGCCATAATTCTATACTTTTTGACTGTGTTAACTAGTGACGATGACAAATACTTTACTCAGGTCACTCCAAAAGATTTCTATGGTTACTCTCACTAAGGCCAACTTTGAATGGTTGATATCCCAGGCTTATATGTGCTGTGTTTGCAACAGCCTGGGAATGACGTTACACCAAGAAACACTTACCTTGATGAAAGCCCCCAACCTAAAGACATTGAAAGTGTCTTTCTTCTGGAACCAAGTTGCATGTTCCTCAGTACACAAACATGCACACAACAAAAACGAGCCAATCCGTGCAGTGCTTGGCCCAGTCAGGTCTTTGAAACAGTCACCCTGAAAGAATAGCCACAAAATGTTGTCACTATTGTTGACAAGTTGTAATCAAGCCCTGGTCTCCTCCATGGGAACAGAAGAGGAATACCTGGTGTGGTTCTGACACACACACAAACACAAGCTTTGTAGGTCCATCAACACCCTACAGTAACCTGTGGATCATAAGAGAACCTTTATAAATCAGCAGAACGTTAATAACCTATTTCTTGACATTTCATGTAATATTCTGTAATACTTAGTTTGAAGTGAGACGCTTTTGGTCGTTCATGATACATCTATAAAGACACTGTACTTAATTTAAAGTGAGACCCCTTTGGTAATTTATAACACATACATAAATGCTTTGTATCGTATGATGCTGTACTTACTATAAAGTCAGACACCTTTGGTCATTGATAACACATACATAAAGGCCTAATGATGTAAAACAAAAATGTATTAACACTTCAGGAATTATCACTAACAGCTAAAACAAAAAAACATTAAAGTCTTGTTAAAACCATACATTTCCTATTATTTGTACACTTTTTAAATAATACAACTATTTAAAGTTTAAGAATGTCCAGCAGTGCAATTACATTGAACATTACACAGGGCTGTGAATAGTGTAGCTTGACCCTGAGTTGGCCGACAAATCATTCTTGCATCTCTTGCTGCTGGAGGTACTGCATGTTGGTTCCAACCTTAAAAGTAACAAAGAAAGTTAGCAGGCCATTGAGGAAATGTCTTTGTCACACCATCTGGATAAGGTATTTCTGTTCTGCGCCAGAAACTCTAAATGGGGAGATGGAAAACTCCATTCAATTTATATTATATATTCCTCTTTCAAATACAAATCTCATGGCGTGACAATGAGACGTGGCTGTATCTAGGTGGATTTTTATTTAGGTGAGCCTGCTAGCTAGCAAAATTTAGTCGGGATAGCAATTGCTCTGAAGTCACTGAAATTATTTGAAATAACGATTGAGGTAGCTACAGTACGTAATCTAACTCAACACTCAACTACTACAAACTAATTTAAATTACAATAAATAAAGGTTATGTTACTTGATTTTCGCTGTCCAGTGACACCACAAGTGGTCATTTGATTTCCGAACTTATCACATGATCAGCGTCTCGTCAGCAACACTAAAAAAGTGATTCCTTGTCACGGAATTTCTGAAATTTAAAAAGTAAAAGTCCCCCAAGTAATAGTAGAAAAGTGTCAATAACCTGTATTTATTCATGATATATTAAGAGTTATTGTCTAAACAGTATCAGTGATTCATATTTGTTCATATTTAAGTGACATTTGCATAAAATGTGGGTTTTAAAACATGTTCCAAGGTCAATTAAATGCACCAATGCGAATCACTGTACATGGAATACATATTGGCTTAGAGCAATAACTATTCTTGGTGCCGCAGTAAAAGTATTGTAGGGAATACTCAGTAAATCTGAAGAATGTATGGTTTCATTACATGGGGCTCTGAATAATTTGGAGTGTTGCTGGCCTTTTACTGTATATGGATATCAATGTATATGGAATACATAATCATCACATGTGCACTTACTGCGCTACAGAAAACCCGCTAACCAACAACATTAAAGGGAAGACCTCTTAATGTCATCCCCTGATGTGGTTTAAGCATTGTTGTGACCACATAAAATAAAAAATTTCTAAAAACAACAAGTGTGAAAAACTGGGAAATCCAGAAAAAAAAGGGAAATCCGAAACCTGGACAAACAAAACCGAGGAAATGTAATTTGGGGACAAAAAATGTAAACGGATTTTAAAAGGTCCTACCAATATTTTTTGTCATGCATGACATCAATTTAGAGTGTGTGTCATCCTGCAGCACAGCATTTTTATGGGAAAAGTTGAGGTCAGGCTTTGCACCCAAGAGGGAAAGAGGCTGGGCCATCCTAGAAATGTTTTAGAGAAATATACAGTGCATTCGGAAAGTATTCAGACCCCTTGACTTTTTAAAAATGTTGTTACGTTACAGCCTTAATCTAAAATGTATTTAATTGTTGTTTTCCCTCATCAATCTATAAACAATATCCCATAATGACTAAGCAAAAACAGGTTTTTAGAAATGTTAGCAAATGTATTAACCCTTTCATGCATGAGTTCCAAACATCTCTAACGGTCGCCGTGCTGCCCTCAAACCAAGGCACGCAGCCTGTTTGTATTTTTAGACTGTTTTCCACTTGTCAATTTCAAACTATTTTCTAACAAGTTTTTAATTTTCTAAGAACAGTTTGAATTGAGGTGTGTTCCGCCTCATTCACATAAAAGTAGTCATTTTTACTTTTGCGGACCAATAAATTTAGTTGACATTTCTGACCCGGTTGCTGTATGGACAGTGGAGAGGACATGGATGTCTCGTTTGTCATGCCACTTTACAGCCAGCTGTTGACATTTCTTATTTTCTATAACGGGTCATTTAGAATGGCGGTAGCATTGTTGATGAAATGCAGTCGTTGCAGCAGAACTAGGAAGCAGTCTTGGGAAAAGAGGGTGGCAAAGAAGGGAGTTGCAAACATAGGATCTGTGCTCCAGTATTCTCTTAGGGTGTTCTTCTTTACTATCCCCATGAGAAGGACTGTCTCCAGGAAGGTATACATTTCACTAATTGTGGTTGCCCCCCCCACTCCTGGCTCTGTCTTCTCCTGTAGCTTCAAGGCATAGCGATTGGTCTCTGCTATGTCTCCCCGCTCCTCTGTCAGAAACAACTTGAAGTACTCTGCCTCAGTTGGAAATGGCAAGGGGCGTTGCACTCCAGACTGGGACTCATCAAAGCAAACAGCAGGGCCAGGAGGGGTGAAATGGCTGGCAGCCTTCCAGCTACCACAGAACTCCTGTACTTCATCCATTGTCGGTCTGCCTCCATCACCACCAGCAACTTCAAAGGGAACTGAGACTTTGTCAGTGGACAAGGGGTCCTCAGATTCTGGGTTCTCAATGGCTGGGGGGCAGCTCCTCTCGGTCACTGTCAGAATCTTATTCCTGACTTTCAGACTCATTGTCAGAATTTCTTTAAATCTCCAGAATTTCCGCATTTGTGAGTTGTCTCCTTTTGAAAGACATTGCTAATGCTACAGCTTAGCTCACTAGCTACATACATAAACAACAACACTGAATGGCTCAGAGTGGGAGTTAGAGGTTACGTGATTGACTGCCTGCACACACCATTTGTATCAATAAATCACTATCAGAAAATGTTTTGTGTGGTAATTATTGATATATTTACTGTTTTATTCACGTTTTTCAATTACCGGTGATAAATCATGCATCTTGCATAGATTGTAATGGGCACATAGTATGTGTGTAAAATACTTTTTTTAAGGTTGTACTGATTATGATGAGCTAAGCTATTTCCAACTTTGTGTGGAGCCATGTTTGTTGGCATACAATGTATTCTGGGTTTCACGTAATCGTCTGTCGGACCAAAGATGCTATAACAAAATGAGGTGAGTAAGGGTTCCCTCATTTTTTGAGAACTTCAGGAAGTGAATGGTGGGATGTGAACGATACTAGACGACACACCTCTTCAACATGCATACTATAAACAGACAAAACTCATCTTCTCTTATTATCTTTGGTGTCTGTAAGGAAAAAAAGCATGGCTGCGCGCTGAAACTAATCATCCTTGGATTACTTTCAATTTCTAGAAAGTGTTTTACTCAATTATTTCAATCAATGGTGAGTTCACCCGTGATGTTATTAATTAGTCGGAAGTTTACATAGACCTTAGCCAAATACATTTAAACTCAGTTTTTCACAATTCCTGACATTAATTCCCTGTTTTAGGTCAGTTAGGATCAACACTTTATTTTAGGAATGTGAAATGTCAGAATAATAGTAGAGAGAATTATTTATTTCAGCTTTTATTTATTTCATCACATTCCCAGTGGGTCAGAAGTTTACATACACTCAATTAGTAATTGGTATCATTGCCTTTAACTTCTAAGGGAGCGGCTCCCGAGGTGACGGTTTTGGAGAGTCTGGCGTGCCGAAAGTAAAATGCCTCCCACTCAGGCCCAGAAAATAGGATATGCACATAATTAGTACTATTGGATAGGAAACACTCTGAAGTTTCTAAAAGTGTTAACATAATGTCTGTGAGTATAACAGAACGGATATAGCAGGCGAAAACCCGAGGAATTTCTGTCCTGGAAAAAGTGTTTTTGACACATTGCCTCATTCTGAACCCCTCCCTATTGAAAACAGCAATTTCTGGGAGTAAGATTGCAGTACCTATTGCTTCCACTGGATGTCAACAGTCTCTAGACAGTGTTTGGTGATGTTATAGTTGCTCTGGATGGTAATAGAAGAAGAATTTTGAACTGGTCATCGCATGTAAACAGAAGAGGAGGCGCGTTCATGGGTTCGCGCGCGCTGTGGTTTTTTCCTTTCCTATCGTCCAGTTTATAATCCGGTTCAATGATGTTTGATTGTTCTTGGACAAGTGTATAGGTATAGGTTGAACGCATTCTCTTCACATTTCAATGGGCGAATGGACGCTGTATTTTATGATCATAACGCACTAACCAAACGGAGATTTATGGATATAATACATGACTTTTTCTAACAAAAGAACCATTGGATGTCTTCGTTGGACACTTGGGAAGCCATCAGCAGAAGTTCTTCAAAAGGTAAGGTATTTGTTTTCGCTGTGAAATGTGATTTGTGTGAACCCGCGATGGTTTATGAATTTATGCTAATAGAAAAATATTGCAGGTGCTACCCTCAAACAATCAAATGTTGTGCTTTCGCCGTAAAGCCTTTTTGAAATCTGACAATGCTAGCGCCCCACCACTCTGATTCTTGGCAATATCACAGCGTTGTCAGATTTCAAAAAGGCTTCACGGCGAAAGCACAACATTTGATTGTTTGAGGGTAGCACCTCTAATATTTATGCATTAGCGTAAATCCATAACCCAACACGGATCCCACAAAACGCATAAAATCGCTAATTTTAAATCGCTTTACCTTTGATGATCTTCTGCTGAGGGCTTCCCAAGTGTCCTACGAAGAAAATCCATGCTTCTTTTGTTAGAAAAAGTCATTTATTATATACATAAATCTCAGTTTGGTTGAGTCGCCCATTGAACCGTGAAGAGAACACGTTCAAATTATACCTATACACTTTCTACAAACAAATCAAACATCATTTTTTATGTATCCTTAGGTATCCTTTTGGGTATATTTGCTGTAATATTTCAACCGGACGATAACGTGAACGATAGGAAAGAAAAATAAAGTGGTGCGCGTTCACAATCTCGCACGCGTCAAACCTTGTTTACAAAAGTGGTCCTCTGGCTTCTTCCTGGCCCTGTCCGTTCTGGTCACTCCTAGAATTCCCAGTCTTTGACTGTTGACATCTAGTGGAAGCCATAGGTACTGCAGTCTCAGTCCTACA